>JAFMOC010000199.1:0-600000 GCA_019802505.1 Corydoras sp. C115
ACTGAGTCCGTAACTTGCTTCCTCCTCTCCCCTCACCATAACAGTTACTTTATTTTGACTACATATATTTATAGATCATTTACATTGCTATATTTCATTCATACAGTTAATGAAGTTCATATTTGAATCCTATTGCTTGTTAAACAAAGCATGAGGAGGCGGGAGGTGGGGAGCGGAACGAACTTGTGATTGAATGGGTGACAGACAGGGCACTGAACTTCCCAAATTGACTGGCACGTCGTTCTGTCAGACTCGCCTACCTCGGAATAAAGCGGCTGCGCATAGGAAGCGCAGGGCCGCCGTGCTTTAACGCGCTGAAGGGAGCCAGGCACGCAGGAAGCAGAATAACAGGATTTATTAAAGGTGTAGTGACACCAAAAGCAAAGAGGTACAACCCGACGAGTGACATCAAATAAACGACGTGCATCGAGGACAGGGAACCCAGGAAATAAATACAAAAAGACACCCGACCACGTGCACAAAACAAACCAATGACAAGAACGACTTAATTAACTAAACTAATGACCCATGAACGTTAATCAACTCAAAAGAACAAATGAAACACAGAACAGGTGACAGGTGCCCTAGGCACCTGTTACATATATATATATATATATATATATATATATATATATATATATATATATATATATATATGTTACATATGTTCATCAGGTATCTGAACTGTGAGTGTAGTCTTGAAACCTCAGCTCAGTAACTCTGATCTGTGGCTCTGTCATAAACAAATTGTTTAAGTGAACAGCAGTACTGATATCATTATTCTAATTGATGAACACGCTAATCTAAAAGAAGAAGAACACTAAAGAAATGTGGCAAAAGCATAAACCAAACAGTAAAATCTACTTATAATTTCTCACCAGTAAAGTTTGGACCTCTCCACCAGAGCATAGTGGTCTCATCACCAATAAAACAGCAACATCTCAGGCAGATGAAGCACTCGGGGTGATACTTATGTTCACCCGCAACCTGCAAAACATCCAAAAGTCATAATACACAACTATGTACATCTTCAATCACCACACATAATATACTGTAAACTCCGAGTGCTGTATATATATATATATATATATATATATATATATATATATATATATATATATATATATAGGGCAGCACGGTGGCTTAGTGGTTAGCACATTTGCCTCACAGCACTAGGGATTCCCGGTTTGAATCCCCATCTGGGTGGAGTTCCCATGTTCTCCCTGTGTCCGCGTGGGTTTCCTCCGGGTTCCTCCCACAGTCCAAAAACATGGATCAAGTGAATTGAGTTCTCCAAATTGCCCCATGTAGAGTGTGTTTGTGTGCGTGTCTGTGTGTGTGAGTGTGTGCCCAGCGATAGATTGGCGTCATGTCCTGGGGGTATCTGCCCAGCGCCCGAAACGTTCACCCCTGGATGGGCATGGGGAACCCCCCCGCGACCCTAATAGAGGATAAAGCGGGAGATAATGAATGAATGAATGAATGAAAAAAAAAAAAAAAAAAAAAAAATATATATATATATATATATATATATATATATATATATATATATATATATGTATATATATATATATATATATATATATATATATATATATATATATATATATATATATACATATATATATATATATATCAGTGATTCTCAATTATTTTCTGTTAAGCCCCCCTAGGAAGAAGAAAACCCCCCCCCCCCCCCCCGTACATGACAAAATGGGATGAAATAGTTTTTTTTACACGCCCACTGTAGTATGATTTGTCTATAAATTTATTATAAGTACAACTCGTTTATAACAATGTCTCCTTATTAACAATAAAGAAAACAAAAAAGAAAGACATATAGATCAACTTAGAACAAAGAATAATTTAATTAACAATTCACAACAATTCATTAACACTTTAACCTACAAAACAAAAATGAATACAACGATTTGTGCTGTTTTTAAAAAAAAATCAAAATAAGGAAAGCCGAACTAATGTCTACAATGCGCCCGTTCTGCAGCGTACAGCTTTTCTGCAGTAGTTTTCATAAAGCGTCATAATTTCTTGCTGTACGCGTCACGTTTACGATTAAAAACTCAAGCGGTTATCAGTGTGATTGGGGTGTAATGTCTTTAAGTGACGCCTTCATTTATTTCACGCTGTCCGCTGCCAACATTTAAAGACACAGAAGACACGCCGGTCTTTCTTTGTCTCCCACCTTCGTTACAGTGAAGCCAAGCGCTACATACACTCTCCTCGTTTTAACTTTCGGTTGACTTTTGTTGCTCTCATTATCTTTGTCTTCCTCCGCCTTTCTCTCTGTCATTCCTGTTAAATATTTTTCCATGTTGTACTTTGAGGGTTTGTTCAGTACACTTAATATCACTTGCACTGTGAGACGGTAAGGAATGCAGCGAGGTGAACGCGAGGGAACTGGAGTCCGTGATGCTTCACCTGTCTCCTCGGGGATTCCGACGACAGGTGACGTCACTACCAACGCCTTACCTCTGTTTGCTCATTTCGGACTATTGACTGTTTATTATTGCTTATGCAATAAAGACCTTTTTATTTGCTGAAAACCTCATGCTTCCTGCGTTTCCTCCGGTAGCGTGACACATTTATTATTTTACCTCATAGAATTAATAAGTATACATTATGTTCAGAATTTATTCTGTTGCTGTTTTTAGTTACTATTATTAGTTGTTTAATTAAAAAACTGCCATATCTAACATAAGGATCAAATATCAGATCTCTATAACAAATCAAATGATGGCCAAGTTAACAATGTCTGCCTCCAGCACTGTCGACCAAAGGTATTAAAGGAGAAAAAGAGGGTGAAAATGAGAAAGTGAGACAGAAAAGGTAAGAGGGTAAATGTGAGTGTCGGAAAATAAAAAGAGTTAGCTGATATAATGAAAAGTAAAGTAAAATTCATTCATTATCTCCCGCTTTTTCCTCTATTAGGGTCGCGGTGGGGTTCCCCATGCCCATCCAGGGGAGAACATCTCGGGCGCTGGGCAGATAGACCCAGGACAGGGCGCCAATCCATCGCTGGGCACACACTCACTCACACAGACACACTCTATATAGGGCAATTTTGAGAATTCAATTGACTTGATCCATGTTTTTGGACTGTGGGAGGAAACCGGAGAACCCGGAGGAAACCCACGCAGACAAGGGGAGAACATGGAAACTACACCCAGATGGGGATTCGAACCGGGAATCCTTAGCGCTGAGAGGTGAACGTGCTAACCACTAAGCCACCGTGCCGCCAGTAAGAGAGTTACAGTAGCTAATATAATGAAAAGTAAAGTAAGAGAGTTAGCTTATATAATGAAAAGTGGAAGGATTTGCATAAATCCTCTGTATGAAAGAAACCAAGTTTAAGCGATGTAAGGCTGGGAACATTATGATTGGTTTAAACCAGGGGTCTCAAACTCAAATTACCTGGGGGCCACTAACCAGGCTGTGTTTTCGATGAGGGGCCAGATTAAAGAATTGCAACAAAAAGCAGTAAGAAAATGGAAAATCAACTATTTATATAATAACTATGTACACATATTGTAATTCAAATACATTTTGTACATTGTATATTCAAATACATTCAGTGTTTGTTCAGTGCTTGCTACCAGAAACTTGACAGTGCATCTTCTGACACAAATGAGCCACATTTGCTTTAAGCGAGTTTGCAGTGGACACTCTGATGATGGACTGGAGATGGGCATCGGTCAGTCTGGATCTGTGCTTGGATTCAATAAATTTTACAGTTGAGAAGAGTTTTTCACACACATATGTACTTTTTTACAAGTCAACTTTTATTTTATTTTTTGAGAGTTTCGAAAGTGACATTTTTGCTAACAAAAAGTTTTGCTGGGAATGGTGAGCGCATGCGTAGCGTAGTGTCACATCCACTTTACCTTCTGTACCTGCTATTCCCCTTCCTGCCACTGGTGGCGCTTGGAGTTCTTCTCCAGAGTTCTGATTACTACTTTCTGTTTATCTCTCTATCTCGCTGTTCGGTTGGGTTGGCTGTTGGCGTCTGATCTTCGGTAATGCGCTGTTTGCGCTCTCCTCTGTTCTGTTCTATGGATTACCTCTCTGGAGAGTTCGGTTTCCCTAAGTGTCAGCGATCATCTTCATCGCGGCGTTACACCATCAGTACGTTTACTGGGGTTTGAGCGTTTTCAATAAACCAGTTGTAGAATGTTGTGCTGTAACATGGGCACTATTCTTAAGTTATGCGTTGCGGGTGGACGAATAAAGGTGTGACACACGAGAGATGTACGATACATGTGGAAAAGAGTAAAGCGATTCAGAGTTTCTATTACTACACGAGTCTGTGTCTTTCATTAGCACCAGCGACACGTCTACACCAGTGACTGTTATACTGTTCATCGACTTTGGCTTCGTTTCTGAGTACAACCCGTTACACGTAGAGACGTGTAGAGACTTTGAGACACCTAGTTTAAACTGAACTATTATGTGACAAATGGGAGGGAAAATAAGATATTAGTACATGTAATGAAAAAAATGTTCAAAAAGGTAAGTAGAGAAACGATGGATATTGATGTAGTGTGAATCAATGTCATCAGTGCATATGCTCCACATGCCGGTGTTGTAGAGGAGAATTAACATATCTGGTGTAGGTTAAATAGAAAAATGTACCTAAAAAAAGGAGAAAATTGTAATTAGAGCTTACTTCAGTGTGCAAGAGTGATTTAGAAGTGTTAATGATAAAAACAAGATACACCTGAAGAGAGTTACTTATTTACCATGATGAGTCCAGTGATGATGCGTTCTGAACAGCCATGACACTGCTCCCCAAACTTAGCCCAGTAGTCCTTTCTACAGAAGAGACGACCATCTTTCTCATAATACCAGTGTGATAGAGGGACACTGCATTCACAGCATCTGAGACACAGACAGGCCAGAACATAACTGACTGATGACACTCCAATCATCCAGACACAGCAAAATATATCGTGTATATCTAGACAGACAGACAGACAACCAGACAGACAGATAGATAGATTTTGATTTCCTGTGATTGACAGCAGCACCGGAGCAGTGCAGGGGCAGAGTAGATCATCGGTTGTGAGTTATGTTTGTGGAAACATTTAGAACATGCTAACGCATATTGGGAAGTATAATCCACATCAATAAACATAACCGGAGCTCATTAAAATGATTAATTTTCGCTACTTTTTACTTGACTAAACCAACATTTTTTATGAGTTAACATGTGCGCGCTTAATCCTCTACTCCCGAGATGTGAAATCAGACAGAACTAATCCATTACTGAAGTAATAAACATGTACACTCTACTACAGCATTACTGGAATGTATATGTGAATATGTGCCCTAGGCACCTGTTACATTAGCCCCGCCCCTGCGGTCGCGCAACGGGGGGACGCGACCAAGAGAAAAAAAAATAACAGTCCCGGGGGGGGGGGTCCTCCGCCCTCCTTGAGCGGGGCTTGGAAAGCGCCCTCGGGTGGACGCCCTCTGCGGGTGAGGCGTGCCGAACGCCCTCTGGCTGCAAAGTCAGGTGGACGCCCACGGCGGATCAGAAGTGGGCCACGCCCTCTGACTGCGTAGTCCGGTGGACGGCCTCGGCGGACAAGGAGTGGGCCACGCCCTCTGGCTGCGTGGTCCGGTGGACGCCCTCGGCGGACGAGGAGTGGGCCACGCCCTCTGGCAGCGTGACGAGGCGGACGCCCCCTGGCGGCGTGGCGAGGCGGACGCCCCCTGGTGACGGGGCGTGCGGCGTGCGGACCCTGCTGCTCGGGCTGGGCGGCGTGCGGCCCCTGCTGCTCGGGCTGGGCGGCCACGCCCTCTGGCCCTCTGGCTGCAAAGTCAGGTGGACGCCCACGGCGGATCAGAAGTGGGCCACCTCCCCACCTCCATCATCTCTACCAGCACGTCTAATGTAAAATTATTTGCCTAATAGGGCCACCAATGAATCAAGATATGTCACATATGTTTGATGAAGCATAAAGTGTGCTTTTAAAACTTTAAGGCACATGAGGATTGAAGTGGAGGGCCATTACACCTATATCCTGTGATTTATTTATAATAGTTCACATACTCATGTGCCTTATATTGCTTTTATTAAATGGTTATAAAAAAGATAATAAAAAAAGTCATAACTATGTTTATTTAATCAAATTATAAATAAAGTTGACATAACCCAGTCTGTTTTTTTGCTGATGAGCTTTGATGTGCAGTTACAGACATCATTTCTCTTGTGTTCAATATTTTTAACATTAACTTGGCACAATAAGCATTCAGATGGCGATCCCGAGGTGGAGGTTCATCCAGCGTGCGTGCCCGCCAAGGTCCTGCCAGTGTGTGAACCCGCTGAGATCCAGCCAGCATGCGTGCCCGCCAAGGTCCTGCCATCATGCGTGCCCGCCAAGGTCCTGCCACTGTGCGAACCCGCTAAGGTCCAGCCAGCATGCGTGCCCGCCAAGGTCCAGCCAGCGTGCGAACCCGCCAAGGTCCTGCCAGCGTGCGAACCCGCCGAGGTCCAGCCAGCGTACGAATCCGCCGAGGCCCCTCCTGCGTGCGTTCCCGCCAAAAGGTCCAGCCAGCGGGCAGTCCTGCCACGGACCCGCGAGCCTGCACACCTGTTGTGGTCCCTGCGCCGCACGCCGGCCAGCCCAAAGTCCAGGGGCCGCACGCCGGCCAGCCCGAAGTCCAGGGGCCGCACTCCGCCCAGACCGTTGTCCAGGGGCCACACGCCGCCCAGCCCGAAGTCCAGGGGCCGCACGCCGGCCAGCCCGAAGTCCAGGGGCCGCACGCCGCCCAGCCCGAAGTCCAGGGTCCGCACGCCGCCCAGCCCGAGCAGCAGGGTCCGCACGCCGCCCAGCCCGAGCAGCAGGGGCCGCACGCCGCCCAGCCCAAGCAGCAGGGGCCGCACGCCGCCCAGCCCGAGCAGCAGGGGCCGTCCAGCCCGAGCAGCAGGGACCGCACGCCGCATGCCACGCAGGCAGGGGGCGTCCGCCTCGCCATGCAGCCAGGGGGCGTGGCCAACTCCTCACCCGACGTGGGCGTCCACCGGACCACGCAGCCAGAGGGCGTGGCCCACTCCTCGTCCGACGTGGGTGTCCGCCGGACCACGCAGCTAGAGGGCGCCTGCCGGACCACGCAGCCAGGGGGCGTCCGCCTTGCCACGCAGCCAGAGGGCGTGGCCAGCTCCTTGCCTGACGTGGGCGTCCACCGGACCACGCAGCCAGAGGGCGTGGCCCACTCCTGATCCGCCGAGGGCGCCCACCTGACCTCGTAGCCAGAGGGAGTTCGGCACGCCTCCCCCGCAGAGGGCGTCCACCTGAGGGCGCCTTCCAAGCCCGGCTCAAGGAGGGCGGAGGACAATCTTTGACAACATTTGACAGCAAGCAAACAGGCAAAAGAACAAGATCACCAATAAGTATGTTAAATAAACAGTATAGGCATCAAAATTAAACCAAATCAAATCAAATCAGGTTTATTAGTCACATGCATAGTTATACAGGGTACAGCCAGCAGTGAAATTCTTTTCCGATATCTCCACAAAAGGATAAGTAAAACAAAGTAAAATAAAATATGTATTTACAATTTACAATTAAAGTTTAAAAAAGAGAAAGTGTATAAATATGGCACTGTAACGGATATAGACTAAAAATTATTTTATAAGTTATTATTAAAGTCAGTGGTGCATCTATTTTCAAGTAATGTAGTGCAGGGTTAAAAGTCATTTAGGAATTTAGATATTAAGGCCCTTAAGGAAACTGTAAAAACTGCTGGCAAAAGAGGATATCAGGAGACAAACTTATCTAGACTGCTGAAAAATGTGCAGCAGTTTAATGATACATCTGAAGACCTTTGTTTGAATTTGTATTGGAGGGCCTGCCCTCGTTTTTGCATTTAATCACAATTTAATGTTTCAATTAATTAAACTGGTGGTGAAGAAATGGTTAGCAGACAAAAACATTAACGTTTTGCAGAGGCCCAGCCAGAGTCATCGCTAAAGATGAATGGGCAAAAATACCAGTGGAGACATGCAAAAAGCTGGTCAGCAATTACAGGAAGCATTTGATTGCTGTAATTGTTAATAAAGGCTTTTCTATTAATTATTGAGAAGGGTATGAATAATTTTGGACATGCCACTTTTTGTTCAAATGTGAATAAAAGCTGAGAAATATTTTTTACCACAATGATGCCTAGTGACAGGGCCGATTTTTGGCATTTTTAGATAATCGGCATCGGCCGATATATGAGCGCACAAGGCCGATATTTAAACAATGCCTACTGGCAACGCTGTGGGCAGCTCCGTCATTCTGGCTCAATGACTGAATATAGTCATTTGATTTAACTTTTGCTTAGAGTGGCCTCTAGTGTTCTTCTGGCAGAACGTCACTCAATGCTCAAGGGAATATGGATTGGTGGTGTTTTGAAACTGCTGTACGCCTCAGGAGAGAAACGGTTAAGGCCGTTAAGGCCGAGAGTAACGGTTTCTCTTTCAACTCTCAGTATTTGTTACTGGCTGCTCTTTGTAATGTATAAAGTGTTTAGTGTCTGCATAATTAGAGCGATTATGCTATTTAGAGAGAAAATGCCAATAGTTTTATTTGGATCTGTAACCTTAGCAACCACAAACAGCTAAACTGGCGAACAAATACTAATTAGCGCTAACACTATAATAATGTTCCGGGATGCTATTTGTAACATATATATATACTGTTATATATGTCACGCTCACTTACCTCGACCTAAAGCAGATGCGCAAGTTAAGCGCAGAGCCGCGGCTCCTAAATGCGCTGAAGGGAGCCAGGCAAGCAGGTAGCAGATCCAAAGGAATTTATTAAAGGTGTAGGGACACCAAAAAACAGGTACAACAAGCGAGAGAACATAAAACTACGACGTGCACGGAGGATGGGGAACACAGGAAATAAACACACAGACACCCGACTACGTGCACAAAACAAACCAATGAAAGGAAAGAGTTAATTAACTAAACTAACGACCATGAACGAAAGTTAATTAACTCAAAGAAGAACAGAACAACAGAAGAACAGGTGCCCTAGGCACCTGTTACAATATACTGCAATTTGTAACATATATACTGTTTGTATAATTAGGTGCGATTTTGTTAAACTGGCTAGCTAACGCTATATATCGCTAGCACTGACGCTAGCTTACAGGCAGTGTTGTGCCAGTTCACAGTTCAGTTCATACATGCTCATAGTGAACATTTTATGTTCCAAGTTCACTATTTTAATTCTGAACTAGTTCAAGTTTAGTTCATTTAATTTTTTTCTTGACATTCAAATAAGTTTTTTCACACTACAAACTACAATATTTGTTTTTTAATATTTTATTTATTTATCTGAATTAGCTAAATTGGCTCATTAGTTCAAAAAGTTAATTGAATGTTGTTCTGTGTGCATTGTTGTCAAATACTGGGTAAAGGAGATGAGAGGAGACGCAGATGCAGAACAGTGTCTTTTATTGAAGGTAAAGTGATCGAGTGGGTGTGATGGAGGCAATGTGCAGGAGGAGCAATGGGATGCCGAGACTGGGCTCCAGGGGTGAGATGGAGACCTGGATGGGGCAGAGAGAGCAGAGGACAACACCGAGCAGACTAACAAACAAACAAAACAGAGATTCAGATAGAGTAAAATACACTGTAGTAAGAGAACCCTACACTGGCTATGCGTGTGAACAGAGAGAAAAACAAACTGGTGAGAGGTGTCTAAAGGAGACACAAAAGAAAAACAAACGCTAACTAAAGACCAGGGATAGCAAGAAAACACCGAGATAGAGAAGACGGTGTTAACAGATGGGTAGTGAAAATAGAGAGAGAGGGAGTTAGTACAGGGAGACAGATAGAAGGTTAGTCCACCGATAGGGGGGGTGTTAGTACCAAAGATAGAAAGGTTAGTGTGCACAGGAATGACACCAAAAACAAAACGCTCCTGAACGAACCCAGGGAAACACAGAGGAGGAGAAAAGGAATCACTAATTCTATGTACAGACAGAATCTCTCGGAGCGACAAAAAATCACAATGGACAGTTCCTTCCAAACACATGCACCCAAAGACACCTATACACAGAGGGGAGAAGGGAGAGGAGGTAAACCCAGGACACACGGGGGAGCTAGGAGACTAAACACATAAACAAACAAACCGCACTCACGCTCAAGACTCACCCGACGGGGACAATAAACAGACAGAGAGAATCACTATGTAAACTAGAGGAGAGTAGAACAATAATTGACTAAGAAACGCTCGGTATGTCGTCAAAAGAACTAACAATACTTCGCGAAGCGCGGTGAGAAACGAAAGCCTTATAAACCCTCAGAAAATGAAAGCACCAATCAAATGAATTAACACCCGGTGTGAGAGAAAGCGCGCGCTGGAGGTTAGTAGGCGGGGCTAGAGGAGCACGTGCAGGGAGCAGACGGAGTGAGAGAGACAGTGGACGGATTTCTAACAATTGTGCAATGTTCATCAATAAATGTTCATTCTAAAAAGATGCTGCTATCTTCTTATGTTTAGGTACACTGAAACTTTAATTAATAATGTGTAATTTAAAGTTGTATGTTTTTAATATTGCTCTCTGTATTACAAAAAGTAGAGTAGACAGTGATAAACTGTGATTACTTTTGTGTCTTGTTTATTATTATTATTGTACTTTATTAGTTGCAATAAAAACTGGTAATATCGGCTTTATATATCGGCCATCGGCACTTCTGTTGTATAAATATCGGCATCGGCCATTAAAAAACCCATATCGGTCGATCACTAATGATGCCTCTTGTACATCATCGTATTATCTCCTGGGAGATGCCTATGTCGTTTCCAGTCAAAAATAAAATTGCTGAATAAAAGTAAATTTAAGTCAAAATTTGCCAGGGGTATGAATAATTTCGGGCTTGACTGTGTATTTTTTTTTTTTTCTTCAGTATATAATATTATACACTCACCGGCCACTTTATTAGGTACACCATTCTAGTAACGGGTTGGACCCCCTTTTGCCTTCCGAACTGCCTCAATCCTTCGTGGCATAGATTCAACAAGGTGCTGGAAGCATTCCTCAGAGAGTTTGGTCCATATTGACATGATGGCATCACACAGTTGCCGCAGATTTGTCGGCTGCACATCCATGATGCGAATCCCCCGTTCCATCACATCCCAAAGATGCTCTATTGGATTGAGATCTGGTGACTGTGGAGGCCATTTGAGTACAGTGAACTCATGTTCAAGAAACCAGTCTGAGATGATTCCAGCTTTATGACATGGCGCATTATCCTGCTGAAAGTAGCCATCAGATGTTGGGTACATTGTGGACATGGTCAGCAACAATACTCAGGTAGGCTGTGGCGTTGCAACGATGCTCAATTGGTACCAAGGGGCCCAAAGAGTGCCAAGAAAATATTCCCCACACCATGACACCACCACCACCAGCCTGAACCGTTGATACAAGGCAGGATGGATCCATGCTTTCATGTTGCACCAACAACCATGCCACGTTCAAAGGCACTCAAATCACCTTTCTTCCCCATACTGATGCTCGGTTTGAACTGCAGGAGATTGTCTTGACCATGTCTACATGCCTAAATGCACTGAGTTGCCGCCATGTGATTGGCTGATTAGAAATTAAGTATTAACGAGCAGTTGGACAGGTGTACCTAATAAAGTGGCCGGTGAGTGTATATTCTTTAACACATTTCCTGGGATTAAAAATGCTTGAGAGATTTTTGTTTTCTGTTGTCTTTTAACAGTGAACAGACGTGAAGTTACGTTCTTATTACAATTTATCTTATTGCACTTTATTTTACTTTATTTTTATGGAGTAACTTTTCTATTTATAATGTGATAAACACTGTGTAAATAGAATACTTTTTCTGTATCTCAATAAAAAAGTAAATGGTTTTCTTGTTGATTTATTTGAAATGTAAACTAATGTATTGAATAGTAGTGAATCGTATAGGGGGAACTCTAAAGTATCAATATTAAATCAAATAGTCCTGAAGGCTCCGATGTACACCCCTAGTAGCAACAGCGTAGCACCAAGCACCTGAGCACATAAAAGAGACACAGTAAGTGTAACAGGTGCCTAGGGCACCTGTCACCTGTTTTGTGTTTCGTTCCGTTTGTTTAAGTTAATTAACGTTCACTGCTCATTAGTTTCGTTAATTAACTCTGTATTATCATTGGTTTGTCTTGTGCACGTGGTCGGTGTCTTTTTGTATTTATGTCCATTGTTTCTTGTCTTTGGTGCTGGTCGCTTGTTTGATGTCACTTAGTCTCTTTTGTACCTCTTGTTTTGTGGTGCACTGCACCTTTAATAAACCCGTTTCTGCTACCTGCGTGCCTGGCTCCCTTCAACGCGTGTAACGCGGCGGTCTGCGCTTCTTATGCGCCACCGCTTCAGCCCGAGGTAGACTAACGTGACAGAACGACCAGCCAGGAATTTTGGGGAGTTCAGTGCCCAGGTAAGCACATTTTTAAATTTTTCTTTGCGGGGGCCGTGTAACCTCGTACTCGCGGTGCGTTCCGCCGTGTCCGCGAGTGCGCGATGCGCAGCCCGCCGTCCCGGAGCCGTGAGGACGGCCCGAACTATGTAATGTCATATGCTGATTATGATTCCGATGATGAGTGGATGTGGAGGCACGGGTACGAAGCGCTCTGCGCTGAGGAAGGTCTGGACTTGGTTCAGATCTCCGATGATGAGGCGGGCGAGTCGTACCTGTATGGGCATATTCTGCCCATACGAACCCTCCTCAACTCTGAGGAGTTCTGGACGGATGCTCCGGTCCAGCTTGTTAAACCCCACGTGGCGAAATCCAGGCGCAGAGCGCGCCGGCGCGGTGCTAAGACGCAGCGTGCGCGCGCAGCTGCTGAGCGCGGTACGTGTGCTGCAGGGCAGTCACGTGACGCGCCCGCGCCGGACCACGCTGTGTCTGGATCGCGCTGCGAGGGGGCGGTACCGGAGCCAACACTCGGGGGGGGTAGATGTGGATCCATGTGGCGTGAACGTGGTGTGTCCCCCTGTCTCGTGTGTCCAGTCCGTCTTCCCCATGTCTGAGATGTCTATGTGTTTGGGCATTGCGGTGGGGGTGTATATGTTCTGTGTGCAGGAGGGAGAGCCTGAGGTGCCGGCCGAGGTCCGCCCAGCGTGCGTGCCCACCAAGGTCCTGCCAGCGTGCATGCCCGCCAACGCCCTGCCAGCGTGCGTGCCCGCCAAGGTCCTGCCAGCGTGCGTGCCCGCCGAGGACCGCCCAGTGTGCGTGCCCGCCAAGGTCCTGCCAGCGTGCGAATCCGCCGAGGTCCGCCCAGCGTGCGTGCTCGCCAAGGTCCTGCCAGCATGCGTGCCCGCCAAGGTCCGGCCAGCGTGCGAACCCGCTGAGGTCCAGCCAGCATGCGTGCCCGCCGAGGTCCTGCCAGCGCACGAACCCATCCCAAAGTCCAGGGGCGTAACGCCGCCCATCCCGAAGTCCAGGGGCGTCACGCCGCCCATCCCGAAGTCCAGGGGCGTCACGCCGCCCATCCCGAAGCCCAGGGGCGTCACGCCGCCCATCCCGAAGCCCAGGGGCGTCACGCCGCCCATCCCAAAGTCCAGGGGCGTCACGCCGCCCATCCCGAAGTCCAGGGGCGTCGCGCCGGACCGCGCTGTGTCTGGATCACGCTGCGAGGGGGCGGTACCGGAGCCAACACTCGGGGGGGGTAGATGTGGATCCATGTGGCGTGAACGTGGTGTGTCCCCCTGTCTCGTGTGTCCAGTCCGTCTTCCCCATGTCTGAGATGTCTATGTGTTTGGGCATTGCGGTGGGGGTGTATATGTTCTGTGTGCAGGAGGGAGAGCCTGAGGTGCCGGCCGAGGTCCACCCAGCGTGCGTGCCCACCAAGGTCCTGCCAGCGTGCATGCCCACCAATGCCCTGCCAGCGTGCGTGCCCGCCAAGGTCCTGCCAGCATGCGTGCCCGCCGAGGACCGCCCAGTGTGCGTGCCCGCCAAGGTCCTGCCAGCGTGCGAATCCGCCGAGGTCCGCCCAGCGTGCGTGCCCGCCAAGGTCCTGCCAGCATGCGTGCCCGCCAAGGTCCGGCCAGCGTGCGAACCCGCTGAGGTCCAGCCAGCATGCGTGCCCGCCGAGGTCCTGCCAGCGCACGAACCCATCCCAAAGTCCAGGGGCGTAACGCCGCCCATCCCGAAGTCCAGGGGCGTCACGCCGCCCATCCCGAAGTCCAGGGGCATCACGCCGCCCATCCCGAAGCCCAGGGGCGTCACGCCGCCCATCCCGAAGCCCAGGGGCGTCACGCCGCCCATCCCGAAGCCCAGGGGCGTCACGCCGCCCATCCCGAAGCCCAGGGGGCGTCACGCCGGCCATCCCGAAGCCCAGGGGGCGTCACTCCGCCCAGCCGGAGCAGCAGGGGCCGCACGCCGCCCAGCCAGAGCAGCAGGGGCCGCACGCACGCCACGCCGCCACGGGTCGTCCGCCTCGCCACGCCGCCAGGGGTCGTCCGCCTCGCCACGCCGCCAGGGGGCGACCGCCTCGCCACGCCGCCAGGGGGCGACCGCCTCGCCACGCCGCCAGGGGGCGTCCGCCTCGCCACGCCGCCAGGCGGCGTCCGCCTTGCCACGCCGCCAGGGGGCGTCCATCTCGCCACGCCTCCAGGGGGCGCCCGCCTCGCCACGCCTCCAGGGGGCGCCCGCCTCGCCACGCCGCCAGGGGGCGCCCGCCTCGCCACGCAGCCAGAGTGCGTGGCCATCTCCTCGCCCGATGTGGGCGTCCACCGGACCACGCTGCCAGAGGGCGTGGCCCACTCCTCGTCCGACGGGGGCACCCGCCTCGCCACGCAGCCAGAGTACGTGGCCAACCCCGCGCCCGACGTGGGCGTCCACCGGACCACGCAGCCAGAGGGCGTGGCCCACTTCTGATCCGCCGTGGGCGTCCACCTGACTTTGCAGCCAGAGGGCGTTCGGCACGCCTCACCCGCAGAGGGCGTCCACCCGAGGGCGCCTTCCAAGCCCCGCTCGAGGAGGGCGCGACCGCAGGGGCGGGGGTAATATACCTGTCACCTGTAATATACTATACACCTGTCAACTGTTTTGTGTTTCGTTCCGTTTGTTTAAGTTAATTAACGTTCACTGCTCATTAGTTTTGTTAATTTACTCTGTATTATCATTGGTTTGTCTTGTGCACGTGGTCGGGTGTCTTTTTGTATTTATGTCCATTGTTTCTTGTCTTTGGTGCTGGTCGCTTGTTTGATGTCACTTAGTCTCTTTTGTACCTCTTGTTTTGTGGTGCACTGCACCTTTAATAAACCCGTTTCTGCTACCTGCGTGCCTGGCTCCCTTCAGCGCGTGTAACGCGGCGGTCTGCGCTTCCTATGCGCCACCGCTTCAGCCCGAGGTAGACTAACGTGACAGTAAGGCAATACCTAAGGTTAGAAAGAGCTTGCTACAAAGATCCTTCGCAAAGTGGAAGTCAGAACTGGAAGACTAAATACAGGAGAACAGCATATGAACTGTTCATACGGATGTGAGGAGGGTTAATAACAGTGTGAATGGTGTATGAAAACATAAAAATATATAAATAATAAAATAAATATAATTTTTTGCAGGGGCGCCCACACTTTTCTGGCCCGAGATCTACTTTTCCATTGGACAGGTCATCGAGCTCTACCGGGGTCAATCTCTATTTTTTAGGCTTTTATACTGAAACCTGTTTACACAAATCAGTATTATCGAATCTGTTAGAATTGCTCTTTTGTAAAAAACATTCCAGCAAATAGCATGGAGGAAACCTGATTTTAAAACTGCTCGCTTGCACAGTGATAGAGATTCAGATTCAGAATGAATCACATTGTATGTGAATATGTGTGCGTGTGTGTATAAGCGCTTCCGATACTGTGCTGTTAAAAAAATGCTGATACGTGATAAACGCTTTTTTTTCTCAAACCTCCATCGCGATGTACCTGATACTTCTGATCGACCGGTCGATCGCGATCGACGTATTGAGCACCCCTGATTTTTTGTGAATTTTCACCTATTGCAGGGGTCCCTTGAATGTAACACCCACAATAGTATAGAAATGTGTACAGGTACAACATGAGGACAACTCACTTGTGAATGCTAGTTTCACATTATGTCTTTGCACGTTCCTATAGGATGCATGTACTGGGTATTCTATTTGCGACTGCGTGTACCGAACTGGTTTGGTACAAATGCATGCATCATTACACCCCTAAAAATTACGGTCTACTAATATGTTATGGCTAGATTCTCTTTGGTCATGATTGGAGGTGTTGGGGGATTGGGCTTTTGCAGAAGTGGACTTTGTAGAACTTTTTACCCACTCACCCTAAATCTGCTACTATTTTGGATATTTTTTATTCAAAATTGAAGACTTATCTTTTTGAGCTGGCCTTTGGTCCCAGTGAATGTTTCAATATCACAATATTACACTCTGTATTTGGTAAACCCATGCCTTGTGCCATGAAATGCTGCTCCATGCTTGGAATTGCTTGCTGTAAGTCAAGGATATATATATGTATAAAATTAATTATATGTAAAAAAAATACCAAAAAAAAATACTTCAAATATATTGCTTATTGTGACACCGGTAAAGGATTATCCTGTCAAGCATGGAACCAAATTCTATGTGCAAGGCATTGGTCTACCACTACACAGTACAGAACATTGGTCAGCCAGAGTTGTTGTGTGTGATTGGGCTCGATGAATAAACCTGACTTAACTATGTCATAAAAAGCAAATAACATCTAGATTGCTGTTAGCCAAATTTTTTCTTTTAAGCACTTGATTTCATAAACAAAATCACATGAGACTTATTTCAGCAAGGCTATTTCATAACCAGCTGAAAATGTTCTGTGGTTGGCAGAAAGGAAGTGAGACTCAAATTTTACGCACGCCTCTCAATCTGACACTTTTAGAAAAGGCTATAGATAAAATAATAACTCAGAAACTTCACATGAATTTAGGACACCTAAAATTCTGTCCCATACCACACAAAATACTTATACAAATGTCAAGATGATGGTCACACTGTAGGCCAGTCTTTCCTTGTGTAAAACTAGAAAAACTAATACACTTTAGACTTACTTGATGAATGTGATTACAGTGATTTCTGAAGCATTGATCATATGCTGCAGGGAGAGAGAACATTAGAACTGTAATTGAAGTGATTTTTAATACTCTTCTAAATAAAGCCTCTTCATCTCAGAAGGAGTCAAGGATTGACTGGAAAAGACGGGTCTAAAAAGATTTTTTACACACATATATAAAGTATATACAAATACAATACATAAAATACAAATACACTGGTGCTTATTGTGACACCAGTAAGGGATTGTCCTGTCAAGTCAATCCTTGACCTAGAGCTAGTGATTACAAGCATGGAACCACATTCCATGTGCAAGGCATTGGTCGACCACTACACAGTACATCACATTGGTCAGCCAGAGCTGTTGTAAGTGATTGGACTCGATGAAATACCTGACTTAACTATGTCATAAAAAGCAAACAACAACATCAAGATCTGACACTTTAAGTAAAGGCTACAGATAAAATAGTAAAATAACTCAAAAACATCACATGAAGTTAGGACACCTAAGAATTCTGTCACATACCACACAAAATCCTTATACAAATGTTTAAATGATGGTCACACTGTAGGCCAGACTTTCCTAACGCAAAACTAGATAAACAAATACACTACAGACTTACTTTCTTCCTTGTAAATGATTTCTAAAGCGTTGGTCCCTCCGTGACATCTTCCCTTTGAGAGTGAGGCCTGTCTTGTAAGTTTGAAGATGAAAGCTCATGTTAAAGATATGAGAACCACAAGCATTAAAAACCACAGGCTAGCTATATTTACTAAATGTTGGTGAACTGCTGAACTTCGTCTCTAGCTTGCACTTGCTCAATTGTCTGTCCTGTTTCAAAGGTCAGCTGCATTCAAAGCCCCCTTTTTGTCATTTCCTGTGTTCTGAGCTCATTCACAGCTTACTTGGGAGCATTAAAAACCCCATGACAGGCCATTTCCTTTCCCTCCCACAACCACAACGTACGGTTGGTGCTGTACTACTAGTTAAACAAGAAAAATTATGACATCCCTGATAAGTACATTTCCATCTCTACTTTTACAGTTTTACCAGAATGATTTATATCAGTGAACAAAAGTCTATACATTACGTTCCACCATGTTTAGTGTGGCGTTCTTTTGTTATATTTAACAATTGCATTATTACCATTAATTTAACTTTGTTGTTTCTTATGCTTCATGTAATTTTACAGTTTCCCATGATTACTAAGAATTAGGTATTCATTCTATTGTATACCATGGGGGGGGGGGGGTACATTGATTGGGGAGATTAATTAGGCTAACTTATCTGGCTAAGTCTGATGATGTGTGCAGCCTTATAAGCTGTGACATCATATGCCGCAGGGGGAGAGAACATTAGAACGGTAGTTTTAGAAGTATTTTTAACATTTTGGGAGTTTAATGTAATATGCACAGCGGAAGGAAATTTTAAACTTAACTCACAAAAGAAGATGCAAGACACTACTAAGTAATGTAATGATCTATGTACACTGAGGGGAAAAAATATAAAACAACCTTTTCTTAATGTCATTTTGAAATTATCCGAAATTATCCAAGGTCATATTTTAAATTATTATATGCTAAATTATTGACAGCATGTCAGCACAGTTGTAGTTTAAATATGATTTTAAATTCAGTGTGTAATAAAGCCCATTACTTTTTGGAAAAATCCTGTCTCCAGTCCTTATCTATGCCTACCTCTGGTTACAGTTTCATGCCAAAACCCAGGACGGATAAGGACGCACGTGGCAGTCACCTGCGAGCTGCACTGGCATGTTCTTCATCATTTGTAGAGGGTGTGGTACTGAAATGATGCTGTTCCAGTGAGCCCTCTTAACTAAGTAGAGTATGCAGTATCTGCTCTAGTCAGTTATGCTGGAGTCACATGCCACACTGTGTCAATCAAACTCTGTTTATTACTAAATACTGTGCTTTATTAGCTCCAACTCATCATCTCTTCATCCACTGCAGCCACTACTGGATGTGTGCAGTCCTGCAGGATGCCCTCAATGAACTTTTATAATTTTACAATCGTTAAATATGGACATCTGATCACCAAACAATCTGTACATGTCCGTCCTTCAACATGCTACCTGGCCATTCAAGGAGAATGAGTCCCCTACTGAGCCTTGGCCCACCTAAGTTTTCTTCCTTAAAATAACGACATGACAATGACATGTCAGCTTGCTTGTTGGTGATTTAAAGGCTTACAACACTATAAAGCTGCTTTGTGACAATGTATTATTGTAAAAAGTGCTATATAAATAAACTACAAGAACTTGATTTCACTGGGGTTTACACCCTGGCCCAAGCTTTCAGCTTTCTGTTAGAGCGAGGTGGAGTGGGCAGGGCAAGTGGAGGTTCCATTGGCTAATATTGCATATACATATTGCATGTACAGTATCTTTACATCACAAACTTGTAGATGGTTGTCCACAATTAAGCATTGAAAATATTAAGGATCTCATAAAAATTGTTTTGACATATCGGAGCATTTGGACTGAAATCCCACTGTGCAGTAACCAAAACCCTCGTCAGCATGAAGAAATAAAAGGCTAGATTAACCTTTGCTGAACAGCATGTTGTGTAGACAGAGGAGAAGTGGTCCAAAGTTTACTTTAGTCATGGAAGCAGGTTTAATTTATTTCGAAAAAGTATGTGAGGAAGTCAGTAAAAGCTAAAGGAGGAAGTGTCATGTTATGGGTAAAGTATTTAGCAGCAAGCATTGGGTCTCTAAAAATACTCAAATGATAAAACAGCCAGACCAGTGTCCTGAACTAAACCCAAAAGGGAACCTTTGGAAAATCCTTGGTGACAAAGATTTGGCCAAGAAACCCACTTCAGTTACCAGAGCAGCATGGGAGACCAGTACTATCCTGTAGCCACAGCTGTTCATGAAGAATATTTAATGTTCAAGTTAATGCTTGATATGCTGAAAGTTGTTTCAGTGTTAATGTGATATCTGTGGCTAAAAGTTTTCTTCTGTTTTCCCAGAGAACCTGTAAATCAGTTAATTAGTGTTAATTTTTGATACTTCATAAATTTCAGTGTACTGCTCAAGATTGGCCTTTGCAGTTTATGTTTGGCTTCTTGTTGAGCTCAGGGCATTGCACTTTAGGAGGCTTTGCATCTTAACTGTTTTTGATCATGATGGCCATCTAGTTTAAGAGGTTGATGCAGCACATGCAGTTTTTTCACCCTGAATTTTGTAGTCAGCTAGGGGTATCAGTTTAGCTACTACCCTTGATGTTATAGAGAGTGATAGACTGGTAGCGAAGTGGGTGACTTACAGAATGCCTATGAATCCAGAGGTCCAAGGACAAGACCATGCCTCTCTCAGAGCCTCAGAGTCTGACCCATTTATCACACACCAGGCACCATGGAAAAGTTTGGATTTATGAATATACTGGAAGAAGTCATGTTGACTTATGCTGAGGAAGGACAAAATCCTGGTTTCAGTCTTACAAGAAACTGCTACTTTCTGAACAGCCCATTATTCCCTTTTCTGCATTTAAAACATTTAGTTCATAAATAGTTTGTTATTATTTGGATTTTTTTGTGTGGTGCGCCCAGTGCCTTTATAAACATGGAAATACTGTGAACACCAGTGAATACCAAGAAGGCAGCAGGCCCTGAATAAATTTGTGGCTGATTCATAAAAGCCTATATAAAAGCTCAGCATTTAACACTATTACTCCCTCAAACTCACCCTGAAGTTGGATGATCTGGGTCTTAATCCAACCATATGTGACTAGATCTCCAACTTTCTGATGAACAAACCACAGTTTGGCTAGGCAAGCATGTCTCACCCACCCGCATCCTCAAAACTGAAGCCCCTCAGGGCTGCGTCCTAAGCCCTCTGCTGTACTCACTGTAAACATAAAACTGCGTGGCCACTTTCAACAAGCTTTCAGCTCAACATGCTTCATTAAGTTTGGCCATTTGAAGAGTTGAAAATTTTAAATATCTTGGCATTAACATCTGGCAGGATTTGTCATGGGGTTGCAACATCAACACTATAGCAAAGAGGACCCGGCAGCATCTTTATCACCACATTCATCTAAAGGACTTCAGACTGCCCTCTAAGGTACTACAAACATTCTACTCATGCGCCATCGAGATCATCCTCACTGAGAACATCACAGCTTGGTTCAGGAACAGCACCCAGCAGGAAAGGCAGAGACTCTGGAGAGTGATACAATCAGCTGAATGCATCACTAGAATGGTACTTCCTGACCTGCAAACCATCTACAGAAAACAGTGCTGGACCAGGGCCAGAAAGATTGCAAAGGACCCCAGTCTTCCCACTAATGGACTGTTCTCTCCGTTATCCTCAGGGAAGCACTTTAGAACTAACTGTACATTTACATTTACATTACCTTTAGCAATTTAGCAGACACATTTAACTAAAGCGAATTCCAAATGAGAGAACACCACAAGTCAGTAATTAAGGAAAAACTACAGTGTAACTCTAAGAGCCATTCACAGGCCATTCATGCCCTTAACAAGGACAGGGACTAAGGCTAACATGTACACATAGTAAACTTGCAATTACCACATCGCACACACTGCACTACAGTGACGGTGTCACTGAATGTCACGGTCTCACAGAAAAACACATCACTACCACATCACTAACACTATCATTACAAGCATTTCATTACAAGTTATACTTTGTAGTGCTGTGCATGTGACGAATAAATGTTCATTTGACTTAAAATACTTAAAATAATATTATAAGGATTCAGTCTTTTTCTCAAGTGTTTTAAGCACAGTGCAATTATTTTGCATATAGCTGTATGTACCATTCACGGATGTATGAGATATAGTTTGATGAGGCCTTTCAGTTAAACACCTGCTTTTACAGTCAGATGACACATGAGTATCCTAAGATTACTCAACACCCCTATCACAAAAATCCATCAATGCAACAACATAATCACATGCTTGTTTCCCTGAACTTGTGTCTCAATATGGGTGTGCAATTATGGCAGTGATAGGCTTATGGTTATGGAATCATCCTTAAAGGTGAAGGTCCATGGTTTAATTCCTGGTCCCACAAAGTACTATGGCTGAAATCTCCTTAGGCAAGGCACCTAACCGCAATTGCTTTCCGTGCACCATGTACAGGGCTGCCCACTGCTTACATGTGCTTACTTCTCCAATAAGGTGTGGTCACATAAAAGTGTGACATAAAAAGCAGGAAGTTAAAAGAAAATGAACATAACCATCTAGGCAGAGCATAAGGTAATCTTAAATAATTAGTTCCAACCAAGAGGTTGTGAGAACTGATAGTTAACTCAAATTCCTACTGAATATGGGTAAGAACTAATGATTATTTTGATAATCAATTAATCAGTCGATAATTTTTTCGATTAATCGATGAATTGATTTAAAAATTTAAAAAAAATTCCATGTTTTTACATTTACATTTAATCATTTAGCAGACACTTTTATGAGAACACCACGTCAGTAGTTATGAAGAAAACTAGCTACACTGTAGAATTATTAAACAGGTCAATAAATGTCTAGTTTCATTTACAGTATGAGTTTAAGGTATCCAATTAACCCAAAGACAATTAAACACAAATCTCAAACACATACTGACACAATATGTAGCATAGTGTGAAAAAAAATACTAAATTACACAAATTTGAGTAGCTGTAATATGTTACCTCATTACCATCACTCCCATGGAGGGCAGTGTCTTCACTCATATTTTGTCTAAAAATTTTAACGTGAAGCTTGATCATTAATTACCACCATTGTGTACAAATTGTATGTATTTATAAAGCACATTTAAACACTGCTTAAGATAATTAAATGAAAATATAAAATAACACACGTTCTCCATCACTGTTATTACCCAGTTAACAATAGGGTGAGCATATTTTCATTTGGGAAAACCAGGACACCTTGGGGGGAGGGGGGGTTGGGGTACATACACTGTGGCATGCACTTAACATAGGCCCACTTAATCCTACAATAAAATGATATTTACAGTTGGTTTATTAAAAATGCTTTTTAGTAAAAGTCAACAACAAAAACTCCAATAACAAATGATAATTTTATTCAAAATGCTTAAGTTAACATTTCCTGTAATGAATGAATAGCACAATGAAAGAAATTATGTATCATCTAAACATCCATCACTTCACAACAAAAGTTAACAATAACTCTCAATTCTAAATAACACTACTTACTAGTTATTACTCAGTTACCCTCAGTAATGAACTAAATATTGTCTGTTCCATCGAGCTAAAAAGCGTTACATCGGTATGAAAGCGGGGAAACTCTTTTGTAAATATCTTTTGTAAATTCAAAGAAACTGGCATACTTTGTTTTTTAGGGTTGATAGATATGCTGAAAATGATGTCTGTGGTGTTTTCTGTGAGCAAGAACAACAAGTTGGGCTGGGGTAGGGATTGGAAGTTGAAGCCTGGATTTTCCTGGTTGCGGTGAAAAAAAAAATTTAGTATTGAAATTCAACATGAGGGCGGCACGGTGGCTTAGTGGTTAGCACGTTCGCCTCTAAGCGCTAGGGATTCCCGGTTCGAATCCCCATCTGGGTGGAGTTTCCATGTTCTCCCCGTGTCTGCGTGGGTTTCCTCCAGGTTCTCCGGTTTCCTCCCATAGTCCAAAAACATGGATCAAGTCAATTGAATTCTCAAAATTGCCCCGTATAGAGTGTGTCTGTGTGAGTGAGTGTGTGCCCAGCGATGGATTGGCACCCTGTCTTGGGTCTATCTGCCCAGCGCCCGAGTTGTTCTCCCCTGGATGGGCATGGGGAACCCCACCGCGACCCTAATAGAGGATAAAGCGGGAGATAATGAATGAATGAATTCAACATGGGATGTGTGACATCTGGAGGCCATAAGAAATGATTGTAGCTTAGGATTTGTTGCAACTCTTTTAAAATTAAACATACCGTATTTTCCGTACCATAAGATGCACAGTACTATAAGGCGCAGTCTCAATTACGGACTCTATTTCTGTAAGGTACTTATTCTGAACGGCACCGTATTATAAGGCACTTGCTAAAACAGACGGTCTACAAGAAAAGTAAAGGATGAAGTTTATTCTACTACTTGACAAAACACACATTATTTTTAATCACTATTCTCCCACAAATCCATTAAAGTCTCATCTTCTGTGTCTGAATTAAAAAGCTGCGCAATTTCACTATCGAGCACTCCAGGTTCCCTCTCATCAATGTCTGAGTCAGTCTCGTCGCCAGGCGGCTGTTTAGCAATGATGCTGGCTTTCGCGAAAGCTCGGACAACAGTTACAGCAGAAACCTTAGCCAAGGCATCAACAATCCATTCACAGATGGTGGCGTAACTCGCCCGCTGCTGCCTCTGAGTTTTAGTAAATGTGTGTTCGCCGTCTATCATCCATCGTTCCCACGCCACCCGCAACTTTGTCCTGTTTACGCCAATGTCCAGCAGTTGGAGTTCTTTATTTAATCCTCCTGGAATGACGGCAAGCTCCGAATTCATTTTCTTCACTCTGCTTTTCACGTTGTCTGTGAGATGAGCTCTCATAGAGTCACAGATCAGCAGGGACGGTGATGTGTGGAAAAAACCACCCGGTCGCACAACAATACTTTTATAGATTTTGGAACTCAGTACAAGTATAAGGCGCACCGGATTATAAGGCGCACGTCTGATTTCTGGGAAAATTTTAGGCTTTTAGGTGCGCCTTATAGTCCGGAAAATACGGTAATTCTGTACAAAATATGAGGAACATAAAGTAAATATGAAAATAGCCTAAAGGGATGTGTTTGGAAAAATGACCTAAAAAAACGTTTTGATTGGTTATTGTGACTTACTTTCCAATGAATTAACTGTGATTAACCACATTTCTTGGAAAACTGAGTTCAAATGCATTAGCCACACTCAACATGAAATAAAAGATCTTAAAAAATGTATTTTTACATGTCTTTAACAAATCTTTGGAACTGTCTGTAAAAATCCTTCAATGTGTGATTACAGACTGGTAAACACACACACACACACACACACATGCACACACGTAATATTGGCAAAAGTATTTCTGTATACAGTCAAGAATCCAGATATGCAGACTGCTTCCACAACCTTTTGGGGAAAATGGGTCACTCACAGGAGCTTAGTGAACTGAACCAAGATACAATAATAGGAGTGTCAGGATCCTCGGACTTGACTATCTGAACTATGTTTGGTTTTGTGTTGGATTTGGTTTTGAGTTTCACTTTAGTTCTGTTTGTTTATTGTTTCAGTTGTTTTCATTTATTTCGTGGCTGTGCCTGATTTAAGTTAATTACATCGTTAGTCATGTGACCTGATCATTTGCTTATTTAAGCCAGCCCCAGACTCTCTTCGGCAAGAGAGCTTCAACTATGTTAGGGTTCGTGGATGCTGTAGCTTTTGGTTGGAATGTTTTTGCTTGTGTTTACATTAAATCGCTTGTTCTGGAACCTGCTACCTGTTGGGTGTGTTGAATTCCATTCCTTACCCAGACTTCGGACCCTAACGTGACAAGGAGGCACTATATTCAACAAGTCCATTCATTAAGTGTTAGCCAAGTAAAGCAACAGAGCTGGGTCAGCAAATCCTGAGGTGCATATTGTGAAAAGGTCAGCAACATTCTGCAGTCAATTGCTACAGACCTACAAACTTTAAGCAGGTCAAGAACAGTGTGGCGCAAACTTTATAGAATGTGTTTCCATAGTCAATTAGCTGCAAATCAAGCCTTACAACACCAAATGCAAAGCGTTGGATGCATTGGCTTAGAGTACACAACCACTGGACTCTATAGCAGTGAAGACATGTTCCCAAAAGTAATTAATTACACATTGCTGTGACAAAGTCTAAGTTTGTTACAAGAAGAGCTTAAATTGTGCCAAATGTAAAGTTTTGTTGGGATTATGATGTGGGGTTGGTTTTTAGGAGTTGTGTTTAGCACCTCAGTGAAAGGGATGCTTAAGACCCTAGATCGGTGGGTCCCAAAGTGGGGTACTCGTACCCCCGGGGGTACGCAGGAGGGACTTAGGGGGTACGTGAGAAAAGTTGAGAAAATAAAGTAAAAACAGCCAGAATACACTGGCACAAAAATAGATTGAAGTGCCGTCTCACTTTACCAAATAATATACATGCATATGCTACCATCTAGTGGTCAGCAAAATCATTGCACTGGCAAAGTAGAAGGGTGTGAATATAGGCGTGACTCGCTGATGGGACACCTGTCGATCAAAGCAGCCTTCGCTCAACTTCTTGTCGGAGCTGAGAAAAGATGGATAGATGGTTAAAAAAGAAAATGTGCAAATCCAGAACAACACTGACAGCCACTACCAGCCAGACTACTGCGGGAGGTGAACCTGCCAGCAACAACGCTCCAAACAATTCTTCAAATAGAAGAGATATGTCAAACCAAGATGTTAGCAGTACATCTGCTAGCCAACCTGCTAGTTGCAAGGCCATGGACAGTGACGGGGGTTCAGATGTGGCACGGGCTGAGCGGGATATGGAGCAGACTTCGATGCGGGATGTGGAGCCTTGTGGTGTGGGGAAGCCCGTCGCCTCGGACAGAGAAACAAAAAGGCGCAAATATGATGAAAGCTACATTGCTACATTTGAGCACCAGTTAAGATCACTTTCTACCAGTAAGAGCTGCTTAAGAGAGAACGACACTGATTCCAAGAACGGACTAAGAGCATCTTTTATGGTGAGTTACAGAGTGGCTAAAACCAGCAAACCACACACTATAGTGGAGGACTTGATATTACCTGCCGCCTCAGATATGGTTGGAACAATGCTGGGAGAAAAGGCTAAAAAAACGATACAAACAATGCCTTCATCAAATAACACAGTTTCTCGGCGCATTTCTGCAATGGTGGAGAACGTCTTAAATCAGTTATTACAGCGCATACGAGCAAGCGAATTTTATGCACTACAGCTGGATGAGTCAACTGATGTGGCTGACTGGCACATCTACTTGTGTACGTGTGATACATTTATGAAGGGACAATTAAGGAGGACATGCTCTTCTGTAAACCTCTTGAGACAAGGACAACAGCAGAGGAAATTTTCAAAATGCTGGACAACTTTGTAAATGTGCATGGGCTAATGTGGACAAAATGTGTTGGTGTCTGTACTGATGGTGCAAAGGCCATGACAGGGAGGCACAGTGGTGCAGTAACACGGGTGCAAGCAGCTGCTCCTGATGCGACTTGGGTCCATTGTAGCATCCACAGAGAAGCTCTTGCTGCCAAGGGAATACCTATTATCCTGAAAAATGTTTTGGACACAACAGTGAAAATGGTGAACTTTGTGAAAGCCAGGCCCCTGAACTCTCGCATATTTACTGCATTATGCAGTGAAATGGGCAGTGAGCATGAGACATTATTACTACACACAGAGGTACGCTGGCTGTCCAGAGGCAAAGTAATGACACGTTTCTTTGAACTTAGAGATGAACTTAAGATTTTTTTTACTAATCATCATTTTCAACTGTCTGAACACTTGCATGACGAAGAGTTTCTCACAAGCCTGGCGTACCTGTGTGATATATTTTCTCGACTGAACAAACTAAATCTAGGATTACAAGGGGTTTCAGCAACTGTATTTAATGTCCAAGATAAAGTTGAAGCCATGATAAAAAAGTTAAACCTCTGGATAAACTGCATGGGCAACAAAAAAACAGAAGTTTTTCCATTGCTATATGACTGTGTCTGGAAACGAACTCACATTGAGTATGAGTGTGAAACGTGACATTACTGCACACCTTGGTGAGCTGGCTTCCCAGTTACGCCAATACTTCCCTGAATCTGATGGATCAGATAGTTGGATACGTCACCCGTTCAGCTCTATACCTGAAGCTTTACCGACAGTGGAACAGGAGAGTCTCATTGAAATAGCAACAGATGGATCCCTAAAAGTTGAATTCAATCAGAAGCCGCTGCCTGATTTCTGGATCGGACTGGTCACAGAACAGCCTGAGTTAGCCAAACGTGCTGTAAAGACTTTGATGCCCTTTGCTACAACATACTTGTGTGAAAGTGGATTCTCAGCTCTGACAAATATAAAAACAAAAAACAGAGCAAGGCTTTGTGTTGAGAACCATTTAAGACTCAGACTGTCTCATATTAAGCCGCACATTGCAGAGCTGTGTGCATCTTTCCAAGCACATCCTTCTCATTAAAGCTGTGGTGAGTTTAATTAAATACACTGTATGGTGAATAACTTAGTTATCCCACCATAAAAATGTTTTGCAAATTATTCATTCTACACAGTGTTATAAGTCCGGCTCAGAGAGAACAGAGGAGACGTTGATGCAAAAAACAACGGTGGTTTATTAAACCAATCAAAAAATCAAAACAGCAGCGACCGAGTGGCACGTGACAGCGTATGTGATAGTTAGCAGGATCACTGGAACACTCGCTGGATGTCAACGTGCGTAGCTTGAACACCAGGACTGGCAGCGAACCTGGTATCAAGCAGAAGAGATGAAAACAGACAAACCAACACCAACACAAAATATAAACACCGGGGAATAGGTTAAACAAAGAGAATGGGGAAAAAGCGTGAAAGGAGGAGCTAAATAGAATAGACACAGGATAGAGGAGGTGAAGTGCTGGACAAGGCGGTAACCAGGGAGAACCGAGGATGGGTAACTGGGAAGGAAACACACCTACGGGAACCTGGAACCGGGAGACAGAGAAGTGGTTAATAAGAGATGGGTTAAGTGTGTTATATACACCGACAGTGGAGAGATTAGTAATAAAAAGTGAGAATATGTTAAGGATACTAACCATCAAAGACGGACACGGACTTTCCTTCCACACACAACAAGCACACAAGATCCTAAAACTAAATGAAGGGGGGAAAGGACGGGGACGAGGGAAAGGGAGAGAGGGAGGACGAGAGGTCGATAGAAACGGGGAACAGAGAGAGAGAAAGATGCTACAACTAAACACACTCGAAATTGCACTCACCCAACGGAGACCAAAACACAGAAGAACACTGAGGAAGAAGGCAGGATATATCACTAGGATAAACGCTCGGTACAGACGTAAACGGCTAATACTTCGCGCCAGGCCAGCGAAAAGGAAAACCTTATAAAGGAAAGAAAGAACCCGGAAACAATGAACCTCACCTGGTGTACGGAGAACGCGCGCTGATTAGTAGGCGGGGCTAGGGGAACGCGCCGCAGCGCTGCGGTCTCTGACACACAGGCTAAATGTTTTGATAATTCATAGCCTATAAAAGTAAATGTGTTGCTTAATAATGCTAACATTTATTAATAAACATTATTTGGTGGTGAATAACAGTTGCATATTATTTTTATTTGATGTGTGCAGTGTTTACAAACACATATTAAAGGCTGTGTAATTAGGGGGTACTTGGCTTGAGGTCAGATGTCTGAAGGGGTACAGAACTGAAAAAGGTTTGGGAACCACTGCCCTAGATTGAGACAATTCCCTGCTTTAGTTGACTATGAATTTAACTTGCACAGGTTAGTAATAACATAGGGATATATTGTTTTTACCATCTATGGGACAATTACATGAAAAAAATTCTACATTGTAACCATTATGCTAATGCACAAAAAAAATTACGTGTCCTATTTCTGTGCTGAAATGGGTTACATTTCAGACTTGTCAATGTAAAGTCCCTTAGTTGTAGATTAGATACAGCTGGGTAAATACAGTTGTGCTCAAAAGTTTACATACCCCGGCAGAATTTTTTTTTCCAGAAATTATGAATGAAAAAAAAATCTAATAAATGGCTACACCCAACCAGTAGCCATGAGTGGAAAAAACGTTTATCATTATCCAACTTACTGCAAAATCACTGAAAGTGTGATTCTTAAACACAGCCTTTTTACAATAATCAAATAAATCTGTTCGGTGCAGTGCAAAATCTAACAGCCATTAATTATGTCATTAACATCTAAATGCCATAATTAATGCCAATAAAAAGCCATTAATAAATGAAGTAGTTCAGACCATTATTTCTCTATAGCATGCAATATAAACACTCAGCTAAAATGCATTTAATTTTGAACTTGGTTAAACCAACAAAGCAGACTTTTCATTTATTTGTAGGATAGTAATTGTGTATGCTTTAATGTCATTATTTTTCCTAAATTATTGTCCAAATATATCAAATGTACTGCTTTTAAGATCAACAAAAGCAGTTATTACCTTGTTTTTGTGTAAATTTATAATTATTGAGTCATAGAACATTTTTAAACTACCATATTCGCTGTAAGTTAAAAATGAATAGGATTATTTGTTTCTAAAAATCTAAAAAAAAGTTCTTTGTATGTATGCATGAGTCAGTTTAATGTGAACGTGCATGTGTGTGGGTGTTTGTGTTTGTACATAAATATATACGTGTCAAATTGAATATTGAATGTGAATACGGCAAATACATATTGATAAACTTTGAAATACGAACCTGAAACAAATGGTGTGCCAGTCAGTACCTAGAGCTCGCAGGTACTGCTCATCATAAATGCGCTGTTGACATCTGGCACACAAAGGTAAGTTACCACCTGCAGTCAAATACAAACCAATAAAACATATTTAATACATGAAACAGAGATAAAAGTTAAGACATACAGTATATTTAATTTTAAACAGTTGCAGGCTGTCAGGGCCTTTATGTTCTTCTCTGCAGGCCTAAAAATCATTCTAGGCCGATCACCTTTATTTTTGCCAGTTATTTTGTGATATAAAAATGTTATATATGGTCATCCTTAATCCCCAAAACACCTCAAAAACCAATAGGGGATACACAGATATGCACTTAGCTGCTGCCCTTAGAAAATGCCTACTGGGAAATATAATAAAGGGGAAAAAAAATAGATTTCTCCACCACAGCCTTATAATACAGAACCTTCTGTGTTTTATAGATTTTTACTGTGGGAAATTCTGTAAATGAACAGTTCTTTAAGTATTTTTTCCTTTAAAGTATCAAATTAAATAAAGCTTTAAATAACTTCACTTTAAAAAAACAAATCACACTTTGAAGTGCAAAAATAGACAATAACAGAAATTATCATCAGACTTTAGCTTTAGTACAGTGCCTAATGTATGTAGTCTGTACATTTTACTTCAATTTAATGGCAAATTCATGAAAATATTTTTGTTTAAAAATATGCTTATTTTAAAGCTAAATAACAAACAAAAAGCTAACACTCAGTGACAAACTGTCATGTATGCAGGCCACCAACACAAAAATTGAACTGAGCTGAACTACAAGCTACAAAAGCACTGATCAGCAGGGAAGATGTTAATAACTCACTTGTATCAATATTAATGACACCATACTATTCATCATATTTTTTTTACCAAACTATATTTTTCATGAGTTTGCCTTTAAATTGTTCAAAAATTCAAAATAACTTAGCGAACATATTCAGTAGATAATATACTTTTTTATATATTATGCATGAATATGCATATTTTTTATATTTTGCCTTCAATTTACTTTAAATTCTTCTATAAAACTGTATTATACTAACAGAACAACAATCTGACAATGTATTGTCTTTATTTTATATAGCTTTAAATATTATATATCGATTTAACAAAATACAATTTCATTGTAAATAAATATGACATCAAATGACTCAAAATTTCCACAGTAAAAGTGTATGACACTTGCAGAATGTTGTAGAGAAATCTAACATTTTGCTTCTTTTATTTTTTTCTGAGCTTTTAATATTGATGTATTTTAACCAATTGTGAATATTCATGTTTTTGATATTTGATTATTCAAAAAGACCACAGTAAAAATTACTGCATTTTAAGGCAGTTGTAGAAGTCAGATTTTTTGAGAATGACACAAATATTATATTTTCACATGATCTGCTGCCCTCTGTTTTTTATGTGTGTTTGTCAGATGTTTTTTATCACATACAGAAATATAATTGCAATCATATTATAAGTAACAAAAGCTTTTATTGACAGTTAGAATGAGTTAATGCAGCAATTCAATATTTGCAGTGTTGACCCATCTTCTTCAGGACCTCTGCAATTCTCCCTGGCATGCTCTCAATCAACTTCTGGACCAAATGCTGACTGATAGTCCATTCTTGCACAATAAATGCTTGCATTTTGTCAGAATGTGTAGGTTTTTGTTTGTCCACCCGTCTCTTGATGATTGACCACAAGTTCTCAATGGGATTAAGATCTGGGGAGTTTCCAGGCCATGGACCCAAAATCTCTATGTTTTGTTCCCTGAGCCATGTAGTTATCACCTTTGCTTTATGGCAAGGTGCTCCATCATGCTGGAAAAGGCATTGTTAATCACCAAACAGCTCTTGGATGGCTCTTGGAGGACATTCTGGTACCATTCTTTATTCATGGCTGTGTTTTTAGGCAAGACTGTGAGAGAGCCGATTCCCTTGGCTGAGAAGCAACCCCACACATGAATGATTTCAGGATGCTTTACAGTTGGCATGAGACAAGACTGGTGGTAGCGCTCACCTCGTCTTATCCGAATAAGCTGTTTTCCAGATGTCCCAAACAATCGGAAAGGGGATTCATCAGAGAATATGACTTTACCCCAGTCCTCAGCAGTCCACTCCCTGTACCTTTTGCAGAATATCAGTCTGTCCCTGTTTTTTCTGGAGAGAAGTGGCTTCTTTGCTGCCCTCCTTGAGACCAGGCCTTGCTCCAAGAGTCTCCGCCTCACAGTGCGTGCAGATGCACTCACACCTGCCTGCTGCCATTCCTGAGCAAGCTCTGCACTGCTGGTAGCCCGATCCCACAGCTGAAACACTTTTAAGAGACGGTCCTGGCGCTTGCTGGTCTTTCTTGGGCGCCCTGGAGCCTTTTTGGCAACAATGGAACCTCTCTCCTTGAAGTTTTTGATGATGCGATAGATTGTTGTCCGAGATGCAATCTTTGCAATTAATTGCTGTTAAGCTGATCACTCTTTATAACATTCTGGAGTATATGCAAATTCCCATTATAAAAACTGAAGCAGTAGACTTTGTAAAAATTAATATTTGTATCGTTCTCAAAACTTTTGGCCATGACTGTAGTGTATTTTTAGTCTGGGGCATAAAATGGCTTGATTAGCACGTTCACCTCTCAGCGCTGGGGATCCAGGTTCAAATACTGTTGGAGGTTTCATGTTCTCTCTTTGTCTGCATGGGTTTCCCATGGGTTCTCCGGTTTTCTCCAACAGTCCAAAAACATGGATTAAATGTAAATTAGCTGCTCTAAATTGTCCCAGTCCCATACATAAAGTGTATGTATGAGTGAGCCCAGTACTAGAATGGCGCCCTGTCCTGAGGGTATCTGCCAGGTGCCGGGTGTACTGTCAATTTCTCCTACCCATCAAATCTTCCTACTTTTACCTACAGCGCACGCGTTCTTCGCTGTTATGTTTTTTGGAAGCCATGCCCATAATTCCATGCTACCTTGAGTTGGATGAGCGTAACTTACTGTTGCTTTGTGACTTTTGCATTGTTTTTCATAAACGGACATTACGGTAAGTGTTGTTTTCCAACAAGTTTTGTGGTTCTAACTACATCTCTGTTGGGGTTTTGTCACGTGGTGTTTGTTTATGTCTGGTCTCCACGCCCCCATAATTCCTCGCACCTGGTTTCCCCATCACCACGCCCTATATAAGCACCTCACTCCCGTTCCTCCACGCCAGATAGTCTTGTGCCCACGAATCCCTAAGCCTAGACTCTTCTAGCCTCGATCACGCCTTGCCTCACCTCGCCTCGCCTCGCCTCATCTTTGCCTTGCCTCGCCATTGCCATTGCCTTGCCATAATATTACTATCTGGCCTACATGGATCCCTCGGAGCGACCCACCTCTGGGGCGGAGCTAGCACCACCTCCATCCGCCAAGCGAACGAACTCGCGCTTCAACACGCTATTCAGCCTCCAGGGAGAACTGGTGGACATGGTCAGCAGTCTGGCGCTCCAAGTTCAGACGGTGCTCGCCGGTGCTCCTCTACGCCCGGATCACAGAGGATACCCTCGTCACCCAACCTCGAGAACCAGGTACCAAACCCATCTTCCGCATCAGTAGCCCGCCCCGACGGAGCCTTGGTGCAGCCCGATCCGTACGACGGTGACCTGCAGAAGTGCAGAGGATTAATTTTTCAATGTGAACTATATTACGGAATATACGGAACAAGATCACTTTCATTATTGGGCTGCTGCGCGGTCATGCGCTGAAATGGCCGGAGGAGTCTCAGGGCACCATCTCTCTACTTGCCACCTCCTATGCCAGATTCATTAAACGCTTTCGCTCCGTTTTTGACCGGCCGGATGATACGGATGATGTAGAGAGCCGTCTGCTCACCATGTACCAAGGAAACCCGATCGGTAGCAGAGTTTGTCGTGGTATTTCAGACGCTCGCCGCGGAGTCGGGGTGGTGTGAGCGCTCGCTGCGCGGTGTGTTCCGACACGCTCTGCACGATCGGGTTCGGGACGAACTGGCAACCTGCGATAGGCCCGACACGCTCCAGGGCCTCATTGACCTCGCTATTCGCCCGGTCGAATGAGTGAGCGCCGACGCGAACGTCTATGCCGGGCTTTCGTCCACACCACCACCTCACCAAGGTTGCCAGTCACGCACCGACCAGCGGCACCTCCCTCGGAATCCGCGGAGCCCGAACCCATGCAGTTAGGACGCACTGCTTTAATGCCGGAGATTCGCCGCAACCGCAGGGACCAGGGGCTCTGCTTCTATTGTGGCAAGGCAGACCACCGGATGAAGGAGTGCCCGGTGCGGCCCAATAGAAGCGATTCAGCAGTAGAGCTTGGGGTCATGTCGAGCCCGAACGGAAGACCCCAAACAGCCTCCCCGCGGTGTTCCTTCTCCGGGAGAAGAGCCTGCCGGTCAACGTTCTTATAGAGTCTGGGGCAGAGGAGAATCTAATAGACGTTGACTTTGCCCGCCAAGCTGGTATCACGCTATCTCCATTGGCCTCCCCTCTTCACACCGTGGCCTTGGATGGGTGCCGCCTCTCCTCAATTACACACCGCACAACCCCTGTCCAGCTGTGGATCGATGGAAACCTTTGAGAGGAGATCCAGTTCTCGGGGTTCCAATCCCCAGGTACACCGGTCATACTGGGTTTCCCCTGGCTACAACAACACAATCCACACCTGGACTGGACGAACTCACGGGGGTCCTCTCCTGGGAGGACACTTGCAATTCCTCCTGCCTCAGTGCGGCAGTAAGGACAAGGCCTGCCAGCTTCCTCCCCACAGATCATACGACTGCGCGATCGACCTCCTACCTGGTGCCCCCCTTCCGTCCAGCAGGCTATACTCCTTGTCTCATCCTGAGAGGGACACCATGGAGAACTACGTCTCGGAGTGCCTCGCCACAGGGTTGATCTGACCCTCGACATCCCCCGTGGGGGCCGGCTTCTTCTTCGTCTCCAAGAAGGACGGTTCGTTGTGACCTTGCATAGACTACATGGGACTGAACAACATCACGGTCCCCTACAAATCCCCTCTGCCGTTAACATCTACCGAGTCTTTGCAGGGCACGACTGTGTTTACCAAGCTGGATTTGCGGAACGCCTACCACCTGGTCCGCATCCGGCAAGGGGACGAATGGAAGATGGCCTTCAACACCCCCAGTGTGCACTACGAGTACCGTGTAGTCCCCTTCGGCCTCAAGAACACCCCGCTGTCTTCCAGGCCCTGGTGAACGACGTCCTGAGAGACTTCCTGGACCACTTCGTCGCTGTATACTTGGATGACATTCTCATCTTCTCTCGGAACCTCGAGGAACACCACCGCCATGTCCGTTTGGTCCTGAAACGACTCTTGCAGAACCGGCTCTTTGCAAAAGTGGAAATGTGCCGGTTCCATCAGGCCTCCGTATCATTTCTGGGGTTTATTGTGTCCCCTAGGGCCATCCGACCCAACCCCTCTAAAATCCAGGTCATCACAGAGTGGCCTGCCCCCACTTCCAGAACGGAGCTACAGAGGTTTCTGGGGTTCACGAACTTCTACAGGCGCTTTGTCAGGGGTTACAGCAACATCACCGCACCCCTGAACGCTCTCACATCCACCAAGTAGCGTTTTCGCTGGACCCCAGAGGCCCAAAAGGCCATGGAGCTCCTGAAGGCCCTGTTCCCCACTGCTCCCATCCTTGTACAGCCTGACCCCATCAAGCAGTTTACTGTAGAGGTTGACGCCTCGGGAGCAGGAGTCGGGGCAGTCCTCTCCCAAAAGTCCAAGGAGGGCACCCTTCATCCCTGCGCATTTTTCTCTAGAAAACTCTCTGCTGCCGAGAGGAACTACGACGTGGGGAACCGCAAGCTGCTGCTGAAGGAGTGGCGGCACTGGCTGGAAGGAGCTGAGCAGCCGTTTGTAGTTTGGACCGACTACAAGAACTTGGCCTACATTCAGTCGGCAAAGAGGCTGAATACTCGCCAGGCACGTTGGGCCTTGTTCTTTGGTTGGTTCAAACTTCTCCCTCTCCTACCAGCCTGGTACTCGCAACACCAAGCCAGATGCCCTGTCAAGACTCTTCCCGGAGGAGGAGGAAGAGGTAAACGCACTGCACGACACCATTCTGCCACCCAAATGCTTTCTCGCAGGTTTCTCTTGGGAGGTGCAGAACATCATTGAGCAGGAGCTGGCCAAGGACCCTGATATGGGAGAGGGGACCACCGGATCGTGCGTTTGTGCCCGTCGCCGCCCGCCCCACAGTTCTCAAATGGGGTCACAAGACCCGCTGGGCTTGTCACCCAGGGGCCGCCCGGACAGAAGGGATCCTCAGACGGCGGTTCTGGTGGCCCACTCTGTCTGCCGATATTAATCAATTCGTCCTCATCTGCACGGTCTGTGCACAGAACAAAGCGACCCACCAGCCACCCTCTGGTCTACTCCTGCCGCTCGCCATACCTGGGCATCCCTGGTCCCTCATCGCTCTGGATTTCATCACGGGTCTGCCGAAGTCCAAGGGTAACTCGGTTATTCTTACCATCATTGACAGATTCTCTGAGATGATACACCTTGTGGCCCTGTCTAGGCTCCCATCGGCACTGGAAACCGCCAAGCTGGTATTCGACAAGGTATTCAGGATCTTCGGCATTCCCGTGGACATCGTATCAGACCGGGGACCCCAATCATCAGGTATGGAGAGCCTTCTTCAAGCAGTTTGGAACCTCTGTTTCTTTGACCTCAGGAGGCCACCCCCAGTCCAACAGCCAGGCTGAGAAGGCCAACCAAGTGGTGGAGACCACCCTGTGCTGTGTTTCCGCCCGACACCAGGAGCGTTGGAGCGACCATTTAGCCTGGGCAGAATACGTCATTAACACCAGACGTAGCTCCGCCACTGGGAAGTCCCCATTCGAGGTCGCGCTGGGCTACCAACCCCCCTCTTTCCTGAAGAACAGCAGGAGATCAGCATCCCGTCCATGGCCCAACACCTCTACCGATGCCGCAAGATCTGGAGAAACACCCTCATAGCCCTCCGCCAAGCTCAAGCCACGGCCACCCTTTCCGCTAACCGCCACCGCCGCCAGGCACCTGCCTACAAGATCGGGCAGCTGGTCTGGCTTTCTAGCAGGAACATACCCCTCAAGACAGACTCCAAGAAACTCTCCCCAGTTCATTGGCCCATTCCAAGATCGTCAACCCAGCAGCCATCCACCTCCAGTTACCGCCCCATATGCACATCCACCCCACCTTCCACGTCTCTCAAGTCAAGCCTGTCACCCACTCCCCCCTCAACCCCACCCCCTGTGACACACCAGCCCCCCACCTCGTCGACGGTCAGCCGGCCTTCACAGTTCACAGACTCCTGGACTCCTGCAGCCGGGGCAGAGGAGTACAGTTCCTGGTAGACTGGAAAGGGTACGGCCCAGAGGAGCACTACTGGGTCCCCCACTCATCCATCCTAGACCCCTCCCTCATCCAGGAGTTCCACAAGAGGCACCTGTTGAGGGGGGTGATGTTGGGGTTTTTGTGACGTGGTGTTTGTTTATGTCTGGTCTCCACGCCCCCGTAATTCCTCGCACCTGGTCTCCCCATCACCACGCCCCTATATAAGCACTTCACTCCCGTCCCTCCACGCCAGATAGTCTTGTGCCCACGAATCCCTAAGCCTACTCTTCTAGCCCCCACACCTCGATCACGCCTTGCCTCACCTTGCCTCGTCTTTGCCTTGCCTCGCCTTGCCCAGCCCTTGCCTTGTCCTGTCTTGTCTGTCTCTGGATCCCCTGGTGCTTTTTGTGCCCGCTCTCGCCTGTGTTTTGTGTGCAGCGCTCCAGCCGCAACCAAGCCGCGATCAAGCCGCCTACAAACGAGGGCGCTTGGATTGAGACGTGGCCCGTGCGTGACGTCAGAACCCTGACGTGCGCCCCGTCACAGCGACGCTTCCGTGCGCTGCACGAAACCCCGTCCACATCTCCTTAACTATACACAAACTATCAATAAAAACCTGGTTTCTTGGATCTCATCCTCTGCTTCAGACTGGTCACTCCGAGAAGCGGATCAAACTACGTATGGCCACTCAGCCATAACACATCTCATGTATATCTGTTAGTGCAGACTTAATTTGCATTTTGTAAATTAATCAATGCCTCAGAAGTGTTAGCCAAGTTAGAAATGTCAAACGGTTTAATAATAGTAAATCTAACAATAATAAAATAGCTTTTAAATATGTACATGCAAGAATGGTAAACCTAAAGTTTTTTTTGTTGTTGTTGTTTTCTGTTACTTATGTCGTGTTTTTTTATTTTATTATTACAATAATGATTACTACTATTTAGTAAAACTATATTACAACTTATTGAGAAAGCCAGTTTCAAAGATTTCGGGCCTAGTTTCAGTCGTGCAGTCTCTAAATACACAATTACACACTTTTATGCTCCCTCACCTACAGCAGAAGAAGAGGCAGATGAAACATGTTTGGACTTGTTCAACCTGACTTCCTTTCCGACATAAGATGTTCTCTTGTTTCAAACTTACTCCTCACAGTTTCATTTGTTATTCATTTTGTTCTTCAGCCTTTTGTCACATACAACAGTTTTGCATAGTACAAAAATCCAATAAATTGTTTTTCCAGGCAGATGATTATGAAATATTTTAAACTTATCTACCTATATGCATTTCCATTGGAATTATATATACATAAAAGGTCACTATTATATTGCTGCTAGTTGTTTTTAATTATTTGTATTTTATCTGTCACATTTTATATTTAATAATATATCTGATATTTAAATTTTATTATTGAAATTTTACCTTTTAATAACAGAAATTGCTTTAGATGTATTGGGGCCCTGTCCTGGGTCTATCTGCCCAGCGCCCGAAACGTTCTCCCCTGGATGGGCATGGGGAACCCCACCGCGACCCTAATATAGGATAAAGCGGGAGATAATGAATGAATGAATTAATTAAAAATTGCTTTAGGGTGAAACTGGGTCCATGAGCCACAATTTTGTTTTTATTTCATGTACCACATGTGATGCAAATAACAAAGTCTTTAAAATTTTTTAAATACAGTGCTGGCCAAAAGTATTGGCACCCCTGCAATTATGTCAGATAATGCTCCATTTCACCCAGAAAATGATTGCAATTACAAATGCTTTGATATTAAAATGTTCACTTAATTTGTCTTCAATGGTGTGGTGGAAATAATATTCTTGTGAGACAATGCATATTAAAAGAAGTGATATTTATTTAAGAAAGATAAAAGACAAAACGAAAGAGAATGAGAGAGCGTAAGGAAAATCCTACCCCAATCTCTGACAAGTTATCAGAGAGCCTCACTATTTATATCATGTGTGCAGAGCATTTGCTGAAATCTTCTCTGCGACCTTCAATAGCTTGTTTTACAAACAACAATGTCTGAATAGTGCGGACGTGGATCTCAGTTCTGTCTACGTGGTTTTATTGCAATGGCTAAACAGCAGACTGATGTCTAGCACTGACCCTACTAAATGTCAACATGACTTAGTGCAATCATATCATCATAATAAGATATCATAATAAGACATAATAACTGTAGAAGTTTCTTCATAGTTATATGCAAACACAAATGGTTAAGATGAATCACTCATACATAGTAAAATCATATTATACATAGTAAAATCAAATTTTCCTTCACAATGGAAAACCACAAAAAGCCAAATTGGATATAATTCCACACCAAATATAAAAAAGGGGGTTGACAAAAGTATTGGCACCCTTTGAAAAATCATGTGATGCTTCTCTAATTTGTGTAATTAACAGCACCTGTTACTTACCTGTGGCACATAACAGGTGGTGGCAATAACTAAATCACACTTGCAGCCAGTTGAAATGTATTAAAATTGACCCAACCTCTGTCCTGTGTGTACCACATTGAGCATGGAGAAAAGAAAGAAACCAACGAACTGTCTGAGGACTTCAGAAGCAAAATTGTGAGGAAGCATGGGCAAGCTCAAGGCTACAAGTCCATCTCCAAAGACCTGAATGTTCCTTTGTCTACCGTGCGCAGTGTCATCAAGAACCTAACCTCCCGAGATAAGGATGGAAAAGAAAAATTTACAAGAGATTTCAAGGAAAGATTGTGCGGAGGGTGGATAAAGAAGCTCGACCAACATCCAAACAAGTTCAATCTGCCCTGCAGTCCGAGGGTACAACAGTGTCAACTAGGGCTGCAACAATGAATCGATAAAATCAATAAAAATCGATTATCCAAAGTATCGATAATGGATTTCCATTATCGATTCGTTGGGTCGCGCGATTTCCGCGTTACTCGCAATGTCGTAACCGCTTACGTCACCTGCAGCGCTTCAATAACGCTGGAAAAAAATAGAGGGTTGAACAGAACGAGGCAGAGTCTGCAAAACAAGTTGATAAATTGCACAAATGAAACACAGCCAACGCAGAAAACAAGCTTCCATATAAATCCAAACTGCAGGAGCTTCACCTTCACACAAATAAAGAACGTGGATCATGCAGGTCTGCGAAAATAAATTGAGCTGCACAAAGCACCACGGTGATGATCCACCACCTGAAACTAAACACTGATGAGGATGAAGCTGAACAGCAGATAAATCACTACAACATCCCGAGGTTCTTTAGTTCTGAAGTAAATCAACGTAACACTACTAGACTGGCAGAGCAGCTTCATGCTGTATTTGGTTGTTAACTGGATAATGACAGTGATAGAGAACGTGACTTAACGTCCATTATACGAATATATCCGTATTCGTATAATTCGTAAAAAATAATCGGACGATTAATCGATTATCAAAATAATCGTTAGTTGCATCCTTAGTGTCAACCCGTACTATCCGTCGGCATCTGAATGAAAAGGGACTCTATGTAGGATACCCAGGAAGACCCCACTTCTGACCCAGAGACATAAAAAAGCCAGGCTGGAGTTTGCCAAAACTTACCTGAGAAAGCCAATAACGTTTTGGAAGAATGTTCTCTGGTCAGATGAGACAAAAGTAGAGTTTTTTGGGAAAAGGCATCAACATAGAGTTTACAGGGAAAAAAACGAGGCCGTCAAAGAAATGAACACAGTCCCAACAGTCAAACATAGCGGAGGTTTCCTGATGTTTTGGGGTTGCTTTGCTGCCGCTGGCACTGGACTGCTTGACAGTGTGCATGGCATTAAGTCTGAAGACTAGCAACAAATTTTGCAGCATAATAAAGGGCCCAGTGTAAGAAAGCTGGGTCTCCCTCAGAGGTCAGGAGTCTTCCAGCAGGACAATGACCCAAAACACACTTCAAAATGCACTAGAAAATGGTTTGAGAGAAAGCATTGGAGACTTCTAAAGTGGCCAGCAATGAGTCCAGACCTGAATCCCATAGAACACCTGTGGAGAGATCTCAAAATGGCAGTTTAGAGAAGGCACCCTTCAAATATCAGGGACCTGAAGCAGTTTGCCAAAGAAGAATGGTCTAAAATTCCAGCAGAGCATTGTAAAAAACTCATTGACGGTTACCGGAAGCGGTTGTTCGTAGTTATTTTGTCTAAAGGTTGTGTTACCAAGTATTAGGCTGAGGGTGCCAATACTTTTGTCCGGCCCATTTTTGAAGTTTAAAATGATAATTGATTTGACTTTTTTTTTTCCTCATTCTCTTTTGTGTTTTTTCATTGTAAGCAAAATAAATGAAGATATTAATACCAAAGCATTTGTGATCGCAATCATTTTCTGGAAGAAATTGAGTATTATCTGACAGAATTGCAGGGGTGCCAATACTTTTGGCCAGCACTGTACATGTAATTAAGTGTTTTGAATTGTATTGTTAATTTTTACATTATAGTGATGGCTGAGCAGTGGGAGAAATTATAGGAGTTTCTTTCTGTGGGATTGTTTCCTTTTGGATATTATAAATCCCAGCAGCAAACTCTAAGAAGATATGCTTCCAAATTTCACTTGAAAGGTAAATTTTTATTACCACCGAGTTACAAACTAAGTAGCATGTCTGAATAAATGTGGTTTTATACTGCATTTTATTGAAATGTTTCATTTGACAGCATAGATGGCAAAATCTTTTTCGGCAGAAGAAAGGTTGTTAAAACCAAAGATGAAGCCTGGAATATATTTACAGAGTTTCATTGCTCTCCTCTTGGTGGACATACAGGCATTCTCAAAACAAGGAGTGCTAGGTATTCCAGAATTTATTGGAGGGGGATGTCATTACACATTGAAAACTAGGTATGAGTTTCTACAGTTGCTTGAAATTGTATATATAAGCTGTATTTTAACGCTGGTGTCTTAAAGGTTCTGGAATGTGACAAATGACAAAAGATTGGCAAACCTTTTACTGCTGTCCAGCCCTTGCAGTACATTACGGTACTTTCAAAACAATATCGCTTATGTATATTAAAAGGGATGTTTCCACTTTATAGGTGTCTGCTGTCTGGGAGCTTCTTGGTATTGATTTAATAGGACCATTGCCAAAAACAAAATATGGATTTCAGTACATTTTAGATTACTTCTCGAACTGGGTGAAAGCATTTGCTTTGAGAAGTAAATCTGCAGCTGAAGTTGCAAGACATCTCTGTACGGTAATTTACCGGCATGGATGTCCCAAGCGTATCCTGTCTGACCAAGGAAGAGAACATATCCTTAACATAAGTACCATATACTTTAACAACATGCATTATACAATATTAAGTTCTTACCTAATAATGTATACAGTTTACAATTTAGTTTTGTTTTTTTAACTATAACTGTCATCACTTCTCTGAGGCATTGCCTTTCAATAAACATGTTTCGTGGGTTCTGAATTTAAGTTTAGCACCTTTCAACTATTAGCAGTTTCATTCAGCTATTTGATACAATTCAAGTAGGATAATACCATCATGACTGAAATTATCTGCTGCATTTTGCTTTTGACTTTGAATGGTTTATTGTACATTACTCTTAAAACTAACTTAAATAATTTTAAGGAATTACTACATGCCCTTGCAAATGTATACATTTTTGGTGTAATTTTTCATACTATTGCTTAATAACAAGTTGTTCAATAGTTCGTTTCCTTTTGCAATTAATTAACAAATATATTTTCTTGGTTTTTTCTATTTTAAAGCTTAACCAGAGTCTTTGTGAGCTGTTGTCAATTTTAAAAAGTGTAACAGCATCATACCACCCACAAACCAATGGCTTGGGTGAAAAAAAAAATGACAACATAAAACGGTAAATGTGTTAATTTACTTTTTGTATATTTCAGAGCTCTTTAAAAAATGGTTAACAACTGGGACTTTTATCTGGATGCTGTTCAAGGTCCAAGGTCCTAACTACAACTAAACATTCACCATTTTTACTTATGCATGGAAGAGAGGCAGTTTTTCCTTCGGAGGTTGACGTCACGGTATGTGTGAATAACTTAACAATTATTTAATGAAATCCATTTCAGAACTGTGTTTTACAAAAACAAAATCAAATCTGGCATTAGACCATATTTATGCTAGTAAAATACATTATTATATATATATATATATATATATATATATATATATATATATATATATATATATATATATATGTAAGAACAATAGATAATAATTGTAGAAAGGAAATGTTAACGTAATGTTATGTTTAAAATGATGCAGAGAGCTATATAACCACTAGAGGCGCGTTAGGCTCTAGGTGTGTGAGAGTGCACGAGTGAGAGAGAGTCCGTATGATCTACAGCTTTGAGTAGCTTCCCGGTTGTTCTGAATAAAAGTGGTTCTGTTAAACTTCAGCATCCAGTCTCCCCTGTCATGTTATTATACTCGACTCGCTACCATATCGCCACCCGAACGACCCACAGCCAAGAGTGGTAAGAACTGTGGAACTCTAGGAATATCACTTTTACATATATATATACACTCACCGGCCACTTATTTAGGTACACCATTCTAGTAACGGGTTGGACCCCCTTTTGCCTTCCGAACTGCCTCAATTCTTCGTGGCATAGATTCAACAAGGTGCTGGAAGCATTCCTCAGAGAGTTTGGTCCATATTGACATGATGGCATCACACAGTTGCCGCAGATTTGTCGGCTGCACATCCATGATGCGAATCCCCCGTTCCATCACATCCCAAAGATGCTCTATTGGATTGAGATCTGGTGACTGTGGAGGCCATTTGAGTACAGTGAACTCATTGTCATGTTCAATAAACCAGTGTGAGATGATTCCAGCTTTATGACATGGCGCATTATCCTGCTGAAAGTAGCCATCAGATGTTGGGTACACTGTGGTCATAAAGGGATGGACATGGTCAGCAACAATACTCAGGTAGGCTGTGGCGTTGCAACGATGCTCAATTGGTACCAAGGGGCCCAAAGAGTGCCAAGAAAATATTCCCCACACCATGACACCACCACCACCAGCCATGCCAGATGGATCCATGCTTTCATGTTGTTGACACCAAATTCTGACCCTACCATCCGAATGTCGCAGCAGAAATCGAGACTCATCAGACCAGGCAACGTTTTTCCAATCTTCTATTGTCCGATTTCGATGAGCTTGTGCAAATTGTAGCCTCAGTTTCCTGTTCTTAGCTGAAAGGAGTGGCACACGGTGTGATCTTCTGCTGCTGTAGCCCATCTGCCTCAAAGTTCGACGTACTGTGCGTTCAGAGATGCTCTTCTGCCTACCTTGGTTGTAACAGGTGGCTATTTGAGTCACTGTTGCCTTTCTATCAGCTCGAACCAGTCTGGCCATTCTCCTCTGACCTCTGGCATCAACAAGGCATTTCCGCCCACAGAACTGCCGCTCACTGGATGTTTTTTCTTTTTTGGACCATTCTTTGTAAACCCTAGAGATGGTTGTGCGTGAATATCCCAGTAGATCAGCAGTTTCTGAAATACTCAGACCAGCCCTTCTGGCACCAACAACCATGCCACGTTCAAAGGCACTCAAATCACCTTTCTTCCCCATACTGATGCTCAGTTTGAACTGCAGGAGATTGTCTTGACCATGTCTACATGCCTAAATGCACTGAGTTGCCGCCATGTTATTGGCTGATTAGAAATTAAGTATTAACGAGCAGTTGGACAGGTGTACCTAATAAAGTGGCCGGTGAGTGTATATATATATATATATATATATATATATATATATATATATATATATATATATATATATATACACACAGTGCATCCGGAAAGTTTTCACAGCGCTTCACTTTTTCCACATTTTGTTATGTTACAGCCTTTCATTTCAAATTGTATTAAATTAATCTCTTTCCTCAAAATTCTACACAATATACCCCATTATGACCATGTGAAAAAAGTTTTCTTGAGTGTTTTGAAAATTTATTAAAATTAAAAAACAAAGAAATCATATTTACATAAGTATTTACAGCCTTTGCTTAATACTTTATAGAACCACCTTTGGCAGCAACTACAGCCTCAAGTCTTTTTGAATATGATGCCACAGGCTTAGCACACCTATCTTTAGGCAGTTTTGTCCATTCTTCTTTGCAGTACCTTTGAAGCTCCATCAGGTTGGATGGGAGACGTCTGTGCACAGCCATTTTCAGATCTCTCCAGAGATGTTCAATCGGATTTAAGTCTGGGCTCTGGCTGGGCCACTCCAGAACATTCACAGAGTGGTCCTGAAGCCACTCCTTTAAAATCTTGGCTGTGTGCTTCGGGTCGTTGTCCTAATAACATTCAGCAATCCTGCTGAAAAATGAACCGTCGACCCAGCCTGAGGTCAAGAGCGCTCTGGAGCAAGTTTTCATCCAGGATGTCTCTGTACATTGCTGCATTCATCTTTCCCTCTATCCTGACTAGTCTGCCAGTTCCTGCTGCTGAAAAACATCCTCATAGCATGATGCTGCAACAACCATGCTTGACTGTAGGGATGGTATTGGCCTCGTGATGAACAGTGCCTGGTTTCCTCCAAACATGACGTCTGACCTTCACACCAAATAGTTCAAGCTTTGTCTCATCAGACCAGAGAATTTTGTTTCTCATGATCTGAGAGTCCTTCAGGTGCCTTTTGGCAAATTCGAAATGGGCTGCCTTGTGCCGTTTACTAAGCAGTGGCTTTTGCCTGGCCACTCTGCCATACAGGCCTGATTGGTGGATTTCTGCAGAGATGGTTTTCCATCTGCAAGGTTCTCCTCTCTCCACGGAGGAACGCTGGAGCTCTGACAGAGTAATCATCGGGTTCTTGGTCACCTCCCGGACCAAGACCCTTCTCCCCCGATCACTCAATTTAGATGGCTGGCCAGCTCTAAGAAGAGTCCTGGTGGTTCCAAACTTCTTCCATTTACGAATAATGGAGGCCACTGTGCTCATTGGGACCTTCAAAGCAGCAGAAATTTTTCTGTATCCTTCCCCAGATTTGTGCCTCGAGACAATTTTGTCTCAGAGGTCTACAGACAATTCTTTTGACTTCATGCTTCGTGTTTGCCCTTTGACATGCAGTCAACTGTGGGACCTTATATAGACAGGTGTGTGCCTTTCCAAATCATGTACAATCAACTGGATTTACCACAGGTGGACTCCATTTATGCTGTAGAAACATCTCAAGGATGATCAGTGTAAACAGGATGCACCTGAGCTCAATTTTGAGCTTCATGGCAAAGGCTGTGAATACTTATGTAAATGTGATTTCTTAGTTTTTTATTTTTAATAAATTTTCAAGAAAGATTTTTTCACATGGTCATAATGGGGTATTTTGTGTAGAATTTAGAGGAAAGAGATTAATGTAATACAATTTGGAATAAGGCTGTAATGTAAGAAAATGTGGAAAAAGTGAAGCACTGTGAACACTTTCCGGATGCACTGTATATATATATATATATATATATATATATATATATATATATATATATATATATATATATACACATATTAGGGCTGCAACTAACGATTATTTTGATAATCGATTAATCGTTTGATTTTTTTTCCCCCCGATTAATCGATGAATCGAATAAATAAAAAAAAAGTCAATTGAGTTCTCCAAATTGCCCCATATAGTGTGTGTATGTGTGTGTGTGTGTGTGTATGTGCCCAGCGATAGATTGGCGCCCTGTCCTGGGTGTACGTGCCCAGCGCCCGAAATGTTCTCCCCTGGATGGGCATGGGGAACCCCCCCGCGACCCTAACATATATAGGACAAAGCGGAACATAATGAATGAATGAATGTTTAAGTTAACATTTCCTGTAATTAATGAAAAGCACAATGAAAGAAATAATGTATCATCTAAACATCCCTCACTTAACAACAAAAGTCAATTCCAATTAACACATGATACTCAGTTTCCCCCAGTAATGAACAAAATATTGTCTGTACTGTAGCCTATTGGAAAAAAAAGTATTAACAAATGAACTAATTAACAATCAGCTATTGAAAAAAAAAATTAACAAATTAGCCAGTTAACAAAAAAATACCTCTTGTGTGAAATGTCAATTGGACACCGGGACATATGTGGCTGCTTTGCACACCGTGCACAAGGCTTCCTATTTGTCTCGACGCGGTCTGAAAGTTTTGTGAACACACACTTGTGTACTTTTACACCGTGCGCATGTGCGCGTCAATCCCCCGCTCCCTTGCGGTGTGCTGCTATTGATTCGCTAAACACCAGGATATTTCCTCACTTTAAAAAAATAAACCGGGACAGGACATGTCCCGGGAAATACGGACATATTTGTATAACGGACGTTAAGACACGTTCTACATCGCTGTTATTTTCCAGTTGACAACCAAATACAGCATGAAGCTGCTCTGACGGTCTAACAGTGTGACGTTGACTTACTTCAGAAGTAAAGAACCTCGGGATGTTGTAGTGATTTATCTGCTGTTCAGCTTCATCCTCATCTGTGTTTAGATTCAGGTGGTGGATCATCACCGTGGTGCTCCATGTAGCTTAATTCATGTTTGCAGAGCTCGCATGTTCCACGTTATTTATTTGTATGATGGTGAAGCTCCCGCAGTTTGGATTTAAATGGAAGCTTGTTTTCTGTGTTGGCTGTGTTTCATTTGTGCGATTTATCAACTTGTTTTGCAGACTTTCGCCTCGTTCTGTTCAACCCGCAATTTTTTTTCCAGCGTTATTGAAGCGCTGCAGGTGACGTAAGCGGTTATGACATTGCGAGTAACGCGGAAATCGCGCGACCCAACGAATCGATAATGGAAATTTATTATCGATAATTTGGATAATCGATTTTTATTGATTCGTTGTTGCAGCCATAAAAAAAAAAAAAAAAAAAAAAAAAAAAATATATATATATATATATATATATATATATATATATATATATATATATATATATATACTTGTAAGATTATTTAAAAAATCAATTATAAGAAAATGATATAATCTAGATGTAAACATGTCTCTGTTTCAAATGCTTTCATCGTATTACAGCATCAAATTATACATTTGTTTATATGTAATATGATATATACTACAATAACACTTTTTTTCCTTAAGTGGATTATTAAATTAATGATTAGGTTTGCTTTGATAATTAGAATGTATGCCTTTTTTTCCATTAAAAATTCATAAAATTAACTATTCTTAAGCATATGAGAAGTCTAACATGATATATTTGTAACAAGATCAGCATGTGTTAATTGCTGTCTTTATTATAGCTATCCACCATCAATTTACCCACAGACTCGACGTATAATAATTACGTAGATTCTAAAATTTAAATGATGTAAGAAAACAAAACAAAACAAAAAAAACACTGAAGAAAATGCTCAGAAGGCCCAAGAAAAACAGAAAGGAGCTTATGCCAAAAAACTAAAAAATAAGTTTTTAAACGTTGTTTTAAGTACTGCCGATGAAGTACTTCTTTTCAATATGAAAAAATATGGACAGAAAGGAGGAAGGCTTGAACCTGATTTCTCTGGACCATACGTTATTCAGGGAATAAGTGGGAAACTTGTTTCCCTGAATAACACAAAGGGAGCAACACTAAAAAACAAATACAGCATTTATCATTTAAAACCCTACAAAAGAAGTCATGACTGTCAAATGCCTACTAACAAAGTCATGTAACAAAAATTAGCAAGTCACATGAAGAAACTAATGTAAAGACGCTGTCACAGGCCGTGTCGCCACAGGGGGGCGACAGAGACGCACGCCGCCATCTCGCCGTGTAAGGAGTAAAACTCCAACTCCCAGGAGGCACAGCGGCAATCAGGTCTGATGAGACCCAGCCGCCAGCGTCCTTATTTAACACGGTCTGTGGCGGTGCTTCCTCGCCACGCCGTCGCCTTTTTCACGCGCAGTGTGTGGTCGTTGGAGCAATGCCCAATGTTGAATTGACAGTGGGTCCTCTTCTTACATTATATTCCCACTGTCCTATGATATTGGTTGCCGGGGTACGCCCTGGGGCAATATCACGATTACTTCTACCCTGTGTGTATATTACTGTGTGCCGATAACGCGTCCGTTCGAACGCCGCTCATCCGTGGAGGCGGCAGGGCGCTCGAGAGCACAGCGTTTGGGTTCAGAGTTGGGGATCAGGGAAGCCGTGTGTGCGTCACTCGGTGACGTCACACCGGCGTCATTTCGGTTCGGGGTTTTTGCGCCGCGGTCGCGGAGTCAGCGTTTTTCAGCTGCTCTTTAGTTTGTTTATTTCTTTTGGTTTAGCGCGATATGCGCGCCTCGCTTTAGCAGAGGTTTTTGTGTTTCGTTTCTTTTTTACTGCTCGGCTGCCATAGGGGCTAGAACGCTCCTCGTGCTGTTTTCCGGAAAGCCTAGGTGGCGCATCGGTTTAGTTTGGCGGCTCGAACGTCACAGCCCGCCGGTTCGAACCTCGGTCGGGACGTTTGCGCGTTACTCCCAGCGCGCCGCGGGAGTGCCGATTGTTAATAGGCGTTAATATATATATATATATATATATATTCCTAATTATTTATTATTTTATTATTATTATTATTATTACATATCTTATACCCTTATATACGTATATATATATATATATATATATATATATATATATATATATATAGACATATATATATATATATATATATATATACGCCGTTTAGTGGCATCTGTCACCCTGCCACTACTCCCCTGTATCTTGGCTCCTATTATCCCTCCCATCGTAACAGTACGGCGTGGCCATAGATGGAACCAGCAGGGGACCCGCCTATCAGGGAGATTTTGCGATTCCAGGGGGCAGCCATCGGCCGCCATGAACAGCTCCTGCAACAAATTATGCAGCAGCTGACCCGGATTGCAGAACAGCGTGCCGAGGCTGTTCCCAAGCCTGAATCACCCTCTAGGTTGGGGGCATCCGAACTCCCTCCCGGGGGCCCGGACGCACAAATTGCTACCCCAGAGAGGTTTGCTGGGGGAGCAGAGCAGTGCAGGGGATTCCTGCTCCAATGCTCACTGGCTATCGAACAGCAACCTTCTAGGTTTCCCACAGAGCGTTCTAAGGTAGCCTTTATGATTTCCTTACTCACTGACAAGGCCTTAACCTGGGCTAATGCTCTGTGGGAGACAGACGCCAGTGAGTGTACCACGGAACGAACTTTCCGTCAGGCAATCCGTCAGACCTTTTACAACCCCAGGGAGGGGCGTGAAACCGGCCCGCGCTTACTCTCCCTGACCCAGGGGGTGCGGTCCGCCGCTGATTATGTGCTTGAGTTCCGCACCCTGGCTGCGGAGAGCGGGTGGTGCGAGGGCGCCTTGCTAGGTATCTTCCACCAGGGCCTCAGCGAACGGATGAAGGACGAGCTTGCACCTCGGGACCTGCCTACCTGCCTTACGGAAATGTTTGAAACATGCATTCGCGTAGACACACGCCTGCGTCAACGCGCCAGGGAAAGGGCCAATCGCACAAGGGCCCTCAGCCCTCGGCCTGCCTGGCCTGCCCCGGCTCGTAACCCTGCGAGAATGAGGTCTGGGGCGATGCAGCTAGGGGGCGCCCGACCACCAACGCGACCGTCAGTAAACGCCCGGGCCAGGTTCGGTCAGGAAGGGCGGAACCTAGGTCCTAAATTATCTAACCCCGTTGGCGTCACCTTAAGGGGTCAGTTAATGTGGGGAAACAAGTCTAAGGCCGAGGTCGGGATCTATGTAGACTCTGGGGCTGCGGGAAACTTTATTGATGATGAGCTGGTAAGAAACTTAGATCTACCCGTCGTGACCCTGCCGGCACCGCTAGCGGTGGTGGCTTTGGACGGCCGGATGCTAGGAGCAGGTCCCATCACTCATGCTACCCATCCGGTCCGCCTTCGCATTGGGGGGCACGAGGAGACCCTTGAATTTTACATCACTAGGGCTCCCCGGCTCATGCTGATCTTAGGTTTCCCATGGTTGGAGAAGCATAACCCGCGTATCGATTGGCAATCGCGATCGGTTTATGGCTGGGCACCTCGGTGTAGTGAGGCATGCCTGCTGCGTCGGGAGACCCCAGCACCCATCCCACACACCACCGTTGATCTCTCCAAGGTTCCGCAGGAATACCATGACCTTGGAGAGGTGTTCAGCGTTGCTCGAGCCCATGTCCTACCACCTCACCGTGCCCATGACTGTGCCATTAACCTCCTCCCCGGCACGTCACCACCCAGGGGTAGGCTTTTCGCTTTAAATGCCACGGAACGCACCGCTATGGAGGCGTATATCCGGGAGGCGTTGGACATGGGCTTCATCCGACCATCCTCCTCACCCGCGGGGGCAGGTTTCTTCTTTGTAGGGAAGAAGGACGGCACGTTACGCCCGTGTATCGATTACCGCGGGCTGAACAGCATAACCGTCAGGGATCGTTACCCCCTGCCACTGATGTCCACCGGGTTTGAGGCGCTGCAGAAGGCCACGATTTTTACCAAGTTGGATCTTCGCAGCGCCTACAACCTGATTCGCATTAGACAGGGGGATGAATGGAAGACAGCGTTCCTTACGCCGACCGGGCATTACGAATATCTGGTCATGCCTTTTGGGTTAATGAACGCGCCAGCTGTCTTCCAGCGGTTCATCAATGACGTCTTGAGGGAGGCGCTTGACCGCTACGCCTATGTATACCTCGACGACATCCTGATCTATAGCCGGTCACTCAAGGAGCACATGTTCGTCGTGTCCTTCAGCTTCTCCTCGACAACCACCTGTATGTCAAATTGGAGAAGTCCAACTTCCACACCTCGACAGTATCCTTCTTGGGATTCATTATATCCCAAGGCACCCTGAGGATGGATCAGACCAAGACCCAAGCGGTGACAGGTTGGCCACGTCCAACCTCACTCCGGGAGGTCCAGCGCTTCCTAGGCTTCGCTAATTTCTTCCGCAAATTCGTGAGGAATTATAGTGCGGTAGCGGCCCCCCTAACAGCGCTGACCCGGAAGACCCCCGGTCCATTTCGATGGTCACCAGATGCCCAGCGGGCATTTGATACCCTCCGGGTTCGGCTAACGGAGCCGCCAGTCCTCCAACTCCCTGATCCGGAGGAACCCTTCATAGTGGAGGTAGATGCCTCTGAAGTGGGGGTCGGAGCAGTACTCTCCCAACGCGTTGGGACCCCCCCCAAACTTCACCCCTGTGCCTACTTTCTCGTCGGCTAACCCCCGCCGAGCGTAATTACCCGGTAGGGGACCGAGAACTGTTGGCAGTGAAGTTGGCACTCGAGGAGTGGAGGCACTGGCTAGAGGGAGCCAAACACCCGTTTCTGGTCTGGACAGACCACAAAAACCTGGCCTATGTTCAGCAGGCGAAGCGTCTCAATGCCCGGCAAGCGCGCTGGTCACTTTTCTTTGAGCGCTTTGCCTTCACACTGACCTATAGGCCGGGCTCCAAGAATGCCAAGCCGGACGCTCTCTCACGGCTGTGGTCTCAGGGAGAGAAGGAGTCCAACCCGGACCCTGAACCCATCCTGCCACAATCCCGTGTCGTGGCAGCCCTGACCTGGCCCATTGAGGCACAGGTAAAGGAGGCCCTCCAGCGGAACCCAGGACCTGGCGGCAATCCACCAGGCCGGTTATTCGTTCCGCCAGAACTCCGCAGGAGAGTGCTAGAATGGGGGCATTCGTCCCCATTTTCGGCCCATCCAGGGGTCACCAGGACCCTGGAGTTCCTGCAACGCAGATTTTGGTGGCCAGGGATGGAGAGCTCCGTCCGAGAGTTTGTGGCGGCATGTGAAACGTGTGCTCGCAGCAAGACCCCCCGGGGGCGCACCCCTGGGCTGTTGCGCCCTCTCCCGGTTCCCTCGCGGCCTTGGTCACACATTGCCCTGGATTTTATAACGGGGTTGCCGCCCTCCAAGAACAACACGGTTATCCTGGTGATGGTAGACAGGTTCTCCAAGGCGAGCAAATTCGTGGCTCTACCCAAGTTGCCCAATGCCAAGGAGACAGCGGACCTCCTAGTCCAACATGTGGTCCGGGCTCATGGGATTCCTCGAGACATAGTCTCCGACCGGGGCCCTCAATTCGCCAGCCGGTTCTGGAAGGCATTTGGGCAAGCCTTGGGGGCCACTGTAAGCCTGTCATCTGGGTTTCACCCGGAATCCAACGGCCAGACAGAAAGGCTCAACCAGGAGCTAGGCCGTATGCTCCGGTGCCTCGCGGCCGACCATCCTACCTCTTGGGCAGAGCTTCTACCTTGGGCTGAATATGCGCATAACACTCTGTGGCATTCAGCAATTGGCATGTCCCCATTCGAATGCCAATTTGGGTACCCTGCACCCATGTTCCCTGACCAGGAGGCTGAGGTAGGAGTTCCCGGAGCCCAACAGTACGTGCGTCGGTGCCGCCGTACTTGGCGCAAGGCTCGGGCCATCCTGAAGGCAAGCGTGGAAACCATGCGACGCAAGGCAGATCGCAAACGGCAGCTAGGACCCTCATACCGCCCAGGTCAAAGGGTCTGGTTGTCCTCCCGCGACATTCCCCTGAAGGGGCGAGCTGGCAAGCTGGCGCCAAAATATGTGGGACCATTTAAGGTAGTCCGACGCATCAACCCGGTCACATATAGATTGCAATTGCCTTCAGCCATGAAGATACATCCCACGTTCCACGTGTCCAGACTCAAGCCCTATTTATGTCAGACCTTGTCACCGCAGACCCCGCCACCTCCCCCACAAACTATCGCAGGGGGCCCTGCATACACAGTGCGAGGGTTGCTGGACTCCCGAAAGGTCCAGGGCTCCACCCAGTACCTTGTTGACTGGGAGGGCTATGGCCCAGAGGAGCGCTCCTGGGTTCCGGCCCGCAACATCCTAGACCCTGAACTCATCCGGGAGTTCAGACGCAACCGGGCTGCTGGAATGGGGTCGTCGGGAGCCGCCCCTAGAGGGGGGGGTACTGTCACAGGCCGTGTCGCCACAGGGGGGCGACAGAGACGCACGCCGCCATCTCGCCGTGTAAGGAGTAAAACTCCAACTCTCCCAGGAGGCACAGCGGCAATCAGGTCTGATGAGACCCAGCCGCCAGCGTCCTTATTTAACACGGTCTGTGGCGGTGCTTCCTCGCCACGCCGTCGCCTTTTTCATGCGCAGTGTGTGGTCGTTGGAGCAATGCCCAATGTTGAATTGACAGTGGGTCCTCTTCTTACATTATATTCCCACTGTCCTATGATATTGGTTGCCGGGGTACGCCCTGGGGCAATATCACGATTACTTCTACCCTGTGTGTATATTACTGTGTGCCGATAACGCGTCCGTTCGAACGCCGCTCATCCGTGGAGGCGGCAGGGCGCTCGAGAGCACAGCGTTTGGGTTCAGAGTTGGGGATCAGGGAAGCCGTGTGTGCGTCACTCGGTGACGTCACACCGGCGTCATTTCGGTTCGGGGTTTTTGCGCCGCGGTCGCGGAGTCAGCGTTTTTCAGCTGCTCTTTAGTTTGTTTATTTCTTTTGGTTTAGCGCGATATGCGCGCCTCGCTTTAGTGGAGGTTTTTGTTTTGTTTTCCGGAAAGCCTAGGTGGCGCATCAGTTTAGTTTGGCGGCTCGAACGTCACAGCCCGCCGGTTCGAACCTCGGTCGGGACGTTTGCGCGTTACTCCCAGCGCGCCGCGGGAGTGCTGATTGTTAATAGGCATTAATATATATATATATATATATATATATATATATATTCCTAATTATATATTAATAATTATTATTATTATTATTATTATTATTATTATTATTACATATCTTATACCCTTATATACGTATATATATTTATATATATATATATATATATATATATATAGACATATATATATATATATATACGCCGTTTAGTGGCATCTGTCACCCTGCCACTACTCCCCTGTATCTTGGCTCCTATTATCCCTCCCATCGTAACAGACGCCTTTTGTAAAGACAAGTCCACAGTAAAAATAAATTTTGTTCTTGGTCCATTGGCCATTTTGTTTTTATCTAGTGGGCATAATAACTTCAAAAAGCATGTTTATGGTTCACTTACAAATTACTGAAATACAAAATGCAATAAAAACTGCTGAACTCAATTACAGAAAGTTCTGACAAAAATTGGACAAAAAGATTACCTACTTCTATTTTCTTGAAATCACAAAAAACTGAACTAAATATTTTAAGAACTTTCTTTAATAATGCTCCCTTTAAAACAATAACAAATTGGATGCAACATACAGCCTGCTTTTTTTTTTTAAATAATTATTGAATTAGTGTACTTGTTGATATTATGTCCATACTTTTTTGATTTACAATTAGGTTGTTTTGTTAATTAATTACTAAAATTGTATTTTTTAGTAATGAAACTCTGGGCTTCAAAGGACCTGGGACAAGTGGAGGCAGTTGATGGTCCCTACAAGCTATATGACACTTCATTTCAGACACTAGAACAGCGGTTCTCAACCTGTGGGTCGCGACCCCGGCTGGGGTCGAATGACCAAAACACAGGGGTCGCCTAAAGCCATCGGGGGTCGCCTAAAATACATATTTCCTATGGCTTTAGCCGCTGAGAAGCCGCTGGGAAGCTCCTACCTGCCTCTGAACGCAAGTAGCCGGCTCCCGATTCCTGTACCAAAGATGGCTGCCGTTGACGTCATCATATCGCGGTGTTCTGTCAGCCGCGCCTCATCTAAGCATCACAAGGCTCTGCCTCCAGCCTGATTTTCTTTCTATCTGTCTGATCTCTAGTTCCGTGCCTGCAGTCATTGTCCTTGTGTAAAGTGCTGTGGTGAATGTGAATACGGCCCCCTGGTCATAGTAACAGGTGTGTAATAGAAAACAACATAAGAAAAAGTAAATAATAAATAATTTAACGAACTATTTAGACGCGACCATCTTAAATTTTTTCCTTAGCAAACTGTCTCAATGGATCGTGTAGACAAGAATATTAGAAAAAGAAAATACACTGAGGATTTCTTGAAGTATGGTTTTACCTCAATAATTACAGCAGGAATTGAGAAACCACAATGTGTTATTTGTTGTGAAGTTCTCTCAGCTGAATCTATGAAGCCGAACAAACTAAAACGCTATTTTGATAGCAAGCATCCAAGCTTTGCTAACAAGGATGTCGACTATTTTAGAAGCAAAGCTGATGGTCTCAAGAAATCTAGATTTGACACTGGTGGCCAGTACCACAAACACAATGTAGCAGCTGTTGAAGCGTCATATTTGGTGGCACTCAGAATCGCCAGAGCTATGAAACCTCACACCATTGCTGAGGATTTACTGTTGCCAGCTGCAAAAGACATGGTTCGCGTGATGATTGGAAATGAATATGTTCAGAAATTGAATGCAGTTTCCTTATCTAACGACACTGTCCGCAGAAGAATAGAGGACATGTCTGCCGATATTCTTGATCAGGTGATCCAGGAAATTAAATCTGCACCACTACCAATATTCAGTATCCAGCTTGATGAATCTACAGACGTGGCAAACTGTGCACAGTTATTGGTTTACGTGAGGTATATTAATGATGGCGACTTTAAAGATGAGTTTCTTTTTTGCAAACCGCTTGAAACAACAACAACTGCACATGATGTTTTTGACACAGTTGATTCTTTTCTAAAAGCGCATAACATCTCCTGGGAAAAGGTTTGCGGTGTTTGTACAGATGGTGCTCCTGCTATGCTAGGATGTCGCTCAGGATTTCAACGTTTGGTACAAAATGAATCGCCAAAAGCACACACTGTATGATACATTGCCAAATATTAGCGACGAAGACACTGCCACAAGACTTAAAAGAGTTAATGAAAAGAGTCATAACGTGTGTCAATTTTGTTAAGTCGAGCGCTTTAAACAGTCGACTGTTTTGGCAACTGTGCAACGAGCTGGATGCACCAAACAATGCTCTGTTATTTCACACTGAAGTCAGATGGTTGTCAAGAGGAAAAGTTTTAAAACGCGTCTTTGAGCTTCGTAATGAACTGAAAACATTTTTTAATCAGAAAGAAAGCCCGCAATTCGAAGCACTTTTTAGTGATAAATCTGAGCTGCAGAAAATGGCTTACTTGGTGGACTTTTTTGTCATCTTGAATGACTTAAATTTATCACTGCAAGGACCAAATGCAACGTGCCTTGATTTGTCAGAAAAAATTAGGTCATTCCAAATGAAACTTCAGCTTTGGAAAACTAAATTGGATCAAAATAAAATTTACATGTTTCCTACATTAGCTGCCTTCTTTGAGGAACATGACATTGAGCCAGACAAAAAAAACATTTTGATAACGTCTGTGAAAGAACATTTGCACATGCTTGCAGACGAAATTTCATCATACTTTCCTAATATTCCTGACACCCCATTTGCACTTGCCAGAAGTCCATTCACAGTGAGAATTGAAGATGTTCCGGAGACAGCGCAAGAAGAGTTCATTGAACTAATTAACAATGATGCAGCGAGAACAGATTTCTCTACGATGCCCCTGACAAAATTCTGGATTAAGTGTTTTCAGTTATATCCTATTCTGTCTGAGACTGTCTGAATTGGTAAGCAAGAAGCAACCACAACCATCTCACTGAATTTGGCAGCATACTGTTTCAAAATATTGCACTGTTGTTTACTGTTATATTACTGTTGTTTACTGTTATATTACTGTTGTTTACTGTTATATTACTGTTATATTTAAACCCATGCTATGCCATGGTGAAATGTTTTATTTGGAGTTGTTGTTGTATTTAAACCCATGCTATGCCATGGTGAAATGTTATTTATTTGCAGTTGTTGTATTGTTAGGAAATCTGAAATTTCCCCGATGAACCAATTTTGAAGGCGTCAAAAATCACAGTACAGATGATTTCAGAGTTATTCGAATCAAGCGGTTTATTTATGACAAACCGAGTCAAAGCAGTGTTCGTCCAAGACAAGCCCAAGATCGCGATCCGACTCTGATCTCAGCACCACACCGGTCCCACCAAGACAGAGCCCCGAAATCCAGCTGCTCACACTATTTATTGAAAAACCATCCCTCCCTCTGCTTATTCTGAACCAACTTGTTGAAGAAGTTCTATTGGGAGGTCGAACGCACCGTTCTATCCCTTACCTGGGGGAGCTCGAGACACCTCAGCTGTCCTTGAGCTTTATCCACCAGCCACCAGACGCCAGGTGCATCTGGTTTTCATGAAATATAGGCCTTGGGCAATTGTCGGCCAGATTGCCCCATCGCTATAGAATGCGCTAATTCCCTTAAACACAAATTACTTACAAATTACAAATTTTTATCCCTTCAATCCCCCTTTGGGCGTGCCCCTCAACACGCCCATCAAATTTGCCCCATTGGTAATTTGTCCCATATGTGAATTTGCCCCATAAGTGGTGCTGATGTTCAGAGTCGATCGCTTACATTTATTCATCAGAGTTCTCCTACGTCAGTGTGCTGTGCATGTGAGCTCTAAAATCAGTACATGAATCTAAAAAATAAAACACTCAGATTTTTGAAACTCTAATAATATACAGTTTCATACTCTACTCGTTATCAGAGTCTCAGGGCTGTGGGTGGTCCCGCACATGTCACCGCAATGGGTGTCCGCCACTCAGGTGCCCCACACCTGCAGTGTTGTTACCTCCGTCCATCACTAGGTGTCCAGCCTTCTCTCCGTTTCCCCAGGTCTCCGGTCACGACCTACGAATTTCTGATGCCCTATGTGTACTTTTAATGCTATACTAAAGCATGTGCATGCAGTGTTATCTCCCCTACTGGGTTAATGCCTTAGATGAAAAAAGAGAGAGATAGGAAAATGAGAAAGAATATAAATTCATACATGGAAACAGGATGTGATCTTGGGCATTGTTTAAGCATAAATGATTTCTTGTCTATCTGGCTCCTCATCCCCGGAGCAAAATTTTACCGTCTGCAGCTCCATGGTGTTAAATATATGATATAGTTAACAGAACTCTCAGACGTGGTATGCACCGGCACCCACAGGTTACCAGTATAGCAACGAACACTGCAATAGACATGAAGAGTGACATGATTAACTCCTGACAAACATATTATTCATCCATGATTCCAAGGGGTTATCTATTCCAGAGGCCTCATGCATTTCCTGTAATAATTTATGCAATCCGTTGAGGGCCTTGGTTACGGACCCATCAGGTGCTGTGTTATTAGGCATATAGGCACAGCACACTTCACCAATCATTACGCAAACACCCTTTTTTCTGCCAGGAGCATGTCTAAGGCTTTTCTGTTCTATAGGCCACAAGTGACGTCACATGCAACTGTTCACTTAGTCCCTCTATTGCATCTCTAGTGAGATTAGTGAGACGAAGTACATTGTAATGTACGAAATTTATCCTATCCACGTTTTTGTTGGGAGTCACTGGAAAAAGGGCCGATATCAGTGGAATATTTTCTGCTGCCACTTGGTTCGCCAGTTTGAACTCGTTTGGCACCCCCCTAGGCACCCCGATTGAGTCTATGTAAGTGGGTGAGTCCCTATATAAATAAAAGCTACCGACTGCTCACCTTCTCCATTGGGGTTCGCCCCCCCCCCCCCTTAAACCTGTGAGAGTAAGAGGAGCCAACAGCTTTACCATGGCACATCGGCCAACAGTCAGCGGTGGCATTCTTACCACTAAGGTGTGTTTCCCACAATAATAATATAACCTGATCGGGCACACGGCCCCACCTCCGTGTCGTTGTAGGTGATGTCTGTTCGGCACCAATCTAATACCACACATTGCTTGACAGTGTAACCCCCTGCCTTTTTGCCGCCCGATTGGCCACATCCTTTCCCTGCGCCTCCATGTCCCCCTTAGTGGAGTGGCCTTTACATTTAATGATGGCCACCTGTTTGGGCAGCTGTACTGCTTCCAGTAGCTTATGTATGTGCGCATAATGTTTAATAGGACCCCCTTAGGCCGTTTTGAAACTTCTCTGCATCCATTGTGGTCCATCTATGTGTACTGCAGAATAGTATGCTGAGTCTGTATAAATGTTCACAGCTGTGTTGCTCGCAGTCAGGTGGTGTTTATCAAAACTGCAAACATGGCAATACATGCAGAGTCAATGCTGTATATGTGAGAAACGCAATCACCCCATGGGTTGTGTTCACAACTAATGGGTGACACATTACTAGGTGCCCGATTTTATTCAGAACCACTCCTAAGGCTGGCATGTACCTTGTACTTGATAACAAAAACTTTAGTACTTAAAAAATATACCTTTAGCCTCCCCCTTTCTAAAATAAAACAACAGATTGTCTATGGAAAAATCAAGCAATCAGGGGTTATTATTGTTATTATTATTATTATTTTCTCCTGGATCAAACTGCACAGTCAGTTCTGTCCGCTAGAACCTGCAAATTGACTTGTTTGGTTAGTAAAGTTAAATACAACATCAAACAAACAAATTACTCTATTCTTTATACAAATCACACAACATAAGTTTAATAAACTCATATTTCTCCTGTTCAGTGTAAAATTTGAAAATTAGGCCACCTTAAGTTCATTACCTGGAGGAAAAATTAAACCTTTATCAAACAATTCATAAACAACAATGCTGCAAAAAAGTCATAACATTAATCATTTGTCTTATATGTGTTATGGCAAAACATTTTCTCAAACTTCGACCTGGAAAAAATATAACCTCATAAATTTGTCCTCATTAGTTAATGTCAGTCAGTCCGGTCTACTGTAGTTAATTTCAGTCAAATATTTATCCTTCATTAAACAAAAATTGTACTCGGTCCATTTTATGCTTTGTGATTAAATATATACATATATATTTTTTCATGTTAAAATAAGTGATTTTTATTTTTAGAAAAATAAAAGAAAATGAGAAATCCTACCCCACTCTCTGATTAGTTATCAGAGAATGTCACTATTATGGAGACCTTCAGTTGCTTGTTTTAAAACAACAATCTCTGATAATAGTGCGGACGTGGCTCTCAGCTCTGTCGACGTGGCCTTATTGAAACGGATAAATAGAAGACAAAAGTTTCAGTAGAAGATGTATGTATACATTCTTGACTTGATATAATTAGCATAATAAGATATCATAATAAGACATAATAACTGTAGAAGGTTATTGATAGGTACATGCAAACACAAATGGTTAAGATGAATCACTCATACACAAAAATAATAATTCTCCTTCACAGTCCCCCTTTGATTCATTTTAATCATTGAATAGTTCTAACAGATCAATTTCAGCTTTTTCGATTATTTTCGCTTGTTTACATTACTGAAGTTTTGTTTTGGAGGCCTTGTGTCCTCGCTCTGCCAGATGCTTCAACAGAGCCAAAGTTGTGTCTTTACATAAGGTCTGGGTTGGTGCTGCCACCAACATTTCAAAATAGATCTCTGTCCGACTGTCAACATCTTATCAGTCCCATGGCCCATTTTCTGTCAGATATTAGTTCCGTCCTAGTCAAACAGTCTGGTTTATTCACTCAAATCTTCACAGGAAACCTCGTCTTTAAATTGGAAATTAGTGATATTTAACATTTTAAAATCTAATAGTTATATTTAAATGAGCTCAAACTATTTTATTTGCCACGGCTAATTAATATTAATTCACTAATTTTCCCCAATTCAACATTATTGAAACTGTAGGATTTTGGGTATTAATATGATATTAATAAGGTCCTCCTCATCCCATTACCAAATTACGGAGAATGAGAGACGGTCATTCTCCGCAATTTATTTAAGATTAAGATTTTTTTTTTTTTTATTAAACGGTAACTTTAGTTACACGAGTGCTTCTCTGCACTAAATGGGTTAATTGTATCTCAATGGTTTAAGCTCTATCTGATTCAGGTATTCTGTAAGCATGCAGAAATCTTAATTCTGTCAGAGGCTTTTATAATATATGGACAGAGGCTATATTGACATGTGGATATATCTAAATATCCCTCAGAGGTCAATCTTATAGCTGCTTAAAATACACCATTTAAAATACACCAAATTAATAATTTCAGCCTTGAAGGATTAACTGGAAACTTTGGTTTAGAGTAATAACAGTATTTATTACGAATGATTAATTAAGAACACGAAGAATACTAAGATTACTGAACAGATTTATAATAAACAGTTACACTAATAGCAAATGAATGCCCCCTTTAGGTACAAACTCACGTGTTATGCCAAGCGGAACCAAGCGGAACCAAGCGGAACCAAGAGCCCGCTGGGCCGAGCAAAGCAAGACAGGCCTTAACCTAAGCAGAGCCTGACCAGGCAAAAACCAAGCATAGCAGGGCCCAGCTGCAGCACTGGCCGGAGCTAGACCAGGAGAAGAGAGAGAGAGAGTTACCTGTTACATCCTTTTATTTTCACATCAACCTTTAAACCTTTTGATGATAATAAGGCTAGGATCCAGGATTCTTCATTCAATTAATATGCTAAGGGGGCCAGGTCATCACGATGTGAAACCCTAGTTTGAAACCGGTTTTAGGGACAAATGCTATCGGCTGAGACTGATGTGTCGTGAGCTGCATTGTTTGTTCCGAGCCATAGGTGTGATGCTTCATGCTGATTGTTATTAGAAATACAAAGACTGGTCAAGTTGCTCATACAGACCAGATGTTCTTATATTTGAAAGAGTCTACAGTACTCCAGAAATCTGTCATGTTCTATAAATCTACTATATCGCACAACCTAGCTTGTTATACCTTATATATAAATAAGCACCTTTAGAAGGGGATCTTATCCATACCAAACATGACATAGTGCAAACCATATTCACTCAATAAAACACAAGTTTCATTATTTCTACAAAACACAGCAATCAATGCAATACCACAAATAATCCTCAATAAAAGCAATAACTTTTCCCTACCTTCACTTACTCATGACCTCATCAAAGACACACACACACACACACACACACACACACACACACACACACACACACACACACACACACACACAGTGTTAATCAGAGATAAGAGCAGAGCAGAGACAAAGGAATGTGTCTATTCTCCAACCTTAAATTACCTCTTAATTTAATAAACCACAAACTAATACCCAAATTTTATAGACAAATTTATTAGGTTATTTATTTATTTAACCTTTAACCCTATTTTAATGATTTTACAACCTTAATAGATTAATTAATTATTATTTATTGTGAGCAACATGTGACCTTAATGCTGGCAGCAGTTCAGGTTCATTCAGGCTGAGTTCTTTAAACAGTGCTCATACAGACAGACTGAAGGACCGGATGGATCAGCTCTCTTGATCCTGAGACACTGACCATATTTAATTTCTAACGTCGACGTCTCCCTGATCTGGGGGAGGTCTGGGATCAAACAGACCCTCCCCCGTCTTCGGTTGAGCACGCCCTCACTTTTCGCCAGAAATTCTCACAAACACAGCCTCCATCGAGTATTTTCAGAGCACGTTGTTTGACTCCAAGCACTGACATGCTCACCATTATTGAACTGAGTGAATGCTTTATTAAAGCAGAAACCATATTGTCTTTTACACTCTATTGTTAAGCTTAAATTTTACTTTTATCTTTACTTTATTCTAATTCACAGTGGTTCTTAACTTATTATTGTATCATGTTATTTTACTTAATAACTTTTACTGTTCATTTATGTTAATTTATTTTATTTAGAAATTTACACATTTGCTTATGGTGATGCTAGTTGACCACTTCTAAATATTATATTCTCCTAGAGAAAAAGCCGTGAAAAGGTGTAGAGCAGAAAATGAATGGTGGTTTAGTTTTTACACTCATCCCATCATACATTCAGACTTAAACCACACAAACAACAAACATGCCAGGCAAAACTCGAAAAATTAGCAGACTAACTTAACCATATACAGTGGTACCACACAAAAACCAACACAATTATCTAACTATATCATACTGCAATATTTTAACACATTTTAGCTTTATTCAGTATACACTTTAATCTACTGATCTTAAACTTCTATATTAAGATATGTGGATCATATAATTACACCATATAATTATTTAAATATATATTTACATATCATATTAAATCAGCAATTCAAACAAGACCGGTCGGTTCATTAAATTGTTCACAACTCACCATAAGGATTCTGTCTGGGAGTACCATAGGTCTTTCCGTGTGGGCAGAGAGCGCTGTGGGCACTCTCTCGCGATATGTCCCAGTCGGCCACACGAAAAGCACTTATTTCTTCCCATTGTGCTGTTGTGTCTCCCATTTTTGGGCCTCGCAACAGTGTCGGACTCCGAGAGCCCCACTTTTTGTATTAATTCAACCAAGGTGTTTTTCATGGCATCAATTTCAGGACACCTCCGCATTACGTAACCCCCGGACAAAGACACACTCATAGTTCCTCTCCCAACGGCCTCCCCTGGTTGACCCACCATTATTTTACACTCATGAAATTGTGTTGTGATTCTACGGTCTTGCTTGGTTGAGGGCAGGACGAGGTACAGGGCTGGAACAACATTAACACTAGGAAGAGCAGTTGGTTGTATGGAAGGGGTGCTAGTGGGGGGAGGTATGTGGAGCGGAGGGGTCGGAGTAGGAATGGGTTCCTGCTTCACTTCCGGTTTCTCACCAGTTGACTCTACATGCTTGCTCTGGCTCTCTGTAATCACCGCCATGTATTCCACAATTAATCTTACCCATATCTGCTCGTTTTTTGCCTTTGCAGCCCTCGATTTAACCGCTAATCTTCTCATCCCACTTGCACCTTTTTGCCTCCTTTTCTACAGCATCAACTCTCTTTTGCATTACAGACAACAAATGTTCACGCCCAACGGCGGGGCAGTATCAGTGGGGTAAAGCCCTGCACCACAACACTCATTAAACATTTTCTCAACTTTCTTTCTCACCTCCTTTTTGACTTCACCAGCAGTCAACTTCACCATTTTAATCAACACACCAGCATCAACATACACTCCCGTACAACTCCCTCTATTCAACTTCTCTCGTGCGTCCACGAGCAATATCCCACAAATGCAGCTGCTTTTTGCTGTATGCTGAATTTCACTTTTATATTTCTCTTTTCTCTTACATCCGCGAGCACAGTGTTTTAGCTTAACAAACCTTAAACAAACAATAATTTGGTGTTCTTAGGGATTCAACCCAAAAGAACTGTTCCAAAACGGTAACAAATTTGCATCTCTGGGATTTAACCCAGTATAGCCTAAACGGTAACAAATTTCTGTCTCTGGGATTCAACCCAGTAGAACTGTCCAAACGGTGCTAAACACAGTGAATCACTTGACGTCCAACTCCCGTTTATTAGTATTCCCCCTATGTGGAATTATCCAAACGGTTGAGACGGGTCAGTCCACGACTGGACACGCACAGGGAGCTACCCCGTTCGTCTCAGTAACGCAACTACAGGATTCTCACAATCCCTTGGTCATGACCTTATATAATTTTCAGTAAAACCCAGCATTCAGCAATTTTTCAAAACACAATTATAATCCATACACAAATCCACAAAAATCCACAAAGCCTTGGAAGAACACAACACACTTCAACACTTAAATTTATACACTTAATTTCAGTTAGCAATTCCAATTATTAATTTAATTTACATTCCAACTTAGTCCTTATTCACCACTCACAGCTAATTATATTGTTTTTCAGCTAAATATAGGAGCAAGGGTCCTTCTTACCTTATTGGCCGGCCTGTGAGTACCGCGTAAGTTCTATCGTTGGAATCAAGCAATCAACCCGATTATCTGCACTGCAATCAACGACCTTCACCATCCCCTGCTACCAATTGTTAGGAAATCTGAAATTTCCCCGATGAACCAATTTTGAAGGCGTCAAAAATCACAGTACAGATGATTTCAGAGTTATTCGAATCAAGCGGTTTATTTATGACAAACCGAGTCAAAGCAGTGTTCGTCCAAGACAAGCCCAAGATCGCGATCCGACTCTGATCTCAGCACCACACCGGTCCCACCAAGACAGAGCCCCGAAATCCAGCTGCTCACACTATTTATTGAAAAACCATCCCTCCCTCTGCTTATTCTGAACCAACTTGTTGAAGAAGTTCTATGGGGAGGTCGAACGCACCGTTCTATCCCTTATCTGGGGGAGCTCGAGACACCTCAGCTGTCCTTGAGCTTTATCCACCAGCCACCAGACGCCAGGTGCATCTGGTTTTCATGAAATATAGGTCTTGGGCAATTGTCGGCCAGATTGCCCCATCGCTATAGAATGCGCTAATTCCCTTAAACACAAAATACTTACAAATTACAAATTTTTATCCCTTAAACCCATGCTATGCCATGGTGAAATGTTATTTATTTATTATAGTTATGTATTTAAATAAAATGTTATTTATTTGGAATAAGTAAAAAATATTTCTCAACATATAATATTGTTTTTGTGTTTAATCATTATGTTTGATTTGTAGCAATGAGAATACATAATGCATACTTCCAATAATGCATACCAGGTATTTACATAACTGTAGCAAAATTACAGTTATGAAGTAGCCAACAAAATAATTTTTTGGTTTGGGGTCACCGCAACATGAGGAACTGTATTGTGGGGTCACGGCATTAGAAAGGTTGAGAACCACTGCACTAGAAGGAGATGGGTGGCTGTCACATGAAGTATGAGTAAGAAACCACACAGTTCAAATTACATAGAATATTCTTAACCTTTGTTTTATTGCAGGTCCTAGATGCATATCTATCTATTCTGGTTAAAGAACAAGAGGTGAGTATAATTCAGTGATGTACATTTTGATGTATTTTTTAAAAATATATTTATTAAATGTTTGTAACTTTTTAAACAGAAGTCTGTCCATCATTTGGATGCAGTGATCGCTTCGTCTTTATTTGCTGGCCAGTTTAGATGCCTTTGCAAGGTATTTAATATGGATCATGTAATATATAGACTTATAATAAATATTTAATTAAACAATATATGTCACGTTAGTCTACCTCGAGCTGAAGCGGTGGCGCGTAGGAAGCGCAGACAGCCGCGTTACACGCGCTGAAGGGAGCCAGGCACGCAGGTAGCAGATAACGGGTTTATTAAAGGTGCAGTGCATCACAAAACATGAGGTACGAAAAAGACAAAAGTGACATAAAACAAACGACCAGCACCAAAGACAAGAAACAATGGACATAAATACAAAAAGACACCCGATCACGTGCACAAGACAAACCAATTACAAAAAGGAGTTAATTAACTAAACTAATGAGCACAGAACGTTAATTAACTCAAACGAACGGGACGAAACACAAAACAGGTGACAGATGCCCTAGGCACCTGTTACAATATAAAACATTTGTTTTATTTTTTAGGTGCAGTGTGATGTGTATGGACGGCGGGCACATTTCGAATGTGCGAAATACACTAAAACAGATGGGGACTACATATGTAAAAAGTGTACACAGAGATTTCACAGAACTTTTTTTTATATACATTTTGTTCATTATTGTGTGATTATATTTATATATGTATGTATGTGTGTTGAAAATAAACCTGGTGGGCTTTAAACAGCCTATCAAAACGTGATGCCATGAGATTTATACAGGCAGGTTAATCTTATGGGCTTTCTTCCCTGAATGGCATGGGAAGTTTTAAGTTTTTTAACATATTCACTAGGACTGTCATCATGAGCCCAAAAGTTACTACAATAAAAATAAATATGAATTATTAGCTAATTACTATTTTTTCCACTGAATGCGGTGTTTTGCTTTCGAGTTACTGGATATAGAGGCGCATAAATTATACCGAGACCGTGCTCTTTCAAAGTGCAGGTAGCGTGACGGCGTTTAAGTTTAAGCTACATACACAGTCCACATTCGTAATACACATGAAGACCCTTTTTGACTGAACATGCTACCCAACTGCTTGTTCAAGCCCTAGTCTTATCCCGGCTTGATTATTGTAATGCACTACTTGCCGGTATCCCAACTTCCACCATCAGACCTCTTCAACTAATTCAAAACTCTGCAGCCCGACTCGTGTTTAACCAGCCCAAGCGAACTCATGTCACTCCATTACTCACTTCCCTCCATTGGCTTCCTGTAGCTGCTCGCATTCAGTACAAGTCGCTGACTCTGGCATACAGAACCATTTCTGGATCTTTCCCCTCTTACCTTCACTCTATCTTTTCAAAATACACTCCGACTCGTTCACTTCGCTCCAGTGCTGATTGCCGCCTGGCGATTCCACCTCACCGAGGAGCTAATTCTCATTCTGTGGCGTTCACCACTGCAAAATGGTGGAACGATCTTCCCAACTCTGTCCGTAAGGCAGAATCTCTAAACAGCTTTAAGAAACTACTTAAGATCCATCTATTTAACAAATACCTGTTATAAAAAATAAAAAAAAAAATAAAAAAAAAAAAAAAAGGGGGGGGGGGGGGGCGCAGCTTCGAATAACAATCAGGTTTGATGAACTTACAGTATAGTTGGTTTTCTCCATGGCTTCTGACTTGTGGTGTTCTCATTTGTAAGTCGCTTTGGATAAAAGCGTCTGCTAAATGACTAAATGTAAATGTAATGTAATGTAAGTCTTTAATAAAACGCGATTATTATTTTTTTAAAGAAAAATGACAATATTTCCTTAAATATAACGCAATAGGATTTGGTGAACCTGTTTATTAGAAAGCCAATGCCAAATATTAACTGCGTAACTTACGCTACTGGAATAAATTGGGCTTCATACATCATCATACTATTAATTAATTAATTAATTAATTAATTAATTAATTAATTAATTATTTACTTGATGTTAAACGTTATTGAAACGCGTGGGGGTGTTTAAAGCGCAAAGGCGTGGTTTGTGTGAAGCATGTCTGCCCTAGCAAACTGGGTATGCGCCGTAGGCACAGGTGCGCAGTTACGAACGCTCTGCGTTTATAACAAGTGCATTAACGCACTAACCTTCTTCCTCTCCCATTCGTTCTTCCTTTCACGTACAACAAAAAAGTACTAATCTCATTCACTCGTCAGTAGCCAGCTCTGCCGTGGAGTTGCCGCGCACCAATCCGCTTTCTTAAGCAGCGTGGTTCTCCTCGGGATGCTTCTCAGCAGGACGTGGTCAATTCGCAAAGCACGTGGATGAACAAAGATCCACAGAGTGGCGCGTGAGCTCGTGATTCACCGAATCAATATCGCGGATCACACCAACAAAACCAAAGGAACCGGAAACGTACTGTATTTTGGCTGAAACCGAATATACTGTACTTCGCAGCAGAATTCCTAACCATACATACAACAGCCTAATTTCGAGATTGCGCCCAATTCCAAATCTAGTGCACTACGTAGTAGTTTAGTGATTCACAGACACGTCATCCGCTCTTCAAATGGAAATGCGCATATATACGGGGTATTCCGGTTCATATTTAGGGCTGTAAACTGGCTTAGTTAACACGTTCGCCTCTCAGCGCTGGAGATTCCAGGCATGAATCCCAGTCCCCATGTTCTCCCTGTGTCCGCGTGGGTTTCCCTCGGGTTCTCTGGTTTCCTCCCACAGTCCAAAAACATGGATTCAAGGTAAATTGAACGCTCTAAATTGCCCCATGTAATGTGTGTTTGCAGCAGTGTCTGTGTGAGTGAGTGAATGTGTGCCCAGCGATAGATTGGACCTCTGTCCTGGGTGTACATAACGGCTAACCATAGGATTAAGCAGAAGATAATAAATTGACGAATAAAATAATCATATTTACTAGATTGAGTGTTTCAAATGCATAATTTATTTCCAGATAAAATACTGAAACCTAAGGATTTGCAGAGATATGGAGCCCCTAAATGGACATGCAAGAAAAAAAAATTCATGAACATTTTAATACATGTGAAATTATAGAAGGAAAAAGGATTTGTCTTTTACAGCATCTGATTTAAAGAATATGGGTTGTGAACATTGTAAACATTTATCCATCCATCCATCCATCCATCCATCATCCTCTGCTTTATCCTCTATTAGGGGTCGCAGGGGGTTCCCCATGCCCATCCAGTGGAGAATGTCTCGGGCACTGGGCAGATACACCCAGGACAGGGCCCCAATCTATCGCTGGGCACACACTAACAGACATTTACACAAACACACTATATATGGGGCAATTTTGAGAATTCATTTGTCCTTGTTCCATGTTTTTTGGACTGTGGGAGGAAACTGGAGAATCCGGAGGAAACCCACGCAGACACAGAGAACATGGAAACTCCACCCATATTGGGATTCAAACCAGGATTCCCTAGCGCTGAGAGGCGAACGTGCTAACCACTAAGCCACCGTGCCACCCTTGTGAACATTCATAAAAAAAATTTTTTGATATCGATCAGTAGCCCCATCAGCAAACATTAGGCTGAAAGAATCGGTAATTTCTCCCAAGTTCTCCCATTTAAAAAGATGAGAGGCCTGTAAGATAAAATGAGAAAAAGAAAATCACATTGTCTGATTTTTAAAGAATTTATTTGCAAATAATGGAGGAAAATAAGTATTTTGTCACCTACAAACAAGCAAGATTTCTGTCTGTCACAGACCTGTAACTTCTTATTTAAGAGTCTCCTCTCTCCTCCACTCCACTGTATTAATGGCACCTGTTTGAACTGGTTAACTGTATAAAAGACACCTGCCCACAACCTCAAACAGTCACACTCCCTACTCCACTATGGTGAAGACCAAAGAGCTGTCAAAGGACACCAGAAACAAAACTGTAGACCTGCACAAGGCTGGTAAGTCTGAATCTGCAATATGCAAGTAGCTTGGTGTGAAGAAATCTACTGTGGGAGCAATAATCAGAAAATGGAAGACCTACAAGACCACTGCTAATCTCCCTTGATCAGGGGCTCCACACAGCACAATCTCGGACCGCGGGGTCAAAAGAATGGTGAGCAAAAATCCCAGAACCACATGGGGGACCTAGTGAATGATCGAAAGCTGGGACCAATGTTACAAAGGCTACCATCAGTAACACACTATGCCGCCAGGGACTCAGATCTTGCAGTGCTAGATGTGTCCCCCTGCTTAAGCCAGTGCATATCCAGGCGCATCTGAGAGAGCATTTGGATGTTCTGGAAGAGTACTGGTAGAATGTCTTATGGTCAGATGGAACCAAAGTAGAACTGTTTGGTACAAATTTGTCGTGTTTGGAGGAGAGTGAATGCTGAGTTGCATATAAAGAACACCATATAAACTGTGAAGCATGGGGGTGGCAACATCTTGCTTTGGGGCTGTTTCTTTGCAAATGGACCAGGACGACTGGTCTGTGTACATGAAAGAATGACTGGGACCATGTATTGTGAGATTTTGAGTGCAAACCTTTCAACAGCATGGACATTGAAGATAAAACGTGGCTGGGCCTTTCAGCATGACAATGCTCCCAACACACTACCAGGGCAACAAAGGAGAGGCTTCGTAAGAAGCATTTCACGATCCTGGAGTGTCCTAGCCAGTCTCCAGATCTCCAAACCTTTGGAGGGAGTTGCCCGCCGACAGCCCCATTCATATCTGAGTATTAATAATAACCGAGTACTTTGGCAGAGAGTTTCTTTTAGGTATAATTTTATCCCCATAATTCCTCTTTTGTGATCAAATTCATGTGAGCATTTTTACAAAATGATACTAAATGTAATTAATGCAATTTATACAGTTCAGAAAGTCAATTGTGATCTGAAATGAAATTTGTGACTTGATATTTCAAACCGGATAATTGTTTTCCATGAATTTGAAAATAAATGAAAGGAGCCAAAATTGTTTGAGGAGGAGGAACGAATCCACGAGAACATCATTCTACATTTACATTTGGTCATTTATTGGACGCTTTTATCCAAAGCGACTTACAAGGTGAGCACAGGGTTCATCACAACATCCCTGGAGCAATGAGGGTTAAGGGTCTTGCTCAAGGACCCACACTGGTAACTTCAGGGGACCTGGGATTTGAACCCCCAACCTTCAGATTGATAGCCCAACACCCTGACCACTGAGCTACCACTCCCTAGATTCTAGATCATTCTAGTAGTAAAATTATTGAAATAAGGTAGGGTAATTCTATCTTTAGTCCTTTGTTAAGGGAATGAAATACATGCTCTGTTGATTTAGTGTCTGGTTTTTGACCTGGCCATTTAGCAAAACCATCTGCAATTATCTGTATACTGCATGTTCTATATTTAATTAGCAATTACTCCTAATGATTCAAGTACACTTGTGTTTTTAGAACAGTTTATTATTTTTTATTTTCAATAAAGCAATTTTAAGGCACACCAGTTTAGTTTAAATTAAATGAAAATGCACAAAGGATGTCTGCCCCTTACAGGTCAAATTTATAGCTCCAGGTAAAACGTTGGGACAGATCAAAACCAGCACAGATTAACAATAGTGTGAAAATTACTACTGAAAACAAATTTAATATTTGATAAGTAATATATTTGCTTGTGAAGCTAATTAAAACTAAGTCAGATGGGCAAAATATACTCATACACATTTAAAACAATCCAGTACTAATCTCCCAACATTAACCATGCACATACACACACTGAAACACACAGCTTAAACCTTTAAACATCTTATACGGTATTACAGATTTCTACAGTGACTAAAATGCCAAAACTGCTGAAAGCTAAACAAAAATGTTGCTTATGATATATCATGTGTAGAATTGGTGTAATAGGGTCAAAAGATCAAGCTAAAATGGTGCGGGTGAAACAAACAATGCACAAGAAATTGCTTTAATTGATCCATCATACATTATGCACATAATATCTAAAACTTGTATTAAGAATACCAAAGGGTGAAAATATAGAAATTAAATGAAAATGAAGACTTTTAGAACTCTCAACTACAAAATTTGAAATATTTTAAATTGAGTAAATTTGTACGTTTATATGTTGTGCATCAGCATTTGTTAAGGATATGGAATATAGAACTTCAAGTCATTGAAGCATGACATTTGTCTGTGTCTCCTAACATTTGCATATTTAGAAATGGCATCATAGCTGTATTGCAGGACTGCTAACTAATTTCTATGAAATGCAAACAAAACATATTCAAGAAAACATAAACTGTTGATGTTTACACATAACACATCAACAACAAATCAAGAGAAATATCATGGCTTTGGTCTTCCCTTCGAAAATGTATCCATGAAGTGACATAATTGCACTATGATTGTGACAAGCTAATGAGCTTGGTTATTTATGTAATTTGATTTTCCCATGTAGAGAAAAGTTGGAAAATATCAAATAACAATTGAGAATTGATAGTTTTTCATTAGGTATTTTTGACTGTTAAACATTTCCTTTAGGGTACATTCATATTGTAAATGATGGAATTGTTTTTGCATTTTAAGTGTACATTCTTGACCATGCAGTAGCACCATTGTTTCTTGAGATCAAGACACTTCTCAAGAGTTTTTATTTTCTTATCTTCTGCCACAGTATTTTCCTTGGCATCCTGCACCACCTATGAAGAAAAAAAACAGTCAAAACTGGCTCCATACATGCAGAGATGTTCGACAGAAGTAACAAAGGTAATCAATGGATTATTTGTAAAAAAAAATAACACGCAATTCATTTACAGATACTCACAATAGAGTTTCAGTCAGTAAAATGTTATATGCAATAAAATGGAAGATAACTCAATCCTCTACTATGGTCATGGGGGTTTCCCCATGCCCATTAAAGGGAGAATGTTTCGGGTGCTGGGCAGATTTCCGTACATTATAATCCCAATTATTTTAGAAACATCTGCACATTTAATAAACTGCAATGCAGAAATAGTTTTTTCAATAAATATTGTAGTCTGTCTATTTATAAGTTTAACATTCAGACTGTATTACTGGCTATTTTTAAAAGGATTATCTTCCGCTTTATCCTCTACTAGGGTCGCGCGGGGGGGGGGGGGGGGGGGGGGTTCCCCATGCCCATCAAGGGGAGAAAGTTTCGGGCTGGCAGATACGCCCAGGACAGGACGCCAATCTATCACAGTATTCTCCTTGAATAAAGGGGGTTTGCCCCTTGTCAAACCGGGCCGTGACAATTCTGGCGTAGTCGGCAGGATCGCCTAACTCTTGGGTTGAGCAGCTGGAGTTGACAGTATGCCTGGTGAGGAACCACAGGCCGTTGGGCCTTTAATGATGCCGTTTTTTATGGGAGCCCCTTGGGTGTCTAAGTTTGATGGGGTTGGTACAATTAAGTTGGGAGATTGGAAAACCCAGATTAAATATATGTTAAGTGTCCAGCGATTAAGTGAGCAGCAGCAAGTGCAGTTTTTAATGGGGTTTTTAGATGGGGATGCGAGACGGGAAGTTTTGGCTCTTGAGGAAAGGGATAGAGACACCATAAGGAAGATTTTTGATTTGTTGACTGGTTTATATGGGGATAACACCCCAATTGCAGCTTTGAGAGCTCAGTTTTTCAATTGTAGACAGGAACCCAGACAGTCTCTTAGATCTTTCGCCCTACACCTTCGGGAACTGTTTAGTAGACTGAAGAACAGGGATGAAACAGGTTTGGAGGAAGGTGATGTATTGTTGCGTGATCAGTTTATTATGGGCTTGCGGGATGGCCCTGTTCGTCAGGAGCTTCGTAAACAAGTACGGCGAACCCCTATCTTGAGTTTTGAGGATGTAAAGGCTGAGGCATTAGCTTTAGAGCATGAATGCCAGGAACCTTGGGAGCCTTCTGCGTGCATGTCTGCCGGTGTCAGATCTCATTCCCCACAGCCAGTAAGTGACTGGAAGTTGGAGTTTCGGAATGAGATTTTGAAAGAAGTCCAGGACCAAATGTCACAATTGTCAAAGACCCTTCTAGATGAGCTGCGTGGTAACCGGCGCCCCCCTCAGGAAGGGTTACGGCCAGAGGTTGGTTGGAGGGGTCGAAGGGGCTCTGCCCCAGCCGTTAATAGGTTTAAGTGGGACCCGCAAGGTAGGCCAATTTGTAATCAATGTGGGGAGGTGGGGCATATTAGTAGGAAGTGCCCTGTATTAGGTCCCCCTCAAGGGGATTTTTAGTTTCTCCGGCTACTGTGGGTCAAGTGTCCGGATTACCCCCTAGAGACCCTGGTGCTACTCAAACCACTATGACTGGTGTATGCCCATTTGCAGATATAAAGGTTGATGGTATGGATGTAAAATGTTTAGTGGATACTGGTTCCCAGGTTACAATGTTTGCAGAGAGTCTCTGTAGAGAATTGTTTCAGGACAAGGAGCTGGGGGTCTCTAATGAGATTCCATGGCTTACCCTAAGGGCGGCAAATGGACTTGATATTCCCTATATTGGATATATAGTGGCAGATTTTCAAGTAGGGGGTGTACCAGTACCAGCGCGGGGGGTGATTGTGGTTAAGGATAGCTGCCTGGGAGCTAATCGGGCTTTGTTGGGGATGAATGTGATTTCGGCCTGTTGGGAGGAATTGTTCCTAAATAGTCAAAAGAATTCATCTTCGCAGTCACATACAAACCCTTTGGGCGAAGGATGGGAAAATGTGTTTGTTGACTGTTGTCGGGTTAAGGCTGCTTCACAGCGGCAACAGAGGTGTGATACCGCACGTGTGGCTTGTCGGTATGTTTTGACTGTCCCTGCCACAAGTGAAGCATTGGTGTGGGCTAGGCTACCTAGGAGGACAGAAGCTCAGGAAAGCTGTGTCCTTGTCGAACCTTATGGGGAGATCCAAGGTGTGGAAGTCGCAAGGACTCTGGCTACAGTTCAACATGGCCGCATTCCGGTGCGAGTTCGCAACCTTAACCCGTTTCCTGTGTCCCTTTATAGGTTTCAAAAGTTGGCTAGAGTGTCCGTGGTGGATCCGATGGAGGTGCAGGACCAGAAGGATGTGGTCCTGACTGCCGTAAGCCCAGGGGTTGTCGAGGTGGGCATTGTTCAGATGGGTTTAGATACCAGCCCTTTAAGGGAAGACTTGCCCAGTTGGCTCAAGTGTGAGACCCTACAGGGTGAAGGGCTGGATGAAGGACAACTACATCAATTACAGCAGTTTTTGGGCAAGTGGCAACATCTTTTTGCTAGCCATGACGAAGATTACGGGTGCACCGATGTGGTTAAGCATTCAATTCCTACTGGGGACGCCTCTCCCATTCGGGAGAGGTATAGATCAGTGCCTCCTACCCTTTATAAAGAGATCCGTGGCTTATTACGTGGTATGTTAGAGGGGAATGTTATACGGGAAAGTTGTAGTCCATGGGCCGCTCCTGTAGTCTTGGTCCAAAAAAATGTGGGGCTTGGCGGTTTTGCGTAGACTACCGCAAATTGAATAGCGTAACCAAAAAGGATGCATTCCCTCTTCCTAGAATAGAGGATGCTCTTACTAGCTTGAGTCGGGCAGAATGGTACTCTACCTTAGATTTGGCTAGCGGGTACTGGCAGGTAAAGATGGACGAGCGGGATCGTGAAAAGACGGCCTTTACGACCCCTTTTGGCCTTTTTGAATGGGAACGCATGCCCTTCGGTCTTTGTAATGCCCCTGCAACGTTTCAGAGACTTATGCAAAGGTGTCTGAGTGGGCAGCTGTCAGAATCGACATTGGTTTATCTGGATGATGCAGTTGTGTTTTCTGCAGATTTTGCTACACATCTAGCCCATTTGGAAATGGTGTTTCAGTCTCTGGAGCGGTATGGTTTGAAACTTCGGCCTGAAAAGTGCCATCTGTTCCAAAAGGAAGTGAAGTTTCTGGGGCATTGTGTAAGTGGTAAGGGTGTTTCCCCTGACCCAGCAAAGGTCTCTGCAGTTGAAGAATGGGCTACTCCAAAGACTGTAAGGCAAGTCCGATCTTTTTTGGGCTTTGTGGGGTATTATAGGCGATTTATCAAGGATTTTTCGAAGATTGCTAAACCTCTGAATGCATTACTGGGGGGTACAAGTCGCTGTAAAGGGCGACGTTCTCCTAGTATAGAATGGACTTCAGAGTGTGAGGAGGCTTTTCAACAGTTGAAACAGAGGCTTCTCCAACCACCCATTTTGGCTTATGCCGACTTCACTCAGCCGTTTCTGGTATATACCGATGCTAGTCATCATGGACTTGGGGCAGTGTTGGCACAGCAGCAAGAGGGTACGGAGCGGGTCATAGCGTATGCAAGTAGAAGTTTGCATCCAGCAGAAAGAAATGATTCTAATTATAGTTCGTTTAAGCTGGAATTGCTTGCCCTAAAGTGGGCAGTGACAGAAAAATTTAAGGATTATCTGTGGGGTGCCAAAATTGTGGTAATCACAGATAATAATCCTTTGGTACATCTGGAAACTGCTAAGTTGGGAGCTGTGGAACAGAGGTGGGCCGCGCAGTTGGCTAATTATGATTACCAGATAAAGTACCGACCAGGCCGTAATCATGTAAATGCTGATGTTCTCTCAAGGCTCCCTATACCAGATGTTGATGGTTCTGTCCCGGCTGTGCCACCGCAAGATGTTTTGGAGTGTGTGGTGGAAATGGTCCAAGCTCCAGGAGAACTGGCGGATGCTGGCTTTGGTTGGGGTTGGGATCCAGCGCATTGGCAGACTTTGCAGAGGGCTGACCCAGATCTCCAATTGGTGCGAGGATACTGGGAAGGCGGTAAGCTGCCTGCAGCCTCTGAACGTAAACAACAGTCTAGGCAAGTACAACGAATGTTGAGCCAGTGGAAGAGGTTAGCTTTAAAGGATGGGGTATTTTGCCGTGTTGTACAAGACCCTCGCACAAGTGAGACTGTTTCTCAAATTTGGGTCCCACAGCATTACATTAAGGATCTCTTGGAAGTGTACCATGACAAGACTGGGCACCAAGGGGTAGAGAGGACCCTGTCCCTATTGAAGAGACACTTCTATTGGGTGGGGATGGAAGTAACTGTACATGACTTTATTCAGGCATGTTCTCGCTGTACATTCCGTAAGGTTCGACCCGAAAGCAAGGCCCCGTTAGTCCCTTTTACAGCTCAGGCCCCCCTTAATGTGGTGGCCATGGATTTTTTGACTCTGGGACGACCTGCAGATCGGTATCAAAACATACTAGTGATAACAGATCTATTCACGAAATTTGTGTGGGCGGTGCCAACTGTGGATCAGTCTGCAATAACCACTGCCCGAGTCTTATGGAACTGTGTCATTCAACCTTTTGGCTGCCCGGAGGTGTTCCATTCGGATCAAGGGCCTAATTTCGAGTCTACCTTGATTAAAGAACTTTGTGGGCTGTATGGGTGTCGTAAAAGCCGGACAAGTGTTTATCATCCACAAGGGAACGGGGGTTGTGAGAGGTTTAATCAGACGTTGTTAGATTTGCTTGGGACATTAGATCAGGAACAACAGAGTAGGTGGGTAGAGCATCTCCCTTCACTTGTGCAAGCTTATAATAATAGTGTGCACAGTGTTACAGGTTATGCTCCAACCTACTTGATGTTTGGTAGACACATGCGTCTTCCACTTGACTTGGTTGTGGGGGTTCCGAGTCAAGGTGGTGGTAGTGGTGTACAAGAGTGGGTGAGACAACATCATGAGAGACTAACTTATGCCTACGGCAAAGTCTCTGATAATTTGTCCAAGGCGGCAGCTAAAAATAAACGTCTGTATGACCGAACAGCCAGACACTCTCCTCTGTTGCCAGGTGAACGGGTTTTGGTATGGGACAATCGGCGGAGAGCGAAAGGGAAATTGGGTGATCGCTGGGAACCTCAAGTCTATGTCATTGTGCGGCAGTGTCCCCGGGGTGTCCCCGTTTATGTGGTGAGGCCCGAGGGAAAGCCTGGGCCCGAGCGGACCCTTCATCGTAACTATCTGCGTCCTTGCTTGTACTTCCCAAAGGGTTCCCAGGTATCTTCCTCAAAAGAGAATTCTAGGGAGTTAGAACAGTGGGGTTGGTACCCTGTGTTTCAAGGAGATCTAGAGGACAGAGCAGATGTGGATATTAGACGCTCCCAACGGCCAAATCGAGGACAGCCACCCGTGAGGTTTGGGGACTGGGCTTCTTGAAGTTGGGGTTCTCGGGACTAGAACCTGTTCGGAGGGGTGGGTGTCACCGGTAATGGTGGTTAATGGTTTAAATTGGGTGCCTTTTATTAAAGGGAAAACTTGTATATGAGGGGCAGCTGGACCTCGTAATTAGGGGAGCGCCGCTAATTAATTAAACCGAGTCGGAAACTGGTTAGATGAGAGAGAGGGAAGGGAAGCAGCGGAGGTTGCGTGGTTTAAGGAGCAACGGGCTGAATTCGTTCGGGGAGAAAAAGACTTGAACTTGAATGGACTGCCGTCGGATGTGCGGAGGAATGAAATGCTGAACTTCTGCCTTGATCGTGGGACATTGAGTCGGCTCGGAAAGGCTTCATAATCTGGTGGAAGGGTGAGGAGTCGACTCACTCTTCCACAGAGTTAAGTACTCCCCGTTTCCTCTAGTATCCTGTGGTTCTTCCCAACTGTGTGAAGTGAGTCGCCTCTGCTGATGAGCATTTGTCCCCGTATATATACAGCGGTGGTGTGAGTGGACCAGAGACGAGGCTGCGTGGAGACTGAATCGTTTGGTGCCGCGGAGTCGTTTGGTTGTGCGAGGCGTGCATCGGATGAGGGAGGGTGAGAACGCTCACCCTTCCCAAAGTTAAGTGCAGATCTGTCTCTCTCATGAGGAGCGTTATATTGTGTCCAGATATTTTTCCCCAATGCTGAAATAGTAGCCGTTTAAATTATAATCTGGTTATTGGTTAATTGTATTTTTTAATTTTTCTTGCTTTGTCCTGTGTGGTGGGTTTTGTGGTTTATTTTGATTTATATAGGTATATTTGAAGTGCGGTGGTTTGGAGTGCAGTGATTTTTGTTTGCTATTAACCAATACCGGGTGGAGCTAAAAGTTAGGCTGTTTGGGGTATAATTCTTTAGAGGGGATCTAGTCATTATTTAGTAATCGGTTGTAGTAATTTGTTTTGCGTTTTATATTTGTTTGTTTAATTTTGTGTTGTAATAGTGATTGCATGTTTTCTTTTGTATTCTTTTTGGTTGTTTTCTTTTGTTAGAAGTGATGAGATCCCCACTGTGGACCATACAATAACGTGGACCTTGGACAAATTTTCTTCCCTCTGTTTTAAACTGGACCTTGACACCGAAGGACATGGACTTGTGAACCTGAGCATGGACTTCTTTTAAATGGGGTTTTAATTTTGTGTTAAATAAATTGTGGTAAATTTTGATTCCTCTCCAGTGTCTTACTGTCAATTCAGCTGATCCCCAAGAGTGTGTATTCTCCTTGAATAAAGGGGGTTTGCCCCACACCTTAATGTGCCTCTTTGTACTGTATACTAGAGTGTTGCATTTATGTGTTGCATTTATATGCAGCCCAGCTTTATTAGGCTTCTAAGTATAGATTTTGTTTTATTAGTTCTGTAGTTCATTGCCTTGATCTCTTTTATACTTATTTCACTGATGGATAGTATCTGCACCTCCCTCACGTGTTCTCGCTGCCGTCCAGGGGCAGCGGTTTAGTTTTGCCTCTGCCTCTGGTTGTTTCGGTTTTCTCTACTGCCACTAGGGGCAATCCTGATACTACCATATCCATTGAAATAAGAGTGTAAGTACCTCTGTAGCCTCCACCAAGGAATGGTTGAAGTGCTCCATATTTAGCAGCTTTTGCTGAGAAAAAAGGAAAGTAAAATACACATTATTAATGCATTTACAGTATTGGTTATGCATGGTATGTTTAAACATGGCTAAGAAGAAGTAAAGAGAAAGATAATATTTAATTCTTGCAAATATTATATCTTGCAAAAATACATCATGGTTGCTGATTGCAGAATTAGTCCATACGGAGATTTAATTGACGGTACTATTTAAGCTATGCGGGTCCTTCGTTCTGTGCATTGGATCTTTGTTGCTGATGCTATCTGGTTAGTAGTACTATAGTAAAGCCCTTCCTTTTTACTTGCACATACCGCACAGCTCTTATCTCATTTAGCCTCCATAAAGTGTGCCTTAGTTCCTAATTCTGCCGTGCAGCCTCAGCAGACTATTTACCTGCTGGCCATCTATAGTGCATCTGCAGCATCCTTGTCTTGCTCAACCGCAGATCCAATATAGGCCTGTAGTCTGTTTCCTTCTGACACCACACCGACATTCATTTGTTGTTTTATGGTTTTGTTTGTCTTTATCCATATTTTATCATATTTGTTTATCCTAAATAAACTGTGCTTTGGCAACTGTGGACAGTGTGTAATGCACTTCTTCCTACCAGTCATGACAGCTATAAGTATATGCTTGAATTTGCTACAAATTAGAGCTTATGCTCTTAAATAAAGGCTTGAAAAATTAAATTTCAGTACCTTGCTTTGGTGACAAACCTGCTCCATATGCTCCTAACACCCTTTTTAAAGAGGGGGACCACTACCCCTGTCTTCCAATCCAGATGCACCACCCCAATGTCCACATTACATTGTACTTTTGTGTTAACCAGGACAGTCCCACAACATCCAGAGCTTTAAAGGACCCAGGACAGATCTCATTTAACCCTGGAACACTTCTGCTGAGGAGTTTAATCATTACGTAAGTTCAACTCAAATGGTGGAAGAACCTCCACCCGTTTTTTGCAAACTCTGCTTGGTAATTGTGGTGGGATTAAGAACATCTGCATTATTTTGTGTCCCTTCTACTGCCCAATGACCAGCAAATTTACAGTGTTAATAGGAAACTGCTTCCCACAATGTCCGCTGCCTCTCCCGAGATGCAGTCAAAGTTCTGTCAGACATCAGTTTAATCAGTAAGATCAGTTAAAGATCTTTTAGACAAGTTCTTCTGACAAATGTTCCAAACAAACTCTCATTACACATTTGGGTTTGCCAAGTCTGTCCGGTATTCTCCCCTGTGAATCTAACTCACTACGAGGTGATAAACAGTTGACAGCTCATCTCCTCTTTTTAGACTTTCAAGTTTCACTGTCATTGCTAATGATCAGGTTATACTACAGTATATCTGTTTTTTTCCCCAACTACTGATTTATTTTGTTCTCTTATTTTTAAGTCTTTGGATAAAAGCATCTGCTAAATGATTAAATGTACATGTTACTGTAATGTAAATAGTATGCTTTTCTTGTCAAGAGAGGTTACACTCCATATTCCACCAGTTCCAGCAACCATGTACCGCAACGCCAAGGCCTTCACCTTTGGTCTACACAATCCACATAGCACCGGCCACCTATTTCCGCCCTTCCTATAGGAGGTGTGCCCATGGGAAGGGGGCCCATGTAGTTTCTTTGGGCTTAATCCATTCGATCCCCATTTGTAAGGACACGGCCACCAGGTGGGTGCTGAGGAGCCCCTCTCTCAGGCCTGGCTCCATAGTGGGGCCCAGTTTTGGGTGAGGGAATGAGGATTCTGATGTTTGTCTTAATAGGGGTATAAATAAATCATTCTTTGCCTGGCCCATTGCCTCAGACAACATAGTTCCTTTGGTCATGCAGGCATACAAAATCTCTTCACCATGATAAGGTGTTAATCCAAGGAGAGGATAGAAGCAAAATATGTATATTTTTAATAAATATTGTTTATAGAATATTTAAAATGTCATTGGGTGGGTGGTGGATGATATGGTGGCTTAGTGGTTAGCATGTTTACCTATCAGTGCTTGGGATGCAGGTTTAAATCTTAATCTGCTTGGAGTTTCCCTTGACTTCTCAAGTCCACATGGATTTTCACCTGGGTTTTCCGGCAAATTGGCTGCTCTAAACTACCCCTAAATAGTGTGTAAGTCTGTGCCCAGCGATAGATTGGCACCCTGTCCTGGGTGTATCTGCCCAGTGTACGAAACATTCCTCCCACAACCATAGTAGATGATTAAATGGAAGATAATGGATGGATAATATAAATATATATTTGTATACAAAATATACAAAATATATTTGGTCAAATGTTTTCTTTTACTGTTCTTTTTAAGTTTTTTTTTTTTTTTTTTTTTTTTTTGTCACACATGTGAGACAGTGTCCTAATATTTTGGTGACATGTGGGATAGATGTTTTGGCAAGTCAACCTTTCAAGGATTCATGAAGGGGTTATCATTTACATCACATGCGGTACATGAGGTGGAATGGAATTGCATTTTCACGCTCCCAGTTTTGCCCAAGCAATTTTTTGAAAGAAGAGAATACGTATGTAAATATTTAAATAGAAATAGCAGCAAAAAAAATATATACTATATTCCACTACTAATAACAATAATAAAAACAGTCCCAGTGTCAACAAAAAATATCTGTATAACTATATGTATAGCTTTAAATTTGCTACACATTAAAGTCAATGTTATTAATTAAATGCTTGAGAAATTAAGTTTCAGTACCTTGCTGTGGTGATAAACCTGCTCCATATGCTCCTGAAATTTAAAATAGTTTTTTATTAGTGTAAGACCGGCGTCTTCCCATTCCCCTGCCAGTGCTCATTCGCCACGTCTTCCTTCTGTGGGGAGGCGTGGCGAATCGCCAGATTTCTAATTGACAGCACTATTTAAGTGACGCTGTGGCAATGTCGGTCGCGTTGGTTTGATTCGCGTGCATCTATGCTAACTGTTTGTTCTCCTAGTCCTGATTCCTCTGGAGTGGACCGCTCACCAGTTTGGCACTTCTCGCCAGCGCAACCTGCCGCTCACCTGTCCTTTGTTCTACGGATCGGCTCTTCGCTCCGTTGTGACCACGCTCATTGGTTTTCGTCCCGGCGTCGCGCCGGCGTATGATTTTTCGTTTTGACTTTTTGGTTTTCGTTTCTCCTTATTTTTGCCTTAACGAACATCCAATAAATACTTTGTTTTTTTTTTAGCAAGGTCGGACTATTTTTTGTGTGACGTCACGCGGCATGAGAGAAACCAACGCCACAAACCCCAGGGCGGGATCGCCGGAGGTGCTGTTGCTAGAGCTTGGTCAGAAACTGGGAGAGCTCCACCAGGAATTCCTGGGCATGTCCAACACCATGCACACCATCCTGTCACGCCAGGATGCTCAGAAACAGGCAATGGTGGACCTTCGAAACCAAACGCCAGCCAGCACACCTGCCCCAGTCCCATCACCGGCAGCCGCGGGAATGGTTTCATCCAACCCTCTGGCACTCACAGAACCGGAGCGCTACGAGGGAGCTCCAGAGACTTGCAGCACGTTCCTTTTTCACTGCGAGCTCTTTTTGGCCAATAGACCCCCCATGTCCGATGCACAGAAGATTATTTTTATCATGTCTCGTCTGGTGGGTCGAGCAGGGGAATGGGCCGCCGCTCTATGGGAGTCCCAATCGGCAGAGACCCGGGATTATGCCCTGTTTCTAAATCTTTTTAAGAGCACCTTCGACCATGCATGACACGGACGCCCGTGCGGAGAGCTGCTGCATGAGATTCAACAGGGAGATCGGCCAGTCTCTGACTACGTGTTCGAGTTTCGTACTTTGGCCGCCCGGAGTGGGTGGAATGAACCTGCGCTCCTGACCACCTTCCGTGCTGGGCTTCAACACGAGATCCGGAAAGACCTAGCCTGTCGGGACGCCCAGATGTCTCTGGAGACGCTCATCACCACCGCTATCAACTTGGACCAACTCCGTTCCAGACGATCCCCACGTCCTGACCCTGGGAGGAATGTCCATTTTCCCAGCCCTTCGGATGAGTCTCCCATGCAGATGGACTCCCTCCGGCTGTCTTCATCAGAGCGGGCTCGTCGCCTCCGTTCGGGACTATGCCTCTACTGTGGTAGTGCTGACCATCTACTGGGTGCATGCGAGAACAAACCCCAGAGGAGAGGTCGTCCTGCACCGTCTGAGAAGCGTTCAGCCCAACCAGCAATTACCCCGGTAAGCACCCCTAGGAGGGACGTCTCCAGCCCCTGGTACCTCCTGGTGATTGTATCCTGCAGAAACACCAACTATACATCTAGGGTGCTCATTGATTCAGGGGCTGAAGGGAACTTCTTGGACAAAGACCTTGCATTACGGTGGGGACTTCGGCTCCACAAGCTACCCAAAGCCTTACCTATCTGTGGGGTGGATGGGCAGCCTGTCAATCATGGGGTGGTGACTCACTACACAGAAACTGTTTCTCTCCAAATTAGCGCATTGCATGTTGAACTGATTTCTTTTTTTATCATCCACTCTCCTAGTGCCAAGATGATCCTCGGCTTACCCTGGCTGCAACAGCACGACCCTGTCATCTCCTGGTCAGAGCGTGGAATTTTGCAGTGGTCCAAATTCTGCCTCTCCCATTGTCTCACCCACACTGTGGGTAAGATTCATTCTCAGGTGGTATCGCTTTCCCCCGCAGGGGTGGCTAAGTTACCCGCCGGCGTCCCTTCGAAATTCGCTGATTTAGCTGAGGTGTTCTGTGATATGCAAGCTAAGCAATTGCCCCCTCATCGGGAGTACGATTGTGCCATTGAGTTGGTCCCCGGCGCTAAGCTCCCCAGGGTCAGTCCTTACCCTCTCTCGGTAATGGAGAACCGGGCCATGCGTAAATACATAGCAGAGGCTCTGGAGCTGGGCATCATCCGGCCCTCTAAATCTCCAGTAGCCTCAGGATTCTTTTTTGTCCCCAAAAAGAATTCCGAACTCCGCCCGTGCATTGATTACCGGGGCTCAATGCGGTCACGCGCCGCTATGCCTACCCGTTGCCTTTGGTGCCGTCAGCGTTGGAACGTCTAGGTCAGGCTACACTATTTACCAAACTTGACCTTCGTAACGCTTATAACTTGGTGCGCATTAAGGAGGGTGATGAGTGGAAAACCGCGTTTGTAACCACTACGGGGCACTACGAATACTTGGTCATGCCCTTTGGCCTTACTAACGCGCCGGCCGTCTTTCAAGCATTTGTTAACAACGTGTTGCGTGATTTCCTTGAGGACTTCACGATGGTCTACATTGATGACATCCTCATTTATTCTCGGGATCTTGAGACCCATCGCCTGCATGTGCGGAAGGTATTACTTAGGTTATTAGAGCACCAACTGTTCGTGAAAGCTGAGAAATGTACCTTCTTTCAGGAAAGGGTTTCATTTCTGGGGTTCGACCTGTCATCCGGGGGCATGTCTATGGAGTACGGGAAGGTTCGCGCAATCCTGGAATGGCCGGTCCCCACTACCGTTCGTGAGGTGCAGCGGTTTTTAGGATTTGCCAACTTTTGCCGCAAATTTATTCGCTCTTTTAGCTCTGTAGTTCTCCCTATTACCTCACTGCTGAAGGGACAACCTAAACACCTTAATTGGACTCCGGAGGCAGATCGGGCGTTCACTAGCCTTAAACAACGGTTCTCGTCGGCACCGGTCTTGGCTCTCCCGGATCCTGAGAAACCTTTCGTGGTAGAGGTGGATGCATCAGCTTATGGGGTCGGGGCTGTATTATCCCAGCGCATCGGCAACCGGTCCCTGCTTCGACCGGTAGCCTTCTTCTCACGTAAGCTATCCACTGCCGAACGCAATTATTCCATCGGGGACCGCGAACTATTAGCGGTTAAACTGGCTCTCGAAGAGTGGAGGCATTGGCTGATCGGCACCACTACCCCGTTTTCTGTTATCACAGATCATAAAATCTCGAATACATTAAGGGAGCTCGTCGTCTTAACGCCCGTCAGGCCCGCTGGTCACTATTTTTTAACAGTTTTAACTTTATCATCTCGTTCAGACCAGGTAGCTCTAATACGGCCGCTGACTCCCTTTCCCGTTTACATGAGGACAACACACCGGACCCCGACCGTTTACGTCCTATCTTACCGTCCACACGCTTCTTAAACGCAATACAGTGGAATTTGGATGGGGAGATTCGGAGGGCATTGCGCAACACACGCCGTCCACACCACTGTCCCGGCGGAGCGCTGTACGTACCTCCCGCATTCCGTGGGCGGCTCATCACCTGGGCACACACGGCCCTAAGTACCGGGCATCCGGGCGTTGCACGCACCATTCAACTCCATCGCAGGAAGTATTGGTGGGAGACACTTCACAAAGACACGCACAACTTCGTGAAGTCGTGCTCGCTATGTGCCACATGTAAGACACCAAAGTCACTCCCTGCCGGCAAACCGGTCCCGTTACCCATACCGGCTCAGCCCTGGTCACATGTGGCTATGGATTTCGTGACGGATCTGCCCTCATCCGAAGGACTTAACACCATCATGACCCTCAGTGACCGCTTCTCTAGGGCAGTTAAGTTCATTCCTCTCAAAGGTCTCCCTTCGGCCTTTCTCACGGCAGAGTTATTATTTCGGCATATTTTTACAGGTTTTGGCATTCCCGAGGACATTTTGTCGGACCGGGGGCCACAGTGCAATCTTTGAGAAGTTGGGGACTTCGGTGAGTCTTTCGTCAGGACATCACCCAGAGACTAATGGGCTGTGCAAAAGGGCGCACCAAGAGCTGAACAAATTCCTACGCATGTTCTGCCATAATAACCCGTCGGACTGGGCACGCTACCTGCCGTGGGCGGAGATTGCGCAGAATTCGTTGCGTCATTCGGCTACAGGCATCACACCCTATCAGTGCGTTTTGGGCTATCAGCCTCCATTCGCTCCCTGGGATCCCGAGCCCTCGGCAGCACCCGCAGTGGACGATTGGTTTCGCCGTAGTGAGGAAGTTTGGTTGCAGGTTCATCGACGCATCCAGGACGCCATCCGCAGGATGAAGGGGTTCGCGGACCGTCGTCGGGCACGGGCTCCGGTTTACACCCCGGGTGACCAAGTGTGGCTCAGCTCTAAAAATTTGCGCTGCCGTACAGGGATGCGTCGACTTCTGCCCAGGTATGTAGGGCCGTTCCGCATACTTAAACGCATTAACGAGGTCTCTTACCGTCTAGACCTTCCCCCGGAGTAGCGATTACATCCGGTTTTCCACACCTCCCTCTTTAAGCCGTTCGTGTCTGGCCCCTTGACTACGAGTGGGCTGAAGCCACCGGTACCGACTCAGGCAGAGGAGTACCGGAGGTGTATCGAGTGTCCGAATTGCTGGACTCCAGAAGAGTAGGGGGGATATTGCAATACCTGGTAGATTGGGAGGGCTTTGGCCCCGAGGAGCGCAGTTGGGTGGGGGCCAATGATATTCTAGACCCTCAGCTAATCGCGGACTTTCATTCGACCCATCCTGACCGTCCCGCTCGCAGACCTCGGGGTCGGCCGCCACGCCGGGGTAAGTATAGGTCCATTCATTCATCTTCGCGGCATGTGCACCCTGCGGGTCATCGGGGGGGGGATTCCTCTGGAGTGGACCGCTCACCAGTTTGGCACTTCTCGCCAGCGCAACCTGCCGCTCACCTGTCCTTTGTTCTACGGATCGGCTCTTCGCTCCGTTGTGACCACGCTCATTGGTTTTCGTCCCGGCGTCGCGCCGGCGTATGATTTTTCGTTTTGACTTTTTGGTTTTCGTTTCTCCTTATTTTTGCCTTAACGAACATCCAATAAATACTTTGTTTTTTTTTTGAGCAAGGTCGGACTATTTTTTGTGTGACGTCACGCGGCATGACAATTAGATGTAATGGATACGTGATGAGCTTAAGATAATTTTAAATGCCTGACACAGTGCTATTAGCTTTCTTTATTCTGAAATGTAGTATTTTATATGTTATATAAGTGTCTACCCAGAGGGGTTTAATATTGTGTTTTATAATGAGAAACATGACTCTTAACTGTCCACTGCTTGACCAAGTTTTTCCCACCTAGAAAGAATGAAGAGGTCTGTAATTTTTTTTTGTAGGTGTACTTAACATTCACTTTAAAAAATTACATTGTATGATTTTATTGAATTAAATACGTATTTGATAACAAAAGAAAAACAGAATTTAATATTTGGTACAAAGACCTTTGAGTCAGATGATTCCTGTTATTCTTGACCAAATTTGTACACCCTGCAGCAGGGATTTTGGGCTGTCGCTGGGCAACATCGCGTCCAAACATTTCCTTTTGAGTTCAGGTCAGGAGATTAATGACTAAGCTTTAAAATGCTTTTTAGAGTGCCACTCTTTAGTTGCCCTGGCTGTGTGGTTCAGGTTATTGACATGCTAGTAGATCCAGCCATGACCCCTCTTTAATGCTCTTACTGAGGGAAGAGAGGTTTTTAGTCAAAATATTGCGATATTTGACCATATTCATACTCCTTTCTATACTATGCAGTTGTCCTGTCACATTTGCAAATAAATTACCCAAATATTATGATGTTTCCATTCCATCCCATGTTTCCTCTAAACAGAGCGAGTGGAGTTAATACTAAAAAGTTTTATTTTGTGCTCATCTGACCACATTACCTTCTCCCATGCCTCTGGATCATCCAGTTGTTTACTGTTCAATTTCAGGCTTGGGCATTTGGTGTGAGCAGGGGGACATTGTGTGCCCTGTAGGATTTTAATTTATGATGGCTTAGTGTGTTACTAACTGTCATCTTTGAGACTGTGGTCCTAGCTCTCTTCAGGTCATTGACCAAGTCTTCCTACGTAGTTCTGGGCTGCTTCTTGACCTTTCTCAGAATCATCTTTACCCCAAGAGGTGTGATGTTAAATGGAGATTGACAGTCTTTTTGTTTCTTTAATTTTCTAATAATTGCACCAACTGTTGTTGGCTGCTTGCCTATTGTCAGAGGTTTGTGGTTAAACCTTGACACTTGAATGTCACTGGTTCGATTGCTGGTTTCATCAAGTTCTATGGCTTAAATCCCCTTGAGCAAGGCACCTAACTCTAATTGTTCCATGAACAGGAGCAACTTTAATGTGCTGCATGCACTTCTTGAGCATGTGCACTGAAAATTGTGTTTAGTAGTACTATGGGTAGTTTACAATTTTGTTCCTGGTGTTCTTAGACAAATCTTAAATCTTGTGCATAGTAGAGAGACTGGAGTGTGATTGATTGAGTATGTGAACCAGTGTCTTTTATATGTACTTTTATATATGTCTTTTATATATACTTAAAATGTAAAGCAGGTGCAGTGAATACAGGTAATTAGTGCAGAATAGAAGACTTCTTAAAGAAAACCAGTCTGTGAGGGGCATAATTCTTGCTGGTTGGTACATGATCAAATGCTTATTTCATGCAATAAAATGCTAATTTAATCTGGATTTAATTGTGTACCTACAATAAAAAATACAGAGCTTTCTATTCTTTGTAGGTGGGAGTATCAAAAAAGTTCTCCCACTGTAAATAAATATTATTTCATAATTGTAAGTATAACCATAAGTATATCTCTAAATTAGCTACAAACTAGATTTAATCCTATTAATTAAATGCTTGAGAAATTAAGTTTCAGTACCTTGCTGTGGTAACAAACCAGCTCCATATGCTCCTGAAACTCAAAACAGATTTATGATTATTTATTATTATGATCCTATCAGAAAAAATTTCCATTAACTGTCCAGTCCAACAAATTGTTTCAATAATCACAAATGTTTGGACAAGTATATGTTCTAAATAAATGAATTTAAAGTCGAACTCCTACCACCCTATAAAATAAAAAAGAAACACACACACACACACACATATATAATAAGAAAGGGAAAATAAAAAGCCATTTAGTCATTGCTGTAACAGCGACAGCAGAAAAGAGATAAGGTATACAATAATAATTTATAACTAGAGCACAAGGATCACAGTAGGGTGGCAAAAAGTTACAGTGAGACAAGGCAGCCCACTCAACATGACACGTAAACTCCCAACAAGTGCACCTTGTTAAACATGATTCGTCTACCAATGAGAATGCCACATGCCCACCCCTAGCGGAGGGTGGTGCCATTACATAAATATTATTTTATTATTGTAAATATAACCATAACTAAGTGGCAGCACGGTGGCTTAGTGGTTAGCACGTTCGCCTCTCAGCGCTAGGGATTCCCGGTTCGAATCCCCATCTGGGTGGAGTTTCCATGTTCTCCCCGTGTCTGCGTGGGTTTCCTCTGGGTTCTCCGGTTTCCTCCCACAGTCCAAAAACATGGAAGTCAATTGAATTCTCAAAATTGCCCCATATAGAGTGTGTATGTGTGAGTGAGTGTGTGCCCAGCGATGGATTGGCGCCCTGTCCTGGGTCTATCTGCCCAGCGCCCGAGACATTCTCCCCTGGATGGGCATGGGGAACCCCACCGCGACCCTAATAGAGGATGAAGCGGGAGATAATGAATGAATGAATGAATAACCATAAGTATATCCTTAAATTTGCCAAAAAATTTATTTGATGCTCTTAATTAAATGCTTGAGAAATTAAGGTTCAGTATCTTGCTGTGGTGATAAACCTGTTCCAAATGCTCCTGAAACTCAAAAACATATTTTTTAAATTTTAACAAAGATGTGACAAGCTTGTAAGTAGTTAATTTACGGACACTCTCCAAATCAGTAAAACAATAAGTTTGACAATTAGTGTCTAAACATTTGCAAAATACTAGTTAATTATAATTAGGTGTAACAATGTATGTATTTATTTATTAAGTATTTTAACAATGTAGCATGTATTTATTAAATAAAAACCTTGCCATAAATGGATTTTGGCTCTTGGATTGTTTATTCAGTTATATGCAATCTGACAAACACTAAATCTTGAACCTTAAAGTAAAATATTTTTTAAGCTTGTTTTGTTATGATTCATGTGAGCAGTATGTATTCGGTTTAATTAAAAGCATGATTATTTTCTACCTGGATATGCCTGTTGGTACCCTCCATAACTTCCTGAAGCAATTGCACCTGTTAGGTGAAGATAATTTACAATATGAAATGCTGCTTTTTCCTGCAATAAGCTCAAAATAGTGCATTCAAATGCTATGCTATATGGCTTATTGTTTTGTTTTGTAGCTAGGCAGTCTACAAAATTTTTCACTTTTCTGTTTGAATTTATGATTCCTGAATAAATAATGAATAAATCAAACTTCTGATCAGATATAATAGTTTTAATTACTATACTACTTTTAATCAGTTTTAAATACTGTACTAGAACTGTTTAAATAATACATAATTGTTTACTATGTACAGCTGCTGACCAAGAAGGTGTGGGTTCTTCAGGTCATAATCACAATTTTTATTTTGGATTATATTTTCATATACTCTACAATGTGGCCACACTAATTAGAAATTCACATAAATTAGCTGCAGGCACACTCTGTCTACACACTCGGTAACATGTCTACAAAGCCATAATGTAGAAACTGTTGCAAAATGAGGCTTGAAATAAACATTTTGTAAGAAAAGATCGTGTTGACAGAATAGGTCTTTCCATAATACAAATATGTCTCCACATCAATAGTACCTTCACATACAACAATATGGCCAAGTTCCTAATATTGTGTTGGTCCCGGTTAGTGCGAAAGCTGCCCTGACCCATTGACCCATGGGCATCAGTAGACCTCTAAATATGTGCTGTGGTATGTTAGCAGCTGATGCAGTTGCAAATTGGGGCCTTTATGGCTCTGACTTGTTTGTACAGCACATCTCACATATGCTTAATTGTATTAAGATTTGGGAAAATTAACATTAACAATTAACAACTTAAATTTGTTGTGCTCTTCAAATCTTTCCTTTGTTTTTGTTTTTTTGTCACATTATCCTGCTGGAAGAGTTTGTGTCTAATAGTATCTAATTTGTAGTGTCTAATTTTGACTCATTTGGTTTTATTTATCTACCTCTATGATATGACAAAGTTGTAGGTTAAATTTCTACATAAATAGAGAGACAAGCATTACAGTTTTTTTACCTGGTTGAACTCCAGCATACAAAGATCCATAGCCTGTAAAATAATATAAACAGAAGAATAAAAAGCAGTTTGAAAAACAGACATATTTTCACAAAAAATCTTATTCCGACACTTGCATATGTAAGTTTTACAACATACAATAAAATGCATGGTTTTATCTCATCATTCTGACTATAACTGTTGCATATTACTGAAAATGCATCACTTGACTTAGACCTCAGACTTATTAATTTAGCTCATTTTTGCCATGTGATATTTTTCCAGTTAATCTTAGTAATTCACATTCTTATACAGAAAGTGAAGAGAGTAAGGTAGTTTTGCATTTAATTTATATTTAAGTCTTCACTCACTCAATGAAAAAACCTACAATGGTTCAAATTTTATAAGTAAAAGTATTACCTGGTTTGGGAGGTTTACCACCAGCTGTATGACCAACACCAGCAGGGTATGTACCACCTAAAATAGTATACAGTAATGGTAGAGAAAACACATGTATATGCTAAAAAGTAATGATACAGATTATAAAACTAATAAACTGGTCCTAGTTTGTCATTCATTAACTGCGATAACTTGCAATGAGTCTTTTACAGCATTCTGGAGGAATTTTGGCCCACTCATCTTTGTAGAATTGTTCTAATTCAGTTACATTAGAGGGTTTTCGAGCATGAACGGCCTTTTTAAGGTCATACCACAACATCTCAATAGGATTCAGGTCAGGACTTTGGCTAGGCCACTTCAAAGTCTTCATTTTGTTTTTCTTCAGCCATTCAGAGGTGGACTTGCTGGTGTGTTTTGGATCATTGTCCTGCTGCAGAACCCAAGTTCGTTTCAGCTTGAGTTCACGAACTGATGGTCGGACATTCTCCTTCAGGATCTTTTGCAGAATTCATAGTTCCATTTATCACAGCAAGTCTTCCAGGTCCTGCCGCAGCAAAACAGCCCCAGACCATCACACTACCACCACCATATTTTACTGTTGGTATAATGTTCTTTTTCTGAAATGCAGTGTTCCTTTTACGTCAGATGTAATGGGACACACACCTTCCAAAGAGTACCACTTTTGTCTCATCGGTCCACAGAATGTTTTCCCAAAAGTGTTGGGGGATCATCAAGATGTGTTTTGGAAAAATTGAGACGAGCTTTAATGTTCTTTTTGCTCAGCAGTGGTTTTCTTCTTGGAACTCTGCCATGCAGGCCATTTTTGCCCAGTCTTTTTCTGATGGTGGAGGCATGAACGCTGATCTTAACTCAGGCAAGTGAGGCCTGCAGTTCTTTGGATGTTGTTGTGGGGTCTTTTGTGACCTCTTTGATGAGTTGTCGCTGCGCTCTTTGGGTAATTTTGGGCGGCTGGCCACTCCTGGGAAGGTTCACCACTGTTCCATGTCTTCGCCATTTGTGGATAATGGCCCTCACTGTGGTTCGCTGGATTCCCAAAGCTTTGGAATGGCTTTATAACCCTTTCCAGACTGATAGATCTCAATTACTTTATTTCTCAATTGTTCCTGAATTTCTTTGGATCTCGGCATGATGTGTAGCTTTTAAGGATCTTTTGGTGGACTTTACTGTGTCAGGCAGCTCCCATTTAAGTGATGTCTTGATTGAGAACAGGTGTGGCAATAATCAGGCCTGGGTGTGGCTAGAGAAATTGAACTCAGGTGTTAAAAACCACAGTTATAGTATGTTTTAACAAGGGGGCAATCACTTTTTCACACAGGGCCATGATGGTTTGGATTTTTTTTCTCTTTTAATAATAAACACCTTCATTTACAAATTGCATTTTGTGTTTACTTGTGCTGTTCTTGACTATTGTTTAAATTGGTTTGATGTTCTGAAACACTTAAGTGTGACAAACATGCAAAAAAAACAGGAAATGAGGAAGGAGGCAAACACTTTTTCACACCACTGTATATAAAATTGTGTTAGAGCCTGTTTATCCCACTCTCACCAACCCTGTCAGTCATATGGCTTCAGGCAAGGTATCTGTTCCACTTTACCTACTGTACTTACACACAGAGGAATCTGTCCTCCACATTTAATCCATCTATGCAGTGACACACACATACATATGTGTGAAGTGAGCACATGTACCCGTGGCAGTGGGCAAGGCCCTCCTGTCACACACCCTGCTGCCTGCCTTAAATGACTATTTAGAGCATGGGTGCCCACACTTTTCTGGCCAGAGATCTACTTTTCCATTGAACAGGTCATCGAGATCTAATATCAGGGTAATCTTTTTTTTTAGGCTTTTATATTGAAACCTGTTTACCCACATCATGTTAGTATTGTCTAATCAGCATAGAACAGACAGATTCAGATAAAGCAAATGCATTTTGAGTTTGACATTGTAAAAAAATATTCTCTCTTGAATATTCACTCTATATTCACTCCCACTCTAAAGGAAAGTGGAATGTTTTAGTTCTTTTGGAAGTCCTTCACTCATCTTGTCAGTCAAATAAAGTGCAAAAACACAAACAGAAACTATCTAATGTACAGTCATGGCCAAAAGTTTTGAGAATGACACAAATATTATATTTTCACATGATCTGCTGCCCTCTGTTTTTTATGTGTGTTTGTCAGATGTTTTTATTACATACAGAAATATAATTGCAATCATATTATGAGTAACAAAAGCTTTTATTGACAGTTAGAATGAGTTAATGCAGCAAGTCAATATTTACAGTGTTGACCCATCTTCTTCAATTCTCCCTGGCATGCTCTCAATGAACTTCTGGACCAAATGCTGACTGAAAGCAGTCCATTCTTGCACAATCAATGCTTGCATTTTGTCAGAATGTGTAGGTTTTTGTTTGTCCACCCGTCTCTTGATGATTGACCACAAGTTCTCAATGGGATTAAGATCTGGGGAGTTTCCAGGCCATGGACCCAAAATCTCTATGTTTTGTTCCCTGAGCCATGTAGTTATCACCTTTGCTTTATGGCAAGGTGCTCCATCATGCTGGAAAAGGCATTGTTGATCACCAAACTGCTCTTGGATGGTTGGAAGAAGTTGCTCTTGGAGGACATTCTGGTACCCTTCTTTATTCATGGCTGTGTTTTTAGGCAACACTGTGAGAGAGCCGATTTCCTTGGCTGAGAAGCAACCCCACACATGAATGGTTTCAGGATGCTTTACAGTTGGCATGAGACAAGACTGGTGGTAGTGCTTACCTCATCTTCTCTGAATAAGCTGTTTTCCAGATGTCCCAAACAATCGGAAAGGGGATTCATCAGAGAAAATGACTTTACCCCAGTCCTTAGCGGTCAACTCCCTGTACCTTTTGCAGAATATCAGTCTGTCCCTGATGTTTTTTCTGGAGAGAAGTGGCTTCTTTGCTGCCCTCCTTGAGACCAGTCCTTGCTCCAAGAGTCTCCGCCTCACAGTGCGTGCAGATGCACTCACACCTGCCTGCTGACATTCCTTTGCAAGCTCTGCACTGCTGGTAGCCCGATCCCGCAGCTGAAACACTTTTAAGAGACAGTCCTGGTGCTTGCTGGTCTTTCTTGGGCGCCCTGGAGCCTTTTTGACAACAATGGAACCTCTCTCCTTGAAGTTCTTGATGATGCGATAGATTGTTGACTGAGGTGCAATCTTTCTAACTGCAATACTCTTCCTTTTAAGGCCATTTTTGTGCAGTGCAATGATGACTGCTCATGTTTCTTTAGCGATAACCATGGTTAACAGAAGAGAAACAATGATGCCAAGCACTAGCCTCCTTTTAAAGTGTCCAGTGGTGTCATTCTTACTTAATCATGACAGATTGATCTCCAGCCCTGTCCTCATCAACACCCACACCAGTGTTAATGGAGCAATCACTGAAATGATGTTAGCTGGTCCTTTTAAGGCAGGGCTGCAATGAAGTTGAAATGTGTTTTGGGGGATAAAGTTAATTTTCTAGGCAAATTATTGACTTTGCAATTAATTGCTGTTAAGCTGATCACTCTTTATAACATTCTGGCGTATATGCAAATTGCCATTATAAAAACTGAAGCAGTAGACTTTGTAAAAATTAATATTTGTATCATTCTCAAAACTTTTGCCTATGACTGTAGATGATTCGCAAGGCAGTGCTTCGTATTTAGGCACGGAAGCGTGGCCATGTGCCGGTTTTGGGAACAGCGAGAGAGACTGGGTGGGGGCAGACTGCTCGCTTGCACAGGGAAAGAGATCGCGATTCGAATGACTCACATTGTGTGTGTGAAAATGTGTGCACGCGTGTGTATAAATGCTTCCGACACTGTGCTGTTAAAAAGCGCCAATACATGATAAGCGCTGATAAGCGCTTTTTTTTCAAACCTTGAATCGCGATCTACCTGACACCTCGGTCGATGTATTGGGCACTCCTGATTTAGAGCCTCATAATTGTTACGATGACGGGAGGGTTGCGAGGTTTCTGTTTTCCTTTTTCTTGCTTCTCAGTTCGGGTAGTAGGCGTAGTTTTCTCTGCGAGCCAGAACTGCCCTAACAGCTCAGCGCGATTGCTTACGCGCTTGATGGTCTTATATATATATATATATATATATACACACACTGTATCTCTCTAACGTGGGTGTGGTCGACAAACATGAGAAAGGCGTTCTGTATAGTGGTTCCAACCTACCCCCGTAAAAATTATATAGGATCTGACATTTTGATCTATGGATGCATGTGTCTGTGTGACAGCTGAACGGGGTACGAACCTGTTACACCTGGCCATCAAGCGCGTAAGCAATAGGGTTAGGGTTAGCCGTTCGGGCAGTTCGTACTACCGAACTGAGAAGTGAGAAGCAAGAAACTGTAAGGAAAACAGAAACCTTGCAACGCGCTAGAATCGTGACGCATGAAGAACTTAAAAGGTCTTTTACCGGCGACTGAGCAAAACGCACGCTCAGAGAAAACAGGAGAGGGAAGGGGCTGCTCTCGTCGCAGCTCCGTCACTCTTACTGAATGTGGTCGCGTGGTCTCCTCTCTCTCTATTTCACTGCTCAGAGCCTCCGCTCGGGTTACAGAACCACACACTTGGCGCAGTCGATATTTAAACGGTGTGACAAGTTGCCCCAGTCGGCGTGGCATATAAATAGCTAGGCCGACAGGTGCACCTCTTCAAACCGAATTAGCGTGGCGCTCCCTGGGAAATGCAGTTTTTCCCAGTAGTCCGCCATAATAGTACCCCCTCCCCTAGGGGCGGAGAGACATCCCCATGCCCCCAGCCCGGTTCCTCATCAAGGATGTATCTGGCCGGGACTCAGCTCAGTTCCTCTGGGCCATAGCCCTCCCAATCCACCAGATATTGGGTCAAGCCTTGGACCCTTCGGGAATCCAATAATTGCCTCACTGTGTAGTCTGGGGCTCCTGCCACCACCCGAGGCTCAAGTGGTTGGCTAGATGAGGCGAGGCGATGACACAAGTAAGGTTTGATCCGAGATATGTGAAAGGTGGGATGGATCTTCATCATCAGGGGCAACATCAGTCGGTATGTGACAAGGGTTATCCGTCGAGTCACCTTGAATGGACCCACGTACCTCGGTGCAAGTTTGTTGGATTCTCCTCTAAGAGGCAGGTCCCTAGTGGACAACCAGACCCGTTGCCCTAGACGATACGTAGGTCCCGTTCGTTTTTTGCGGTCTGCAGTGCGGCTCATAGCCTCTGTCCGTGCCCCCAGGGCAGCTCGTGCCTTGCCCAATGTCATCGCTCAGGTCCACTGCAGGACCTGTTTGCGGGTATTGGGCGGAACAAATAGTCAGGATAGTTCGCAGGGCTCTCTTGTCCTGGGCCTCAATGGGCCAGATGAGAGCTGCCACAATACGTGCCCAGGGAGGATTGGTTCTGGGTCAGGATCTGTGCCTTCCGTCATTCGGGACCACATCCAAGAGAGGGCAACTGGATTTTTTTTGGGACCCTGGCCTGTATGAGGTCGTCAGTAGTGTCTACCTCAACAACAATGGGGTCCTCCCTGTTTGGGAGTCGCAGAATGGGGAAGAGGTCAGTCGATCAGTCGCGGACCTGGGGTTTTACGGGTGAAGTACAGTTGGCATAATCAGTCCCTATTATATTACACCTATATTTTACACATATATTTATTTTATGTTTATATATACAAACTCTTATTTTCACCTTTGATTATTATTTCTCGGCCACCTGGTAATAATAAACCAGGGGTCTCTCACTAAAGCCTGTAAATTGCCTCCTCCTATCCCTCCACCCTATCAAGATGATAGTTATTTGTCCTGTTTAAAGTTAATACTCACCCCCATAACCACCAAAAGGGGCTAATGCAGGACCTGTGCAAATAAACAGTATACCACTTTAATAATCATAATTTATAAGACTCACAGCTATTATTATAGCTAATGTATAAATCTATTTACCAACAGCACCAGTCTTTGGTGGCTTAACAACTGCACCTAATCAAAGTTCGATCAATCAATGTTAATTTTTGATCATTTTGCTTAGTTTTGTTTAAGACTTTTAATTATTAGCTTATAATATAATTGCAGTGGTATTTAACAATATGTGTGAGTCTAAAAAAATACTTAAAATCTGAAGAACCTTAAAAACAGCACCACAATTTAATATTATTCCTACTTAATATGATTTTTTTACTTACCAGGGTGTTGTACTCCTGCTGTTCAGGATGAAAGAAAAAAATAATATTACATTTAAGAATGTCTAATTTTTACAAATAAGAAAATAAAATGAGAAACATACAGGTAGGAATACCAAGTTGTATACTTACTACTTGTAGGTGTTTGTATGGCCGTACCACCTACACACACACACATACACACACACAAAATATCAAAGCATTTATTGCATTGTAATATCACTCGTCCATAAAAACTGCATACATATATATGAATACAGTCAAAGTTACTACCTTAACATTACAAATTATATCCATATCACAATCGGATTTAAGGTTGGAACAAAAAAGGTTCTTTCTGTGGGGAATCTGCATGTCCTTCCTGTGCCCAAGTGATGACACTCCATGTCATTGCCATAAAATTCTATGAATCAGTATCTTGTAACTGGCCTATAGAGTATGCCAGGGTCAGTAATGACTGTAATGGATAATATTTACATTCCATTGTTTTGCACCTGGCTTAGTGGTTAGCACGTTCGCCTCTCAGCGCTAGGGATTCCCGGTTTGAATCCCCATCTGGGTGGAGTTTCCATGTTCTCCCCGTGTCTGCGTGGGTTTCCTCCGGGTTCTCCGGTTTCCTCCCACAGTCCAAAAACATGGATCAAGGCAATTGAATTCTCAAAATTGCCCCATATAGTGTGTGTCTGTGTGAGTGAGTGTGTGCCCAGCGATGGATTGGTGCCCTGTCCTGGGTCTATCTGCCCAGCGCCCGAGACGTTCTCCCCTGGATGGGCATGGGGAACCCCACCGCGACCCTAATAGAGGATAAAGCGGGAGATAATGAATGAATGAATGTTTTGCACCTAAACATGCCAAAAAAATCTCGTATTGCTGCTATTCACACACACACACACACACACACACACACACACACACACACACACACACACACACACACATATACAGTATATATAGGTATAGTAGGTACTGTTTTATATAATATTATTATTACTGTGGATGCCTTAAAAAATGTTTTATGGATATATGTTGTCTTGCATTGTGTTCTGTCATTAAGAAGTACCACTCGGAATTTTGTTGTATTATGTACAATCTATCACAGAGAAACAGGACTGATGATATATGAGAACTTTGTATAACCCTAATATGATGGAGCATTCACAATCAGTTGCATAAAAAGGTATTTTCGAAGCCTGCTATCAGAGTTTAAGTACTGGTGTTTTGGCGCTGTGAAAGGCACTGTGAGAGGAGTCTGTGGGAGTATGGGCAGCAGACAGTGGGTGGAGGACAGTGAGCAGACAGAGGTGACGCACAAAACCAGACCAGATGATCACATGGATGACAACACTGCTGTGAGTATAGCTAGAGACAATTTTAATCTCGACCCAAACACCATGTTTTGTATAGCTCTGCAGTCTCATCTTTTCCTCCTGGTACCACAGCTGGTCTAGAAAATTCAGCTGCCAAATCAAATACTGCTGCTTAGAATTCATAGCACAGGGCTAGACTAGAAAATCAGTCTTACGTACTTTAGATGAAAAACAGATTTGAAACCCTTTATGCCCTTGGTGAGAATCACAAACACTGTGAATACAACACAAAAAGTTATTGAAGTGTCAGCCCAGGCTGTCAAATTCCAGATCTTTCAAATACCTCTGTGCAGTTCTAAACAGTAGTGTAACACTGAGTTTATTGATGAGTTTACAGATATGCTGTATTTCTATTATATTCTATGCTCTATTATTCTATTATATTTCTTTGCCAATTTTGTTATTGCTGGTAACATTTTAACAAACCCAAGGACAATATTGCCAAGAAACTACAAAAAGAAGGAATGTTGCAAAGCAGAATGCAGATGGCATAAGCAAGCTTTTAAATTTACAAAGAAAGTGCCAAAGGTTATCTAGACAGGAATGTTAGTGCTTCATTCAGAAAAAGACCCATTACTGCTGGGGTTCCTGTTTTTGATCATATATTTGGACATGTTCATATGCACTGTAGCCACAGAGACTGCTGACACCTAGAATCCAATCTATTTCAGCGTAATATTGTTTAAAATAACTATGTTGTGATTGATATTAAAATATGGTGTCCCACAAGGGTCAGTTCTGGGTCCACTCCTATTTGCATTATATATGCTTCCATTGGTATCAATTATTCGTAAACATGGAATCAGTTTCCACTCATATGCAGATGATACACAGTTACATGTTTCAGCTAACCTGCATCCAAGGACTGCATCCAAGATATTAAAATATGGATGTCAAAAAACTTCCTACTGCTAAATTCTGATAAAACAGAGTTTCTGATAGTTGGACCCAAGGACAAAATTAACAAAGCTTCTAACACTATGTTAAAACTTGATAACTCTTTAATTAGACCCAGTTCATCTGTAAATAATCTCCGTGTCATTATTGATTCAGATCTCTCCTTTACAAAGCACATTAGCAATATTACTAGAATTGCATTTTTTCACCTTCGTAACATTTCGAAGCTACAAAATATCCTCTCCCTCCAAGATGCAGAAAAACTAATTCATGCTTTTATTACCTCAAGGTTAGATTATTGTAATTCACTTCTGACAGGATGTTCTAATAAATCATTACATAAATTACAACTTGTGCAAAATGCTGCAGCTACAGTTTTAACTAAAACCAGAAAGTTTGATCATATCAGTCCTGTGTTATCAAACTTGCACTGGCTACCAGTTAAGTTTCGTATCGAGTACAAAATTTTATTGATAACATATAAAATTCTACATAATCAGGCTCCACAGTATCTGAGTGAGCTGATTCAATCATACAAGCCAACACGTGAGCTCCGATCTCAAGGTGTTGGTTTACTCTTAGCTCCTAGAATAAATAAAATTACTGCTGGTGGAAGAGCGTTCTCCCACAAGGCTCCTCAACTTTGGAATAGCCTTCCAGTTACTGTTCGTGATTCTGAATCACTATTAATCTTTAAAAATAAATTAAAAACACATTTATTTAATCTTGCGTTTAATTAATCCCCTGTAGACAAAGATGTAGATCTCAGGCTTGGCTGTGTTGGGGGGGTAATCTGTGATCAGTGTATGCTGGCGTTTCACCTCTTCACCCACCTCATCATTAATGGGGGGGGTGTGTGGCGCTGAAATGATGCTGTTCCGAGGCGCCATCTCAACTATGTAGAGTCTGCAGTATCTGCCTCTTTTAGTTATGCTGCTCTAGTGATGCCAGACTCATATGCTGCACTGTGTCAATAAATTACTTATTAATTAAATGTCGTGCTTTATTATTAGTGCCTAATTACTAACTGCCTTCCTTGTCTGTTTCTTTTGAGGTGTCCCCCGGCTTCCTGGAGATCTTCATCCATGGCTCTGCTGACGAATACTGGATGGAACCTGACAAGGACTCACATATAGTTTTCCAGTTGTTAGTTTTTCCATTTGTTTAATATCTGTACATAGCTGTCCTACATTATTGTTGCTGCCTGGCTGCTCAAGGAGGATGAGTCCCCCACTGAGTCTTGGTCCTCCCAAGGTTTCTTCCTTAAATAACAACATGAAAGGGAGTTTTTTCGCTTCGGCTTGTTCTTTGGGGGTTTAAAGGCTTTTCATTCTGTAAATCTGCTTTGTGACAATGTACTGTTGTAAAAAGCGCTATATAAATAAATAACTTGAACTTGAACTTGATATTGAATACTGATATTCACCTGATATCCTACAATCTTAAACAGCAACTCAAGCAACTAGCAACTAGATTCCCTGTGTCCAAAACTATTCAGTGTATGTTTACTATTTAGTATACCATTTAGTGTATGTAGAATAGAGGCAGAGGGGGCCTAACTAAGACACTTCAATAGCAGGAAATTAGACTGACTGCAATTAACCAAACAAGGGAGCTTGGTGCAACACGACCATGAATAGGGGCTGACACTAGCGTGTTTGTAGGTGTGCAGATTGCATTTATATCCATGAACCGAAGCAACCCATGTCAAATCTACATGCTCTCAATCGAAGTAAGGGAGGTCAGGCAGGAAGTAGGAAGTACAATGATAGTGGCCTTGCACCTCTAAGAGAAATGAGCTTGGAGATATTAAACCTTTGATGGCAGAAGACCTGCACAAGTTCACAGTTTTACAAGCGTAACACCGTAAGCAGCTAGAAGATAATATATTATTGTAAAACATTATAAAATAGTGTTCAATAACAAATTCAAACTTAAATTTGGAAAATAATTTTAAGACAAATTTATGTCAAAATCATATCAGACTACATAAACACTCACCGACCACTTAATTAGGTACATCTGTTCATTTGCTTGTTAACACAAATAGCTAATTAGTCAATCACATAACCACAACTCAATGCATTTAGACATGAAGTGGTGGTTGATACAACTTGCTGAAGTGCAAGTTTCAAAATGGCATGGTTGTTGGTGCCTGACAGGTTGGTCTGAGCATTTCAGAAACTGCTGATGTACTGGGATTTTTTACTCACAACCTCTAGGGTTTATACGTTGAACCTTGAAGAAGAGAAGAAGAAGACCACACCAGGTGCCACTCCTGTCAGTTAAGAACCGGAAACTGAGACTACAATTCACATAGACTCACAAAATGAGCCAGTAGAAGATTGAAAAAACGTTGCCTGTTTTGACGAGTCTTGATTTCATTAAGATGGAAGGATCACAAATTGGCATAAATCACATAAAAGCATGGACCTATTTTGCATTGTAACAATGGTTCAGGCTCGTTGTGATGGTGTAATGGAGTGGGGGATATATTCCTGCCATACATTGGGCCCCTTATTACCAATTGGGCATTGTTTGTATGCAACAGCCTACCTGAGCATTGTTGCTGACCATGTCCCTTTACGACCACAGGATACCCATCTTCTAATGGCTACATCCACCAGGATAATGCTTCATGTCATATAGCTCATTTCATCTCAAAATGTTCTTTTGAATATAACAATGAGTGGGATGAAGTGAATCGGGAGATCCGATCATATCACAAGGCATACTTAAAAGTATGGCACGGAGAGTTAAGGCAGTTCCAAAAGCAAAAGGTGGTCCAAAATTTTTGTAGCAAGGTGTACCTAAATAAGTGCCCGGTGAATGCATATGCATATCAAGTAATATTTTTCATAATTGTCACTTGTCATAAACATATAAGAAATACTGCATTTATATTGACATACAGTAAAAATGACAAACAGAAATAAAAGAAAAAATTCTGAGCCTAGGTAGAAACTGCTAAAATGATTTACCCGGTCTGCCAGGTTCTCCAGGTGCCAGAGTTGGAACTTTTGCTTTAAAAAGAACAAATGCATAATTAATACAATATCAGCACAGCCGATGGTATATTATATGTCAGTTCTGGAAGATGTAAAATAAAATATATTTATACCTGGCTTTATAGGTATGCCAGTGCCACCTGGAGCAACAACTCCAACATCAGGTGTTGCTCCAGGTCCTGCAATACCTGTCCCAGCAAGTCCAGTGCTTGGCATAGCTTAAAAATACACAGTTTTAAGAATAAGTAATATTTTGTAAGTATGGTTATAAAGTAAATATATAGGGCAAAAACATTAATTAATCAGTTATTCAAGCTAGAATACTAAAATTATTCCATACCAGGTTTAGGTTTGACTCCACCAATATAGCCTGCAAAAATTCAAGCTGCATTAATTATATGTGAAATACATCTGTTACATAGTTATATATATTTAATTTTTTATAAGACTTGCCATAATTTAATAATTTTAATTTTTAGTTACCTCCACTTCCAACTGCAGGCCCAACTCCAGTTCCTGTTGCTGGCAATGGTAGACCCCCTGCACCCCCAGCAACTCCTGGTCATTATTAATTAGTATTGATATTAATATTAGTATTTTATTAGTGTCTTATTCTTGGCTGTTTACTTTAAAATAAAAACAAGTGTGCCACATAAAAAGACCTTACCATATTTAGGAGGCTTAACTCCACCAGGATAGGCTGTAACAAAATTTTATGAAAGTTAGCCTTTAATTTTTTTTTTTATACAGATTTGGACATTATTATTAACATTGCTAAATATAGAATACAGAATTGTACACATTGTAAACATTGTAAAATTAGTTTAGTAAGATTTTTAAGATACTTAAAAAAAATAAATCAATAACTAATTTTTGTTCAATATAAAAACATCTCAGACAGCAAGCTTTGTGCTGTTGCCTCTATAAGAACATATATTTCAGTTTACAGAGAAATCTTAAGTTTAACGACTTCTTAAGGAAGTCAAATTTTTTATTTAGAGGAGTAATTTTATTTCATTCTATAAGTAAGTCTGAACCTGCCTGCTAAAAAGCATTTTTATTTCTAGAAGTGAATTAGAATCTGTCAGTTCGAAGAGCATTCCTGTTAAATTCAATGCTGCAAATGTCTGTAAAGGTCAGCTCATGATTTATCAATGTATCAATACATGTGTTATGTGCAACAATATGTGTTATTATCATCTCATCATATCACATTATCTTCATTAATCCCATAATGCAGCTTAGATTTGCACCCTCCGCAAAGGGGAGAACATTTCAGGCACTGGACAAATACACCCATGACAGGGCACCAATCCATTGATGGCCACACACTCACTCACAGACCATATTAGGATGTCAACCTGGATCCCCAGTGCATAGAGGCGAACGTGCTAACCACTATGCCACTGTATTTTTATTATTATTATTATTACTACTACTACTACTACTACTACTTCTAACTATTAATGCTATAGTTCTATTAAAGAAAAGACTACAGTACAAAGAATGGATTTCCACTGACTTTATAGTGGAATGGATACAAACTCAGCTCACAGATTCACAGTGCAGTAATAGAAGCCTTTGACACTATAGATCATAACATCTTAATAGATTAGAAAACACTGTGTGTATTACAGGATCTGCACTACAGTGGTTTAAATAATATCTGAAAGATCAATATCAATTCACCTGTGTTAACAACCAATGTTCTTATCTTGCTAAAGTTAATATGGTGTTCCGCAAGGGTCAGTTCTTGGTCCACTCCTATTTGTCCTATATATGCTTTCATTGTGATCAATTATTCGTAAACATGGATTCAGTTTCCACTCTTATGCAGATGATGCACAGTTATACATTTCAGCTAACCCTAATGATTTTCGTTCAATCATTAAGCTCGAGGACTGCATCCAATATATTAAAATATGGATGTCAAAAAGCTTCCTATTGCTAAATTCTGATAAAAATTAGTTTCTAATAGTTGGACCCAAGGATAAAATTTCAAAATTTCAAAGTTTCTAACACTGTGTTAAACGTCTTTAATTAGACCCTAAAACTCTTTAATTAGACCCAGTTCATCTGTAAATAATCTCGGTGTCATTATTGATTCAGATCTCTCCTTTACAAAGCACATTAACAATATAACTAGAATTGCATTTTTTTCACCTTCGGAACAATTCGAAGCTAAGAAATATCCTCTCTCTTCAAGATGCAGAAAAACTAATTCATGCTTTTATTACCTCAAGGTTAGATTATTGTAATTCACTTCTGACAGGATGTTCTAATAAATCATTACATAAATTACAACTTGAGCAAAATGCTGCAGCTAGACTTTTAACTAAAACCAGAAAGTTTGATCATATCAGTCCTGTGTTACTTAGGTTTCGTATTAAGTACAAAATTTTATTGATAACATATAAAATTCTACATACTCAGGCTCCACAGTATCTGAGTGAGCTGATACAATTGTATAAGCCAACATGTGAGCTCAGATCTCAAGGTGCTGGTTTACTTTTAGCTCCTAGAATAAATAAAATTACTGCTAGTGGAAGAGCGTTCTCCTACAAGGCTCCTCAACTTTGGAATAGCCTTCCAGTTACTGTTCGTGATTCTGAATCATTATTAATCATTAAAAGTAAAGTAAAAACTCATTTATTTAATCTTGCGTTTAATTAATTCCCTGTATATAAAGGTGTAGATCTCAGGCTTAGCTGTGTTGGGTTGGTAATCTGGGATCAGTGTGTGCTGGCATTTTATCTCTTCACCCACCTTATCATTAATAGCGGGTGTGGCACTGAAATGATGCTGTTCCTGGGAGCCCTCTCAACTAGGTAGAGTCTGCAGTATCTGCCTCTTTTAGTTAAGCTGCTCTAGTCAGTGATGCTGGAGTCACATGCTGCACTGTATCAATCAATTACTTATTACTTAAATGCCGTGCTTTATTATTAGCTCTAACTGTTTTTCTTGTCTGTTTCTTTTGAGGTGTGACCTGGTTCCTGGAGGTGTAGTCAGATCTTCATCCATGGCTCTGCCGAAGTATTGCGGCTACAATGATTACTGGATGGAACCAGGATATTAATTGGACTAGTGGTCCTGCAGGACCCCTTAATGGACTTGCATATAGTTTTCCAGTTGTTATAGTTTTTCCATTTGTTAAATATGGTCACCCAAACTTGACACTTATCTATACATTGCTTTTCTACACTGTTGATGCTACCCGGCCGCTCAAAGAGGATGAGTCTCTCATTGAGTCTTGGTCCTCCCATGGTTTCTTCCTTAAAATAACAACATAACAGGGAGATTTTTCTTGCAACTATTGATTCGGCTTGCTCTTTGGGGGTTTAAAGGCATTTTAACTCTGTAAAGCTGCTTTGTGACAATGTACTGTTGTAAAAAAACGCTATTTAAATAAATTAATTGAACTTGAGTTTCCCTTGCTAAACATATATACAGCAGCACAGCAGACTATATTTACAGTATTTACATGTGGTTTTACACTTTGTACTTTTTGTTAGTTTATGTTTATATAGTTTATATTTATCAGTGACCGAGATTTTGTTAATGCTTAGTATTCAGAACACTATTTAAAATGGAAAAAACACAGCAGTTTATGCATACTATAATTTAACTGGGAGTCTATTACATAATTATGTATTGATCACTTAAAATACAAATAAGAGGTTTGGAGTTTCAAGTTCTGATCCCTGCCAAACCAACAATACTGAGAAACGACTGGCTTTTAACCATGAAGTTGCGCTGAATGTCAGATTTGTTTAGGAAAAAGGTTTACTCATTTGAGATGCTGGTCTGAGAGTCTGTTAGGAAGTACAATATTTACAGTTTAAAGAAAAAGATTAAAAAAAAAAAGATTTAGAGTAAAATACTTTTTTCGAAAAATAGGTTAACAGATGTTTTTGTCTGGAATCATTCATGTGAGCAATAAGATATTAGCCACAATTAACTTACCGGTAAAATTGAAGCATACAATGAAACTATTTTTAATATCTCTATTAATTAAAAAATTAAATATGATCACCTGGATATGCTCCAGCACCAGGCACTGCTCCTGGTATAGCACCTGGAATACCTCCTGCAACTCCAGTGTTAGAAAAACCTGTAATTAGAATTCAAATTATATATATTATTATTTTGAATTTAATTAAATGTCATTTGGTGCGGCATGGCGGCTTAGTGGTTAACACATTTGCCTCTTTTATTGCTAGGGATCCAAGTTTGAATCTCAATCTGGCTGGAGTTTCCATGTTCTCCCTGTGTCTGCATGGTTTTCCTCTGGGTTATCCAGTTTCTTCCCACAGTCCAAAAACATGGATTTAAGGTGAACTGGATGGCCTAAATTGTCCCACATAGTGTATGTTTATGTGAGTGAGTGTGCCCAACGATAGATTGGCACACTGTTCTAAGTGTGTCTGCCCAGCTTCTGAAACCTTCTCCCCCCATGACCATAGTAGATGATTTTGCAGAAAATAATAAATGAATGAATAAATGTCATTTGGTCATTATGTAATTTAGAGGATGTGTTAATAAATGTTACAGTGTTTCATTAAACAAATGAAACTAAAATAAAGTCTAATTAAAGTAAAATAATGTTACCATATGTTGGGGGTTTCATGACACCAGGGTATGCTGTATGAAAAATAAACATCATATTTATTTAAGCAAACATTTCATGTTTATTACAGCATTTGTAATGGCAATGTGTCATTACACCCATTTCTTTCCTATATGAGAGAATTTACTTCCAACTCCTGTTCCTGGAATGCCTCCTCTTCCTGCCACACCATTTCCTGTTTGTGGTACAAGTCCTAATCCTGTTTGGCCTACTTCCACAAAAACATAAATATAATCTATTTTAACTTTTACAAACCTTTAATTAAACAACCAAATTATGTAAGATTACCATATTTTGCAGCTTTAGCTGCATTAAAGCCTGAAAAAGAATAAATAAATTCATTAGCCAAGATTATTACATATTTCCTTTAATATGTATTTAACACTTAAATCTTATAATAAAAAATAAGTTTTTAAAAGAAAAAATGTACTGTGTAAAACATATTTAAGTACAATAGGTCCTGGCAGGTGGTAAGATAGGTAAATACTTCTACTGGGGTGGGAGCGATTTTGGAATCTGGAATACCTTAAGGGAGCTAAGCGGTTAAATGCTCTTTAGTCGAGGTGGTCGTTGTTCTTTAACAACTTTAATTTTACCATTTTGTTTCGGCCGGCCATAGTAATATTCCAGTGGACGCTCTCTCTCGCCTTCACTCTAGCAGTGAGGAGGACTTACCTGATGACTCCCCTATTCTCTCTGATAGGTGCTTCATCATGAATTTGAGAGTTCTCTACGGTCAGTACCCACTCCTCCTACTTGTCCACAGGGGCATTTGTATGTGCCTGAGTCTTTTCGCACTCGTCTAATTACTTGAGCTCATTCATCCCTGTGTTCTTGTCATCCAGGTGTGGAATGTACTATATATCTTCTCCACCGTAAATACTGGTGGGAGACTTTAAATGTCAGCATTTCCCGTCTTCCACCTGAGGGCGCTCGGACCTCCTCGCCGGATTATTAGCCGCAGCTGTTTCTAATCCCAGGGTATTGGCGGCCCTATATATATCAGGCTCTGCTAAATCACAGTGTGTTGGTTTATCGTGTGTGCGTGTGTATGAACTACGTTCTTGTTATAGTTTTGCCTTTTAGCGCTGACATGCTCCAGCCTTTGGCATCGTCCTGCTCGGGAACCCGGGTTACACTTCCTCGGAGGAGACTGCACCCTTCTACGACAGTTTCGTTTTGTTTTTGGCAGCACTGCTTTGCGGCTGAGTTTTGTGTTCCTTCTGTGACAGCTCTTTCAGTTTTGTGGTTTTGCCTTTTTGTGGACTTCTGAGTCGTGTGCACTGTTGGTTCGCGCGCTAACATTAAACAGCTTGTAAGACACACAAGATTTTGCCTGCTGGTAAACAACTACCCTTACCGGTCTCATTAGGCTATAGACTTTGTATCAGATTTACCTTGTTCTGATGGTTTTACCAATGTAGTTACCCTCATTGATTGTTTTTCATAGGCTGTGTATTTTTTTTCCTTTGGCCCCTCTCCCTTCTGCGCTACAGACTGCCGAACTTCTCTTTAGGAATATATTTCCATTGTTTGGTATCCTGGAGGATATTCTCTGACTGTGGCCCACAATTTACATCTGCCATATGAGGATCGTTTTTAGAAAAATTGAGAACTACGGTAAGTTTAACCTCTGGCCAAAGTAATGGCCAGTGTGAGAGAGTTAACCAAGAACTTGGCAAGTTCCCTCGTATTTTTGCTTTTAGCAATGCCAATGATTAGGCACGTTTTCTCCCTTGGGCAGAGATTGCTCAGAATTCCCTCCGTGACTCTGCTACTGGCTTGACACCTTTTCAACCACAATTTGCATTATGGGACCCTGACCCTGTCATTAGGCGGTAGAAGGAATACTCCAAGGACCTTCTCAATCCCACCAATATGCCCTCCGGAGAGGAGGCAGAGTCAGAGGACCCGGGAGGAGGCTTGTCCATCACTGTGGCTGAAGTCGCTAAGGTAGTCAGAGAGCTCCTTGGTGGCAGGGCTTCAGGAGTGGATGAGATCCGCCCGGAGTTCCTCAAAGCTCTGGATGTTGTGGGGTAGTCTTGGCTGATGCGCCTTTTCAACATTGCATGGTCATCGGGGGCAGTGCCTCTGGACTGGCAGATGGGGGTGGTGGTGCCTCTTTTTAAAAAGGGGGACTGGAGGGTGTGTTCCAACTACAGGGGAATTACACTCCTCAGCCTCCCTGGCAAAGTCTATGCATGGGTACTGGAGAAGAGAGTCGGACTGATAGTCGAACCTTGGATTCAGGAGGAGTAGGTTTTCGTCCTGGTCGTGGAACACTGGACCAGCTCTTTACTCTCTCCAGTATCCTCGAGGGTTCATGGGAGTTTGCCCAACCAGTCTAGATGTGTTTTGTGGATCTGGAGGCTTTCGACTGTGTTCCTCGGGGTATTTTGTGATTTTGGTTTAAATGGCTCCTTACTACGGGCCTGTTACACATTCCCGTTCACGCCCCTCCGCTCCACTCGCTCCTGCTCACACACCCACTTCACCGACACGCCCACGTCCCGCTGCTGCACGCTCCGTACCGCACACACCCATCTCCACACCGGTTTCTCATTCCACTAATCACAGATCGCCCTCTCCCGATTATTAGGTGCAGGTGTGCTTCACTGATGACAGCGTCCTTTTAAGCCGCCGCTCCGGATCCATCGGCGCAGAGTTTTTTTATCGACACCACGTTGATGAACGCTGCACACTGCGAACCCGATCCGCTGCTGTTTAAACATCCTGGCCGTATTCTGGCGAGACTGACTCTTGTTTATTTTGACTCGAGACTCTTCCCCAGGATTGCTCACCACGAGAGGAATAACCACCTCGGGTACTGCGCCGTGTGTCCTACGATCCCCCCTCTCGTCCGCACGCCACGCCGCTCAGACGCTGCTTCGTCGTGAGCCGCCATTTTTCGCCGACAGAGGGAAGTCGTGTTATGTTTATTTTTTGAAAGACTTTGTTTTTGGTTTTTCTATTATTATCCCGCTTGGAGGAGAATTAAACACTGTGTTCTGCATTATTTCTACACGTCTCTCTCTAATTTTTCTCCGGCAACGGGACGCTCAGCACAAGTGTGACAGGGCCATTCAGTCCCTGTATTTGCGAAGCAGGAGCTAGGTTCGCATGGCCAGCAGTAAGTCGGACTTGTTTCCAGTCAGGGTTGGATTCCGTCAGGGCTGTCCTTTGTCACCGGTTCTGTTCATAATTTATATGGACAGAATTTCTAGGCGCAGCCAGAGGATGGAAGGTGTCTGGATTGGTGATCTGAGGATCACGTCGCTGCTGTTTGCAGTCGATGTTGTCCTGTTAGCATCAAAAGGCTGCGAACTTCAGCTCTTACTGGATCGGTTTGCAGCCGAGTGTGAAGCGGCTTGGATGAAAATCAGCACCTCCAAATCTGTGGCCATGGTTCTCAGTCGGAAAAGGGTAGAGAGTCCTCTCTGGGTTATGAATAAGATCTTGCCTCAATTGGAGGAGTTTAAGTATCTTGGGGTCTTGTTCACGAGTGATGGTAAGATGGAGCATGAGATTGACAGACGGATCGGTGCGAGGTCAGCAGTGAGACCAGACCCTGGTCTGTTGTGGTAAAAAAAGTAGCTAAGCCATAAGGCAAGGCTCTCGATTTACCAGTCAATCTACGTTCCGACCCTCACCTATGGTCATGAGCTTTGGGTAATGACCGAAAGAACGATCGCAAATACAAGCGGCCGAAATGGGTTTTTCTCTGCAGGGTGGCTGGGCTCTTCCTTAGAGATGAGAAGCTTAGGGTCATCCGGGAGAGACTCAGAGTGGGGCCGAACAACTCACAGACCTCAGAATTTCTATCAAATTGCTCTGGCTTGGCCATCAAAAGCAGCCCGCGTTCGAAACATTCTTGACGCTTCAGAATGGATCCTATGGCCTTAGATAGGTCCAAAAGTATTCTTGCCGAAGTTCGCAGAGGAAGTGCCCTTGCTCACGAAGTGCGTGTAGCTGAACTGTGGATTGAGATGCGTTCATAGTCGATTGCATTGGATCTGTCAGTGATGTCGAAAAGGACTGCGCAAACGACATGCCGAAACAGTTTATTATAGAAACTCAAAATAAGTTCTCCAGAGAGAGGAAAATGATGCAAAACAAAACACAAAACGTATACCGCGTATACTGCGATAGGAACTATCATCAAGCAGTGAAGAAAAAACAAAATAACCAAACTAATTGCGTAGACTACGTAGAAACACAAACAACAGGAGAGCATGATCCAACGCAAGGAAGAAAACCGGAAATAACGCTTATAAGCAAGAGAACCAGAAATAATTAATAAATAACAGAACAAGGAACAGGTGATTAAAGGTGAAAAAGAACAGTTAAAGGTACTAGGTGACATTCCCTCACCAGAGTGCAAAACAGAGGGAGCAGGAGTGACACGTAAATTAACAACAAAATGGATGGGTATAATTATAGAATTCATGAAAACACAATAAAGATTATTCATTATATTAAACATTATCATTGTCATATTGTAAGATAAAAACAAGTTTATTTTATGTTTAAAACAATTGCCACATCTGCATATATACTTGAAAAAATCATGCAATGAGGTGGGTATTTTTAAAACATTCTCTTCCATTACCTCTGACATACATTATATGGACAAATATACCTGGACACACCTTATAATAGTGAATTTAAATGTTCTATTCAGTCATATTGCCATAGAAATTCTATTTATTTTGGACAACTGTATACAAATGGAACAGTTTAAGAATTGCTAGTTTCTGTTCCAGCATGGTTGGCTGAGTTGCCTGAAAAATTTCGGTCTCAGTGTTTATGCTTTTTGGCGGCATGGTGGCTTAGTGGTCAGCACGCTCGCCTTTCAGCACTAGGGATTCCCGTTTCAAATCCCAATCTGGGTGGATTGTCCATGTTCTCCCCGTATCCGTGTGGGTTTCCCCCGGGTTCTCCAGTTTCCGCCCACATGGATTGAGGTCAATTGAATTCTCCAAATTGCCCAGGGATAGATTGGTGTCCTGTCCTGGGTGTATCTGCCCAGCGCCCGAAACGTTCTCCCCTGGATGGGAATAAGGAACCCCCACACACACACACGAACCTAGGAGAGGATAAAGCTTACTCCTATATTTGGGCTGCCTATATATAGTAAAACATAATCAAGTTACATTGCATTTGTTCACAACAGTGTATTATTATATGCATACCCATTATATTGGTCTTACCATATTTAGGAGGCTTTACACCACCAGGATATGCTGCAACAAAAATAGATATATTTAAGTAACTTGGTAGAGCTAAAACCTGAAGAGGGCATTAACACCAAAAAATAACAAATTTAAATGTTTTAAATAATTTACAATGTACTTTCATATAACATCTTACTGAAATAAGACTAATAAAAACACATACATTTGGTAATGTACTGTATTTTTAATGAATAAATTATAATTACTTCCAACAGCAGGTCCTGATCCAGGAATTCCTCTTGTTCCACCAACTACTCCAGCATTGGGTCCAATTCCTGCTCCACCTGAATCAATGTAAAAATGTGACCTGCATAACCCACTAACACCTTTAATATATTGTATAAGTAATATTTTTTTTCATAAATGTTTGCAAAAGTCATGTCATATTTAAATATACACCCTAGAACATGCTTATTGAAAAAAACATGACATTTGACCAGGAGTGCTCAAATCTACTGTATGTAAATATGAAGAAAGTAATTAGGCTAGTATGTAATGTTAAATTTACATGGTTATATTCACTTTAGTATAATAAATATTTTGTATATTTTGCAGCAGCTTAACCTGTCATAGTTTTTGTTCACTGAAAATATTACTTATATAGCTTAATAGCTTTTGTTAAAATCATTTTATTTTAATTATTAAATTTTTAGATTTCACGTTGTCTTTCTAGACCTGCTACATCACTAAATCCAACCACTCCAGTACCAGTACCACCACCTGCACCAGGACCACTGGTGGTAAGTAACCACTGTATTTTAAAATAAATATCTGTTCTTTTTACTCACTACATTACACACTACCTCAAGGTTAGATTACCTCAAGGTTAGATTATTGTAATTCACTTCTGACAGGATGTTCTAATAAATCATTACATAAATTACAACTTGTGCAGAATGCTGCAGCTAGAGTTTTAACTAAAACCAGAAAGTTTGATCATATAACTCCTGTGTTATCAAACTTGCACTGGCTACCAATTAAGTTTCGTATCGAGTACAAAATTTTATTAATAACATATAAAATTCTACATAATCAGGCTCCACAGTATCTGAGTGAGCTGATTCAATTGTACCAGCCGACACGTGAGCTCCGATCTCAAGGTGCTGGCTTACTCTTAGCTCCTAGAATAAATAAAATTACTGCTGGTGGAAGAGCGTTCTCCCACAAGGCTCCTCAACTTTGGAATAGCCTTCCAGTTACTGTTCGTGATTCTGAATCACTATTAATCTTTAAAAATAAATTAAAAACACATTTATTTAATCTTGCGTTTAATTAATCCTCTGTAGATAAAGATGTAGATCTCAGACTTGGCTGTGTTGGGGGGTAATCTCTGATCAGTGTATGCTGGCATTTCACCTCTTCACCCACCTCATCATTAATGGGGGGGGTGTGGCGCTGGAATGATGCTGTTCCGGGGCGCCATCTCAACTATGTAGAGTCTGCAGTATCTGCCTCTTTTAGTTATGCTGCTTTAGTCAGTGATGCCGGAGTCACATGCTGCACTGTGTCAATTAATTACTTATTAATTAAATGCCGTGCTTTATTATTAGCTCTAACTCCCTTCCTTTGTCTGTTTCTTTTGAGGTGTCCCCCGGCTTCCTGGAGATCCATGGCTCTGCTTACGAATACTGTATGGATCCTGACAAGGCGGTCCTGCAGGACGCCCCCTAATGGACTCACATATAGTTTTCTAGTTGTTAGTTTTTCCATTTGTTTAGTATCTGGACATGGCTGTTCTACACTGTTGTTGCTGCCCGGCCGCTCAAGGAGGATGAGTCCCCCATTGAGTCTTGGTCCTCCCAAGGTTTCTTCCTTAAATAACAACATAAAAGGGAGTTTTTTCTTGCCACTGTCGCTTCGGCTTGCTCTTTGGGGGTTTAAAGGCTTTTCATTCTGTAAAGCTGCTTTGTGACAATGTACTGTTGTAAAAAGCGCTATATAAATAAATTACTTGACTTGACTTGACTTGACATTTCCAAAACAGGTTCGTTAAATTTTTTTTTCGATTATATCACTTTATTCCATTCATGCAGTTAATGCAGTTCAAATCGGAATCCTAATGAATGTTAAACGGGGAAGGCAGAGGGGGCAGAAGGTGGGGAGCAAAGCGAACTTGTGATTGAATGGATGACAGGCAAAGACCAATCATTAACCTAGCTGGCTCAACAAACACATCATGGTGAAGCAGATAGTTGTGTGTGCCAAAGAATGAAGCGCTCATGGTATTTAAGAATTTAGTGTCAAATGTGAAAATGCACATTGAAGTAACTGAGCGATAATGTATTTCATATTCTATGTCCATTCAATATTTAATACATTTTCTTTGGCTCAATAATTTAGCCGGTGTTCTGACGAGTTGTGCTATACTTACAGTTGTTTAAATAAAACAATAGTTCTGAGTTTTAAATTTAACTCTTGTTGAGCCCTAACTTCAAATCTCTAATTTAAACTGCTAGTTAATGTTAAAATATAAGGCACGAAAGGAAGGACAAGTTAAACACCTTATGCTTTTAATAGTAATTAGCTGACTTTTGATTGAATATTAATGGTGTACTCTACAGTAAAACATTATAATATTACCTTTTTACTTTAAGTACATGTAGGTGCATGTACTTTTATACTTGAGTATATATATATATATATATATATATATATATATATATATATATATATATATATATATATATATATATATATATTAACAACTTTTACTTAAGATATTATTTTACAATATACTAATACTTTTACTTAAGTAAGGGGCTTCGGTACTTCTGCCATCTCTGCCTAGAACCAGAAATAACGTGCAAATTAACAATAACTTAATTTGAACCACATTTTGTCCTCCAGGAAATAAAATATGTAATCATTATCTTGTTTGGCACTTAAAGTGTAAGGTGTGAAAAGGGCTGAGACCATACCATATTTTGCAGCTTTGGCTTGAATAGGTAAAATGCCACCAAGACCTGCAAAATAAAATAAAAACACATATGGCTTGAGAATAAAGTTTACCTTTGGAAGAGTGAAATGAAACAATGCAACTGTTGTATGTGAGTGCAAGTACAGAGATGGGTCAGTCACTATTCTTAATTTAATCTTTATATATCTTTTTTATCATCCCTACTGGCCCTCATGATGTCCTTACTGTCTTACAACCCACCAACACTTTTTTCATGCCTAGGTTGTGATGTTACTTTTGTTAGCCTTTGCTAATTTATGAATGGAATTCATTAATGATATTCGCTAATTGGATGATAGTGTGAACAGAGAGTTTAATTTTCTGAATAGCATCTGAGACGTCCAGGTAGCTGTTCCCTTGATTGCTGTTAAGGGGAATTGCAAGTCACACACTGATTAGTTTATTGCATGTTACACACAAAACACACCTATACTCAATAAAGAAAATTACATGGCTTTTGGGAATTGCAAGTCACAAAAGGAGAACTTTAACTAACATTATGATAGCAAACATATATTGATATGCCCCAAATCAGGCTGCGGAATGTACGATAGATGGCTTATCTAAAGACTGTTAAAATGGGGTCCTCTTTACATTCATTCATTCATTATCTCCCGCTTTATCCTCTATTAGGGTCGCGGTGGGGTTCCCCATGCCCATCCAGGGGAGAACGTCTCGGGCGCTGGGCAGATACACCCAGGACAGGGCGCCAATCCATCTCTGGGTACACACTCAAACACACTCTATATGGGGCAATTTAGAGAACTCAATTAACTTGATCCATGTTTTTGGACTGTGGGAGGAAACCGGAGAACCCGGAGGAAAACCACGCGGACACGGGGAGAACATGGAAACTCCACCCAGATGGGGATTTGAACCGGGAATCCCTAGCGCTGAGAGGTGAACGTGCTTACCACTAAGCCACCGTGCCGCCCCTCTTTACAGTATTTGCTAAATTTGTTTGCACTCACCTTTTGTTCCAGTACTTGGAACTCTTCCAGCACCTGGTATACCAATACCACCAAAGCCAGCTCCAGCACCTGGTACACCAAAACCACCAAAGCCAGCACCTGTCACAACACAAAATGCAAAACCAAGAATTCAATATATGTTAAAAGATAAAGATGAAACACTATAAAGCCTGATATAGAATTATCATGATATGTCATGATAATTTTTGCTGGTTTTAATTAATGAAAAAATATTTCAGTAAAAATGAAATGCATTCAAACTGTGAGAAATGATGAATGATGTAAACTATCATTATGCAGAATACGAAATATGTAGATTTGTAGACAAAATACAAAATGTAAAAAAAAAATAAAAACAGCTAAGACAACAACATTTATCCCGCGTGTAACGGAGCCATGTCATTGCTAGGTGGCAGCTAGGGTGACCAAATGTCCCGCTTTGTGCAAGACAGTCACGCAATTTCATTAATTTTCACATGTCCCGCAAATTGAGAAGTTGTCCCGCATTGTTATTGAAAGTCAGACTAGGTTTGAAATATGTTTTTTATAATCTGTCATTAGATGGCAATGTTGTCTGTTATCGGGGGAGAGGCGGGCAGTTTGAATTTCAACCAAACGGGTACATGGACATGTTAAGGGCGTGCCCACCAAAACTAACAATGCAAATCAGGTCAGAACAACACCGGCATGCAGCACGAGATATGAAGGAAAGGGAGATAAACACGACCCGTACAGCTAAAAAACGCACTCTAATGTTGTGTTTGGGGTCTCTGTACTTAGATAAACTACCGTACAAGAAAAAACATTAAAGAACTGTCTGTTCTGTTTAATTGTACAAAGTTAGATCTTGTCTCTGCTGTATTCCCCACGTAACAGAACTGTGTGACCAGAAATGGAAACAGCAGTTGGTAAGATGATAGAACAGGCTATACAACAGCAGGGGGGCAGCTATAAGCCACCATGATCAGTTGTTGTAGCAGATTGCTCAACAACTGGCCTTTAAGGTTCAGTTTTCTAAGAGATTAGAGACTGATGAATAATCCGTCTCCATCGGTCATGAAGCCCATATAGCCACTTCAGATAGGTTTGCTGGAGAGGCCAGTAGGTGTTGTGGTTTCATTCTACAATACTCGTTGGTAAACGGGCAACAACTATCCTGCTTTCCCACATAACACTTCAAAGTAGCATCCCTGTTATCTGGGCAATCATTAACATGGGCAAATGTCCTGTGGGAAGCAGATGCTTGGGAATGCTCCAGCGAGCAGGCCTTCTGCACTGCTATCAGGCACATCATAAGAAGGCAAATATGTGGCTCCTTTTCTCCTCTCCCTTTCACCATGAAACCGATGTGGCCGACTACGTCATTGAATTCAGGACTATGGCTGCTGAATGTGAACTAGCAGAACTGCCTTTAATGGCCTTTTTTCACAAAGGCCTTAGTGAACAGCTCATAGATAAACTTGCTTGGGACCACCCAGCGCGTCTAGACAACTTTTGTGAGCTGTGTACGCAACTGGACACTTGCATTCGACAACGAGTCAGAGAAAAGGCGGAGTTGAAAAAGAGCCTACGTTTTAGCCTTTCTGGCAATTTTCCACCTGCGCTGTAGAAAGCTTACAGGGGAGCAGGAGCCAATGTAGCTAAGGGGTGTGCATGCCTCAGGTAAGTGGCTGCCTTTTGAGCCGCTGAGCAGACGTGGATATCAGACCCGGTCAGGTGGTGTGTGCACTGGCAAAACACATAAAACAGCTGTCTGCTTTTCATTGGAGGGATATCTTTTTGGGGGTCCCGAGCCAAAGCCAAGGTCACAGTTTACCTTGACTCTGGGGCTGGGGCAACCATATCAGTGACTGGGGTTTTCAACGTTTGAATCTGCCCACCAAAAGATTGCAAACACCTGTATTTGCCTTAGACTCGTTCTGAGGTTTCTCTGGTTGGCTCCATTGGCAAACTGGATCAGTCTGTATCTGCATTGTGCATGGTAAAGCCCAGCAGCAGCGGCAGGATGTTGGACTGTGCCTTCACACTGTTTTCTATCCCAGCGTCGCCTAACAGCAGACAGTGGCTCCCCCTGGGTTTGAGGCCCACTGAGTAACACTGCCGATTCCTTTGATCCTTGCCTTGCTGTATCTTGTCTCCACCGCAACACTGTGGGGTGGAGACTGTGACTGTTAGACCCTACAGCTTCCCGTTTACCTCACATTTTCCCATTTAGCTTCCAATGATCATCATCTTCTGCTTATTAGATTCAGCTGCACTTTGACCTCTCCCACTAATTCCACACTTCCGTATACATACTTTCACTGTTCACTTCTGTCATGTAGGTTTTTGATTTCACACTGTACTCACTGACATAAGCTAACCAGAGTTTGCTACTAGTTTTCTACTGATGTTTCTTCCTGTGCTTATATCTTTCCAAGTACATGGATTTGCTTATATCTGATCTATTATAATAAACATATTTGTTTTCTCAGCAGTCAAAGACTTTTCCCTCACCAATCTGGAGGCAAGCTCTGCACTGGCCTCCACAAAGACTATTTTGTTGTGTTTTGCTTTGATTACCTTACGTCTTTGTGTATGGAATAATGTTGTTTCTAATAAATGAGTGATTTACCACTGTGGTCTTTTGTCAGACTTTATTTAGTGTAACATTGTCAGTGGTAAGAGAAAACTATCAAAGTCACAATCTCCAATAATCCCACAATCCTACACACTGGAATCCACATTTCACTAAAGGCTGGGTTGCAGTATGGGTATTGCAACTCCTGGTGTACATTTACATTTACATTTGGTCATTTATTGGACGCTTTTATCCAAAGCGACTTACAAGGTAAGCACAGGGTTAATCACAACATCCCTGGAGCAATGAGGGTTAAAGGTCTTGCTCAAGGACCCACATTGGTAACTTCAGTGGACCAGGGATTTGAACCGCCAACCTTCAGATTGATAGCCCAACACCCTAACCACTGAGCTACCACACCTGGTGTAAAGTTACATAGGTGCTAATAGCACCAGATTTTTACACTAAGTGTATGCTGGGTAAAAAAAAGAAAGGGAGAAGAAAATCATAATTTTGTTCATCAAATACAGACAATGGAAATTAGTCATTACCATACTTAGCAGCTTTGGCCTGTGCAGCAGGAATACCTAAGGTTCCCACACCTAGGTACACAGAGTAGAAATCAAGCAGTGAACATACATGTTTAGTATTAGGAGTGCTACTATTAGACACTGATGCAATAAGCTTTATCCTTTTATTTGCATTATTTAGTCTCTTAGCTTTAATCCTTTTCATTAAGTCTGCCTGTTTTTTTGTTTTTTTTTGGGCTTTTAGTAATAAATTCTCATTCACTCAGTCAGAGGACAGCTCTCAAGCTGCTAAGTCAGAGTAAGGCTCCCTAGCTGCTGAGTATGGCCCCTAAGCTGCCAAGTCAGACTACCACCCCTATGCCGCCAAGTGAAAGTATAGCTTCCACACCACCATGCCTGAGGAGAGCTTCTCTGCTGGCCCTCCAGTATAATATAGCTATAGACTCTAGAATTTTTGGTTTCTATGTCCTTTCTAGATCCTCTCACTATGAACTTTCTGCCCTTTTTTTGCTTTTGGGCGCTACCCCTTTGTGTGCCCATTAGGAGGGAGTACTGTTAGGAGTGCAGTAGACACTCCTGCCATCAACTCTATTTTGCTATTTGATTAGTCACATATTTCTTCTGGTTATTTAAGCCAGCCTCATATCTCTCCCTTTAGACATTGTCAGTTCAGTTAAGTTGTTCCAATCCCTGTGAATACCTTTTTGCCTGTTTTTGCCTTTTAGAAATAAAGTTTACCTTCTTAACTGTTATCTGCTTTTATGCTTTTTTTATGTAACTTACATGATATGGCATGACATTAGCTTATTGTCTTGATTGATTTTTTTGCAGAAAAGAGTCATTACTAAACAGATGTTACTTCTTGTCTTTATTTTTTGTATTTACAGCATGTTTATAAACATATATTACATACCAGTGCCTGTAGGGTAGCCTGGTTTAGAACCAGCTCCTGTTTTGCCACCAGGTAAACCAGCACCAGTACCAAAGCCACCATAACCTGAAACATAACAGGGAAATATAATATTACTTCTGCACTTATATTTCAAATGATCTTTGCATGTTTGTAATAAAGAAAGTGTCATTATACCATAAGGTATTTTGCCACCAGAATACGGAGATCCACCTGCTAATAAAATGTGCAAAATGCTTAATTTTAGATTTCTAACACATCTATGATTTAATAAATCCACAAATAAACAAGCTCACAGTAGATATAATAGTGATAGTTCTGATAGCACAACTATTGTACGGCAAGTCATAATAATCTTTGAAACACATTCATGTCTGAAACCCTCATGTCTGAGCCCTATTATATTTTCTTATTATTTTTCTTCTTCTTCTTTGCTTATTTTTTCGAACAATCATAAGGAAACCTTTCCCTGCACCTTGGTTTGCTTTTTTAAGGGTTCTGGCCTTAAGGTTAAAAAAAGTTAACACAAAATTAATATTCACTTTAAAGCTGATAATACTGTCCAATAATAAAAAAATGACACAGAAGCAGTCATGATACATTTACTTTCAGAAACAAAATGTAGATAAAATCTGCATGAAAAATAATAATCAATTTCAGCCCCTGTGGTTGTGTCATCTGCATATATGATTGGTGCACAGTCGTGAATCAGCAAAATTAACAGCAATGGACTGAAGTTTTTGGAGATGGTTGTGGCGATACTAAGGTCTAAGGTTGCTGGGGGAGGGAGAGTAACCAGCCCCCTCCCTCTGCAATCCTTGCCCCTGATATGGGAATAAGTGAAAAATAATGAGGTGTGATGAATTTGGATTTAACAATTTATGAAACATTGTACCTGAGGATTTGGGTGATTTAAGAGGGTATCCATGAAAAACTCCAGGCTGCATCATACCTTGTCCACCAGGTCCTATATATCAATCATAGATCAATAATAGTACAGTGTGAGAAAGTCTAATATGACAAAAATAATACAATCTTACACTCTGTAAACATTTATTGTTATGGACTTGTGATGGTGTTTCCTGCACATGGTGTAAATATTGATTTTGTGGAACTGGTCACTTTTTGGTGTTTTTCTTTACCTTTATTTTAACTAATTGAGAGAAAGGAAAAAAAGCACCACTGACTGAAAACAACCTAGGCAACAAGCAACAATCTCTATCTTGGCAAGTGTCAACACTGGCATGTTCACTAGGCTTGTTATGAACACTAGGGCATGCAGCAGGGTACAAATCCATAGTTTATGCCAGTTGGCAGCTATGCAAATTTTAACTTTAATGAGGAAGGAGGACAAAAGTGATGACAATAAACACGATAAAGACAATGAACCCGACAAGTAACAGAACTAATCGCCCCACACAGAACAGACCGAACAGAAAAGCACAAAACTCCTTCCCAACCATAGCGCAAAGTGCATGTTACAACTATATAATTAACAAAATAATTAATTGAAAAAAGAAAGTCAACCATGTTGTCAGCAGGGTACAAAAGTATGGCGTAACACAACTAGGATCGTTGCAGACACAGTTTATTAGGAAAACTCAAAAATGCTCTCCTGAGAGATACTAATGAAAACAAAACAACAAAACAAAACTGGAATCCAAAACCAACGTAACACGCGATACAGTGGATCACAACGCTGGCAAACAATGCTGAATGTACAAACTGCGCCCGTTAATCGCCGACGCAGTAAACCCTCCAGAGAGGAGCAATAAGCAGCAGATTAATCCTGAAGCAAAAACACACACGAAGCAAGTGAACCAATGCAAGAACAAAAACTGGAAGACACGCTTACATCACGGAAACAAGGAGCAGTTGTCTAAAATTCAGGTGATTGACAGCGAGGTGCCAGGTGTAATTCCCTCACCAGAGTGCAACACAGAATGAGCAGGAGTGACATAACCCCCCCCCCCCCCCCGTTCCAGAGGGGGTAAGGGAGCCGAAAAGACAGACCTATACCTACCTTGACGACGTAAACGACCCCTGCCACGAGGCGTAGGCCTCTCAGGATATGTGTTATGAAAATCCGTGACAAGATTACGATCCAATATATCGGAAGCTGCCACCCAACTATGCTCCTCGGGGCTAAAACCCTCCCAATCCACCAAATACTGAATAGTGGAACTACGGTGACGGGAATCTAGAAGGGAGGAAACTGAATATTTATCGGGAAACGATGAAACCTGGTTAAAAGTCTGTTCATGTAAAAGTGGATCAAGAGGACCTGAAACAAAATGTTTAAGAAGTAAGGTGTCTAAGACTGGATGCACGTGATAACGAGGTGGTAACTGGAGATGATACGAAATGGGGTGACTGGTAATAGTGAAAGGACCTAAGAATCAAGGAAGTAATTTCCGAGTGCCGGAGCGACAATGGAAATCTTGAGAACTAAGCAAAGCCCGATCTCCGGGAAAGTAAACGTGGGCCTCGTTTGTGCTACGGTATGCAAATTATTTATTACGTAGTAAAACATTTTCTATGTGCTGGCGAACTTGTTCCCAGACCCTTTCACTATGCTTAGACCATTCATCAATGAGCGGTGAATTGGAGGATTCTGGGTCCCATACTGCAAACTGTGGTTGAAACCCTAAAACACATTGAAAAGGTGTCAAACCTGTGGCTGAGTGATGGAGGGAGTTCTGGGCAATTTCTGCCTAAGTAAGAAAATGTGCCCAATCAGTTGCATTGCCAAAAGCAAAAATACGAAGGAACTTAGTTCTTGGTTAGCCTTCTCACACTGGCCATTGCTCTCAGGGTGGTAACCAGATGTTAAACTAACAGTGGTCCCCAATTTCTCAAAAAATGACCTCCATACAGCAGATGTAAATTGAGGACCTCGGTCAGAAAGAATTTCCATCCGGTATACCAAATACCGGAAAAATATTTCTAAAAAGAAGTTCACAGCACAGGCTGTGAATAGCGATCTATCAGGGTAACTATAGTAGTAAAACCATCCAAACTAGTGTGAGAAATTTTAAATTACTTGCATATAATAAGAGTTCCAAAATGGCCGAAAGTTTGTATTCAAACAAAAGACTTTTCTGTGTTCTTGCCGCCATTGGGAAGTGGGGTGAGCCAATTTAGATTTGAATCAAAACCCTGGGCTTGGATTGGCTGATTTAAAAACTAGGGTGGTAATTTGTGATTGGCTTAGGTAGTTCTGGGTGGGAACTAGACATAAGGAATATAACCACAGGTAAACACAGGTTTTCTTTGTTCTTGTGATGGTCGAAAGACCGGAGCGTGTTGGATTCACTACCTGGAACGAATTCAGTCTGGAGCGGAGGTACAAACAACACAGTTTATTTATTCCTCACAACAGTTGTGGAGCGGCGTGAGTTAGCGTTCACGCTGGCGGAAAACACGGAGCGCTGAGCAGGCGGCGTGACGTAGTAGCGCGGAGTGACGACGTCAGCGGCCGTGTTCCAAACCGCGGGCTCCAACAGACTGTAGTGAGGCTTGGCAGGTCGTAGCAGCGGTACACGATCTGTACACACAAACACAGGACAGGACCAGTACGAGGCAACACAAAACATACAAGGTACAGTAGCGAGACGAGGCGTGACGTGGACGAGAGCCAAAGAGGACGTGGCGTGACACTAGGAACACAAGACCTTTTGGCGACGGGAGACGGGACGGCGTGCCTAAAATAGGGGATGTGATAAACACCAGGTGAACACAATTACGAGGCGTGACCCAAAACACACCCACACCACGTGACCACACATAACATAACCCCCCCCTAAGACGGTTTACTCGGGCACCTGCGATGGAATTCTTTTACGAGGGCGGGGTCCAGGATGGCAGCACAGGGAACCCAGGAGCGCTCTTCCGGACCGTAACCCTCCCAGTCCACCAAGTACTGGATGCCTCTGCCTCGGCGACGGGAGTCCAGCAGGCGACGTACGGTGTATGCGGGATGACCGTCGATGAGGCGTGGGGCGGGGGTGATCCGAGGTGTAGGGTTGAGCGGGGAGTGAGTGACCGGCTTGACGTGGGAAACGTGGAAGGTGGGGTGGATGCGCATGTGATGGGGCAGGCGGAGACAGATGGCTGCAGGGTTTATGATCTTGGTGATGGGGAAGGGTCCAATGAAGCGAGGGGCCAGTTTTTATTCAGTCTTTAAGGGAATGTTGCGGGTGGACAGCCAGACCAACTGTCCCACCTTGTAGGCCGGGGCTTGGCGGTGACGGTGGTTGGCGGAGGACATGAGGGTGGAGCGGGCTTGGCAAAGCGCAATGTGCGTATTTTTCCACACCCGGCGGCAGCGACGGATGTGCTGGCTGACAGAGGGGACAGAGATCTCCTGCTGTTCCTCAGGGAACAGTGGTGGTTGGTAGCCCAGCGCAACCTCAAAAGGAGACCTGCCGGTGGCGGAGCTGCGTGCCGTGTTGATGGCGTATTCGACCCAGGGAAGGTGTTCGCTCCAGCGTTCAGGGTGCTGGGCCGACACGCAGCGTAGGGTGGTCTCCACAATCTGGTTGGTTCTCTCGGCCTGTCCATTCGACTGTGGATGACCAGAGGTTAGTGACAGAGATGTGCCGAAGAACTTGAAAAAGGCTTTCCATACCTGGGAGACGAACTGTGGACCTCGATCTGACACGATGTCCACTGGGATGCCGAGGATCCTGAAAACGTGCTCGAAGACTAGTTTGGCGGTAGCAAGGGCCGAAGGTAGTCCGGGAAGGGCCATGAGGCGTACTGATTTTGAAAACCTGTCCACTATGGTAAGTATGACCGAGTTGCCCTTAGAGTTCGGCAGCCCGGTGACGAAATCGAGGGCGATGTGGGACCAAGGGTGCCCAGGTATGGAAAGCGGCAGGAGGAGTCCAGACGGCGGCTGATGAGATGCCTTGTTGCGGGCACAAACAGCACAGGAGTTGATGAACTGGCGGAGGTCAGAGGAAAGGGAGGGCCACCAAAAGCGCCGCCTGATGATATCCTCAGTACGCGATAGGCCTGGGTGGCATGCCCAGCGGGATTCATGGGCCCATTTGAGTACAGCGGGGCGGGCGGCGGGGGGAAAAAACGTGCGGTCCGGTGGGCCTTGTCCGGGGTCCGGTTCCTTGAGTAGTTCCCTCTCAACGGTCTTCTGGACCTCCCAGGAGACACCTGCTAATACACAACTGGGCGTCAAGATAGTGTCATTACAAGTTATGGACTCTTCAGGCGAGAAGAGCCGCGACAAGGCATCCGGCTTGGCATTACGGGAACCGGGTCGGTATGTGATAGTAAAATTGAATCGTCCAAAAAATAGAGCCCACCGTGCCTGTCGAGAGTTCAGTCTCCTCGCTGTCTGTATGTACGCCAGGTTTTTGTGGTCAGTCCATACCACGAAAGGTTGTTCAGCCCCCTCCAGCCAGTGACACCATTCCTCCTGGGCCAATTTCACAGCGAGAAGTTCCCGGTTGCCTACATCATAATTACGTTCTGTGGGAGAGAACTTCTTGGAGAAAAAGGCGCATGGATGGAGGCGGCCCTCGTTGGTGCGTTGGGAAAGCACGGCTCCTGCTCCCGTGCTAGAGGCGTCGACTTCCACGATGAACTGTTGGGCTGGGTCAGGTTGGACGAGGATGGGGGCTGAGGTGAACAAGGTTTTGAGAAGGTCCATAGCTGCTTGGGCCTCCGCCGTCCACCGGAACGGCACCTTAACGGACTTGAGGGCCGTTAGGGGGGTGGTGATGGTGCTATAATTCCGGATGAAGCGGCGATAAAAGTTGGCAAAACCTAGGAACCGTTGCAGCTCGGTCCGGGAGGTGGGACATGGCCATTCACAGATCGCCCGGATCTTCTCAGAATCTGGCTTGATGGCCCCAGGAGACACCACAAACCCTAGGAAGGCTACAGACTGCTGGTGAAAACTACATTTATCTGCTTTTACGAACAGCCTGTTCTGTAGTAAGCGATTTATTACCTGGCGTACATGTTGGACATGGTCTTTTAAACTACGCGAGGAAATTTATATATCGTCGAGGTAAACGAACACGAATCGATCGAGGAAGTCCCTGAGTACATCGTTGACGAGGGCTTGGAATACCGCGGGGGCGTTTTTGAGACCGAACGGGACCACGCGGTACTCATAATGACCACTAGGGGTGTTGAAGGCCATCTTCCACTCATCCCCTTTACGTATGCGGACCAGATGATAAGCATTACGTAGGTCAAGTTTGGAAAATATAGTGGCTCCCTGCAGTGACTCAAACACGGAGGATGTAAGCGGCAGAGGGTATTTGTAGGGGACTGTGCTGTTATTCAGTCCCCTATAGTCAATGCAGTGCCGAAGGGTGCCGTCTTTTTTTGCTACGAAAAAGAACCCAACACCCACAGGGGAGGTGGAAGGTCGGATTAACCCCGTGGCCAGACACTCTGTTATGTACTTCTCCATTGCCTCCCTCTCAGGGCGAGATCAGAGATACAGACGACTGGAAGGAAGAGGAGCACCGGGCAACAGATCAATAGCACAGTCGTAGGATCTATGAGGGGGAAGCTGGCAGGCCCTGTCCTTGGAGAATACCTCCCCCAGGTCATGGTAGACCTCCGGAATGGAGGAGAGATCCTCCGGAATGGTGGTGGTCCCCCTCAGGTGCGTTACCAGTGGGTACTGAGCACGAAGGCAGGAGGAGTGGCAGTGAACCCCCCACGTGAGAACCCTAGCCTGAACCCAATACAGGTGGGGGTTGTGAGTTTGCAACCAGGGGAAACCTAGGATAACAGGGGATTGGGCGTCAGGGGATTGGAAAACCGAAAAGCTGATCTCTTCCCTGTGGTTACCGTCGATAAGCAGACAGACTGGTTGAGTACGATGGGTGATAGGGGAGAGACGTTTGCCGTCTAAGGCAACGGGGAGGAGAGGAGAGGACAATGGAGATAGTAGTAAACCCGTTCATCGCGCGAAGTCAATGTCAACTAGATTCTCCTCTGCCCCAGAATCTATGAGAACATTGACGGACTGTCTGTGGTCAGGTAAAAGAAACACCACAGGAAGGCACAGACGACGAGATTGGGGTTTGTAGGTAGGACTCGACAGGACCCCAAACTTCACTGTCGAGTCAACCCTTTTGGCCGAACCGGGCAAGCCATGACCTGGTGGTATGACCTTAAGTATGTTTGTGAGTGGTATCGCAAGAGGACTAAAAGACTGTAATGACTTACGATAAAAGTTGGCAAACCACAAAAATCGCTGTAGTTCCTCAATAGTGGTAGAGACTGGCCGATCTAGAATAGCACTAACCATAGCCTAAAAAGGATACACGTTCCTGGTGAAACTCACATTTCTCTGCATGCACAAACAATTGGTGCTGCAAAAGACGTTGCAAAATGGAAGATACAATCCGACGATGAGCTTCTAAGTTGTCAGAAAATTTTTTAATGTCATTAGTGTAAACCAAGAGAAAATTCTCCAGAAAATCCTTTAACACCTCATTGATGAAAGACTGGAAAATGCCTGGGCGTTAGTGAGGCCAAAGGGCATAACCAGGTATTCATATTGATCGATGTGGTGACAAATGAGGTCTTCCATTCGTCCCCCTCCCTTATACGTACCAGATTGTAAGCATTACTCAGATCTAATTTGGAAAAAAATGGTGGCTGAATTAAGCCTCTCTAAAGCAGAAGGCACAAGAGAAAGAGGGTAGGCCATCTTACACGTAGTCTGGTTGAGTAATCTATAATCTATACATGACCTCAGAGTCGAGTCCTTTTTGGGAACGTAAAACAGAAGCCATGCTTATAAGGAAGAGAACCGGAAATAATCAACCACCGAAACAAGGAGCAAGTGACTAAAATTCAGATGATTGACAAAGACTAGAGGTGCCAGGTGTAATTCCCTCACCAGAGTGCAACACAGAATGAGCAGGAGTGATACATGTCATGGATGTTCTCCTATATATAAGATTAGTAATAACACAGTGCAAGAAAGTCTGAACAGTCTCAGCCCGGGACCCGCATTTTCTCATTGTCAATAGAATACAAATCATACCAATTTATTTTTGAAAAAAAAAAGATTTTTAAATATAAATATATTTCCAGTCTACAAGGTATATGTCAGACTCGTCTACCTCAGGATAAAGCGGCTGCGCATAGGAAGCGCGGAGCCGCCGCGATTTAACGCGCTGAAGGGAGCCAGGCACGCAGGTAGCAGAATAACAGGATTTATTAAAGGTGTAGTGACACCAAAAACAAAGAGGTACAAACCGACGAGTGACATAAAACAAACGACCAGCCCCGAGGACGAGAAACAACGGAAATAAATACAAAAAGACACCCGACCACGTGCACAAAACAAACCAATGACAACAAGGAGTTAATTAACTAAACTAATGACAAATGAACGTTAATGAACTCAATAGAACAAAAGGAGACAGAACAGGTGACAGGTGCCCCTGCGGTCGTGCAACGGGGGGACGCGACCAAGAAAAAAAAACAGTCCCGGGGTCCTCCACCCTCTTTGAGCCGGGCTTGGAAGGCGCTCTCAGGTGGACACCCTCTGCGGGGGAGGCATGCCGAACGCCCTATGGCTGCGAGGTCAGGTGGGCGCCCTCGGCGGATCAGGAGTGGGCCACGCCCTCTGGCTGCATGGTCCGGTGGACGCACACGTCGGGTGAGGAGTTGGCCACGCCCTCTGGCTGAGTGGTCCGGTGGACGCCCACGTTGGGCGAAGAGTTGGCCACGCCCTCTGGCTGCGTTGTCCCGGTGGATGCCCACGTCGGGCGAGGAGTTGGCCATGCCCTCTGGCTGCGTGGCGAGGCGGAAGCCCCCTGGCTGCGTGGTCCGGTAGGCGCCCTCTGGCTGCGTGGTCTGACGGACGCCCACGTTGGACGAGGAGTGGGCCACGCCCTCTGGCTGCGTGGTCCGGTGCAAGCCCACGTCGAGCGAGGAGTTGGCCACGCCCTCTGGCGGCGTGGCGGACGCCACCTGGCTGCGGGGCGTGCGGCCCCTGGACCTCGGGCTGGGCGGCGTGCGGCCCCTGGACCTCGGACTGGGCGGCGTGCGGCCCCTGGACCTCGGGCTGGGCGGCGTGATGCCCCTGGACCTCGGGATGGGCGGCGTGACGCCCCTGGACCTTGGGCTGGGCGGCGTGCGGCCCCTGGACCTCGGGCTGGGCGCCGTGATGCCCCTGGACCTCGGGCTGGACGGCGTGATGCCCCTGGACTTCGGGCTGGGTGGCGTGACGCCCCTGGACTTCGGGCTGGGCGGCGAGCGGCGCATGGGCCCCCACAGGTGTGCAGGCTTTCGGGTCCGTGGCAGGACTGCCCGCTGGCTGGACCTTGGCAGGAACGCACGCAGGAGTGGGCTCGGCAGATTCATATGCTGGCTGGACCTCGGCGGGTTCGCACGCTTGCAGGACCTTGGCGGGCACGCAAGCTGGCAGGACCTTGGAGGGCACGCATGCTGGCAGGACCTTGGCGGGTTCGCATGCTGGCAGGGCCTTGGCGGGCACGCATGCTGGCAGGACCTTGGCAGGCATGCTCCCTGGCAGGACCTTGGCGGGCACGCATGCTGGGTGTATCTGCACCTCGGGATGTCATCCTGCACACAGTAGAGGTACACCCCCACCGCAATGCCCAAACACAAAGACATGGACATATCTGACACAGGGAAGGCGGACTGGACACACGAGACAGACGAGACAGGGGGACACACCACGCTCACACCACATGTATTTACATTTACCCCCCCGAGTGCCGGCTCCGGTACCGCCCCCTCGCAGCGCGATCCAGACACGGCGCGGACGCGTCACGTGACTGCCCCGCAGCGCACGTACCGCGCTCAGCAGCTGCGCAGCGCGCACGCTGCATCTTGGCACCACGCCAGCGCGCTCTGCACCTGGATCTCGCCACGGGGGGTTTGACAAGCTGGACCGGAGCGTCCGTCCAGAACTCCTCAGAGTTGAGGAGGGTTCGTATGGGCAGAATATGCCCATACAGGTACGACTCGCCCGCCTCATCATCGGAAATCTGAACCAGATCCAGACCTTCCTCAGCGCAGAGCGCCTCGTACCCATACGTCCACATCCACTCATCATCGGAGTCATAATACTCCGTTAACTCTCTGTTACAGCCATCCTTACGGCTCCGGGATGGCGGGCTGCGCATAGCGGCGCACTCGCGGACACGGTGGAACGCGCCGCGAGTACGAGGTTACACAGCCCCCGCAAAGAAAAATTTAGAAAATAGCTTACCTGGGCTCTGGACTCCCCAAATTGACTGGCTGGTCATTCTGTCAGACTCGTCTACCTCGGGATAAAGTGGCTGCGCATAGGAAGTGCAGAGCCGCCGCGCTTTAACGCGCTGAAGGGAGCCAGGCACGCAGGTAGCAGAATAACAGGACTTATTAAAGGTGTAGTGACACCAAAAACAAAGAGGTACAAACCAACGAGTGACATAAAACAAACGACCAGCCCCGAGGACGAGAAGCAACGGAAATAAATACAAAAAGACACCCGACCATGTGCACAAAACAAACCAATGACAATAAGGAGTTAATTAACTAAACTAATGACAAATGAACGTTAATTAACTCAATAGAACAAAAGGAGACACAGAACAGGTGACAGGTGCCCTAGGCACCTGCTACAGTATATTAGTGCCATTTTATTTTGGTTTATTGGTGTAATTACTTTACTGTAATTCAAATTAGTTTATGTCGGGTTCTTTTACACCCAGTTGAACATGCTTGTTAGTGTAGCATTTCTTTCTAATAATTCATTAATTAATTCATTCATTCATTACCTTCCGCTTTATCCTATATTAGGGTCTGCGTTGGGGTTCCCCATGCCCATCCAGGGGAGAAGGTTTCGGGTGCTGGGCAGATACACCCAGGACAGGGCGCCAATCTATCACTGGGCACACACTCACTCACACAGACACTCACACATACACACTATATGGGGCAATTTAGAGAACTCAATTGACTCGATCCATGTTTTTGGATTGTGGGAGGAAACCGGAGAACCCGGAAGAAACCCACGCAGACACGGGGAGAACATGGAAACTCCACCCAGATGGGGATTCGAAGAGGGAATCCCTAGTGCTGAGAGGCGAACATGCTAACCACTAAGCCACCGTGCCCCCTTTCTAATAATTTAATAATTTAATCTAATAATTATTTAACACAGCGATAGGTTGTCGCCCTGTCCTGGGTGTATCTGCCTAGCGCCCGAAATGTTCTCCCCTGGATGGGCATGGGGAACCCCACCGCGACCCTAATAGAAGATAATGAATGAATTAATTAATTATCTATTAAGATTACATTATCTTAATATTTTGAATTTTTACATTTAGCCCAACAATTCTGTGTATAGGCTACACAACCTAAATAATAACTACACTGATCTGGTAAGTCATTTTTTAAATAGTTCAAATACAGCAGAGATCCTACCTGTCTTTGGTGTGAGTCCAGTTCCTGTAGCTACACCTGGTAGCACACCACGGCCACCAAATCCTGTTGGTACCAACGTAAATGTAAAGTTTTAACATACTGTATCATAAAATATTTGAAAATGTTGCTACTCACTACTGTAATTGATTAATTAAGATTTAGAAATCTGGGTGGCCTGGTGGCATTATGGTTAACACGTCCACCTCTCAGCCATTGGGATCCAGGTTTGAACCCCAATCTGGGTGAATTGGGTTGGTTGTTTTCATATTCTTCCAGTTTCTTCAAAGGTTTTCTTCGAATCTCAGGATTCCTCCCACAGTCCAGCAGTGCCTACTCTTAATTGCCCTGTTTAAATTGTCCATGTATAGTGTGTGTCTCTGTGTAAGTCAGTGTGTGCCCAACTATAGATTAATGCCCTGGGTGCCCAGAGCCAGAAACCTGGCATGGACATGTGGAATCTCTCCGCAATGAGATTTAGAGATCTATGTAAAACACACCTTGTCCTGGCAAAACACCTTGATATGCACCAGGTACTCCAACTCCTGCCAGAGAAACAAGTTAAATATGCAAAATTGTAAAATTCATGCCATACTAAAGTATTGTAAGAATATAAAACATTTTTTTTCAATACATTTTGAAAAAAAAAAAAACAATAACTGCAAAAACACATTAAAGTACAACAAAGCAACCCATTTTTACCTGGCACTGGTATCTTTCCTGCTTTTGAAGTTTTTCCTCCTGGGCTTACTCCTGGAAGTCCAGTTTGGGGACTGACACGACCTTAAAAAAGCAAAGTTACGAATATGAAACATTGACTTAAACACATATTTTTCAACTTTAAATTTTATTTAAAATAAAATTAGATGATTTGTTGCAGCAGCATCAAGTAGGGACAAATAAAGATATATGTATCCTTAACACACAGAAGCCTAGAGTTGATTTCAATCTTCCTCACCTTCATCTTCCACAGCTTTCTTCTCATCTGTTCCTTAAAAAAGGATTTGGTGATTTGATGGTAGTCATACCATTTTTTAAATGTTTTGAAAGTCTTGTTGTATTTTGTCAGCCCTGAGATTGTTCTTAGACCTTTCCAGATGCCATAAATTGTTCTGCTGCAGTTAATACTCCATTTTCTTTCTGTAGCAGTCTTGCACTCCCCAACCTTCTTTATCAGCTCCTTCTCTACATTCCTTATTTGTGCCTTGTTTTCTGATTTAAAAGCCTTCTTCTTGTTGTTAAGAAAGACCTCTAAGTCATGTGTAACACACTAAATTGTCTATTTTATTGGGTAATTCCGTTCCAAGTCACATATCCAAAAACATGGATTTAAGGTGATTTGGCTTGTTTAAATTGGCCCTATGCAAATTGCCCCTATATAGTGGGTGTGTGGCATGATGGCCCATTTATATTTTTGGTTAGAATTAGAATTAAATACAGAATCTCCAACATTATGTTCCAAAACAAAAAAGTAGCATTTTCTTTATAATCAATATATGGATGCAAAATACTGCAAGTCAAAATCATTTGAAGTTCTTTGTTTTAACATGAATAATCCAAACTACAATATTTTAATATAATACAACTTATTAAGGTATTAAGGTTAAACATTTGGTATATTTTGGTAACTCAATTATATTATGGTTTAGCTTTACTAGATCATATTAGCCCCATCCATAAAAAATTACACTGGCATCTATTTAGGTTTCATACTGATTACATAATTTTACTAATAACATACAAAGTACTACATGATCAGGCACCATAGTATTTGACTGTAGTAATTAACTACCATAGTAATTAACTACCTTACAGGGCTTCTCAAATTTGGAATAGCCTTTCAGCCACAGTTTAGAATTCCAAAACACTATAAATCTTTAAAAGTAAATAAATACAATTATTTACCTTAAAATTATCTATCTATATAGCTGCTCTTATTCTATAAAAGGCACGAACTATAGCCTTCAGGACAATCTCTGGGTCAACCTCCTTCAAAATTCAATCTATATTTTCAAAATTCTCTTTAACTTGTTCACTTTGCTCTAATGATGAATGTCACCTCATGAATCAAACTCACTGTGGTGCTAACTCTGACTCCATATCGTTCACCACTGCTAAATGGTGAAACGAACTTCCCAGCACCACCCATAAGGCTAAGACATTTAGCATGTTCAAGAAACATCTCAAAACACATTTCTTCCACAAGCACTTGCTATGAAAAAGCTAGATTGGAAAATAATCAGGTTTGATTATACTACAGTGTAGCTGTTTCTTCCTTAACTACTGACTGTTGTTGTTCTCTTATTTGTAAGTTGCTTTGGATAAAGGTGCCTGCTAAATGACTAAATATAAATTTAGCTGTAAACCTTTGTTAATTATTTTAATCATTAATCATTTCCATCATCTAAAATGACTTAATTAATGTAACTATTGTTTTTCTAATATTTTTGAATTCTGTTAGACTTGACACTTTAATATTTATTTATACATAATATGTTTAAATAAGGGCGGCACGTTCGCATCTTAGTGCTAGGGATTCCCGGTTCAAATCCCCATCTGGGTTGACTTTCCATGTTCTCCCCGTGTCTGCATGGGTTTCCTCCGGGTTCTCCGGTTTCCTCCCACAGGCCAAAAACATGGCCTGGCCACTTAACGAGGATGAGGAAGTTCAAGAAGTTATTTTTTCTACTTTAACCTCAGCTTGCTATTTGGGGGTTTGGCATGGATTTGTACTAATGTAAAAAGTGCTCAAATAAACTTAAATAAAAAAAAAAATGTTCCTTTACTTTACCTCCTTGCCCAGGACCTTTTGTTCCAGGACCTAAAATGTAAGCATTTTAGAAATTATTTTTGCTTTTTCACCACTAGCATGATACTAATTTATTTAAACAAGTACCTGTGCCTGGTTGAAGTCCACCTCCTACTACTCCATAGCCTGAAATCAAAATCACACAGGTTTATGTAAAGAGCAATATTGACATTTTTAAAGTTAATACTAATATCTCATATGGTATTTATATGACATAGCTGACCTGTTTTAGGAGGTTTTTGTGCCCCAAAGTACAATCCTCCTCCAGGATAGACTCCACCATCATATACACCATAACCAGCTTAAAAATATAAATGACAACAATTAAATAAAACTTGTTTTATTTAATTGTTTTATTAACTCATTGTGTATGACTGTGTAATTCTAAATTATTAAATAATTATTATTAAATAATAATTATTAAAGTACAGTTATATATTTCAACATGAAATATGGCAGTTTTTTTTGAGATATTGAGATTCTTAAGGTTCAGTTCCCTAAATGTGTCCCTGAGGGACTGTCTGGGAACTTTCATCAAGATATATTTACCATGGGTCATTGTGAACACATGTAATATTTACACTGTGTTCAAACTACAGCATACATTGTTTTTGTGAAATACATTACCACCAGGTCTAAACATCCCTCCAGTACCCAGTCCACCAGCACCCAAGTTTCCATAACCTTACAAAAGATAAAGAAAATATATATATATATATATATATATATATATATATATATATATATATATATATATATATATATATATATATATTTTAAGCAGAATAACGTGCTGGCTAGATCAGTAAACAGTTTTTTGTGTGGCACCACCCTAATATACTACAAAATTTGAGAACTTTGTGGGATTTGGTGATTCACCTGTGTGGCAACCGTCACATTGTTTTGGTGCAACGCTGGTTCACAGCATGCCTTGTGCCTGCATTTGGTCGTAATGTTAATGTGTTTTCCTGTGTTGTTTGATAAGTGCAGGTTATGTTAATTATCTGTGAGCATTTCGTCTTATGTGTGACTGTGACTTTTTGGGAGGAATCACCAGTTTGGTTAATGCATTGTGTTTGGTGTTGTTCTGCCCCTGTGGCCATGTAAGTCAAGTGTTTGCTCCATGTGTCTTTCATTATGTTCACTGGAGGTATAATAAAAAGAGCATTTCCTGCAAAAATAGCAACCTATGGTCGAGTGTCTTCTTCATGGACACCATAATTTGAAGCAGTCATTGAAATGAGAAATATTGAAGTTCAATGATTGAACCCTTATTTCAATCATTGTTGAACAAAGGGAAAGAGACTTTAAACTAATTGACTACATACAGTATGTTAAGACTATCTTTAATTTCGACATGAAGATTGTTTACTTTTTCCACATGGCATTACTGCTCAAATAAAATTATTTGCTATATATTTTACTGTTTACAGATTACTGTATAGTTTTTATAGTTTATAGTAATAAAACAAGTGGAACAAGTTTTAAGCAAGATAAGCCAAGTATTGCTTAATCTGTCAACAAAATTTTTCAACAAAAAAGAAATGTAACAAATGGGAAGAAAATGTAAACCATATTTGCTAGCTGTCATCTCAACTGATTATGTCTAGACAGGACCTCTGACTGCAGTAAATTCATCAGACCGAGAATCATTGCAAATTATGATACTGTAAAATGTGACTATATGCAACAATTTGATCTGTAAAAACTGTGCTTGGGCTGGAGAGTATTATCATATAAATGATACTTTTGTTATGAATTCTGGAATAAATTACAATATTACCGGTGCAATTTCATAAAAATTCAGCTCTTCTTTTGTTCAATAAGTCAGTGTTTTTTGTTTGTTTTGTAAGGGTTTCAAGTCTTTGAGGTATTATCCCCAGCAGGATGAGCACCTCAGGATTGATGCTGTCTCATGACAAGGTGACAAGCCTTGAATGTTCGCACATTTTGAATATATTAATCGTAATGTACTTTATCAACTAGCACACTTTTTAGCTACCTTAATTGTCTGGGATTTATCAAGTAAAGGAATCTTCAGCTACATGAAACAGTAATCGAATCTGCATGGTCTGTTATTAGTTAATAATGCTTACTGAAAACTCCCCTGACTTCCCCATGTCACTTATCAAGCCTCCCTGTAGCATATTATGCATAGCACCATTAGATCAGATTTCTTTGATGGAACTGAAGCCAAGCCAAGCCATGTGTTATGGGAATGTAGTAATGGCTGCTTGCATTGTTTCAGTAAAAAGCTCTTGGTTCATCAAGGTTATTTGCTCTAGTCTCAAGTGAGGAGGATCAATGTTTAGGACATATCCATTTACTTTACCCAATAAAATATTTGCTGAGTGTCCGTTGATTTCTATAAATTCATAATTATAAGTCACAAGTTACATTAGGGCGGCACGGTGGCTTAGTGGTTAGCACGTTCGCCTCTCAGCATTAGGGATTCCCGGTTCGAATTCCCATCTGGGTGGAGTTTCCATGTTCTCCCCGTGTCTGCATGGGTTTCCTCTGGGTTCTCCGGTTTCCTCCCACAGTCCAAAAACATGGATCAAGTCAATTGAGTTCTCCAAATTGCCCCATATAGAGTGTGTATGTGTGCGTGTCTGTGTGAGTGAGTGTGTGCCCAGCGATAGATTGGCGCCCTGTCCTGGGTGAATCTGCCCAGCGCCCGAAACGTTCTCCCCTTGATGGGCATGGGGAACTCCACCGCGACCTAATATAGGATAAAGCGGAAGATAATGAATGAATGAATAAAAGTTACATTAGACATAGTAGTGCAGTGATTAGTGCTTTTTTTTAAAAAAAAATAAAAAATCCACTGTTCCCTTTCTGGGTAAGATGGACACAGTTCATTATTTATAGTGTTTGTCTATTCTGGACTTTTTATTCAAATAATTGTGTGGATTTCCTCCCACAGTTCAAAACATGATAATAGGTAAATTGGCCATGCTAAATTGGCCATGGGTCTAAGAATGTGTGTGAATGTGTTTATCTGTGTGTTCTCTGAGATGCACTGGTAACCTTTCCAGGGTGTTTCTTTGCATTTTGTCCTAAGGCTTAATACAAAAAGAAAATGAAAAAAAAAAAACTGAAAATTAACCAAAAACTAATGTCATAAATTTTAAATGTTGCAACAAAATTGCAAACAGCTGTACAATAATATGATGACTATAACATTTAGAAATCTGACACTTTTATAACCATTTTTTTCAATATTTTCTATTAAGTGGTAACTGTGGTTGCAAATGCTCATAATTAACACCTAATTATCTTGATGCAAATCCTGCTTAATTGTGATTCAAAATTGTTTGTTATTTTGTGAAAATGAACATTGCCTCCATGTGCTTACAGTAAAAGCTTTAATTAACACAAATTGTGCTGTCATGTCAAATAGTATTCATTGGTTAATACTGGAACTAATTGGGATGTCTTTAATTAGAAATCCATAAATCATGGATTTTGAAAAAGAGAAAAACTGTCAAGCTAACCAAACCCATTCATGAGTGAAGAGCTTATCAAAGTTGATTTTCAACAGACCTAGCTGTTGATTCTTTAAAACCATATGTTGCCTAATAGGAGTATAGTTTCCTTAAGAATGTGACATCAAAGTTTAAAGTCTAGCCACTGTTAAAAACAAACCTGCTACATATCATGTTGTTCCATAAATAGACACAGTGGGCTGTAGTCATGCACAATGTTTATGCCGCTTTTGCTTGGTGAGAAATTAGCAAAAGAATAAAATAATTCTGTCCAGCATCAACATAATGACAGTCTACATTCAGTCTAAAATCATAAAAAAAATGCTCAGGCTTGAAGTGTTTAAATGAAACAATCTTCGATGCAAACAAACTCCATACTGAGAAAATTAAACAGGACAGCTTACATTTACCATTTTTTTAGTGTCTGAAAATGTTGTCCAGATGGTATCTGGTATGATTCACATAGCAGGCAGAGGGAGCCAAAGATAAGAAACCACAGTGTCTCTCTCTCTCTCTCCCTCTCTTGCTCTTTCTTGCTCTCTCTCTATCTCTCTCTCTCTTTTCTCTCTTTATCACTTGCCCCTTCTTTTTTCTCTCTCTGGCAGCTGTGGATGCTGCAGGATTTAATTTAAAAGAACTGAAAATTCCATGGCTATGGTCCATGTAACTGATGGCAGCCGCTGTGAACCAACAATAAGGTTCTGGAATTTATTGGCACAGCTTTTCTTCAGATTGCAATTACTTGTATTACCCTGTAATTTAAAAAAAATGTAAGGCAACCAGAGAAAAAGAACACCTACAAAAAAATCAAATGATTCTTTCTTTTTCTAAGTGTAATCAATGTTTCATTCTACTAATAAATACCCTACAATTTAATTAAACACTGATATTTGGTTTTCCTCAGCATATATATATAAAGAAACAAATTCATATATAGCATTGTAGTACTGTACTTTCATCCCTGCAAAAGTGAGCATATATATATATATATATATATATATATATATATATATATATATATATATATATATATATATATATATTCATTCATTCATTATCTCCCGCTTTATCCTCTATTAGGGTCGCGGTGGGGTTCCCCATGCCCATCCAGGGGAGAACGTCTCGGGCGCTGGGCAGACACACCCAGGACAGGGCGCCAATCCATCACTGGGTACACACTCACACACACTCTATATGGGGCAATTTAGAGAACTCAATTAACTTGATCCATGTTTTTGGGACTGTGGGAGGAAACCGGAGAACCCGGAGGAAACCCACGCGGACACGGGGAGAACATGGAAACTCCACCCAGATGGGGATTCGAACCGGGAATCCCTAGCGCTGAGAGGCGAACGTGCTAACCACTAAGCCACCGTGCCGCATATATATATTTCAATGAGGAAAATAAGTATTTGATCCCTCTTGCCAAACACACTCAATACTTAGTGGCAAAGCCTTTGTTTGCAAGCACAGCGGTGAGACGTTTGTTGTAGTTAACCAGCACACACACCAGGGGGAATTTTGGCCCACTCTTCTTTGCAGATCCTCTCTAAATCATGAAGGTTGGTGGGCTGTCGCTTGGCAACTCTGACCTTCAGCTCCCTCCATAGATTTTCGATCGGATTGAGGTCTGGCGACTGGCTGGGCCACTCCATGACCTTAATGTGTTTTTTCTTGAGCCAATCCTTTGTTGCCTTTGCTGTATGTTTAGGGTCGTTATCATGTTGGAAGACCCAACCTGGCCCATTTTCAGATCCCTGGCAGAGGGGAGGAGGTTGTCCCTCAGGATTGTGCGGTACATGGCTCCATCCATCTTCCCAGTGATGCGGTGTAGTAGCCCTGTACCCTTGGCAGAGAAACACCCCCAAAACATTATGCTTCCACCTCCATGCTTGATGGTGGGCACAGTGTTCTTGGGGTCATAGGCAGCATTTTTCTTCCTCCACACATGGCGGGTGGAGTTGAGGCCAAAAAGTTCACCAAAAACTAAAAAACCAAAGTTCAGTTTGTCTGACCACAAAACCTTCTCCCAATAACTTGGTTCATCTTTCAAATGATCATTGGCATACTTGAGGCGCGCCTTCACATGTGCTCTCTTCAGCAGGGGTACCTTTCGGGCACTGCAGGATGTGAATCCATTGTTGCGCAAAGTGTTGCCAATTGTTTCCTTGCAAACTGTGGTCCCAGCTGCCTTCAGGTCATTTGCTAACTCCTGCCGAGTGGTTGCAGGACGATTTCTGACCGTTCTCAGCATCATTGCCACCCCACGAGGCGAAATCTTCTTTGGAGCACCGGGCCGAGGTCTGTCATGTTATACATTTTAAACTTTCTGATAATTGCACCAATAGTTGTTACTTTCACATCCAACACCTTACTAATCTTTTTGTAGCCCATTCCAGCTTTGTGAAGGTCAACAATTCTGACTCTGAGGTCCTGTGACAGCTCTTTGGTTTTACCCATGTTGGAGACTTGAAATCTGTGTGATCTGTCTGATTCTGTGGACAGGTGTTTTTCACACAAGTGATTAGTGAGAACAGGTGGCTTCAGGTCAGGTAACAAGTTGATTGGGAGTGTCTAACTGGTCTGTAAAAGCCAGAACTGCTAATGAATACTAAGGGATCAAATACTTATTTCACTCCATGAAATACAAATCAATTAATATATATTCCTTAGATTTATTTTCTGGATTTTCTTTTTAATATTCTGTCTCTCCATGTAAGAATACCATTAAAAGTATAGAATGATCGTGTCTTTATTAGTGGGCCAACGAAGAAAATCAGCAAGGGATCAAATACTTCTTGGACTCACTGTATATATATATATATATATATATATATATATATATATATATATATATATATATATATATATATATATATATATATATAGTGTGACAATCAAAAACCTCTTTTAATATGGTTTATCTTTTAGGTTAATAAATTATGGATACTCAAATGGCATAAAACAGATTGGCCTGTTTAACTTATTTTGCATTGTGGAGAGTTTTCTTTTAAAAAGAAATGCATGCATTATGATGAGACCCTAATATAGGACAAAGCGGAAGATAATGAATGAACAATTATAGAGTAGTTGGTCACTTTTATAATATGTACTTTAACAAATAATGGTGACTGTTTTTATATTTGTACTTTGTTTTTCTTATGTTTTTGCTTTTCCATTGCAAATGTAATTTCCACTAAATGTAATTAATTTACAATTATTTACAATTATTACTTAACCATAAATATAACCAAGAGTCAAAAGGAAATACTAAGGGACTTGAATTTAACAATTTGACATTAAAAAGATACATTTTCGTTGTAGAGAAAAGCCTGCATTTCTTACGATGTGCTAATATGTTCATACTGTAAATAACACAGGCTAAAATTAATTAGAAAATTAGTTTTACTACCAAAATAACATGTATGGCCACATTACTTCATTTGGAATCAAACACTGTACACATGGACTCTGTGTACTATGCATACTGGCATAAGGTGTGGCCACAAATGTCTGTTTTTTAAAATGTGAGATATTGCACAATTCATACATCAGAAACATGTCAATAACGTAGCCAACTTAAGTCATACGCTTAGTTGTGAAATGTCCAGATGGTTCACACATGTATCCAGCCATTGTAAGCCAAACAGTCTTCTGATAAATCAGACTTGAGGAATGATACAGCAAAAAAGACTTGAGACTTACATCTTTTATTCATGCCCCTCAGTCAATGAGTATTGACTGTATTCCATGTAAGTGTCTGGTTTATATCCTCCCTCTCTCTCTTTTACTCTCTCTCTTACTCTCTGCGTGAGAGCGCTCAGCGTTTAAGCTGATTTCTCCCAGTTTTTTTGTGTGTACAGCGTGTTTTGCTGTGAGTGTGTGTGTGTGTGTTAAAGTGTGTGAGTGTGTGAGGAGTGTAGTTGAGGCATGTTAAGAGCTGTGGAGCTTCTGCTGTCATTGGGTAGCTGGAGTATGGCGGCTCCATACAGCGACGCTGTGTATGAGGGGCTCACCCGCCGGCACGCCGTGAAGGCGGAGTGCAGGGCCGGTGTGGAGGAGTGCTGTCTGGCGGCGGAGGAGGTGGTGGGACACAGCAATCTGCTCGCTGCGTCCCCCAGTGAACCGATCGTCGTTATACTCGCTAAAACGATCGAAATCGCGAACGATCTAATGCAGAAGGGAATCGTTTTAAATGGACAGCTGACTGCGGTTTTACCTTTAAGTACTCCATCCAAAAATATCATTCTTGTCCAACGTGCCCCCGTTTTTAAAAAACTGATTGTTTAGGAACTCTCCTGTTTTGGAAAAATTTAATTAAAAAGTTTCTAATCAGTCAGAGAATGAAGCACATGATTTCTTATAGGAGAGATGTCTACATGGTGTTAAAGGAGCTCAAACTGGCCATAAAGTTTAAAATACATGGTTTCGATTATGCTGTTAGTTCAAACACCAATATGAAATGCTTCAGGTGTGGGCAGGTAGGACATCTTATTCGAGATTGTCCAAAAAGTGCTGAAACGAACCCCAAAATACCAGAAAACCCCGAAAAGATACTGCTAGACCTGCTGTGGTCATTCCCCCTGCGGCTGCTGCATGTTCAATGGTGGAGGAAATGGCTCCTGCCCCAGAGTGCGAGGTGGACAAGGCAGACATGTCCACAGAAGGTGACAGTGTAGAGAGTGAACAGGCACATGAGATGTGTTTAATACCTGCACCAGAAATAGAGGAGCCAAGTGTAGAGCCAGGGGTGAATGAAAGGCACAAGGTGGTAGAACCAGGACAAAATGAAGAGATGAGAGTACACTCCATTATGCCCAGTAAAAGAAAGAAGCGGGGGCACAGAAACGAAACCAAACAGGCCAAAAGGGAGGTTAACACACAGAAAGACGAGGATCCAGACAATGATGGCTCTGAGTCTGGTTGGTCTGTATGCTCTCAAGATAAGAAGCTCCCAATGCAGTACACTGCAGAGGAAATTAACAAGTTCCTTAGCATCACTAAAGGTCAGAAAGTTGCAAAGGTAGAGTTTTTACACTCTAAAACACTTTAAAATACTGACCAAACTGCACAAAATCCACACTGATAACTCGTATTAAACCGTCCTTATTTTTTTCGAAATGAGTGACGTAAAGATTAAATCTAAATGGGGCAAGAGATGGTAAGAAGAGTGTTGTTGGAAGGTTGGAAGATTGGAAGGTGCTTGCAGTTTTAAGTCACCTCTCTACCACAAGTGGTGGAGTGGGTGTTTTTTTTTTTACAAATAATTTTATACTCTTACATGGTGGAGGAGGTTTTACCTGATTTTCTAAAGGTAAAATCCTGCTTTGAAGAAAATCTGCTGTGTTTACGCCCCGACTGCAGCAACAGAGAGAATGATGTTTTTAAACTCTCTTAGCACTGTGATTTATAACTGTGATTTTAATTACATTTTAATTCTGGGTGGGGATTTTAACTGCACTGCTGACGTTCTGGACAGAAACCACATGGAACAACACACCGCTTCCCGCAGGCGGCTGTGTGAGTTCATTGAGAACCATGATCTGTGTGACGTATGGCGAAATGTACACGGTAATCAGAGACAGTATACATGGGCTCACTCTGTAGATAATACACTCTCTTTAGCCAGACTTAATCCATTTTATTGTTTTAAACATTATTTATCCACTTTTATAAACTGTTTTATATATCCTGTTAGTTTAGATCATTGTATGGTTCAATGTGTGATCAGAAAAGCTCAGGTAAAGCACCGGAGTGCATACTGGCATTTTAATACAGTGCTTTTAAATGATATTCATATTAAAGAGTGGTTTATTTATTTTTGGATGGTTTTTAAGACCCAGAAAACTTTTAAATCATTACAGCAGAGGTGGGACATGGCCAAAATACAGATTAAAATGTTCTGCCAACAGTGCACTTGAAATGTCACTAGTGCCAGGACTCTTAAAGAGCTAGAGTCTGAGATCACTAAACTGCAGACTCTAGCACAGACAACAGGAGATCAAGAGCACATAAAAGCTCTTAAAACTAAAAAGATCTCCTTTAACAACCTGCTGGGTGTCACAGCACAGGGGGCATTGGTCTGCTCACTTTTCCAGAATGTGAGTGAAATGGATGCTCCTTCTAAATTCTTCTTTTGTCTCGAGTGTAAAAATGGACAGAAAAGGTAAATGCATGCCATGCGAACAGAATCAGGGGATCTCTTCTCTGAGCTATCAGACAATCAACTTCCTTTCAAAGCTATACAAGTGTGAGCGGGTCGAGGCACAGGAGGTGCAGAGGGGCTTTCTGCAGATGCAGGCCAGGGTCAACGTGTAGTCTGCCACAGCACTCGATGCTGAACTCTCCATGGAAGAGGTTCAGGAAGCCCTGCACAGGATGGACAATGGCAGATCTCCTGGCATCGATGGTCTCCCTGTTGAATTCTACAAGGTATTCTGGTCAGTGTTGGGTGAGGACGTGCTGTATGTGCTGAAGGAAAGCATAATTGAAGGGAAGCTCCTTGTGAGTTGTCGGACAGCCATCCTCACACTGTTACCAAAGAAGGGACACCTGACAGAGCTAAAGAACTGGCGCCTGGTGGCATTACTGTGTACAGACTATAAGCTGTTCTCAAAAACGTTAGCCTCAAGACTGGTGAAGGGGATGGAGCAGATAGTTCACATTGCCCAGACATAATACAGTATGTGCCTGGTAGTTCCATTTTTGATCATTTTTGAAATGCTGCAATTGAAAACTGGTCTCATATTCCTAGATCAGGAAAAGACCTTTGACAGAGTAGAACATCAGTTCATGTGGAAGGTTCTGGAGTTTCAGTTTTAACCCCGGTTTTATAAACATGGTAAAGGTGCTGTACAGTGACATTGGGAGTGTACTGAAAGGTAACGGTGGTATATGTGCTCCTTTTAAAGTACAGCAAGGTATAAGACAAAATCGAGTCAATTGAGTTCTCTAAATTGCCCCATATAGAGTGTGTATGCGTGCGTGTCTGTGTGAATGAGTGTGTGCCCAGTGATGGATTGGCGCCCTGTCCTGGGTGTATCTGTCCAGCACCTGAAACGTTCTCCCCTAGTAGCAAACCTTTTTTTTGCTGCTTTACTTGGTCTCTCTCTAGCTGGCGGTTAGCAATAATATGTGCCTACCCCATTTCGCACTACGACAAATAGAGTAAATTTTTAGAGTAAGACACTTTAAAAAAAATTTTTTACAGCAGCTGGAAAATACTTAGAGAACCATGCAGATTCATCATACTGGGCTTTTGGGCAATTTTTTCCATTACTCAAAACTTAAAAAAAACAAATGCTGAAAGTTACTGTATGTTACTGTAACCCGGGGTGTAGTCCACCTCTGCTGGTACCTTTTCCTCTGCATTGTGTATTTTTTTGTTTTAGAGAAAGAGGCAGACTGGACACCAATACTGTTCTTTTTTATGATCGCAGCTCAGTAGCAGCAGTTTATTTAGTGACAGTCTTTCTCACAGCACACATGTAGCTCTCTCCATCACACACACACAGCATAGCACAGCTCTCAGCCACCTTCACACAGTATAACACAACACTCACTTAATACAAACTTTGTCACTTTCTGCTTAATAAAATACTGAAAATCTGCACAATATGAACTTGTAGAATTACACAGCTAGTACAGCAATATTTTAGCTTAAGAAAAACACATATATTTGAGTGAAGTACAAAACTGCAAAAATAATATGCAAAAGGTCTCAATATTAACTAAATATAACCCTATATGGAGTTTAAGAACTTTCTGTTACATTTTAAAACAACATATAAACATGGATGGCTTTATAAAAACAATTATTTTTAACTAAATGCTCCTTAGCACATCTTACCTTCACACAGTATAACACAACACTGACCCGCGCTGCTTTTGAGCAGGCAATTACAGTAGCTTGGGTCGAAATGCCACCTAGCGACTCGGAGGGGAACTACTGCCTACACCCACCCCTACTAAAGATGATGGCAGCCCTGCCATCAAAATAACTCTGACCGCAAAAACTAGAACATTAACTGGGTCTATAAGTTACTTAAATGAATTTTTGTGTGCCTGTGTGTGTCATGCATGTGATGTATTGTTTCTGCCATTCCCCATTCTCGCCAGCTCCCATATTCTCCGTCCTCTGTTTATCTTGTCCTCCATTGTCTCTTCTCCAGGGACATACAAATGATACGACAGTCTATTTGGTGCTCTCCTCTTTCTTGAAGGATTGCGGCGGGGGGCATCTTTACTGTCGGTGCACTCTTTGAGTACTTGCGGGGTCTGATCGTCTTGGGTCAAAGTTTCGTCTAGTGCTCTTGTACTGGGGTCAACATTCTGACTTTGGGTCAGGCCAGCGAAATCCTGGTCATCCGAGCCATTTCCCATGTCAGTGTCATCTTCAGAGACATCGCATCTCAGTTCTGCGGGTCCACATCCAGTCTCATGGTTGTCAACATCACTCTCACATACTTCTGAGTCCTCACTGTTGCTCAAATTCTCTTCCTCAATCTCCTGACCCTGCACAGGCACCAAGAGAAAGAACATGCATTGAGTCATGAGATTCTGATGAACCACTCTTTCTACAGAGCCATCTTCCGACTTAACAACATACACGGGTATCCCAGGCTGTTTCTTTATGACCAGGTATGGCTTTGGTTCCCACCTATCTCCCAGCTTCTGTCTAGTTTCCGTGTGACAGACCTTGATTAGTACTCTGTCACCTGGTGTGAATTGTCTGACCTTGGCTTTCACATCATAGTGTTTCTTTTGGGTTTCTTTGGCATGTCTGGAGGTGAGGTTGGCCTGCTCACAAGCATATTTGAGGCAATCATGAAGGGTTTTGGCATACTCTGAGTGTTCACAGTAGCCAGTAGTTGGAGCCAATCCAAATACAAGGTCAATCGGTAGTCGTGGGTGTCGACCAAACATCAGGTAGTAAGGTGTGTAGCCTGTGGAGTCATGGCGGGTACAGTTATAAGCATGGGTCAGCGCATCAATGTACTCATGCCAGCGTGCTTTTGCCTGAGGTGGCAGTGTGCCCATCAGGTTCATCAGGGTATGGTTAAACCTCTCGGTCATCCCATTACCTTGCGGATGGTAGGGTGAAGTGTGGCTCTTTTGGGTACCTGTTAGCCTGCACAACTCTTTGACAACATTACTCTCAAAATTTCGTCCTTGGTCCGCATGGAGCTTTGCTGGGAACCCAAACTTGCAGAAGAAGTTCTTCCATAACACCTTTGCTACTGTTTCTGCCTTTTGGTCCTTGGTAGGATAGGCCTGTGCCCAGCGAGAGAAATGGTCTGTTACCACTAGGATGTTCTCAAAGCCACCTTTGGATTTCTCAACAGTCAAGAAGTCAATACAGATGAGCTCCAGGGGTGCATTGGTGTGGATGCTGACAAGGGGTGCTCGGAGATTGGAAGTTGGTGTCTTTCTTAGGCAGCACCTTTCACATTGTTCACACCATGTTTTGACATCACTGAACATCCGGGGCCAGTAAAATCTTTCCCTGACCAGAGCAAATGTGCGCTCCACCCCAAAATGCCCTGAATCATCATGAAGTGACGACTTGACGACTAGCCACGGAACTTCTCTGGCAGCACTAACTGGTAGAAGGCTCCTCTCTGCTTATCTCTCACATGCCGGAACAGGATGTCATCCTTCACCACGAGTCTCTTCCACTCCTTTCGAAGAAGTTTTCCATGCTCATTACTCCGGATTCTTGTAGAACGCTTGGGCTTGGCATACTGAGCTTTGTAGTACAGGACGGGCCCAATCACAGGGTCAGTTCTTTGGGCTGCTCTTATCTCTTGTTTGGACATGCTTGGCAGGGCATCACTACCAGCACTACAGAACTGGTCTGCAGCATTCATTGTCTCACTTGCACTAAACTCACTTGGTGTACCTTCTCTCTCTTGTGAATGTTTCTGGGAAGATGTGGCTACTAACTGTGGGCATGTGTGTAGGGCCTTTGCGACCTCACTGGTTGACATTCGTGATAGGCCGTCTGCATTGGCATTACACCCTCCCTGTCTGTACTGAATATCGAAATTAAACATCGAGAGATGTGCCACCCAGCGCTGGCCTGTTGCATCTAGCTTAGCAGTGGTCATCACATACTTAAGCGGATTGTTATCTGTAAGGACTGAGAACTTATGCCCATACAGATGGTCATAGAACTTTTCTGTCACCGCCCATTTTAAGGCTAAAAACTCCAGCTTGTGCGCAGGGTATCGTGTTTCTGCTGGACTTAAACCACGGCTGGCATATGCAATCACTCTTTCTTGACCATCTTGAAATTGAGCTAACACTGCACCCAAGCCTGCTAACGATGCATCTGTCTGGAGCACAAAAGGCTGACTATAGTCTGCATAGCCAAGGACTGGAGCTGTAGTAAGCTTAGTCTTTAGAGTCTGAAAGGCATTCTCACACTCCTCTGTCCACACAAATGGAAGTCCAATTTTTGGAGGTTCTTTCCTGCCTCTCTTTTTCTTTCTTGGGTCACCTGAGGTTAGTCGGTACAGTGGTGCAGCAATTGATGCGTAGCCTTCAATGAATCTGCGGTAATACCCTGCAAAGCCCAGGAATTGCAACAACTCAATGCCGGTTTTCAGGCACTTTCCATCCCGCCACTTTACTGATCTTGTCTGGGTCAGTCTTAATGCCTTCGCTGGACACCAAATGGCCCAAGTAGAGTACTTCTCGTCGCAGCAGTTGGCACTTTTGAGGTTTCAACTTTAGGCCATACTTCCTCAGCCTATTAAAGACCATCTGCAGTCTCTCCAAGTGCTCGTCGAAGGTTCTGGAGAAAATAACTATGTCATCCAGATAAATGAGCAAGCTTTCAAAGTTAAGATCACCAAAGCAGCATGTCATTAACCTTTGGAATGTCGAGGGTGCGTTCTGCAAACCAAACGGCATCCGATTTGCCTCAAACAGTCCCATTGGTGTACTGAATGCTGTCTTGTGTTTATCAGCCTCCGCCACCTCCACCTGCCAGTATCCAGAGGTTAAATCAAGCGTGGAAAAGTACTTAGCCTGCCCCAAGGCCTCCAGAGCCTCCTCAACTCTAGGAAGAGGAAAGGCATCACGGGTGCTGCAGGAATTCAGTTTCCTATAATCCATACATATTCTCAGAGAGCCATCTTTTTTTGTAACGACCACAATAGGTGAGGCATATGGGCTCTTACTGGGACGTATCACACCTGCTTCTTCCATCTCTGTGATGGTTTTTCTCACTGCCTGGTACTGGGATGGTGGTATCTTCCTATAGGGTAGCCGAAAAGGCTTGAGGTCCACCAGTGGTATCTCGTGCTTAACAACTGTAGTGTGCCCATAGTCCAAATGATGTTTAGAGAACACATCACTGTTCTTCATGATGACATCCTTCATCTGCAGATACTGATTCTCTGTCTCAAAACAGGCACTGCTTAGGTCTAAAAGGGAGATAATATTTTGTTCAGGCTTACTGTGAGGCTTGTCTTGAGCTGAACCTGCTTGAATTGTGTGGGCTTGGGGGTTCAGGCTACCGGGTGGCAGCTTAAATGTCTCTAAGCCCACCTCCTCCCCCCTTTCCAACACCTTCTTTACCAAAAAGACCTCAGCAATGGGGGTTTGCGGCCATATCTGCATAGGCCGTCCAGATAGATTTATTATCCGAACAGGAACACAGTTTCTTCTAACATTTGCTACGAGTCGACCAACAGCTAGACCTTCAGGGAGTTTCTGGGAAGCCAACCCTTCAACAAGGGCTGTATATTCTCGTCTCCTAGGACCTCCAAAGACTCTACCAATCACACTTATCTCCTTCCCAGGAGGAATGACCTGTGCTCGCTGCCCATTATACTTCACAGGCCCCACTCTACCAGTGCACTCATCTGACTCGGCTTCTTCAATTTCCACTAGGGCAGAGTACCATTCAGGATGAGACTGCTTGACCCTGGACAGGTACTGTATGCCAAATTTAGACTTCAAGTGTTCTTGTGATGCACGTATAACATTTGTGCCTATCAACAATGGAACAGAGGCCCTGTAGTTGCAGACTGGGACGACAAAGGCTGGAACTCCCTGATAAGACTTATCCAGAAAAGAAAGGTTTAAATGCAGAATGCCAAGATGCTGCACCAGTTGGCCCCCAGCACCCTCAATAGGAATGTCAGTAGGCTGGAGGGTTTGAGAGTGCAGCTCAGGGTGTTTGCGCCAGAACTTATCAGTAATTGTGGTCACTTGTGATCCAGAATCAATAAGCGCTCTGCATTTCATTCCATTCACTGTAACATCACCTTCATTTGTTGGGCCGATTAGAGGAGTAGCACATAAATGCTCACTGTCTTTGGGGGACTCTTGAAACACGCCTGCAGTTGCCCCTACATCCACGGGCTCTATGCGTTTAAATGCTGGCGAACCTGACGTTCTCCCTGAGGCTGGTCATCCGTAGGCAGAACAGCTCTACATACTCTAGCTACATGCCCGGTTTTGCCACAACGGAAACACACTAAAGGTGGATTGTTTAATTTCGGTGGCGCTACGGCATGAGTTGGTTGGGGTGTAGTTGCCATTTTGGACTCTAAAGCTGCCATTCTGGAAATCTGTTCTTCTTGCGTCAAAGCCAGTTTTTTTACTAAAGCTGTTAACTCAGCTAGCTCAGAATCACGTCTTCTCACAAACTCTGGTTTAGGTGTCTGTATGCTTTCTGTACTTGTAACTTGGACTTGGTTGATGGGTCGTTTTGCTCTTGACTGTGCGGGAAATTTCTTTAATTCTCTGGCCAGTTGACGAAGTTCTGACTGGAGTTCCCGAAAACTCATGTTCCGTGGTTTCATTGGGGAAATTCGAATGTACACCTCTTCATCATGAAGTCCTCTCAAAAATTGACGAGTTAACTTTCCATCTCTGTCTGCAAAGGGATTACCACCATTCTGTGTTTCTTCTACTGTGCGAAGGACCGATTCTAAAGCAATGGCATACGAACATGCAGTCTCACATGGCTTTTGTGTTCTCTCATAGAAATCAGCAAGTGGGTCAAGAGACGATTGGATATCACCATATTCTGCTCTCAGTTCATCAAATGCTCTGCTTGGGAACTGCTCATTGATGGGTAAATTCAGTACTAGCTTTCTGGCCTCGCCACTTTAATGTCGAACCACTGTAGCAAAGCCAAGGTCAGGCGTGAGGCATCCAGCATTCTAATTTGGTGAGTTTGGGTAAATCCACATGCTTGGGTGGGTCTATCAGGGTTTTGGGATGAGGCACTCATGATCGGTGCTGCACAAACATCTGAGGTCGGTAAGTGATTAGCAGTGGCGTTATATTGAGATGGAGGTTGATTGTGATATTGTGGGGGTGTGGAGTAAGGCTGTTGCTGACTAGGCGCTGGTGCCTGATGAAAGGCATGGGCATCGTTTGGGAGACTATAGTGGGTCTGTTGGGTAGCTGGGTGCATTGGATACTCAGCTGGGATGAATCCATGTTGATGGCTATAATGGGTTGCATGTGCTGGCAATCTGTAGTGTAGCTGTGGGGTGTCCTGATGTACATGAGTGTTCTGTAAGCTTTGGTTTGCTAAGCTAAACACTGGGGTTGGGCTGGTATGTGGCAATGTGTACAGCTGGCTATGCTGTGTAACTATGGGTGAACCCTCTGATGGCTGAGGGAGTACATCATCCGCAATGCACACTTCTAAGTCATGATTGTGGTTACCTGAGTGTGGCTGCGCTATTTCACGTCTGATAGAACACCATGGTGTTTCAGAGGTAAGCTGCTGTCTTACTAGATTAGGTCTATGGGGGGTGTCACCACTAGCCATTTTTATTTAGAACTTCAACAGTGTAAGTAGATTTTAATGTGTGATAAGTGAGTTAGTCAATAATACAAAAAAAAAACCTAATATTTAGATACAGATTAATCATAAAACTTCCCAACACTCTAAATGTAAGTAATGTAACTCTTATCACAGTCTATTTACAAATGAACATATGCACTTTTTTTTTTTTTTTCAAATAAAATTTAAAAGAATTTTAAGTCCAAAGGATATAGATCTATGACTGTTGACTGCGATCCGGGTCACGGCACCAAAGATGTAACCCGGGGTGTAGTCCACCTCTGCTGGTACCTTTTCCTCTGCGTTGTGTATTTTTTTGTTTTAGAGAAAGAGGCAGACTGGACACCAATACTGTTCTTTTTTATGATCGCAGCTCAGTAGCAGCAGTTTATTTAGTGACAGTCTTTCTCACAGCACACGTGTAGCTCTCTCCATCACACACACACAGCATAGCACAGCTCTCAGCCACCTTCACACAGTATAACACAACACTCACTTAATACAAACTTTGTCACTTTCTGCTTAATAAAATACTGAAAATCTGCACAATATGAACTTGTAGAATTACACAGCTAGTACAGCAATATTTTAGCTTAAGAAAAACACATATATTTGAGTGAAGTACAAAACTGCAAAAATAATATGCAAAAGGTCTCAATATTAACTAAATATAACCCTATATGGAGTTTAAGAACTTTCTGTTACATTTTAAAACAACATATAAACATGGATGGCTTTATAAAAACAATTATTTTTAACTAAATGCTCCTTAGCACATCTTACCTTCACACAGTATAACACAACACTGACCCGCGCTGCTTTTGAGCAGGCAATTACAGTAGCTTGGGTCGAAATGCCACCTAGCGACTCGGAGGGGAACTACTGCCTACATTACACTCGTCTACCTTGGGCTAAGAGCGGCTGCGCAGATAAGGCGCAGAGCCGCAGCGCTTTAACGCGCAGCAGGGAGCCAGGCACGCAGGTAGCAGGAACACAATTTTATTCTGGTGTAAAGACACCAAACACACAGGTACACAAAACGAGTGAACATGAAAATAAGACGCGCACGGAGGACGGGGAACACTGGAAATAAATACACAAACACATCCCATCACGTGCACCAAACCAACCAATGACACTACGGAGATACTTAACTAAAACAACCCGGACTGACAGCTAATTAACACCAAACAAGGACACAGAAGAACAGAAACTGAAAAATAAAAGAACAGAAAAACAGGTGCCCTAGGCACCTGTTACACTGTAATACTTGTATAATAAGTTCACCTTTTTTGTATAATCAAGTTCACCTTTTTAAACACCTTTTTCTTGATCTCACAGGAGATCAAGAGCACATAAACGCTCTTAAAACTAAAAAGATCTCCTTTAACAACCTGCTGGCTGTCACAGCACAGGGGGCATTGGTCTGCTCACGTTTCCAGAATGTGACTGAAATGGATGCTCCTTCTAAGTTCTTCTTTGCCCAGTGCCTGAAGTGTGGCCTGCTGACTGCATTTCTGGCCTCCGTAGCAGCCAGCAGGCCAGCATTCTAGTTTGAGCTTCTGCTCATACGCCACGTCGGGGTTTCAGAGTGGTGTGTTGATTTAGTTCTGCAGTTCGCTCCCGGCTTTCCACGCCGAGCACTCAGCAGCTATTCCGCTGCTTGTGTTATTTCGTTTTGTTTTGTTTTCTAGTTCGGGCACGTTTCGTCGTGTTGTCAGCGGCGTTCCCGCTGTTTTATGTTTTTTCGGTGTATTTCGGATCGCGTTTCCTCCAGCGGTATTCCCGCTGCGCAAAGCTAATAAAAGGCTTTTGTATTCGCTTACCTGGTCGCCTGGCTCACTATTTCCGCACCGCGCTGCACCGCCATTGTTCAGACAGCGCGCCCCATTGTGACATAATGCTGGCCTCACCCAACAGTTGCCGAGTCCAGGATTCCTCCTCCGGGTAAGCGCTCACTTTCATCATATTCCTACGCGACCGCGTTTCCCGGCTTTCGTCCCGGGTTTGTTGTTTTTTTTGTTGTTTATGAGCGCTAGCAGTGTTAGCGTCCGTGCTAACTGCGTTTAGCCGCGTTCCCCGGCTTTCGTCCCGGATTTGTTTTATTTTTATATATACACATCGGTAGCTGCGTTAGCTTAGGCGCTAGCCCGCTTGTGTATTATGGTTCCAGCTGCAGCACTCGGCTATTTACATCGGCGTTAGCCACGCCACTAGCCACGTTTTTCTTTGCTGCACCTGGCTATTTAGTTTGGCGTTAGCCACGCCGGTAGCCGCGTTTTCAGTTGCAGCATTCGGCTACTTAGATCGGCATTAGCCACGCCATTAGCCGCACCCTCCAGCTGCAGCAGCGGCTTCCGTAACTCGGCATTAGCACTGCCTTTAGCCGAGTCCCCAGCTGCTGCAGCAAGGCTAATTAACCCGGCACTAGCCATGCCAGTAGTTACCCCAACTGTAGCGATCGGCTTTCTTAGCTTGGCGCCGGCCCCGCCGTTTAACTCTCGCTGCAGTACTCGTTCCCCGGAGGTTGGAGTGAGGAGGGGTATCGATCGGGTCCCGGAGTATGGGGAGATTATTCTCCCTCTCTTGGCTTCGATCAAGCTCCCAGCACCCTGCGACGGGGTGGTGTTAAAGCCACTGCCGTATATTATCGGCTGTCGCAGGGTGTTGGACCTGGTCACCAGCCGGGAGCTTTCGGACCGAGAGAGGGTGTTGTTCTACCTCTCCCGACTCCTGGGCCCTACGCTGAGGTTGGCCGAAGGCCTATTGGCCACCGGGGACGTCTGTCTCACCTCAGCGAGCCGTTTCAAGTCGGCATTCTTAGCCCGGTGCTCGGGTCGCAGAGCGAGCATCCTCGCTCCACCGCGCGTCTCCCGCCGTGGGAGGTTCCCGGTCCTAGGGTTCACCCCCTTAGCGAGTGGTTTCTCGCTGCCCAGGATTCGCCGCGTGCTCCTCCGTGCGAGTCTTCGTTCACTGACCGGGTCCTCCGTGGAGTAAGGTCACTCGCCACTCGGGACCCGCCGTGCGTTCCTCCGTGCGAGTCTCCTATCTCCACGGAGGACGCGCTCAGCGAGCTCTCCCTCGCCGCTCGGGTCCCGCCTCGCACTCCTCCGTGCGAGTCTCCTGACTCCACGGAGGTCCCGTCCAGCGAGTTCTCCCTCGCCGCTCGGGTTCCCCCTTGTGCTGTGCCTCGCGCTGCGTCTCGCAGTCCTCCGCGCGTCGCTCCACACGATTTTGCTCGTGTTTCTCCTCGCGCGTCTTCTCGTGTTGCGTCACGCTACACGTCTCGCACTGCGCCTCACTTTGCACCTCGCGCTGCGCCTTGTGCTGCGTCCAGCGACGCGCCGCGCGCTGTGCCTCGCAGCCCTCCGCGGTCGCTCCACACGATTTCGCTCGTGTTTCTCCTCGCGCGGCTTCTCGTGTTGCGTCCCGCTACACGTCTCGCACTGCACCTCGCGCTGTGTCTCGTGCTGTGTCCCGCGACGCGCCGCGCGCTGCGTCTCGCGCTGCACCTCGCGCTGCGTCTTGCAGTCCTCCGCGCGTCGCTCGCAGTTCTCCTCGCGCGCCGTCTCGTGCTGCGTCCCGTGACATGTCACGCACTGCGCCTCGTGCTGCGTCTTTCGACGCTCTGGGTGAGACTTCACCTCAACGCGTCTCTCCTCGTGGTGTTCCTCAAGGTCCTCCTTTTCGGGCTCCACCCTTTTCGGGCTCACAAAGGGTCACGGTGTTCCCGTACCCTCAAGAGGGCACGCCCTCCTCACGCTCACCTGGGGTCATTCCCCCCTCGCACTCACAGGAGGTCACGGCGCTCCCGCGTCCTCAGAGGGCCTTGTCACCCTTATGACTACAAGAAGGCACGGCGCCATCACTCACACCGCAAGTCTCGGTGCCGCCGTGCTCACAGCGGGTCCCTCCTCCTCTTCTCCCTCATAGGGGCACATTGCCCTCGCGCCCTTTGTCTTTTATGACGCCCCCGCATTCTCAAGGGGTCACGTGCGCCTCGGGCTCAAAAAGGGTCAAGTCGCCCACACCCATACACGGGGTCACGGTGCCGCCGCACCCTTATGCACGGCGTCCCCGCACACTCCAGGGGCCTCCACGCTGCCCTCGAGCCCCCTTTCTGTTTTTGTCGGCGTTCCCGGGTGCCTTTGCCCCCGGTTGTTTTGGGGGGGCGATATGTCAGGTTGGGAGGGTTGGGCTCCTGCCTCCCATGTATCGGGGTTTGGCCGTTCGGGGTTTCCGTAGGTAGGGCCCATCCCCTTGAGCAAGGAATTGGGTCCTACCTGATCACGTGTGGCCTGCTGACTGCATTTCTGGCATCCCTCCGTAGCAGCAAGCAGGCCAGCATTCTAGTTTGAGCTTCTGCTCATACGCCACGTTGGGGTTTCAGAGTGGTGTGTTGATTTAGTTCTGCAGTTCACTCCCGGCTTTCCACGCCGAGCACTCAGTGGCTATTCCGCTGCTTGTGTTATTTCGTTTTGTTTTGTTTTCTAGTTCGGGCACGTTTCGTCATGTTGTCAGCGGCGTTCCCGCTGTTTTATGTTTTTTCAGTGTATTTCGGATCGCGTTTCCTCCAGCGGCGTTCCCGCTGCGCAAAGCTAATAAAAGGCTTTTGTATTTGCTTACCTGGTCGCCTGGCTCACTAATTCCACACCGCGCTGCACCGCCATTGTTCGGACAGTGCGCCCCGTTGTGACAGATGACACATGGTTTTATATAATTATTACAAAATGCCAGCTGCAGATGTCTGCAAATGTTCATGTTTGAAACATTCTGTAATTAAATGGGAAGGATCAAGTCCAAGGCTGTACTGTAGATAGGACAAGAAATAGTATATAATGCAGAAGACACTGGTACATTAAACCCCCCCTCAAAAAATCTGACAAGATCCACATTGGGAATAGCTCGACTGATAACTGCAAGCTGTCAGCACACAAAATGAAAAGGTAAGGTCCAATGCAAAGATATCACAGGATGGGAAAGTGGGAAAACACCTGGTTCAAACACAGAGAAAAAAGAAAAATATTCCCCTGGTGCCCCAGTGCAGATGTTCATGCACATGGTTGGAACATTCTGTTATGAAATGGGAATAACCGAGTACACGGTTAAAGATAAAATGAGAAGTAGTCTTTAATGCAAAAGACTTTAGGATAAACATACATAAAATTTTTTTTATTAATTTAATCTAAGTTACGGACGGTTATGTCGTCTACCTGTGCTGACATATGACTCAAAGAAAGGCAGGGCATTTAAAGACACTACAGTAAACCATATGAACACACAGTTGATACAGATTTACCAGTAATAGAACTAATTAATAAACAAAATAAAAATACACAAAACTTGGACAAAAAGAGTGTCTTGAAGGGGGTGTGGTGGATTCATGACAATAATACAAATGACATTTTCACAATCAGAAATGATTAAAAAGTTAGTCTCTTGTAACTTATATTAATAATTGCAACTTAGATCCATATAACTTGCATTAAATTCTAAAATTAGGATATTGCATGATTACTTCTACTTTGCCAGTAAATAATTTGAAAGTCTTATTATATACTTTTTAAGATTCCCAATAGTCATTTTACTAGAGTCATATTTTTCCATCTGCCTTTATGCCCCTTGGTAAATAGTTAACATGAAGTGGGCCATGATGAAGGACAAAAAAGGGCGCTGAGTACAGCTGGCAGTGATTTAAATGACAGTACTAATGCAAATAGGGATCACAGTTTCAATTTTGATACCAGGTATGCTGAGGAAAGGTAAATCCAAGTGTCGCACAGCAGGAGTGGAGCAGTTAGTTTCCTTAACAGTAAAACCATGCTGCTATTTGGAAAAATGAATGTTAATCAGTGACTTGGACCAATGGAATATACAACATGACTTCTGGTTTGGAAAATAAAGGAAGCATGCAATAAGTGCTTACAAATAACTGGAGGCTGATGTTAAACAGCATCAATTGGAACCACCTACGATACCCATGAACTCAAAAGAGCTAAACAAGCATCAGGAGGCATGAAGGGACTTCTGCTATGAGCTGAGTGGCTTATTCAATTAACCAATGGGAAACACTGTCCATTCAGTAAAACTGAAAATAAAGTGCAAAATGGATTGTGGTGCAACCTGGGAGCCAAGTTTGACACACCCCTAACAGTAATAATGTGAAAGCAATAACAACATGACCACAGGCAGAGTGCAAGGAATTATGGACTGACCAGGGTACAACAAAAACAGCTCTGGAACATACTGAAAGGATTTAAGATATATCAGCACTCACTGGGGGCAAGTACTGGGATTTTCAAGTCACTGAGGTTCCTCAGGGCTCTATACTTGGTCCTCTCCTCCTTTCATTATACATGACATCACTGGGCACAGTCATTCAGGCACATTGTTTCTCTTACCACTGCTATGCTTCATTTGTCTTTTTCCCCTGACGACACCACAATCTCAAATCGATTATCTGCCTGCTTCACCAACTTATCTGTTTGGATGAAGGCCCGTCATCTCAAATTAAATTTGGTAAAAATAGAGCTTCTCATAATCCCAGCTAAACACTCAATCCATCATGACCTAACGTTCCAAATTGACGGCTCCACAATCTCTCCAACCGATTCGGTCCACAATCTTGGTTTCACACTTGACTCCCATCTTAAACTCTCTGATCATGTTACTAAAACTGCCCGTTCCTGCAGATTCCTTCTTTAACATCAGGAAGATCAGACCCTTCTTGACTGAACATGCTACTCAGCTGTTCGTTCAAGCCCTCATCCTATCCCGGCTTGATTATTATATTATAGCTTCTACAATCTGGCCTCTACAACTAATTCAGAACTCTGCAGCCTGACTTGTATTCAACCCACCCAAGTGAACTCATGTCACTCCACTATTTATTTCACTCCATTGGCTCCCTCACAGAGGAGCTAATTTCACTCCGTGGCGTTCACCACTGCAAAATGGTGGAAAGATCTTCCCAACTCTGTCCATAAGACAGAGTCACTTGGCATTTTTAAGAAACTACTGAAGACGCATATTTTTAACAAACACCTCTCCACTGACACCACTGGAGAGACGTCACTTCCTGCCACGCAGTCAGTGTGTAGATGCTTGCTAGCGTTTTTAGCCGCTAACGCTAGCACTTTCTGCTTACTATCGCGGTCGTTTGCTGCCATTTATTACACGCGTCGTTTATAAATATTAGCCTATACTATAAAAGAGTCATCTCCTGATCTGCGACGCCGGATTCACCTGTTTGGATTTTCGGATCGGATTTTATTGGACTCAACGCCGATCTTCACACACCGCATTGTGAGAACCTTCAGGACTCAACCTCCATCCGACGCTAATACAGCCAGATTCACTAGAGTTGGATCTCCACCAGCCGCTGCCGCTGCTTTGTTTCATCATCAGCTGTAACAGCGGGAAATAACCTCACATCTCTACCCACCCGAAGCTAAGTTTATTTCTTAATTTATATATAAACTTTACAATGGCACTTTACCCTCTGGTTGCGTGCCCTCAGTGCAGTATGTACAGACAGTCTTCCTCCGTCATTACTGATAATTCAGTCTGTGAGAAGTGTAGCCTAGTTCTTAGTCTGACGGAGAAGATTTCAGTGCTAGAAGAGCGCATTCGGGTTTTAGAACAGGGTCATGTTAGAGAAGATGTGTCAGGGACCAGTTTAGCCAGCCCGAATGCCACAGGATCAGGTCCTAAATCTCCGGCTTTAGAGCCCTCGCAGCAGGGCGAGTGGGTGACGACCAGGCGACGACCAGGCGACGTACACGTAGAACTGAGCATCACTCTTCTAGGATCCACGTGTCCAATCGGTTTTCCCCGCTCAGTGACTCACCCACTGAGAGACCGGTTGCTAAAAGTGCTCTGGTTATTGGCGACTCCCAGCTCAGACACGTGCGAATCGCTACCCCCTTAGAGACCCCAGCAACCATAGTCCGTGCATTCCGGGGGCCAGGGCTCCAGACATCAGGGCGAACCTCAAAGTGCTGGCTAATGCTAAACGCTCATTCTCTAGAATAGTTATTCACGTCGGCACTAATGACGTTCGTCTCAAGCAGTCTGAGATTACTAAGGCTAATGTTAAAGAGGTGTGTGGAACCGCTGCAATGATGTCTGATGAAGTAGTTGTCTCTGGTCCCCTACCAATTAGGCGTGGCGGCGAAACCTACAGCAGGTTATGGTCGCTACGTTGCTGGATGTCTAAGTGGTGCTCAGAGAACAACATTACCTTTATTGATAATTGGTCTACTTTTGAGGGAAGGCCTGGCCTTTTGAAATGGGACGGCATCCATCCTTCTCGGGAGGGTGCTGCGCTCATGTCACATAACATAGCCGATAGGGTCTTTTCTTCAGATAGGAAAAAAAATTGACAATTCAGAGCCAAGGCCAGGCAGCAGACAGAATGGCCTAACCAACTGCCTGCGAACTGCCAGGAGTCGTCACCCACAATAACTAGGTTCCATACTATTAAGACAGTTATAAAGTATCGCAGTGAGCAAAAAACAACAAAAAGAGTCCAAAAAGTGTGCCAAAAAAATCTCATTAATATCAATACAACCTCAAGTAATGTAAGAAACATTTTTAAGTTAAAACTTGGGTTATTAAACATTAGGTCACTGTCATCAAAATCAGCTCTAGTTCAAGAAATAATAACCGATAACTTTCTAAATGTCTTTTGTCTCACAGAGACCTGGATTAGGGCCAATGAATACCTAGCATTAAATGATGCCTCTCCACCTGGTTATACTTATGCTCATAAACCACGTCTTAGTGGACGAGGAGGTGGAGTGGCTACGATCTATAAAGAAAACATAAATGTAACACTTAATAATAAGTATGAGTCAAAATCCTTCGAAGCGCTTGTACTCAACATAAGCAGTTCATCTTCATTGAAGAATAAATCCAACCTAATGCATCTTATTACCATATACCGCCCTCCCGGCCCATATTCAGAGTTTATTAAAGAATTTGGTGAATTTCTCTCTAACATAGTAATCTCATCAGACAAGGCCTTAATAGTTGGTGACTTCAATGTTCACTTTGAAAACCCACTAGACCCATTTAAATTAGCCTTTGACTCCATCCTAGATTCCATGGGCATTACTCAAAGTGTAGTTGGTAAAACACATCGCTGTAAACATACATTAGACTTAGTTTTATCACATGGTATTAACATTAATAATTTAACTATTGTTCCACTATGTGAGGTCATCTCCGATCACTATTTGATAACCTACGATTTAGAAATTGATATTGATCCAGTCATTAAACCGCGATATGACATGAAGCGTACAATCATCCCCTCTACTGCTGTGTCATTCCTACAACGTTTACCCGAATTAAACATTAAACCAGCATCAGGACCCGATGAACTTGAAAACACAGCGGATTACCTTAAACACATGTTTTCTGCAACCTTAGACAGTGTCGCTCCACTTAAACTAAAAAGGATTAAAGATAAAAGACTCATTCCATGGTTTAATGATCAAACACGCACCCTAAAACAAGCCACTAGAACCATGGAGCGTAAATGGAGACAAACTAAATTAGAGGTATTTAGGGTTGCATGGAAGGACAGTATGACTGAGTACAAACATGCACTCAATGCAGCGAAGACTAAATATTATTCTGAATTAATAGAGAACAACAAAAACAACCAAAGATTCCTCTTTAGTACCATTGCCAAATTAACTCGAAGTGCTACTGAATCAGATTCACAGATTCACTCACAGTTCAGCAGCAATGATTTCATGAATTTCTTTAGTGATAAAATTGAAAACATAAGACTTAAATCATCTAATGCATTGTGTAGCGTAACCAATAATCAACCCTCAATGATTTCTGAAAAATCTAGTGGTAGAGAAAATAATATAGTACAAGAGTTAAATACCTTTAACCCCATATCTAAAAAAGAGCTTGTCTCATTAATTACACAATCAAAGACAACATCCTGTATGTTAGACCCAATACCAACAAATCTGCTTAAAGACCTCCTACCAAATATCACAGAGCCTTTTATAAACATTATAAATTCATCACTTAAAATAGGCTATGTCCCCAAAAATCTGAAGTGTGCAGTCATTAAACCATTACTTAAAAAACCTAATTTAGATCCTCTAATACTGTCCAACTATAGACCAATATCAAACCTTCCTTTTGTCTCTAAAATCCTAGAAAAAATAGTGTTCAACCAGCTGAATCGCCATCTTCTAGCTAATAACGTTCATGAAGTTTTTCAGTCAGGTTATAGGTCTCACCATAGCACTGAGACAGCCTTAATTAAAGTTGTTAATGACTTATTAATGTCCTCTGATAATAACCAAATCTCTTTTCTTGTATTATTAGATCTTAGTGCAGCCTTTGACACTATAGACCATAACCATTGTTTGGTTTATAACCAATTATCAATGGTCACTACAGACCATTCACCTGTGTTAACAACCAATATTCTGATCTCGTTAAAGTTAAATATGGTGTCCCACAAGGGTCAGTTCTGGGTCCACTCCTATTTGCATTATATATGCTTCCATTGGGATCAATTATTCGTAAACATGGAATCTGTTTCCACTCATATGCAGATGCTACACAGTTATATGTTTCAGCTAACCCTAATGATGGTTGTTCAGTCACTAAGCTCGAGGACTGCATCCAAGATATTAAAATGTGGATGTCAAAAAATTTCCTACTGCTAAATTCTGATAAAACAGAGTTTCTGATAGTTGGACTTGGCTTCTAACACTATGTTAAACCTCGATAACTCTTTAATTAGACCCAGTTCATCTGTAAATAATCTCGGTGTCATTATTGATTCAGATCTCTCCTTTACAAAGCACATTAGCAATATCACTAGAATTGCATTTTTTCACCTTCGTAACATTTCGAAGCTACGAAATATCCTCTCCCTCCAAGATGCAGAAAAACTAATTCATGCTTTTATTACCTCAAGGTTAGATTATTGTAATTCACTTCTGACAGGATGTTCTAATAAATCATTACATAAATTACAACTTGTGCAGAATGCTGCAGCTAGAGTTTTAACTAAAACCAGAAAGTTTGATCATATAACTCCTGTGTTATCAAACTTGCACTGGCTACCAGTTAAGTTTCGTATCGAGTACAAAATTCTATTAATAACATATAAAATTTTACATAACCAGGCTCCACAGTATCTGAGTGAGCTGATTCAATTGTACCAGCCGACACGTGAGCTCCGATCTCAAGGTGCTGGCTTACTCTTAGCTCCTAGAATAAATAAAATTACTGCTGGTGGAAGAGCGTTCTCCCACAAGGCTCCTCAACTTTGGAATAGCCTTCCAGTTACTGTTCGTGATTCTGAATCACTATTAATCTTTAAAAATAAATTAAAAACACATTTATTTAATCTTGCGTTTAACTAATCCCCTGTAGATAAAGATGTAGATCTCAGACTTGGCTGTGTTGGGGGGTAATCTCTGATCAGTGTATGCTGGCATTTCACCTCTTCACCCACCTCATCATTAATGGGGGGGTGTGGCGCTGGAATGATGCTGTTCCGGGGCGCCATCTCAACTATGTAGAGTCTGCAGTATCTGCCTCTTTTAGTTATGCTTTAATTAATTACTTATTAATTAAATGCCGTGCTTTATTATTAGCTCTAACTCCCTTCCTTTGTCTGTTTCTTTTGAGGTGTCCCCCGGCTTCCTGGAGATCCATGGCTCTGCTTACGAATACTGTATGGATCCTGACAAGGCGGTCCTGCAGGACGCCCCCTAATGGACTCACATATAGTTTTCTAGTTTTTCCATTTGTTTAATATCTGTACATGGCTGTCCTACATTGTTGTTGCTGCCCGGCCGCTCAAGGAGGATGAGTCCCCCACTGAGTCTTGGTCCTCCCAAGGTTTCTTCCTTAAATAACAACATAAAAGGGAGTTTTTTCTTGCCACTGTCGCTTCGGCTTGCTCTTTGGGGGTTTAAAGGCTTTTCATTCTGTAAAGCTGCTTTGTGACAATGTACTGTTGTAAAAAGCGCTATATAAATAAATTACTTGACTTGACTTGACTTGACTTGTACAAAAAAAAAGGAAGGGCTGGGGGGTGCAGGATCAGATAACGATCACTTTTGATAATTCTCCAGTGTAGCTGGTTTTCTTCATAACTACTGACTTGTAGTGTTCTCATTTGTATGTCGCCTTGGATAAAAGCATCTGCTTAATGACTAAATGTAAATGTAAGAAAAATTAAGCACTGCTCCAATTGTACTGGCAGCACCTTCCATGGCCAAAGAATCAGATCACATAGCTTGAGCAATCATATACAACTTATGCTGTTATTATAAAACCTTCCAACAGTCCTTTAAAAGTGTCTAACTTGCAACGAGTGTAGCACGTAGTTTGTGTCAAGCTAAAAACTTGAATCATACCAACTTATATGTACTGATAAATCACTAAACCACTTGGCAGATGATGCTGGCATCATACTCTACAACCCCTGGCAAAAAGTATGGAATCACCAGTGTTGGATGAGCACTTATTCAGACATTTTTATCATATCAGTCCTGTGTTATCAAACTTGAACTGGCTACCAGTCAAGTTTCGTATTGAGTACAAAATTGTATTGATATATAAAATTCTACATAATCAGGCTCCACAGTATCTGAGTGAGCTGATTCAATTGTATAAGCCAACACATGAGCTCAGATCTCAAGGTGCTAAAATTACTGCTGTTGGAAGATCGTTCTGCCACAAGGCTCCTCAACTTTGGATTAGCCTTCCAGTTACTGTTCGCGATTCTGAATCATTATTAATCTTTAAAAGTAAATTAAAAACACATTTATTTAAACTTGCATTTTATTAATTCCCTGTAGATAAAAGTGTAGATCTCAGGCTTGGCTGTGTTTGGTTGGTAATATGCAATCAGTGTGTGCTGGCGTTTCACCTCTTCACCCACCTCATCATTATTGGGGGGTGTGGCACTGAAATGATGCTGTTCCAGGGAACCATATCAACTATGTAGAGTCTGCAGTATCTGCTTCTTTTAGTTATGCTGCTCTAGTCGGTGATATCGGATCACATGCTGCACTGTGTCAATCAATTACTTATTACTTAAATACAGTGCTGCATTATTAGCTCTAACTGTTTTTCTTTCTGTTTCATTTGAGGTGTGGCCGTTTTCCTGGAGGTGTAGTCATATACTGGATGGAACCTGGATATTAATTGGACTGGCGGTCCTGCAGGACCACCTTAATGGACTTACATATAATTTTCCAGTTGTTAGAGTTTTTCCATTTGTTAAATATAGTCACCAAATCTCGACACAATCTGTACAATAGTATCCTACACTGTTGATGCTGCCCATCCGCTCAAGGAGGATGAGTCCTCCACTGAGTCTTGGTCCTCCCAAGGTTTCTTCCTTAAAATAACAACATAACAGGGAGTTTTTTCTTGCCACTGTTGCTTCAGCTTGCTCTTTGGGGGTTTAAAGGCTTTTCATTCTGTAAAGCTGCTTTGTGACAATGTACTGTTATAAAAAGCGGTATATAAATAAATTACTTGAACTTAAACACTGCAACCCCTAATAGAGGATAAAGCAGGAGATAATGAATGAATGAACTTAAACATTTAACATTTTATTAAACATATATTTAGATTCAGATGAAAAACATGCAACAATAATGTCATTCCAAAGAAACACTAAAATAAATAAAGAAATTAAAAAAACATTGTGGAAACAAAGTAAATGTTATTTTTATTGAGCAAGCACAGTGGAAAAAATATGGAATCACTGAATTCTGAGGAAAAAAGTATGGAATCACTCAAATTGGAGGTAGAAAATAAGGACACATCCAGTCAAATTCCTTTCCCTAAATGGACACCTGCCTCAGATTACATCTGCTCGTTAGTCTGCAGTTAAAAACACCTACAGTCATGACACCTTGGAGGGCTGCTGGACAAGGTAAAGTGGCAAGAACCAATGCTTCAACAAGAGAAATGTCTCTTGAAACAAAAGAGAGGATTGTGAAACTTCTTGAAGAAGGTATCTTTTCACGCATGGTTGTTAAATATGTGGGCTGTTCAGAGTCAGCTGTATCCAAGATATGGACCAAATACAAACTGCATAGAATGGTTGTTAAAGCCAAGCATACTGGTAGACCAAGATAGACCTCAAATTGCCAAGATAAACAACTTGGCAATTTGTCTTCAAAACCGAAAAAGTACAACTAAACAGTTGAAGCATAAATGGAAGGAAGCTGGAGCCAATGTATGTGACTGAACCGTAAGAAATCGCCTAAAGGAAATGGGATTTCAATAAAAAAGGAAAGCTAAAAGAAAACCATCATTGACACCTAAACAGAAAAGAACAAGACTGCAATGGACTAAGGAGAGGCAATAATGGACTGTGGATGACTGAATGAAAGTTATCTTCACTGATGAGTCAAGAATCTGCATTGGACAAGGTGATGATGCTGGAATTTTTGTTTGGTGCCATTCCAGTGAGAATTATGAAGAGGACTGCCTGATGAAAACAACCAAATTTCCACAGTCCTTGATAATATGCGGGCTGCATGTCAGGCAAAGGCACTGAGGAGATGACTGTGGTTAATTCTTCTATCGAAGTTTACATTGACATTTTGGATAGTTTTCTCTTCCCTTCAGTTGAACAGATGTTTGGAGATGATGAAATAATTTTCCAAGATGATAATGCATCGTGCAATAGGGTAAAAACAGTGAAGGCATTCCTTGAAGAAAGACACATTCAGTTGATGTCATGGCCTGCAAATAGTCCAGATATCAACCCAATTTGAAACCTGTGGTGGAAACTGAAAAAAATTGTCCACAAGAAGACTCCAAACTACAAAGCTGATCTGGCAACTGCTATCAAAGAGAGTTGGCACCAAATTGATGAAGAATATTGTTTGTCACTCATCAAGTCCATTCCTCAAAGACTGCAAGCCGTTATAAAAGCCAAAGGTGGTGCAATTAAATACTAGTGATGTATTTTGAATGTTCTTTTGTTTATCTGTTTTTCATGATTCCATTTTTTTCCCCTCAGAATTGAGTGATTACATATTGTTTTCCCTGTACTTGGTCAATAAAAGTAACATTCACTGTAATATTTAATTACTGTTTTTAGAAGAAAAGATAATTCAATATACTTAAATAATTGAGTAATTGACAACTAACAGCAACAAAATTCAAAATGCTTGTTGGGTGTAATCAATTAATTTAATGAAAGGAGCGTGTTCAAATATATAGCTATGTAGAGTTATTATTGAGGTCATTTAACCTATAAGGAAACATATTTCAATTATTTAAGGAAGGCAGGCACATATAGTATTTGCTGGTGCTCCTGCTTAGTGAGTAATGGGTTGTTCCAGAGATTGTTCCAAAAAATAAAGAACTTTGATCGAGAAGTTGATAGGAGAGGAGAAAACATAAATGCAGAAAATAATTGGCTGCCCGGCTGAAATGATCTTAAATGCTTTAAATGGAAAAAAAAAACATAACACATGGTAGAAAAATATACCACTATTCGCTTAGTCATTTTCTTACACATATTCATACTCACAGGCAACTGAAGATCTTCATTGTTTACCTTGCTAGTCATTGGATGCTTCTTTGCTATTCCTGTTATTCTATGATCTATATGAAGCCTAACACTAACTGCTCTTAAAGTACCATTGCTGAAAAAAATGTGTTGAAAAGGTTGCAACACATTGACTGGCCTGAGAGGTGGTGGAACAGTGTATGGACAGTTGAGAGTAGGATTGTTCCTATTGGGTCTATATGCCAAAGACAGTTTGTGAGATGATCCAACACTGAAATTAAGTCACAGTACACTGAGGACTGTAAAGACTGTAAAACACAGAGGTGCAAATATAATGGTTTGATTTTCATACTTTGGAGTTGACCCATTAACTGCAGAGCAGGCACCATGAACCAGTTTGAATATAACAAAATACCGGAAAAGGTCATGTTATCTTATGCTTAAGAATAAATTCTCTTGAAATGGGTGTTTCCCAAACACACCAGCAAGCAGGCAACATCCTGGTTCCTGACCAAGCAAAACCCAAGAATGGAGAATAAATGTAGCCCAGTCACCTTTGGCTATTTACAGGTGTATCATGTCAAATAGATGTAAAGCAGTTAATCTAAATAAAGGTTATACAAATAAATATTAGTTCAGTTATCAACAGAAAAGCTAAATCTATAACTTTTAGTCTATACTGTAAATATATGAGTTTGTAAATAAAAATGAAAACACATTTAAATTTTTTCACAGCACATTATACCTATTTTTTGATTCTTCATTTCTTCACTTGCACTGTGGTAAGAGTAAAATGAGACCTGGCATTTGTTTTGGTTTGCAGGACCAAGTGCAATTGCGTGGTTTGCTGGTTGGTAACATATCCAGATATTATTTAAAATAAAAATAATAAATACAATAAAAATGAAATAAACTATGTGGTTCCATCTTTTGAGGTTTTCTTTTCACATTTTTGGCAACATTAACAACAGTGGTAGAACAACAAAGTGCACATGTATAATAAGTAGAACATGAAAATTGGATCAGTAGGTTGTTGTGCGTGATTAACATATTATTAAAAAAATCTAATAAATTATAGCATAATATAGAAATGGGCAGCACGGTGGCTTAGTGTTATCTGGATTGAGTTTCCATGTTCTTCCATGTCTGCGTGGGTTTCCTCCGGGTTCTCTGGTTTCCTACCACACTTTAAAAATATGCTCTAAATCGCCCAAAATAGTGTGTGATTGGGTGGTGGTCTGTGTGAGGGAGTGTTATCTGCCCTGCGCCAGAAATGTTCTCCCCTGGATGGGCATGAGCATGGGCAAGGGACCCTCCCCGCGACCATAGTAGAGGATTAAGCAGAAGATAATGAATGAATAAATGAATAATATAAAAATAAAGGCAGCCCTTCATATCCAAAATTTTCTGATCTTTGACGGTCAAGACACTGAAGACTCAAGAGGAGTCAATGTTCGCAAGGAGCTAGTCATGAGCTATAAGTTTGAACCAGCTAATAAGCATACATACTTGCTGTGGGTTTATAAGTCAACTTCTACCATAACCCGGCATGGGGAAGGATTTGGGCGCTGGGCAGATACACCCAGGACAGGGCGCCAATCTATCGCAGGGCACACACTCACTCATACAGACACCCACACAAACACATTCTATATGGGGTAATTTGGAGAATTCATTTGACCTTGATCCATGTTTTTGGACTGTGGGAGGAGAACCGGAGAACCTGGAGGAAACCCACGCAGACACGGAAATAACATGGAAACTCCACCCAGATTGGGATTCGAACCAGGAATAATGCTGAGAGGCGACGTGCTAACCACTAAGCCACTGTGCCAACCCGACTCCAACATTTTATAACAAAATAAATAAATCAATAAATAAAACATTGTCATATGGTGGGCATATTGGCATGCATCAAACCATGTTGATTTTATAACTTTTGTCATGTATGTGCAGTCAAGATGAAGCCTACACATTAGGCTTGCACTCACTTATCTGCTTTCCATGTTTTAGAAAGACTTAAAACGTGAAGCTAATGGCCAATCCATTAAGTCCTAGTACAATGATATGTATTATTCAGATATCATTTCTGTGTTTAACATGCTTACAATTAAGTATGTGCTGATCCCAAATGTTTTTTTTTTTTGTATGTATGACCATGGTAAAATAATGTAATTTGTGGAAATAATAAAAATGATTTTCCCCTTTAAAAAAAGGTTGACTGTGTTTACTTCTTAATGTATTTAGCAATTTGGACATTGAACATGAACTCTTATCACAAAACAAATACAACAAACAGTGTTAATCTGAATGAATGTAGAAATTGTAAGCTTTAAGTTTGACAAGGTAAATCATTTTAAGAGAAACTCTTACACATAGAAAACTTACATAGAAATCAATATGCTTCTGATAACAATTGTATTGCTGCAAATCTAACCTACCCTTAAAACTGCCTTTCTTCTCTCATTAACATCATTAAATGAAATATAAAAATCACTGATGCTACAGAAAAGTCATTATTAACCAAAAAGTGTGAAATAATTTTCCATGCATTCAAATTAAAAATTAATTTTTCAATTTTGTACAAAAACACAAGTGTTACCACAACAAAAAACTGTATATACTGTACCAGCTATTCATTGCAGCAAGTTTAGTCTTTTAATTTAAATATTATTATGATTATTTGACAGAGTGAATAATATTACATTTTGCTCACCTGGTACAGGATGTTTACCCACAGTACCTGTTATAAGATATAAAATTTAAGTCAAGTTTTTTTTTATGTTTATTATTTGAATAATTATAGTAGTATTATAAAGAAGTATTATAAAGTAAAAGTAAAATAGTATTAACCAAAATAATTGTATACTTAAAATCAGTCCTTAAAACACAGATGCAGTGGCAACCATATGCCAAACCTGCTTTAAATTATCTAATTATGCAGAAATGTTGCTTAAAAACACTGCCAAGTGATTTAACACTTGTTAGTTTGGAAAGAAAAGGAGGCTTTTATCTCATTTTATTATTGTCACTGCATCTAAAATCTAAATCTTACCCATTCCTACACCTCCTGTTCCAAGTCCACCGGTGCCAAGTCCTTCTGTACCAGGTCTATATCCACCTAGTGAAGAAATTAGTTATATTATACTTTCATGCTGCATAACCTATACAGAATCATGATGTTTCAAAGTTTGTGAATCCTTAAAATGTTTTTTTTACATAAAGATGTCCTAATGTTTAAATTGCTGTAAATAGAAAGAAGAACACAAAAGTGTTATTATACTTTACAAATAGTCTTTATTCAAAAATATGGGACTTTGTTGATGACCACACACCTTTGGGTAACTAAGTAACTTGATTACCAATTTGTTACATATTTGTCTTCACAAATATGTGAAGATAAAATAACTAGATTTGGCAGTTGTAACAATAGTTAATTTTTTTGCTGAATTTAATATTTGAATTAAGGTATCAGCACCAATTACATGTTAAAATTACATGAGAGACAAAAATAAACTGAGTAAAAGATGCTTATTTATGTATAATCTAACTTTATGACTTTTGTATTTTATAACTTTTATAACTACAACTGCAACTTTGTCTTGGACCTGAAAATAGGCTGTGAATGTATTTGTTGATCAGTGTACTAATGGTAGAGCTAATTGCAACATCCTTATTAAAATAAATTATATGAAAGCTTGCATAAGTATATTTAAGAAAATTAGGATATAAAAATTATTTAGTTTGATTTAAAAGACCTAAATTCATTCTGAGGCTGCCTGTCTTTTTCACCAAAAGAAAACTAAACGCGTAGACATCTCTCTAGAAAGGCTACAGTAGACATTCTCTTCATGCATGTTCAAGTTCATGCATGCTTTAAAAAAAGACAAAGGAAAGAAACTCTATAAGACCTATTTTCTAAGTAACAGTGACAAGATGTGTATATCAAAGCCATGCATTGTAAATAGGATTGCAGTATTCACCAGCAAAAAAAAAAAAAAAAAAAAAAAAAAAAAAAAAAAAACTCTGACCTAAAAGAGCTGTTGTAATCTTAGACAAAAAAGATTTACCCAGCCAGACATATTACAAATAATTTTTTTAATGGACTGAATAAAACAAACATTGTTTGATACAGATCTCGAAAAGGACTAATCTAACTTATAATTCAAAGCCCCATTTAGGTTATTAAACTAGAGGTTACACCCAGTGGGTAAATGTATTAGGGTTAAGTATTTATTTATTTTTGCAATGCCAAGTGTAAAAGGCATTTTTCATAATGAAAGGGAGGATTTCCTTCTCTGTGTTAAGCTGAAGAGAAGGCATGACCTTTGATAACTAGCTACACTTCCTCAACACTTCCATCACTACAACACAATGATATGCTATTTTACATTTAAGAACATCAGATCACATGCAACAGTGGTCATGTTTCAAGTTTACATCTGCAACACTATGAGCTTTTGATGGGATCTTTTACTTAAAAAAAATGAAAAGTATTAAACCTAAAATTAAACCTTTCTCAAGTTTGGTTTATTAATTCAAACTGTAAATAGCTTTACATCTGTAAAACATCAAGACTTTAAAAATTGATGTATATTTTTTGTTGTTTGTTTTTGTTATTGTCATTGTTGCTGTTATTACCATTATTATTATTATTATTATTATTATTATTATTATTATTATTATTATTAGACCATGACAGCAACAAATTAGTGCATTAAACACTAATTTGACTAAAACTACAAATTCTTTAGTAAATTAACATGCTCTATCAATCCCCTGTTCCCCTGCTGTTATTATGCCAATGACCCACAGCAAGTTTATACACAAAATTTCACTCCTTCAGCCTAAACGGTCTCTTCTGAACACTCCCAGACTAAAAGAGTAATAAATAAATCTATTAAAACTTTTCAAAATGTGTACTGGATGAACGTGTGTAAATCTGTATGAGTATTAGGCATGAAAAACAACAAAAAATATTTTAGTAGTTTTTAAATCTTTTATAGGGATGGACACTTTTACTGTACAGAATTTAGCCATTTAAACAGTTAATCAGTTTGCATCACAGATGTAATTGTGTTTTCCAGGTATCAATGTGCACAATAAATGTTTGATAACATTATACGCATTATATAAACATTATATGCATTTGTTTATAACAAACACCAATATCACTTGGATATATATCATCTATATATGGTAATATTATAATATAATAATTGTGTTGCAAGGGTGTTATGAGTCTTCAGACGGGAGATGGGTTAAGGATGCAGATCAGGTAAATGGTAACACCTGCTTGGGATTAATGTTGCTTTTTATCTCTCCTCCTGTGACAGAAAAAGAGGCCGGAAGCAGAGGAGCTTGAAAATTACAGTGGACAAACTACCGTCGTTGTCACGACTGCCCCTAGATGGCGTAAGCGCTCACTAGACCAGGGGCAGTCAGCGCTACTTACTGTAGCCAAGAGGTGGCAGACAGGGACAAAAGTCAGTATAATGCACCAAAGTGTTTATTAACAAACATAAGGGCGTAACACAAAATAACCAAACCATAAAACCAAAATAGGCAACTGAGAATACTAAAGTACTAAATGCTCCTAAACTACGAAACCGAAAACCAAAATACAACAGTGCTAGAAGCGCCTATATATGAACCTTTAAGGAAAATGAGATATGACAGTGCAAAACGTGCATTAATGGACCAAAAGGGTCTCAGAGACACAAAAGCACTAGGCACGCATAAACCAGTCAATATGGCAACTGGAAAACAACGGCGCTAGTCCCACAGAGACGAGCCTATTGGGAAATGTAGAAACTACAGGGCTAGGTGCGCATAAACTAACCAAAAGAGAAACGACAGCGTTAGGCGTGCAGAATATAACACATCTGGCAACAGAGAAACTGCACTAAGCACACAGAATATGGCAACTGTGAAACAACAGCGCTAGTTGCACAGAAAAGAGACTATAGGGAAATGGAGAAATAACAGCGCTAGGTGCACAAAAACTAAGCAATACAGAAACAACGGCTCAAGGCGCGCAGAAACTAACGAATCTGGAAACCAAGAAACAGTGCTAAAAACCTGTACCAAAACTATTGGCTACACTAGCCAACCAAAGACCAACGGCTAAAAGGGAGAAGGGAAGTGTGAAGGCACATGGCGACGGAACTGATACCGAGGCAGACAACCACCGGAAGGACCGCAAAGCTGACATAATCTACCCCGTCTGACAACCTAACGAGCCACTGTATAAATACACCAAAAAACCGAAACACATGACACAAACCCAGGTGAAACTAATAAAACACAAATGACATAACACACACGGAAGCACAAACCAAAAAACCGGAACAAAAACAGGCCGTAGGCCTGACATTACCCCCCTATTCTAAAAGGCGGGGTAGCCAAATAGCACCAACAGAGTGCTATTTGCAACATCTGTATGGGCCAGACACAGGTAATGGTAAATTGTCCCAACTAAGAACCCATAGGCCAACCTGGGGAGGCCAGGGACACAAGAAGTCGCGTCCCCTGTGGTGCAGGCGGGAGCATCACACTCCTCAGGACGAGCTGAGGTGAGGCATCTGGGCCGAGCTGAGGTGAGCCGACCAGGCCAACTGTGGCCACGGCAGCTGGTGACCCAGCCTCAAGGGACTGTATGTTATCCACAGGACCAGAGGATGATCCCTCTTGGAAGCCACAGCATTTGGTAGCAGCAATCAGGTCGCTGTGAACCAAGCCTCACGCTTCACGAATAAGAGCATCATCAATGGAAATGATGGTGTTGTGTGTGCTCTCTACCCTTCTGCTTCCCTTTGCTGCCTCCTGGACACAAAAAAACCAACGTAAAAGATGTCAGCACAAAGAAAGCCCCTATCAAGGGCACCAAAGGTTCACTCTTGGGACTGTTGGGAAAACTAGCACCATGCTGTGTGCTGTAACATTTGTCATGAGTGCATATAGCACTGGTGGAAGCACTCGAGGCACCAGAAAAGGAGGTCATTGGAGCAGCCGATGGAGGAGGTAGAGACTGACTCACTGACACACATGGGCAGCGCAGGGCGGAGACTGACAACAGTGACAACAGAAATGGAGAAACAACAGTGCTAGGCTAATAGATTACTAATTACTAGTTACTAATAGAGAAAAACAGTGCTAGACGCACAAAATCTAACACATCTGGCAACTGTGAAACAATGGCGCTAGTTATGCAGAAAAGAGCCTATTGGGAAATGGAGACATAACAGCACTAGGGGTGCAGAAACTAACCAATTGAGAAACAACAGCACTAGGTATGCAGAAACTAACAAATCTGGCAACCAAGAAACAACTCTAAGCACGCAGTGGCTGCCGAGGAAAATCTATCCACCGAAACTACGGGACTACACTAGCCGAACGCCCAACAGCTAAAAGGGAGAGGGGAAGTGCAAAGGCACATGCGAACGCAACTGAGACCAAGGCAGACGAACACCGGATGGACCAGGAAGCATCCGACCACCTAAAGAGCCGCCGAATAAACACACCAAAAACCCAAAAATGTGACACAAACCCAGGTGAAACTAATAGAACACAAATGACAGAACCCACATGGAGGCACAAACCAAAAAAAATACACAAACCAGAACAAAAACAGGTGGCAGGCCTGACATGGATTATTCCATGGAAGGAATAATGTAAAAGCCCAATCTATTGCTGGACACACTCACTCACACAGACACACTCTATATGGGGCAATTTGGAGAATTTAATTGACTTGATCCATGTTTTTGGACTGTAGGAGGAAACGGGAGAACCCGGAGGAAACCCACACGGACACGGGGAGAACATGGAAACTCCACCCAGATTGGGATTCGAACTGGGAATCCCTAGCGCTGAGAGGCGAACGTGCTAACCACTAAGCCACCGTGCAGCCCTGTTTAAAACTTTATTTTAGAAAAATAAGCCATTTTGTTTGCACCATTCCCTTTTTCCTGGTGTCACACCCACAAACGCATTATAATAATATTAATAACCTCTGGGTTCTCCAGATTCCTCTCACAGTGCAGAAACATGGATTTAAGATAAATTGTCTGTCCTAAAATTGCCCCTTAATAGTCTGTTTGTGTGTGTGAGTGTGTGACCAGAGATACATTAATCCAAGTAAAGGATGAAGCAGAAGATGATGAATGATTGAATAAAGAAACATAAATCCATGACAATAAACAAAAAAATTGGATACAGGGATGTGGGTTAAAAAAAAAAAAAAATGGCTAGAGGTTATGAGTGGGTAAAGTTCTAAATTACCTAGAGGTTCTAGAGGACCTAGTGATGAATTTGTTTTGGTCTAAAAGGCTTTATGAAACCTGTCTGTGGCCAATGCCCATGCATTTATTCTAAATGGTTGACAAACTCATTTTATTATTTATCAAGAAATGAAACATTGTGAAATGTAATGCAGCCAACTTCTTTTATCATTTTCATGTAAGTCGTTATTAGTAATGTAAAAGCAAATGGCATGCTTGTAATCCATTTGCATTGCTCTATCTATTCAAAAAATTGTTTCAGTACTGAGCTTGTTTGACACAATATTATACAGACAAGCTGTGATAAATTCTTTTACGTCAGTGATGTCCTATCATGTGGTGGCCTGACATATATAAGGGGCACAATATATATTTAAACATCCAAGGATTTGGCTTATAAACTGTCAAATCTATTAAGAGTTTTTGATGGGATATAAAGGCATAAATTAATGTGACAAAATAATTTATTATTTTTTATCTGTGCTAGGATTTTGGCATTCCTGTGCAACTCTTGCCAAACAGGCCAGAAGCATGGCATAACAAGGTATTTGGAGCCGCTAGATGATTTCTGTATAGTGATTTACAGAGATTTAGGTAGTAGGTCATAACTATATCAAAGGCAGTGGAATACAGTGCTCTTTTATGAGGTAAATTTAGGAAATTTCAAGATGTGAGTGATTACAACTCTTCATGTAATAGACTTTGTACTGAGTCGTACTGAGATCTAAGTGTGGATTTACATGCAGGCATGGGATTTATTAGGATTTAGGGGTAGGATTTAATGGTCAGCTTGGCTTCACTATTAAAATTCTTTATGAGATCAGAATGAAATTCAAAAATTGATTACATAATTCAGTTTGGCTTTTAAAGTGAGAACTCCAGATTGTAAGCTTTGGATATTCATAAATATGCAGAAAAATATACTGAGACATCAGTAATTTACTGGTTAACTAGTTAAAACTAAATTCCTACTAACCAGTAACCTGTCAGGACTCGTCTACCTCGGGATAAAGCGGCTGCGCATAGGAAGCGCAGAGCCGCCGCGCTCTAACGCGCTGAAGGGAGCCAGGCACGCAGGTAGCAGAATAACAAGTTTATTAAAGGTGTAGTGACACCACAAAACATGATGTACGAACCGACGAGTGACATAAAACAAACGACGAACACCGAGGACGAGAAACACCGGAAATAAATACAAAACGACACCCGACCATGTGCACAAAACAAACCAATGACAAGACGGAGTTAATTAACTAAACTATTGACAAATGAATGTTAATTAACTCGACAGAACGAAAGGAAACACAGAACAGGTGACAGGTGCCCTAGGCCGGGCTTGGAAGGCACCCTCAGATGGACGCCCTGGCTGCGGGAGGCGTGCCGAACGCCCTCTGGCTGCAAAGTCAGGTGGACGCCCACGGCGGATCAGGGGTGGGCCACGCACTCTGACTGCATGGTCCTGTGGATGGGCTCGGCGGACGAGGAGTGGGCCACGCCCTCTGGCTGCGTAATCCGGTGGACGCCCCCGGCGGACGAGGAGTGGGCCACGCCCTCTGGCTGCGTGGTCCGGTGGACGCCCCCGGCGGACAAGGAGTGGGCCACGCCCTCTGGCTGCGTGGTCCGGTGGACGCCCACGTCAGGCGAGGAGTTAGCCACGCCCTCTGGCTGCGTGGTGAGGCGGACGCCCCCTGGCTGCGTGGTCTGGCAGGCGCCTTCTGGCTGCGTGGTCCGGCGGACACCCACGTCGGACGAGGATTGGGCCATGCCCTCTGGCTGCGTGGTCCGGTGGACGCCCACTGGCTGCATGGCGGGGTGGACGCCCCCTGGCTGCGTGGCGTGCGGCCCCTGCTGCTCGGGCTGGGCGGCGTGACGCCCCTGGACTTCTGGCTGGGCAGCGTGACGCCCCTGGACTTAGGGCTGGGCGGCGTGCGGCGCATGGACCACCATAGGTGTGCAGGCTCGCGGGTCCGTGGCAGGACTGCCCGCTGGCTGGACCTTGGCGGGAACGCACGCAGGAGGGGCCTCGGCGGATTCATACGGATTCAGACACGCGTCCGACGCGGACGCGTCACGTGACTGCCCTGCAGCGCACGTACCGCGCTCAGCAGCTGCGCAGCGCGCACGCTGCGTCTTGGCACCGCGCCGGCGCGCTCTGCGTCTGGATCTCGCCACGGGGAGTTTAACAAGCTGGACCGGAGCGTCCGTCCAGAACTCCTCAGAGTATGGGCAGAATATGCCCATACAGGTACGACTCGCCCGCCTCATCATCGGAAATCTGGACCAGATCCAGACCTTCCTCAGCGCAGAGCGCCTCGTACCCGTACCTCCACATCAACTCATCATCGGAGTCATAATACTCTGTTATCTCTCTGTAAGAGCCGTCCTTACGGCTCCGGGACGGCGGGCTGCGCATAGCGGCGCACTCGCGGACACGGCGGAACGCGCCGCGAGTATGAGGTTACACGGCCCCCGCAAAGAAAAAATTTAGAAAATAGCTTACCTGGGCTCTGGACTCCCCAAATTGCCTGGTTCGTCGTTCTGTCAGGACTCGTCTACCTCGGGATAAAGCTGCTGCGCATAGGAAGCGCAGAGCCGCCGCGCTCTAACGCGCTGAAGGGAGCCAGGCACGCAGGTAGCAGAATAACAAGTTTATTAAAGGTGTAGTGACGCCACAAAACATGAGGTACGAACCGACGAGTGACATAAAACAAACGACGAACACTGAGGACAAGAAACACCAGAAATAAATTCAAAACGACACCCGACCATGTGCACAAACAAACCAATGACAAGACGGAGTTAATTAACTAAACTAATGACAAATGAACGTTAATTAACTTGACAGAACGAAAGGAAACACAGAACAGGTTACATAACCAAGCAGGATTTGGAAATGCCTCACAGTAAGTAGCAGTTTTGAGCCACAGGCATTGATACAGAGACATTCTGCATGGACAAAAATGCAGAATTGGTTGTGTTTGAATAATAACATTTCATTACATTTTCCTATATATGCACAATTATACTATTTGCACTTCTGGTAGATGCTTACTGCAATTTGTTACCATGTACATGTTCCTAGCAGTTGCAATTAAGTTGAATTACTCCTCTCTGTTTATTTCTCTAATGCTTTATTAGAGTGTTTTTATTATCATTTTATTATCATTTAATTGTTTTATAAAAAAAATATGTTTTAGCTATTTTATGAATAACCTGTACATATACTAGTAGGTTGACATGATACAAATTACACAAATTTAACAAACAACATTGGGTTCAGTTTGTTTCTACACCAAATATATTCAAGATTGTCTCTACTACAGCAAGGCATTAGCAGCTAGGATGTCCAAAAATGTATCTCGTCCTTCAAAAATTAACTATTGGCTTATGTCATTGTAAATGTCTGTTTAGACTTGCAATAACACTAGAAAAAACACTAAAAACACTAGAAACCAAGCTCTCCGGGTAAAATTTTTTTACATGTATATATCAGGAATGTGGACACCCAAATTACATAACATTTAGTCATTTAGCAGATATATATATACAGTGGTGTGAAAAAGTGTTTGCCTCCTTCCTCATTTCCTGTTTTTTTGCATGTTTGTCACACTTAAGTGTTTCGGAACATCAAACCAATTTAAACAATAGTCAAGGACAACACAAGTAAACACAAAATGCAATTTGTAAATGAAGGTGAAAACCATCATGGCCCTGTGTGAAAAAGTGATTGCCCCCCTAAACCTAATAACTGGTTGGGCCACCCTTAGCAGCAACAACTGCAAACAAGCGTTTGCGATAACTTGCAATGAGTCTTTTACAGCGTTCTGGAGGAATTTTGGCCCACTCATCTTTGCAGAATTGTTCTAATTCAGTTACATTAGAGGGTCTTCGAGCATGAACGGCCTTTTTAAGGTCATACCACAACATCTCAATAGGATTCAGGTCAGGACTTTGGCTAGGCCACTCCAAAGTCTTCATTTTGTTTTTCTTCAGCCATTCAGAGGTGGACTTGCTGGTGTGTTTTGGATCATTGTCCTGCTGCAGAACCCAAGTTCGTTTCAGCTTGAGTTCACGAACAGATGGTCGGACATTCTCCTTCAGGATCTTTTGGTAGACAGCAGAATTCATAGTTCCATTTATCACAGCAGGTCTTCCAGGTCCTGATGCAGCAAAACAGCCCCAGACCATCACACTACCACCACCATATTTTACTGTTGGTATAATGTTCTTTTTCTGAAATGCAGTGTTCCTTTTACGCCAGATGTAATGGGACACACCTTCCAAAGAGTTCCACTTTTGTCTCATTGGTCCACAGAATGTTTTCCCAAAAGTGTTGGGGATCATCAAGATGTGTTTTGGAAAAATTGAGACGAGCTTTAATGTTCTTTTTGCTCAGCAGTGGTTTTCTTCTTGGAACTCTGCCATGCAGGCAATTTTTGCCCAGTCTTTTTCTGATGGTGGAGGCATGAACGCTGACCTTAACTGAGGCAAGTGAGGCCTGCAGTTTTTTGGACGTTGTTTTGGGGTCTTTTGTGACCTCTTGGATGAGTCGTCGCTGCGCTCTTGGGGTAATTTTGGGCGGCTGGCCACTCCTGGGAAGGTTTACCACTGTTCCATGTCTTTGCCATTTGTGGATAATGGCTCTCACTGTGGTTTGCTGGATTCCCAAAGCTTTGGAAATGGCTTTATAACCCTTTCCAGACTGATAGATCTCAATTACCTTCCTTCTTAATTGTTCCTGAATTTCTTTGGATCTCGGCATGATGTGTAGCTTTTAAGGATCTTTTGGTGGACTTTACTGTGTCAGGCAGCTCCTATTTAAGTGATGTCTTGATTGAGAACAGGTGTGGCAATAATCAGGCCTGGGTGTGGCTAGAGAAATTGAACTCAGGTGTTAAAAACCACAGTTATATTATGTTTTAACGAGGGGGCAATCACTTTTTCACACTGGGCCATGATGGTTTGGATTTTTTTTCTCCTTTAATAATAAACACCTTCATTTACAAATTGCATTTTGTGTTTACTTGTGTTGTCCTTGACTATTGTTTAAATTGGTTTGTGTAAGACATGACACTCCGGCGTCTACTAGCCCGCGTTCACCACGCCTCTCACCGGAAGAGGGGCGTGGGATGTCGCCGACGTTCTAATTGTCACCTCTATTTAAGGTGCGCAGGTACAGGACTCGGCGCGTTGGATCGTCGCTGTTAGCACGGTCATTTCTCATAATCCTGTGATCATTTGCTATCTTCCAGCCTTAATCCGTGTACCGGAGGTCCCGTCCGGCGTGCGCTTCCTCGTCTGCGTCAGAAACGCACCTGCTGCACCTCCCGGCCCAGGACTCTGCTGGCCCACGAAGCTTGAGGCCTTCTCTTTGGTTTTTCGCCCGGCGTCTCGCAGGAGTTTGGTTTTTCGTTCCACGCTGTTGGATTTCGTTTTGTCTTTTTTATTTTGAAACGAAATTGCTGAATAAAGCACCGTATCAGCATATTTCAGTTTTGGTCTGATCTCTGGGTTCGGGACGGCATGACAGAATCCAACGCCACACAAGCCACCCCCGGCTCCCCCGAGGCACTCCTGCTTGAATTGGGACAGAGACTGGGGGAACTACATCAAGAATTCCTGGGCATGTCGTCTATGATGCACAACGTCGTGTCACGACAGGATTCCCAGGAACGCGCCATGCAGGCACTCCAGCGTCAGGCTCCTGCGAGCGCGCCTGCCCCCGTACCACCGCCGAGCCCCGGATCAGGTGCTCCACCCTTCGTACAACTCACCGAGCCAGAGCGGTACGAGGGGTCCGCAGAGACATGCCGCACCTTCCTGTTCCACTGTGAGCTGTATCTGGCGAATCGACCTCCGATGTCGGACACGCAAAAGATCACCTTCGTTATGTCTCGGTTAGTGGGCAGAGCGGGTGAGTGGGCCGCCGCGCTGTGGGATTCAAAGGTGGTCGAGACGCAGGATTATGCTCTGTTCATCGAGCTTTTTAAAAACACGTTTGATCACTCCCACCGCGGACGCCCATGCGGCGAGGTGCTGCATGAACTGCAGCAGGGGGATCGTCCTGTAACGGACTATGTGTTGGAGTTCCGGACACTGGCGGCCAGGAGTGGGTGGAACGAGCCGGCGCTGATCACAACATTTCGCGCGGGACTGCGGACAGAGATCCGCAAGGACCTGGCTTGTCGTGACGCAAAGATGTCCCTGGAGGCCCTCATCACAACTGCCATCAGCTTGGACCAACTTCGCTCCGTTCGTGCGGCTGGCTCCCGGAATGATCAGCATCATCACACGCTCGAGGAGTCACCTATGCAGGTGGACGCTCTCCGGATCTCACCCGCAGAACGAGCACGCCGCCGCCGGTTGGGTCTCTGCTTATATTGTGGTCGCGCCGATCATCTGTTGGCATCCTGTGAAGCCAAGCCCCGGAAGGGGGATCGTCCGGTTCGGGCTCAGTCAGAGAGCCGCTTCGTCCCTAAGACTCCGCCTTCGGTAAGCGCACACCGTAGTGTACATCCTAGACCTTGGCGTTTGCCCGTGGTGGTTTCCATCAGAGACAACACACACGTTTCCACGGCGCTCATCGACTCTGGGGCAGAAGGAAACTTTTTGGACCAGGCCCTGGCGTTGCGGTGGGGAGTACAGTGCCGAGTTCTGCCTAAGGCATTACCCATCTGCGGGGTAGATGGGCAGCCTGTTAATCAGGGGGTGGTAACGCACCTGACGGAACATATTTGGGTACAAATTAGTGCGTTACACAAGGAACTAATCCAGTTTTTCATCATTGTTTCTCCTAGCTCTCCCATCATCCTCGGCTTACCCTGGCTACAGCGGCACGCCCCTGTGATCTCCTGGTCTGAGCGGGGGATTTTGCGGTGGTCTAAGTTTTGCCACTCACATTGTTTGAAACGTCCGGTCATAAAGGTACGTGCGCTGGCTGTTACCCCGTCCTACCATAAGGGGGAGGCTCTACCCGCTGGGGTTCCCGCTGAATTCCGGGATCTTGCGGAGGTCTTTTCTTATACACAGGCCAGACAGTTGCCCCCGCACCGAGCGTACGATTGTGCCATCGAGCTAATTCCCGACGCTAAGCTCCCCCGTGTCAGCCATTACCCGCTCGCTGTGTCTGAGAGTAAGGCTATGCGTGAGTATATTGCTGAAGCCCTGGAACTGGGGTTCATTCGGCCCTCTAAATCACCTGTGGCCTCGGGATTCTTCTTTGTGCCAAAGAAGGATGAAGGGTTGCGCCCCTGCATTGACTATAGGGGGTTGAACGAGGTTACGCGCCGCTTTGCCTACCCGTTGCCCCTAGTACCCTCGGCACTTGAGCGCATAGGTCAAGCCACCATCTTCACTAAGCTTGATCTTCGTAATGCGTACAACCTGGTGCGGATTAGGGAGGGGGATGAGTGGAAGACTGCGTTTGTGACGACCGCGGGTCACTACGAGTATTTGGTAATGCCCTTCGGACTCTCCAACGCTCCCGCCGTGTTTCAGGCGTTCGTGAATGACGTCCTTCGGGATTTTTTGGAGGAGTTCGTGATCGTCTATATCGACGACATCCTTATTTATTCGGTCGATCAGGACACCCACCGTCGCCACGTACGCACTGTAATGAGCCGTCTGCTTGAGCACCAGCTGTTTCTGAAAGCGGAGAAATGCGAGTTCTTTCGGGACAGCATCTCCTTTTTAGGGTTTGAGCTAGCAGCAGGGAGCATGACCATGGACATGGGGAAGGTCCGGGCTGTTTTAGAGTGGCCGGCCCCCACCACCGTGCGGGAGGTGCAACGGTTTTTAGGTTTCGCGAATTTTTATCGCAAATTCATTCGTTCTTTTAGTTCTATTGCACTGCCCATCACGTCTCTGCTTAAGGGCGGCCCAAAGAGGTTAATTTGGACACCCGAGGCAGATCGAGCTTTTGCGACGCTCAAAAGTAAATTCTCTTCCGCACCGGCGTTGGCGTTCCCTGATCCGGAGAAGCCGTTTGTGGTGGAGGTAGACGCGTCTTCACACGGGGTCGGGGCAGTACTGTCCCAACCCATGGGGAGCCGGCCCCGCTTGCGCCCGGTGGCTTTCTTTTCAAGAAAACTTTCGGCGGCAGAGCGCATTATACCATCGGTGACCGGGAGCTATTAGCGGTGAAATTAGCGCTAGAGGAATGGAGGCATTGGCTAATTGGCACCACCACACCGTTCTCCGTGATCACAGATCATAAGAACCTCCAGTTGTTAAAGGGGGCGCGCAGGCTAAACGCACGTCAGGCTCGCTGGTCGCTGTTCTTTAACAGTTTCAATTTCACGATTTCGTACAGACCAGGGAGCTCTAATGTAGCTGCGGACGCGCTATCGCGAATTTATGAGGAGGATACACCGGACCCCGATCGCCTCCACCCCATCTTACCCCCCGCTTGTTTTGTGAACGTGATACGCTGGAATGTGGACAGGGACATTCGCAGAGCGGCACGCCACACGCGTCGTCCCACCCAATGCCCCAAGGGGTTGTTGTATGTGCCCCCCCCACTCCGCAATCGACTCATTACGTGGGCTCATACTGCATTGTGCACCGGACATCCTGGGGTCGCACGTACCGTACAAATCCTGCGCAGGAAGTATTGGTGGGAGACCCTTCACAAGGACACGCACGCTTTCGTCGTGTCATGTTCGGTATGCGCGGCGTGCAAGACGCCTAAATCTCTCCCCGTGGGCAAGCTGGTTCCGTTGCCCATTCCTAGTCGGCCGTGGTCCCACGTGGCAGTGGACTTTGTAACGGACCTCCCCTCAGCGGAGGGGTTGAACACTATTTTAACCCTGAGTGATCGTTTTTCCCGGGCGGTGAAATTTATACCACTCAAGGGACTTCCGTCAGCCTTCTATATGGCCGAACTACTGTTTCAGTATATATTCACTGTTTTTGGCATCCCGGAGAACATTCTGTCTGACCGCGGACCACAGTTTACCTCCGCAGTGTGGCGATCATTTTTCGAAAAGTTGGGCACGTCGGTAAGCCTCTCGTCAGGTTCACACCCTGAGACCAACGGGTTGTGCGAACGGTCACATCAGGAATTAAACAAATTCCTACGCATGTTCTGCCACAATAATCCGTCGGATTGGCCGCGGTACCTACCCTGGGCTGAGATCGCACAGAACTCTCTACGGCATTCGGCGACGGGCATCACACCGTTCCAGTGCGTGTTTGGGTACCAACCTCCCTTCGCCCCTTGGGACCCTGAGCCGTCTTCAGCTCCGGCGGTTGATGATTGGTTTCGGCGGAGCGAGGAGGTGTGGGTACAGGTCCATCAGCGCATTGAGGACGCCACGCGCCGGGTCAAGAGGTTCGCGGACCGACGTCGATTACAGGCCCCCACTTACGTTCCAGGAGATAGAGTGTGGCTTAGTTCTAGGGATTTGCGCTGCCGCACGGGTTCACGTAGGCTGCTGCCCAAGTATGTTGGCCCGTACCGTGTACTCGAGCGTCTTAATGAGGTCACGTATCGTTTAGAGCTTCCCCCGGCTTGGAGAGTCCATCCTGTCTTCCATACCTCCCTCCTTAAGCCGTTTGTGTCGGGGCCGCTGGACAACGGGTGGGCGGAGGCCGTTGGTACCAGTTCTGCCCGAGGGGTGCCCGAGGTCTACAGAGTGGACAAATTACTCAACTCCAGACGGGTGGGGAGCAAATTACAGTATTTGGTGGACTGGGAGGGGTTTGGCCCCGAGGAGCGCAGTTGGATAGGGGCCAATGACATCTTAGACCCCCAGCTCATTGCAGACTTCCACGCAGCTCACCCAGACCGCCCTGCCCGGAGACCAAGGGGTCGTCCGCCTCGCCGGGGTAAGTACAGTCGCTTTTTTCCTTCTTCTCGGCTTGTCCACCCTACGGGTCGTCAGGGGGGGGGTAATGTAAGACATGACACTCCGGCGTCTACTAGCCCGCGTTCACCATGCCTCTCACCGGAAGAGGGGCGTGGGATGTCGCCGGCGTTCTAATTGTCACCTCTATTTAAGGTGCGCAGGTACAGGACTCGGCGCGTTGGATCGTCGCTGTTAGCACGGTCATTTCTCATAATCCTGTGATCATTTGCTATCTTCCAGCCTTAATCCGTGTACCGGAGGTCCCGTCCGGCGTGCGCTTCCTCGTCTGCGTCAGAAACGCACCTGCTGCACCTCCCGGCCCAGGACTCTGCTGGCCCACGAAGCTTGAGGCCTTCTCTTTGGTTTTTCGCCCGGCGTCTCGCGGGAGTTTGGTTTTTCGTTCCACGCTGTTGGATTTCGTTTTGTCTTTTTTATTTTGAAACGAAATTGCTGAATAAAGCACCGTATCAGCATATTTCAGTTTTGGTCTGATCTCTGGGTTCGGGACGGCATGACAGTTTGATGTTCCGAAACACTTAAGTGTGACAAACATGCAAAAAAACAGGAAATGAGGAAGGGGGCAAACACTTTTTCACACCACTGTATATATATATATATATATATATATATATATATATATATATAAAGATGCTATGCTAAACATAATTGGTACATGTGTTTGTAACATGCAGGGACAAAAGGAGGAGCCAGACCTCAAAAATAGACTTTATTGATAATAATGTTTAGCATTTAGCTAACGTGAAACTGTGGACCTAAAAAAAAAGACACATGACTTTTCTCATACTGTTACCAATTCTTTCTCAGCAGGAATAAAATAACCCCTTTCTCGTTAAATGAACTGTCCAAGAAGTCAAGGACAAATGATTTACCAGACTGTAAACCTTTTTAATAATAATATATATACCACTTGTCCTATGGGTAAAAATGACCCTTCTTAATGAACCACTATGATAAAACAGGCTACTTAAATAACAAAAAAATAACACCAGATGGTTGGGTGGGGGTTGGAAAAGAAAAGTTTAATCCTAAAACCAGCAGGTAACAGAAAAATAAATATATTTATAAAACAGGTAGTTCCAGTCCATAAACTGATCCACAAAAAGATGTTTAAAATTGTTTAAATTTAAATGTTTAAAATTATTACACACACAAATTGGTTAAATTCCAAAATGGCAAGAGATGAAAAAGGAAAAGGATTGACCCAGAGAAGAGCCCAACCAATCCTGATGGAACAGGTGCAGCAAGATTCAGCACAAACTTCAAACACAGAATTGTTAGATTACATATTAGCATGGCAACAAGTTGGCCAAACATTATTACAGAAATACAACTCGACTTTCAGCATTAGCTTCAATGAAAATATAAAAGGACTTCTAAATGGAACTAATTAAACTATTTTAAAGGGGAACAAATATTTTAGAGGGTTAATTTTGTGTACAAATAATCAGGATTTAATCAGGATTTAAAGTGAGTGTAATATAGATTTTTTAGGTTATTGTTTGTGAAGTTTATCTGTGTCTACACACTGTAACTAGGGTGAATTAGGACTAAAGGACAGGATATTACAGGCTCAGATGTAAAGGCTTAATTAACACATTATTTTAAATTCAATAATTTGAATAATTTGATCGATGGTACAGTGGACCCAAAAAGTATTTTACAAAAATATACACAGATAATGAGGTCAAACATGTAACAAATCTTGATATCTTGCTTGTTTGAGGGTGACCAAAAACTTATTGTATTTAAAAAACCTACGATGTGATTTCCTGGATTTTTTTTTCTTATTTTGTCTCTTATTGTTGAAGTATACCTAGGATATTAATTAAAGATCTTTTTAATTAGGAGAACCTTCACAGTTGTTTACTAAATATATAATATACTAAATGTATACTAAATACTACTAAATACAGATACCATCGACCAACAACTGTTTTAATAAATTTAATATAATGTGTAAAAAAAGACTTTAAATATGAGCCTGTCCATATTTGTAAGAGGACAGACTTATGTTTCCAGTCCTCACCACCCCCTCCAACATTACTACTGTGTAGCCAAACATAAAAATCACCACCAATTACCTCATAAAATTGCAATATTAAGGAAAATAGCACTTTCCATAAATCTTGATTAAAGCCTGATTATTAGTACACAAAATTCATCCTCCTTTTTTTCTTTAAAAGATTTTAATTAGTGAAATTAAGAAGTCATTTTCTATTGCCATCAAAGCTAATGCTAAAAGTCGAATTGTATTTCTGTCATCAGTTTTAATTGTCTGCTCATCAAAAGTACTCTCCAATCAGAGGGCGTTGATATGGACAACTCAAAATCTGATTGTTTGAAGCAACAGAGGTTGCTCGCCAGCAAAATTCATTCTGAAGGCTTAGGCAATAATGCTGAAATGTGATTGGCTAAATGCTCTAATAAGGAAATTCGTGACTGGAAGCAGTGCAACTGAGGGATATGATAGGAAGCAGACAGTCCATTTGGAATTATTTAATAAGTTTTCATGGACAAAAAAAATAATTATCATCAGTCTGCGATTCAGATATTTTAGGTCTCCAGAGAAGGCTTTGAAGGAGCAGAATCATCAGATTAAATCATCTGTTAAATTGTATATGTAGAAGGTTTGCAACTCTGTGACCTATTATATTTATAATGATAAATAAAGACCAAATTAAAAAAGTGTGCCTGAATAGAAGTGGACTGCTGGTTTCAGATGTCTCATTGCTGTAGTTCTATAAATATCAAGCTTATGTTGAAAACTTTTTAAATAGTGACAATAGTGCTTTCATTTTGGGATAACAGTGATAAGATGAATTTATGTGAAAGAACCAAGTTTTAAACTAAATGCAGAAGGAAAGAAAAAGTACTCTTTGTTTTGCATTCCTATGTTCCCCACAAAATGTTAGTTCACCATCAATATCACATAAGTTTATACCCTTTCCCACTAAATCATCATTTCCCTTGTGTGTTCTGTCTGCTAGGTTTTTTTTACCTATACTTTATTTGATGTAACTCTGTAGAATTTAGAACATCTAAAATAGACAGTCCAAAATAATAAGCCTGGAGAACATCTGGACCCTGTTTTGATGACAAGCAGCAATTGCTCAAAAACAGACTGCATGCTGTTAATCTTTTATTCTAGATCGTGCTTTTATATTATGATCAGTAAAAGAAGCATAATCATTATTATTTACTAATTACTTTGTTTACTATTTCATATATACAGTAAGGTTAAGATACCAAATACTGTGATTAAACCTATTCTGAATAATCAGAAAGAAAAACAGATAGTGATAAAGAAAGAAAGAAAAATAATAGTGGACTAAAAGTGTGGTCTAAAAAAGTGTGGACTAAAAACAGACTTAAAGCATGTTCATAAAATATATCTGTATAGAAAAAGGCAACCTGTAGATCTTGCAACAAAGGAAATAAAATAAAAAAAGATATATTTAGTTAACAATGTGAAACATTGCCATGTTTCACACAGTTGGATTTACATTTTAGTAATGACACTTGTCACTTAAAAACTGAAATACTAATAAGTCCATGACTTCCTTAAAAACAAAAACTTTAACAATATAAACAGGAGCCTGTTGATGTATTGTCATAACCAGGTTGGATCCACTCTACAAATAAAATTAAGAAATGCAAAAAAAATAAATAAATGCTGCACCTATCCCACCAACCAGACATACATTTGAGCTTGCTGAGGATGAAGGGCATACTTACCTCCCTGCAGTGAAGGCTGCAGCAGAGAAAGTATCACCAAGTTGAGAAGCAGCAAGGTGACCATCTTGTTAGCTATCTTACCACAAAATGCACTAGCCTGATCTAAGTCAGCTGGTTTTATTCTTCAAGAGCTAATTACTACTTCACATATGTCTCAGGGAAAAAAAAGAGTTGAGAGGGAGGAGAGGAGGGGAATAAGGAAAAGTCACTGGACACGACGTAATAAAGAAAGCGCGAAGCCTTTAGTGCAATGGATCATTGCACATATTTTCTCCCACTCCCCTGTGTCTGGTGTTGCTGTTTTTATTCTGTCCAATCTTGCCAACAAAGTTGAGTTCTGCCAGAAATAGAGGGAAAGTGAGAGAGAACACTGACTGGATGAAGAAAGAGGGTGGGAGAAAAGAGGAAAAAGAAACAGATATAGAGACATACCACATTCACATTCTCTTATCCAAACCATAATAGTGCTTTGCCAGATATTTGCTAGGGCTTTATACGTGTTCATCGGTTCTAGATACAGAAAATAAACTTAGTTTTGTTTACCAGTCATGGTTTCAGCTTTAAAACAGTTTTTTTATTCTCTCTCTTGCTCGAACATTTTTTTCTGTTTTTTTCCCTCCCTCTTTTTTGCAATCTCTCTCTCTCTCTCAAAGAAGGTTTATACACCAGTGAAAACTGAAACGCCTTAGATACAGGGAAAACTCAACAAATGTTTCATACAATTAGATCCAGGACAGACTGGGACTGTGTAATGAATGAATGGAACAACTTGCAAATATCTCTGGGTCAGAAACAAACAAACATGATTAGAAGAGGCCTTGGAATAGTGTAATATCTGTGTAGTTAAACGGGAAATATTTTGGAAGGAGGAATGAAACAGAACTAAATATTGTAACATTATACACATTGCCACATAAAAATGTAAAAACATGATGGGTTTTGTAAACATACACTTTTTCCTCAAATTTTCTGCAACACTTTTCTTACACCGTGTTTCTGCAGTTATCAGGCTTAACTCAGTGTTCCTTCCACTGAGTTAAGGTCATGTACAATATGGTAAGTTCCTCAACTTTAAATAAAATTGAAAAGCTTAAAGGCATATCACGTCATTCAGTTGTACATTAGACTTAGCACAATAACATTTTTAAACCCACCACAATACCAAGCTTATATCATCAAATTACAACCTAATGCAACATACAGTCATGTGAAAATTATGACACCCTGTAATAGCCTCTGCATTCTTATTACACATTTGGACATGCAGAAGTTAAATACTCATTTAACAATACTGAGTGATTCAAGTAAAAAACTAAACAATTTTTTACAAATATTTTAAAAAGCTTTTTGTAAAGTGTAATTTAATTTCTGCTAAGAAATAAATTTGGACACCCTCACATTTATCCCCTTTTAAAATGACTGAAATCACACACACACACACACACACACACACACACACACACACACACACACACACACACACTTTTATCACATCAGATGCACGTTTTAAATACCCTTACTCAGCATTTTGAAGAACACTTGCTCTATTTATACTACAGACATTGAATTTGGTGTGCTCTTGACTGATGAAGTAAGAGTGAACACCATGGTGAGATGGAAATAGCCTTCAGAGGCCATGAGAAAGAAGAGTGTTGCAGATTATGAGTCTGGTATTTAAAAAGATCTCAAAAGAATTTCAGCCATTCCATTTTACAGTAAACAGTCTACAAGTAAAGGGCACTCAAAACAACTTGCAAAAAAAAGATCTGACAATCAAGCATAACCTGCAAAAGATGCAAAATGAAGTATCATAAACCTCCAATTGTCATTATGGCACATCCCATCATTATGTGATGTAAAAGTGTATGTCTCTACAATTAGAAAGAGACCACACATTTTTAACTTTCAAGAGGTGTGAATGGAATAAATCTATAAACTAAGAGAAACATATGCCCATAAGCCTTAGTTTGCCTGCGAGAATGTAAACAAAATAATTTTCTGAAGTAATGTTTTTTTGGACAGAATAATCTAAAATGTAATTATTATAAAAACAACAGAAAACATGTTTTACATAAAACAAATATAGCATACCACGAAAAAAACACAATGCCAGCTGTGAAACATGAAGGTGGATGTGTCATAGTTTGAGGATGTTTTGCAGGACCAGGTCCATGCAAAATTAAAGAATCCTACATGAGTTCTGCAGTTTATAAGATGATGCCTGTTAGACCTTCTGTGAGAAAAAACAAATGCTAAAGCAAAACTGCTGAAATTGACACAGCAACGTGACAGAAACAGTCCGGGAGTCCTAAATCTTAATTTTATTGAGATGCTGTGTGGTGATATTAAACATGGTGTACATGTATGAAACCTCTCATATTTCAGCTAAAGGAGGTTACACTAACCATTAGGATAAGGGGTGTCCTAATTTTTTACTTAGTTAAAATTGTGTGAGTAAAACAAGGTTGGATTTCCTGGCAGACTGAGCAGGGCCGCCATAGTTCTCCAAACCTGGTGACACTGATGCATGGTGCATGACTGATGGTAAGGTCGAGTTCTTTTTCTGCAAATAGGTGTGCTTGGTAACCCAACAAAGCCTTAAAAGGAGATTTGCATGTGGATCAGGAGCCAAGAGAATTAAGGATGTGCACACCATTGGGCCTTGTGTTCTGCAGTAAAACAGCAGTGGGCCACCTCAACATCCACCTGGTCCTTACTGCTTAAATGTTGGGTGGAGGCCAGAGTTGAGGCTGATTGTGTTACATAAAAATGTGTTAGAGATGAACTGAAGGCCTCTATCAGAGACAATGTTATGCATGTTATAGCAATGGATGCCATGCACTATAAAAACCTGCTCAAAGAGGATTTCAGAAATTTTACGCAAATACTGTACTGCTTCAGAGAAGCAGTTCACCATGGTTAGAATCACAGCCGGTCAGTGCAATAATGAAATTAGGGGGCTATATGGGACCAGGTGCGATCTAGGGGTGTTTGCAACAGAACTGTGGGCCTCTGGTAGGAGGTCTTTTCTCGGGTTCAGATGGTACAGGCCACCACAAATTTCTTTGCTATGGGGGAAGGCCAACAAAAGTATCTAGGAAGCAATAATATAGTCCATGTTATCAGGGTGACTGATTCATGTGCCCATCTTAGGATTTGCTAGTCATGGGAACAAAAAGGAATCTTTTAGATCTAGGGTCCGTTTCTTGGATGGAGGCCTCCTTTATTTTCCTCCTTAGCTCCCAAGAAAGACTGGCTATGTTCTTTGGGCAGAGCAGAATATCATATGAGGATGCAGCAAGTCTAATCCTTGCTAAAGATTTCCAGGAACTGTCGACACAGAGGAGAAATCTTGGACATGTAGATGGCGTATATTGGAGGGCGGCAAAAGAGGTGGGTTGAATGGCAGACCGAAAACAGTGTGCGTGATTACCTGAGTAATCGTTCAAGTTCAAGTAATTTATTTATAGAGCGCTTTTTACAATTGTACATTGCCACAAAGCAGCTTTACAGTGTTATAAGCATTTAAACCCCCAAAGAGAATGCTGAAGAAACAGTGGCATGAAAAATAAACTTCCTGCTATGTTGTTATTTTAACCCTTTAATGTCCTCACCAAGAAAAAAGCAAAGGAAAATTTTTTTATTTCATTTTTTATATGTTTGGTGTTTTTTTTTTTTTTTAAATAGACCCCCCAGTTTTCAAAATACACATTTACCAAACGGTTGAGATGGCAGTCTATGGTAAAACTAAGAACAAGAACCAGAAATACAAACAAAAAATTAAACAAAGGGCAATGACATGTTAACTCTTTGTTTTCTTAACTTTTTTGACTTTTTAGACAAGTGGAATGTGTCCAAGGTTGTCATATAAAATCTGGTTGTGAGAGCTTTGGGATTTAATGTTCCTTCTGCACCCGAAACGTTCTCCCCTGTATGGGCATGGGGAACCCCTATGGTAAAACGATGTGATTTTTTTTCTCAAACCTCCATCGTGATCGACCAGACACCCCTTCGCGATCGACCGGTCGATCGTGATCGACGTATTGAGTACCCCTGATCTAGATAATCTAGATCCTCTATTTTATAATCGTCATCACTCAGATCAACATCAGACTCAACATCAGACAGAACGTGGTCTTTTTTTTTTGTTATTTTTTATATTTTTGTGTCCATCTATGATTTGTAAAAAAAATAATAATAATAATAAATTAAAAATAATAATAATAAAATAAGGGATGGCGGCACGGTGGCTTAGTGGTTAGCACGTTCGCCTCTCAGCGCTAGGGATTCCCGGTTCGAATCCCCATCTGGGTAGAGTTTCCATGTTCTCCCCGTGTCCGCGTGGGTTTCCTCCGGGTTCTCCGGTTTCCTCCCACAGTCCAAAAACATGGATCAAGTCAATTGAATTCTCAAAAAATTGCCCCATTTAGAGTGTGTCTGTGTGAGTGAGTGTGTGCCCAGCGATGGATTGGCGCCCTGTCCTGGGTGTATCTACCCAGCGCCCGAGATGTTCTCCCCTGGATGGGCATGGGGAACCCCACCGCGACCCTAATAGAGGATAAAGTGGGAGATAATGAATGAATGAAAAAATAAGGGATCATAAATAAGGGAAAAAATAGCATACAATTTGTTAGAACCACTTTCCTTGTATGTGTCAAAATTTGTGAAATAAATAGATTTAAATATATTGCATGTGTCAGAGACCGCAGTGCTGCGGCGCGTTCCCCTAGCCCCGCCTTTTAATCAGTGCGCGCTCTCCGTGCACCAGGTGAGGTTCATTGTTTCCGGGTTCTGTCTTTCCTTTATAAGGCTTCCTGTTTCGCTGGTCGGGTGCGAAGTATTGATCGTCCCACGTCATACCGAGCGCTATCCGAGTGATGTTCCCTGCATTCTTTATCTGTGTCTACTTCCGTGTTTGGTCTCCATTGGGTGAGTGCGAATTCGAGTGTGGTTTAGTAGTAGTGTGTTCCTCTCTCTGTTCCCCGCTTCTACCGCCCTCTCATCCTCCCTCTCTCCCTTTCCCTCGTCTCCGTCCTTTCCCTCCTTCCCTTAGTTTAGATTCCTGTGTGCGTGTGGTGTTTGGAAGGAAAGTCCGTGTCAGTAATTTATGTATAGCATCCCTAACACATTCTCACTTTTACTTACTAATCTCTCCACTGTTGGTGTATATAACACATTTAACCCATCTCTTATTAACCACTCCTCTGTCTCCCGGTTCCAGTTCCCCGTCAGTGTGTTTCCTTCCCTGTCGTTTAACCCTCGGTTCTCCCTGGTTACCGCCTCGATCAGCACTTCACCTCCTCTATCCTGTTCCTGTTCTATTTAGCTCCTCCTTTCACGCTATTTTCCATTCTCTTTGTTTAATCTATTCCCCGGTGTTTATATTTTGTGTTTGGTGTTGGTTTGTGTTCTTCTGCTTGATATCAGGTTCGCTCCAAGTCCTGGTACTCAAGCTACGCACGTGACATCCAGCGAGTGCTCCAGTGATCCCGTTGCTGATCACCTACTCAGTCACGTGTCACTCGGTCGCCGCTGTTTGATTGGTTTAATAAACCACAGTTGTTTTGCACCTATGTCTCCTGTGTTCTCTCCGAGCCAGACTCATAACAGCATGTAAAAACAATAAATATGTTACAAAAACAAAATATGAATGATCAGAGATTTTTAATTCAAACCAAAATGTTGGTTCTAATTACTATAGCTAAGTATACTGTATCTACTTTTACCATAAACGGCCAAAACCATATTTTTTTTTAATTAAAAACATTATTTGACCCATATAAAACATTTATGCTGTAAAAAATTCTGATTATTAAAGCCTCTCAAACTACACTATGCAAAGAAAATATGATTATCTTTGAAAATTCTGCCAAAAAACGTCCGAATGTGTGGCTTGTTTTCCTGGTTGCTGACTTCATTTATGGAGGTGAACTTAAACGTCATACTACTAAAAGACGAAGTGACCCCTAGTGAATTTTTCTTGCATAACATGTCTCTACCGAATGGTAGATACGGCACAATCAGGTTGAATCAAGTTTAATAACGTTTTCAATAAGATATTGAGACTGAAAGTGTGCTCTACCAAACGGTTGAGCAGGACGTTAAAGGGTTAAGGAAGAAAACTTGGGAGGACCAAGGCTCAGTGGGGATCTTATCCTCCTTAAGTGGCCAGGCAGCATCAACAGCATAGGACAGCCATGTACGGATGGTGTGGTGATCAGGTGTCCATATTTAACAATTGGAAAAACACGAACAATTGGAAAACTATATAAGTTGAGGGCATCCTGCAGGACTGCCAGTCCAATAAAAATTCAGGTTCCATCCAGTAAGTTGCATTGCTTCGGCAGAACCATGGATGAAGAGCTGATGACACCTCTAGGAAATTAGCAATACCCCAAATGAAACAACAAGAAAAGCAGTTAGAGCTAAAGTATTTAAGTAATAACCAGAATTTGATTGACATAGTACAACATGTGACTCTGGCACTAAGTGACTAGAGCAGCATAACTAATAGAAGCAGATACTGCAGACTTTACATAGTTGAGAGGGCTCCCTGGAACAGCATCATCCCAGATCACCAACCCAACACCACCAAGCCTGATATCTATGCCTCTATCTACAGGGAATTAACTAAACACAAAATTAAATAATTTAGTTTTTAATCTACTTTTAAACATTGATAGTGATTCATAAACATGAACAGTAACTGGAAGGCTTTTCCAAAGTTCAGGAGCCTTGTGGGAGAATGCTCTTCCATTGGCAGTAATTTTATTTATTCTAGGAGCTAAAAGCAAACTAGCACCTTGAGATCTGAGCTTGCGTGTTGGCTTAAACAGTTGAATCAGCTCAGTGAGATACTGTGGAGCCTGATGATGTAGAATTGTATGTTATCAATAAAATTTTGTACTAATATGATCAAACTTTCTGGTTCTAGTTAAAACCCTAGCTGCAGCATTTTGAAAGATGACGAATCATCCATCTGAGGATTATGGTCTGCCAGCCAGGGAAACAGAATCTATGAGGGTAGGCAGAGACACTTTCTCATGTCTAAAACTGCAGATAATGCCCAAAATAGACAGACAGAGGTTTGGGGATTTTGTGTTTGAGCCCGACAGCAACCCTAAACCTACCTTCAGGCTTAATTTTTTGGTCAAATCGTTCAATCAACTAGCATGTGTCCCGATATTCTGCAATACAGACAATGTTCAGACTGAAGCCTCTGCTACAAAATGAGAACCCTGATCTAAATCCAGCAGCTTCTTAGCTGTATCACCGGCATGATCTGTATGGGGGAAGACTGAGTGAAAATGGAAAATATAAAATATTGTATTAACCCACCTAAGAACTGATGAAGATTTAAGAAGCCTCAGATCAGTTTGGAGCTCTTCCTTTTAACAGATTAAGCCACACTGAAACCCTGGCATTTATCTAGTTCATCACAGTATGGCTCCGGATGTAACGTGATACCTTCAGAGTCTGTGCCAGACATGAAAAGAATGGGCTTTGGTTCAGGATAAAGGCAGGTTATCAGGGATGACAGGAGGTGCAGGCAAAGCAGGAAATAGGGCAGCTTCTCGCCGGTTAATTTTCCCAAGTTGATTATGAGCTGGCGATTGCTTTCAACCAGCGAAGTCAGCAGTTGTTCATGCTGATTCAACAGGGAAGCCTGATGATTAAGTTGGGCCTCGAGTGGGCTTGGATCTTTCAGGTGTGTTCAACTGTTCTGATTTTTTATTTGAATCAGTTGATTAAATCAGAAAAAGAGTCAAACATATAACATACACAAGACTGAGGTGATAAAAAATAACCAGAGAATTAGCTTGAAATGCTGGCTTGCTGAGACTGTCGTGTAATACTGGGTTAGTTGAGACAATCGGATTACATAGGCTTGTTCAAGAAATGGAAAGGATAGATGAGCATTCAAGGTAAGCTTAAAGAAAGGTTGTTGACCTCTGAATGGCAAAATGCTAAGTCAAATGAAAACCCAATTCTCTTGAGAAAAATTAGTTGAAACCAGGGATTATATAGCTGGATGGATAGCCAGGTAATTGCTTACAGGTGAGGTGAATTGAAGCTCACAAATCAGCGCCACTGTTGCCTAGCGATGGAGCAACGTAGGCTCTTAAAAAACTAAACAGAGCAGCTGGGTGTAGAGGACACTTCTAAATCTATACTCTTTATTGCGTCTTGAAGTGCAGTGGGAGGTAAGCAGGTTTAGATTTGTGCTTCTCACTCAATATATGGCTTGTTCTATGGAAATTCAGGCTGGCTTGCTCTTTGCTCAGCTGACAGTCTTCAATCTTCATCTGAAATTGTCTTGCCCTTTACTAACCCAGATACCACAGAGTATCAGAAGTCTTTCAAGGACATCTTGTCAATTGGAAACCGCCTGCTGTACAGAATTTGTGCACTTACAATTGTGACAGCTCATTTATTGTCTTGTCATTGTGAACTGTGAAATACAGTATATGCCAGCTGTGTAAAATATGAGCTAAGTTGAGGAAACAAGCAAACAAACACAATGCTATACTATAAGCAATTTCACCATATTATTCTGTGTGACGCGCACCGAAATCCATCGAGATAATGCAAACGCGGAAAAGCCGCTGAATGCAGAGCGAACCATGGAAAATAACAATCACCACACGAACACCCGACGTGACAGAACCCGAGCAGTAAGGGAGAACTCGCTGAACGAGGCCTCCGTGGAGTAAAGAGACTCGCATGGAGGAGCGTGAGACGGGGCCCGGGCGGAGAGAGAGAGTTCGCCGAGCGCGTCCTCCGTGGAGATAGGCGGCTCGCACGGAGGAACGTGCGGCGGGGCCCGAGTGGCGAGCGACCGTTCACTGACCGGGTCCTCCGTGGAGTAAGAAGACTCGCACGGAGGAGCGCACGGCGAATCCCGGGCGGCGAGAAACCACTCGCTAAGGCGGGAGACGTGCGGAGGAGCCCGGATGCTCGCTCTTCGACCCACGCGCCAGATCGCGCCGCGGATTCCCGGCCCTTCCGGGTGCTCACCCATGGAGCCGGCATCTGAACCCGGGGCGAACCGGGCTAAGAATGCCGACTCGAAAAGACGCGCTGAGGTGAGACAGGCGTCCCCGGTGGCCAATAGGCCTATGGCGTGGCTAACGCCGATTTAAATAGCCAAATGCAGCAACTAAAAATGCGGCTATCGGCGTGGCTAACGCCAAACTAAATAGCCAGGTGCAGCAAAGAAAAACGTGGCTAGTGGCATGGCTAACACCGATCTAAATAGCCGAATGCTGCAGCTGAAAAACGCGGCTAAATGGCGTGACTAACGCCAATTTAAATAGCCGAAATGCTGCTGCAGAAAAAACACTACCGAAGCAGGCCAGCACCGAAGCTAAGGCCGCAAACAGCCGGAAGATGCGGCTAATCGCAGTTAGCGCCGAAGCTAACGCAGCTGCCGATAGTGTATATATAAAAAAAACAAACCCGGGACGAAAGCCGGGGAACGCGGCTAAACGCGGTTAGCACAGAGGCTAACACTGCTAGCGCTCATAAACAACAAAAAAAACAAACCCAGGACGAAAGCCGGGGAACGCGGCTGAACGCGGTTAGCACAGACGCTAACGTTGCTAGCGCTAATAAACATCAAACTCGCGACGAAAGCCGGGGAACGCAGTCGCGCAGAAATATAATAAAAGTGTGCGCTTACCAGGAGGAGGAATCCTGGACTCGGCAACTGTTGTTGGAGATCATCATTCTGTCAGCGGACGGGGCGCGCTGACCGGAAAGTGGCGGTGCAGCGCCGTGCGGTGTAGAGACACAGAGCCAGGCGACCAGGTAAGCACACATAAAAACTCTTTAATGGCTTAAAGCGGGAACGCCGCTAGAAGGAGCCGAGAGCAATGTACAACAAAGAAAATGGTGCCGCGGGAATGCCGCTGAGGACACGATACCACGTGACGCGCACCGAAATACGTCGAGATAATGCAAACGCGGAAAAGCCGCTGAATGCAGAGCGAACCATGGAAAATAACAATCACCACACAAACACCCGACGTGACGCTTGAGTCAAAGCTCAATCTAATGCTTACCTACTGTCTGCTCAGCCGGAATCCCTCAAATGCAGTCAGTAGGTCGCACGTGATCAGGTAGGACCCAATCCCTGCCCAAGGGGGTGGGTCCTACCTACGGAAGCATAGAACAGCCGAAAACCGATACACGGGAGGCAGGGAGGAGGGGCCCAACCCTCCCAACCTGACATCCAGACTGTGCAACAATTTCTTTCCCCAGGCTCCTGAACAATCAGAATAAAGTATGAAAAATTTAACTCACAAAATGACTGGACTAATAACACACACACACACACAAATGGACAAACACATTCTCTTATACCAGAGATAAACAAAAAAAAACTGCTGCAAAGTACATTGTTTACATTTTAAAACAAATTGACATGTCTGCACCTTACAGCTCATACCACTATTGGGCCACCTGCAGCGTTCCCTCCCGGTATTTTCCACCAGTCCACCACCATTTCTTTGGATTTGGAGACATTAAGGAGCAGGACATCACACAACAAAACTGTTCACAAGGTCCCTAGAATATATTCTCCTACCTGTCGAGCTGTAATGCATCCCAACCACACCAGTGTCATCAGAAAACTTCTGAAGGTGGCAGATGTGGTTAAGGAACCAGCCTTGTGATCTGAAGGTTCCATGGACAATTTCCGATCCCAATTACCAATTACTATGGCTGAAGAGCCTTTGGGTAAGGCACCTAAACCCAACTGCTGCCCGTGTACAGGGTACCCCATCACTCCTGACACGTGTGCTTATTTCAGCAGTGTGTTTATATGTGTCTGTTTCACTGCATGGATGGGTTAATTGTATAGGACAAATTCTTGTGTGTTTGCATAGACAGCAATTTAGATCACCTTATCACTATACTTTATCAAATACAAGTGGACTCTTGTAAAACACCATGGTTTACTTTTGCAAGGTCTAAACTTTCATTGTTTACACATGTACATCCTATCCAACAGATCTAATTTAAACCATTGAGGTACACATTCAGTAATGCCCACCATTCCATTTTATCCAGTTAAATACTAATTATAGTGTCAAATGCTCTAAACAGATGAGAAATGAGTTATTTTCAAAATACATTAAATCATTATCTACTTTTATTAATGATATTCCTGAAGTTTTAAAGAGAAAAGAAAGATTTGACACTAGTCTATAGTTAGTGTCCTGGTTGCAGTTTATATGGGATTAGGGCAGTGATTCTAAATTTTTTTCTGTTAAGCCCCCCCTAGGAAGAAGAAAACTTTTTGCCCCCCCCCCCCCCCACCCCCCCCCCCCCCCCCCCCCCCCCCCCCACACACACACACACACACACCCCCCCCCCCCCCCCCCCCGTACATGACAAAATGGGATGAAAAAGTATTTTTACACTCCCACAGTAGTCTGATTTGTCTATAAATTTGTTATAAGTACACCTCTTTTATAACTGTCTCCTTATTAACAATAAAGAAAACAAAAAAGAAAGAAATATAGATCAACTTAGAACAAAGAATAATTTGATTTAGTTTGTTTTTTAGTTTGTATCAGAAACGAATGAAATCCTTATTTAAACTAGAAACATTTTTGAACTGACTGGCATTTGATACTGAAGAATTAAATGAAATAAAATCAATAAATAATAATAAATTCAAATTCATCAGCAACATTAATTCAGGAGCACAATTTATTAACACTTTAACCTACAAAACTAAAATGAATACGACGATTTGTGCTGTTTCTTTTTATTAAAATAGGGAAGTCAGAACTAATGTCTACAACGTGCCCGTTCTGCAGCACAGCTTTTCTGCAGTAGCTTTCGTAAAGCGTTAATATTTGCTGGTTATACGCGTCACGGTTACGATTAAAAAACTCAAGCGCTTATCAGTGTGATTGGGGTGTAATGTCTTTAAGTGACGCCTTCATTTATTTCACGCTGTCCACTGCCAACATTTAAAGACACAGCAGACACACCGGTCTTTCTTCGTCTCCCACCTTAGTTACCGTGAAACCAAGTGCTACACACACTTTCCTCTTTTCAACCTTCGGTTGACTTTTGTTGCTCTCGTTATCTTCGTCTCTCTCCGCCTTTCTCTCCTCATCTCTGTTAAATATTTCTTCATGTTGTCTCTTGAGGGTTTGTTCAGTACACTTAATATCACTTGCTCTGTGATTTCTTGTTATGCGCCCCCCCAGGCACCGCACTGCGCCCCCCTAGGGGGGCGCGCCCCACTATTTGAGAAGCACTGGATTAGGGACAACATTTTAGGGACAACTGTTGTTTTGGCACCCTCTCCTGGGCTTTACTAATATATATATTTTTTTGCATGACTAGTTCAGTTGAGAGAGCAGTCACATGTTTTTCCTCTTGGTGAAATATTGGCCTACATATGCTTGTTTGCCATCCTGTGTTGTAATCTTGATATTTTATGTCATTTCTTTATGTGATTTCTGGTACATTTCTGATGCGAGTATGTTTGTTTTTGTTTATTAGATAAAGAATGCTGATGTCCTCCAAAGTGGCCAGATAAATACTTTTAATATATAAAAAATACTTTTGTCTGTGTCCTGATGCAGTTTGAAAAAGAGCCCATAACAATAATAGATGACGTGGAACAGATGTTGTATCATTTTACATTTACATGCATTAATATTATCCAAAGCGACTTAAAATGAGAGAACAACACAACTCAGTAGAAAAAACAGCTAAACTGTAGTAGTAAACTGTGGTAATCAATATCCAATCTGGCCTTTTTACTGTTTAATGTTTAAGATGTAGTGGCTACGATTCATAAAGAAAACATATATGTGATTAAAATATAATTCATAAGTATGAGCCAAACATTTTAAGCTTTCATACTTAACATCTTATTAACATTATACCATCCCCAGACCGCTATATAGTTTATTAGAGAATTAAGTGAATTCATGTCTAATATAGTTTCTTCAGACAAGGCAATAATTATTGATAATTGTAATGTTATTTTGGAAATCCCACAAGACCCTTTTATATTAGCCTTTAACTCCATTCCTGATTTCTTTGTGTGATTGGTGCAACACATTGCTGTTCACATACAAAATACAAAATATAGACTTCAAATTATCACATGGTATTAACATTAGTAAATTAACTACTGTTTCACAAACTGAGGTAATGTTAGATCATTATTTAAGATGTTATTAACTGAATTATTAAAATGCTGTTGAACTTTATTGTTATGTGTTATGTGACCAGATAAATCACCCCAGTAAATACTCAGGTGATTTATCTTTAAATACTGTCATAAAGAAACTCGCAATCGTAAATAAAATTGCATTAGACTCATTTTGATGACGTCATCACTAAACTTCAAAGTAGGCATCACATTTTATTGCTTTCTCAACTGCTAAACTTGCATAAACTGGCATGAGGTTTGTGTCCTTTGTGAAATTTGATCACTTGAATTTTTGAATGGGCTAAGACCTATCTCTACCTTGTTTCAAGGATTCAAGGAGACTTTATTGTTATTTATGTAACATGTGGTACATAAATGTAAACAAAATTATGTTACACGGACCCAGTTTACCCTAAGTGGTAGAATAATTATTTTATTTTAATTTAAATATTACGTTAGAGTTAAAATATAGCAGTGTTATAGAATATGAATTAAAAATGTAAAATAAAAATATAAGTATAAAATATAGTATAAATAAAATAAAAATAAAAATGAGATAATCCCAAATGTGTCTGTTAAGGAAAGAGTTGCAGTGTTTATGGGAAATGTCTGTTGATTTAAGTGGAGTTTAAGAATCATACAGCTTCTGCTATGAAGCTGTTTCCCAGTCTTGCTGTTTTGCACAGGCCTCCTGCCTGAGAGGAGTGGGCCGAAAAGTGAGTGTGCTGGGATAGTGGGGTCCTTCATGATGCAGGAGGCCCTTTTCCTGCATTTGGAGGTGTAGATGTCCGTGGTAGTGAGGAGGCTGGCTCCACCAGTCTTCTGTGCAGCCTTTACTACCATTTACAGAGCTTTCCTGTCTGCAGAAGAGCAGCTTCTGTGCCACAGGTGCCACAATATGCCAATAGCTTCCGTGCCACAATATGACAGCCCAGATGGGTAGCTATGCAGTCATCTGCTAGTAGTATAAACAGGAGGGGGCTCAGCACACAGCCCTGGGGGGAGCCAGTGTTGAGGATTATGGTGGAGGAGGAGGTGTTGTGGATCTTCACTGATTTTGGCCTGTTGGTCAGGAAGTCCTGGACACAGTTGCAAATAGAAGGGCTCAGTCCAAGTGAAAATAGTTTATTGGTAAGGGTCTGATTGATCATTGACCCATTACTGTGGAGCTCTTTGGGACCGGGACGATGGCAGTCCTCAGGCAGGTGAGGACAACTGCTTGGGCGAGGGAGGTTTTGCCAGGACCAAAATCTTCCAGGACCTTGGATAGTTTATCAGCACAGTCTGTTAGCACGCGTCCAGGGATGGTGCTGGACCAGTAGTTTTTCGGGGGTTGATCCTCTGAAGGGTCTTTTTCACTTGTGCTGGAATCACCCTGAGGGGCCACTGTCCAATCCCCCCTTCACCCCTGTAAATGAGAGATCATGAAGGAAGTCTTTTGTCCATCAGTCAGGGGCGATTGGCAAAATACATAGAACATTGTAGTAAGAAAGAGGTTTTACAGTAGATGAGGAAGCAGCATGAGATGGATCTGCTACCGGCGCACAGGCATGGTGGAAATGCCTTGTTTGAGGTGTACTCCTCAAAATCCTACGTCCTTGGAGCTTAGGACAGTGCTCCAGGAGCAAGGCCATTTTCTCCGCAACTGGCAACAGGAGATGCTCAAGGGTTTAGAAAACTCGAGCATTTCCTTTCGCCGGTTGCAGAGAAAATGGCCTTGCTCCTGGAGCACTGTCCTGAGCTCCAAGGACATGGGATTTTCAGCCTTTGTGTCTTAGTGTTGTTTCTGTGAGCATGTGACGCAAAGAACAGTGCATTAAATGTGGGTTAGATGCTAGGGTCAGAGAACGATTGACCCAGTTAGCCTTAAGGCTCTCATAGACCTTGTAGAGAATAGAACATATTAAAATAGAACAAATGCAGAGTAAGAGTTCTATATCTGAACATTATGTTCATAGACAAACTGGGGAAAGCCTGAGCCAAAAGTGTGAAAAGAAGTTTGAAATGTGAAACAGTGAAATGTGGAGAAAGTGTCATGGTTTAGGGAATAGTTTGGGCGGCAGGAGTTGGACATCTCATACAGATACATGGTGAATGCAAATTTCTATCACAACCTTCTTTAACAACACCTGGCCCCTTCCTTGCGATCATCACTCAGTCAGCCAGCATTTTTCATGCAGGAAAATGCCTCGTGTCACAGAGCAAATCTGTTCACTTTGGAAGGATGTGGCCCTGAGGAGAGAGGGGGGGTGTCACTCGTTGAGGGGGGCTACTGTTGTGTTTTGGTGCCGTCTGGTGGCTGTTTGTGCCATTACAGTGACATCATCCTCTATCTACCATTCTTATAGTTCCCATTTTCCTCAGTTCCACACGAGATTTTCGTTGATCATACCAGTATGATCAACGCACTTCGAGCTTTATTATCTATCCTCTTTACCTGTTTCAACCTGTGGTCTATGCCCTTTCTGTGTGTTTCCTGACTTGTGAAAACCCCTATTAAAGGTGTGGAATTTTAGAGCGTTCACAGGAGCGTAAAATTAAGCTCACCGCCATCTTGCGTGAATCTGCCACTGTCAGCATGACATGATGTCTCAACTTGCCAGGCTCCAGCGCGTTCAGGAAATGATCAAAGGCAAGTTGTACACCCTGCGGGAATATCAGATGTGCCAGCTGCAGTGAGTTAATCCTATTGGCACTCTCTTGCTGTCTTACCGTCAGGAGTTGTTTCGCTGTCAGCTCAGGTGTTACCAAAGCATCCTTTCAGTATGTCTTTCACATCCACCAGGTTGCCCCTACACTTGGGAATGAGCTCAGCCAGCACTTTCAATGCTGCTCCCTGCAGAGCCAGACTCAGGTCATAATTCTGACTCTACTTCCGTCCATCTGTGTTATGATCTCCAGTTTTGTACGCTTCCCAGTCAACATCTCCAGTGTAGTCAGGCACTCAGAGTTGCATGCACTTGGCTGCTGGTTCAGGTTCATTCAGTGGTAGCCGGCTCACTCCATCTGTTTCTGCATTCCGCCTTTCAGAAGGGGAGAGTGACTGATCCTATATGTGATTGTTAAAAATGTGAATTGTGATCAGCATGTTAAATATTGTACCTATTAAAAGCCTGTTTGATAAAACACCTGTCAGTTTTCTGCTTTTACAACAACCATACCAAAATTACATTTGTTTCTTGTGCTGTTTTTACACTAATTAGATAAAGACATTTGGAGAAAAAAATGCAACTAGACCCATTTTAGTTTGCAAACACAAGGTCTCACAGAACAAACACAACTTATATGACACTTGGAAAAGCAGGAATAAGGAAGACGAAAATATATAATTAACTGGGAAAACAAATAATGCAGAAGATAATGACATTAACAGAACTGAACTTAAGATTAATTAATCAATTCAAAAGCACTTATCACACAAAATGCAGTAGGGGATGCAAAGCCCAGCACCCATTACAGTACCCTCCCCTCAAATTATGCTTTTGAGTGCAAATGATTGATGTGATGCGATGATTGATCTGCATAGTACAAGGCCTAGCAACACCCACCCGCAACAAAGGACGAGACAGAAGCCAGCGCTTTGCTGGCCGTTGATTAAAATCAGAGAACATCACAGTTTGGGGTGGGTGTGACGAGACGAGACGAGAATATATAATTAACTGGGGAACATGTGACAGATAAACACAGCTGAAGATAATGGCATCAGACAGAATTGAAACAAGGATTAATTAATCAATTAACAAGTACTTATCACACGAAGCCCAGACCAGACAGGACAAAATCAGGGGATTAAATTCTTTTAAAGCATGTGAATGGTCTTGCAATCTTTAGCCATTTCAGCTGAAAAGTTAAAATGCTCAGCTGTTGGCATACCATCTTTTTTTTAAATGCCATTTAAAAAAAAAAAAACATGTGTGGACATAGCCTTTCTTACACACATGCTTTCTTTTTATTTGAGCATGTTTTCCCACTTAGAAGGAGGCTGAGTGAAGATCAGATGGTGCTTCCTTAGGCTGGAATGTCAACACAGAACAACTGTCATTTAAATGCAGAACTAGTGTATTGGACAGTCTCCAAGATATGCTGGAAAGAGCACGCCAGGCCACCAGATGTTGAGTTCTCAGAGCAGCACAATAATCTTTTCCAAGTATACGGCTACGTATAATGCAGTAAGTTGATAATGGCGAGAAAACGTAATAATTATGAGCTGTATCATATGTAAAAAGCAAATCATTAAATCATCATTAAGCATATTATTAAAAGTGCTATCAAATGTGTATAATCTTCAAAGCAGAGTATAATGTTTCGAAATTTTCCACTGTAGGCCCTTGTGGTAAAATAACATGAGAATATTTTTGTGATGCATGTCTGACAGATATTTTATAATGATGCACAATTACTATATATTTATATATTTTATATTGGTTTTTTTAGAAGAGTAGTACAGGGATTGAAATTGATCTTGACTAAACTGAAATATTTCAGAGAGGAATGCAGAAGTTGGAAAGAAAGAAAATTCAAATAGGTCTCTTGCTAAGATAATATAAACTCCACACATAATGGACCCTGGCTATTCACCCAGAAATCAAACCCAGATTTGAGTTAATCAGGATATCCACTGCTCTTACAATACAATACAATTTTTTTTTAAATTCTTGTTGGATTTTGCAAGAAATTATTTTTATTTTGTCTGATGCACTTAAAAAAAATATTATGTGCTATGATCTCAGACATTTCAAATAGTGTAGGGCAACGATACCTTTTATTATATACTTTGTCACAGTCAACTGTGTCCTATGCTGTACTTTGTCTACACCATCTGGTTCCAGTGGCTTTTAGAAGTGTTTGTGATTTTCATCACATAAGGGGTTTGGCTTATGCAGTTCTTGGCATTACATATGTTTCACTCAGTAATAAGAGCTGAATGTTCTAGCATGTTTTAGAGATGGATAACTTTAAAAACATTGTTAGATGTTAACAGACCTGGATAAGAATATTTTATGAGTCTTTGATTCAAAGCTGTGAGAAAAAATGCTTGTCATCCATGAATCCATAATTATTCTTTCAAATGTTCCAGAGTGGCTGTTTCATGTTTCCTTGCATTCTCTCACTCACTTGGACACCCCACCCAGTCTTTCCACTCATGCTCCCATTATATTCAAGGTTAAGTTTACGCTACAAATGTTTGGCACAGAAAAAGAAATGACTTCAGAGTCAGAAAAAAATTAAAATAACATGAGAATGCCTAAAGAATGTTCTTGGACTTATATTTTGCTTTCCTCAAACATACCAAACGTGTTGGACTTTTGAGAAGAGAAAAAGGCTCTTGGCAGCTGTAGTTTTATGGCATTTGGTTTCAGAGTAAGTAACTTTCTGCATAAGGAATTAGGCTTAACTTATCTTAGTGTGTCTGCAGCTGATTAGACATGTTTCAGATGGAGCTGTGTTAAAAAAAAAAAAACATGCAGTGAGAGAACTCACTAGTGATGACAAAGAAAATCAATGCCTTTAACCAAATCATACATTTCAACAGGTAAAGGCTTGAATAAACTATTTTCTTTATAAAATGAACAGAACTAGAATATAAGAACTATAAGCTACACTGTTGTGGAATTTTTAATATAATTATACTATTATATATTAATTGCTACCCTTTAGTTCTGATAATGTATGTGGATTGTTCATGATTTGTTACAGCTTTATATTAAGTCTCTTGTATAATTTATTATTATAAGTGCTTAATATATACTGCCCATTTGTGAACACAAAAAATATCTTTAAATGTCTTCTATAAACAGTCTGCCTACTTAAAGTGGGACCCTAACTTAAGGAGATGCAAAGGGTGAGACTGTTTACTTAGGGTGAGGCTAATATAATAAGGTATAAGAACATGCTTATCTAAGCCTTGGCTCTGGAAGGTTTGGACTAAAATAAAGGATAAACTTAAATAAAACTTTTGAGTAATATCGAAATGTAAAGTTTGTTGCTTTTTTTGTTATCTTTGATAACTGCTTGTAAATGGCACAGGAAATGCCATCTAGTGTGCATCTCAGGTTATTGTTTTGTTAATTGGTTTAATTATAGCTTGTTATAAAATGTGTGGTTCCTTAAATCTATTTGTCTAACCCTAACATTATTGTCAATGATGCACACCTCTGAATGCTTCACATTAGTATCAATGCGTGACACACCATACATTATTTTAAATCATACAAATACACATTAACATTTACAATGCACTAAGCCTGTTTTTTTTTATTTTATTTTGTAATATGGCCACTAGATTTTGATTGTTATTTTGATCCATAAAGATACATATTCACACAATATATATCACATAAATACAATCATTCATACCTGAGTATTAATAATTATGGGGAAGTTACTTTTAGGTATATTTTTATATACCTGAAAGTACCTTGCACACATAAAAATTACTTCATCATTTTCTCTCTCATCTCTGGGACTTTTCCTGATATTTCAAACAAGCCATAGTTAAACCTCAAAAAGCCAATTCTCAACACAAATCTGATCGAGATACACAAACCTATATTACTTTTATCTTTTTTTTTTGTCTAAAACACTTGAACTTGTGGTATCCATACAGGTTTCTTAAGCCTCATTTATACTCCCTCTGCGTACGAAAATGTGTGCGTGCGCTTCATGCGTTATAACAGTTACTGCCCACATACTTCCTTGCGTCAGCTCCGTTGATATGGTTGTTGAACACTACATCCGTTAGAGGGCAGTTTAGAGTAAAAATCAAACATGGCGACGGCGGAGGAACTTTTGATTTTGTACAAACTACAAAAACGAAAAAAAGGCAGCATTCTAGACGGCGGTGGTCTGTGAGGCCACTGAACAGGTCGCGACATTTGGATGGAGAATTTTATTCACTTGTCCGCCCAATGAGGGAAATTGATGACGAACGTCATTTCCAATACTTTCGGATGTCTGCAAGGGCATTCGATAACTTGCTTTGCTTTGTAACAACTGTTTGTCCCTGTGCCCCGGCGAAGCAACATCATATAAATGATTAAAATTGCGCACACACTCGTATAACCGGTCTCCAAAAAGTTCCACCATGTTTTTATTCTTCTTCGTGTACATATGGAAGTGGTCGCATCATGCACTGCCCCCACGGTTTCCAGTGGTATTGCTCCGTCCTGTCCGCATCCGCAAGCTTTCAGAAAACGTGCAAATTACGTACGAAATGAACGCAGAGTACGGACAAAAGGCTCCGTCCGTATCCGTCTCCGTAATTTAACGTTGAGCATAAATGAGCCTTTACACAGAACAAACGTTTTGATCCGTTTTGGTCTGGTTTTAGGTCTGGTCATTCCAGTGACGCATTTAAATCTGCCAAAGCAAACTCTTAAATCATCGGATTTTACTGTCAACTATATTCAAGGCCTGTCATCTCAAATGAAATTTGGCAAAACAGAGCTTCTAATAACTCCAGCTATCCTCAATCCATCATGACCTGACATTCCAGATTTACAGCTCCACAAGCTTACCAACTGACTCGGTCCGTAACCTTGGTTTCATAATTGACATGCATCAAACTATCTGATCAGGTCTATAAAACTGCCTGTTCCAGCAGATCAGACCTTTCTTATCTGAACATATTACTCAGCTGTTAGTCCTCATCCAATCATGGCTTGATTACTCCTTTACTCATTACTCTCTATAGGCTCCCTGTAGCTGCTTCGCAATCAAAACAAGGCACTTACTCTGACTTGCAGGACAATTCCATGACCTGCCCCCTCTTACCTTTAATCTAAATTTCCAAAACACTCCCATTCGTTCACTGCACTCTAGTAATGAATGTCACCTGGTGATTCAACATTACTGTGGTGCTAATTCTCACTCCGTATTGTTCACCACTGCTAAATGGTGAAACAATCCTCCCAACTCTGTCCGTAAGGCTGAGGCACTTAGCACCTTTAAGAAACATCTCAAAACACATTTCTTCCACAAAAAAAGCCAGATATTGTCGAATAATGATCAGGTTTGTTTATACTACATTTTAGCTGTTTTTCCTTAACTAATGACCTGTGGTGTTTTCTCATTATACAAAGTTGCTTTGTATAAAAGCAGAGGGGCGGGTTAGCTCAGTGGTTAGGGTGTTGGGCTATCAATCTGAAGGTTGGGGGTTCAAATCCCAGGTCCACTGAAGTTACCAGTGTGGGTCCTTGAGCAAGACCCTTAACCCTCATTGCTCCAGGGATGTTGTGATTAACCCTGTGCTCACCTTGTAAGTCGCTTTGGATAAAAGCGTCTGCTAAATGGCCCAATTTATAAAAGCAACTGCTAAACATAATGTAATATATGTCATCTTCTATTTTGAAATTTATACATGTTTATACAAATCACATAAACTCCACAATTCACATATTAAACTTTTTTTAAAATAGAAATAATGTAAATGTAAGTTTAACTTGGTGCAAAAAGTAAATGGCATAAAAGTACAGACATTCCTTCTGGGCTTTTCAGATTATTACTTATTTAAGCTCTACAGGTTCAGAAGACATTTTGTATATCTCTGTAAATTATTGGGGACAATATATTTAAAAGTCAACTGTAAGACCTGCGTCTTACGCTTCTGTCGACGTTCACTCGTCATGTCTCTCACCGGAAAGGGGCGTGGGATTTGTGTTGGATCGCCGATGTTAGCATACTTCTCATTTAAAGTTAATCTTATCATATACTAAGCTGCTATCTTTTACAACTCTAGCCGTCATTCCTCGACTCCAGCACGCTTTGCCCTCACAGCCGCTCTGGCCAGATGCCTGCTTCACTTTTGGTTTGGGACGCTATGACAGAATCCAACGCCACACCTCCCAATACGGGAACACCTGGTTCACCCTATCCCCTACATCTCACAGAGCCTGAGTGGTACGAGGGGTCCTCTGAGACATGCAACACCTTTATTCACTGTGATCTTTACCTGCCAATCGACCTCCTATGTCGGACGTGCACAAAATCATTTTGATCATGTCCTGTTTGGCGGGCAGAGAGGGTGATTGGGCCGCCGCTCTGTGGGAATCTAAGGCGGCCAAGACTCTGGATTATGCAATGTTCATCGACCTGTTTAAAAATTTTATCACTCTCACCACGGCCCGTGCAGTGAGGTACTGCATGATTTAAATCAGGGAGATCATCCCGTCTCGGAATACAACACTGGCCGCCCAGAGTGGGTGGAACGGACCTGCGCTCATCAACACGTTCCGCCCGGGGCTACGGCTGGAGATCTGCAAGACCTGGCTCGTCGCTTTGCCCTCCAGGCTCTTCCTCCACTAAGCACCACCCGAAGAGGACTCCCCACTCCGTGGTATTTGCCTGTGGTAATTTCCATCAGAGATTCTAAATATGCTTCTACTGTGCTCATCGAGGGGGCAGATGGGAACATTCTGGACAAGAATTTGATGTTGCAGTGGGGATTACAGTGCCACCCTCTGCCCAAAGCATTACCCATCTGCAGGGTGGATGGGCATCCCATCAATAAAGGGGTAGTGACGCACTACAAAGAACCCATTAAACTGCAAATTAGTGCCTTGCATGTTAAACTAATTCACTCCTTTTCTCATCTTTTCTTCTAGTTCACCCAGAATCCTCGGCTTACCCTGGCTGCAGTGTCACGACCCCGTGATCTCCTGATCCGAGTGGGGGATTCTGCAGTGGTCCGAATTTTGTCATTCCCACTGTCTAAACCACAGGGTCCTTAAGGTAAGTGCGCTGGTATTAACTCCTTTCACCCCAGAATCGGTTAAGCTACCACCCGGGGTGCCCACTGAATTTCTGTGTTTTCTGCTTCTGGTCTTCTGTGATAAACAGGCCAGGCTATTACCCCCGCAGCAGGAGTACAATTGTGCTATTGATCTTATCCCCAATGCTAAGCTTCCGGTCAAGCGACTATTTTCACAAAACTTTATCTTTGTAATGCGTATAACATGGTGCTTATTATGGAGGGTGATGAGTGGAAGACCACGTTTGTAACGACCACAGGGCATTATGAGTTTCTTGTGATGCCCTTCAGCCTCACCAACGCTCCTGCCGTTTTCCAGGCATTTGTGAATGACGTTCTCCGTGAGTTTTTCCGGGAGAAGAATTCGTCATTGTTTACATTGACAATATTCTTATCTATTCACACGATCGTGACAACCACCGCCATCATGCGCGTATGGTGCTGAGTTGTTTGCCGGAGCACCATCCGCACAGTCAGAGAAGTGTGCATTTTTTCAAGAGGAAATCTCCTTTTTGGGTTTTGACCTCTCGCTAGGGGGCATATCGATGGACATGGGGAAAGTCCAGGCCATTCTGGATTGGCCAGTCCCTACCACAATTTGTGAGGTACAGCACCTTTTGGGTTTTGCTAAATTTTACTGCCTCTCTTTAGTTATAATACTACCCATCACATCGCTGCTGAAGGGCCGACCCAAAAATTTACTTTGGACACCTGAAGTAGACCAGGCATTCCCAGGCCTCAAATGAAGCTTTTTGTCTGCTCCAGTGATGGCATTTCCAGACCCTGACAAACCATTTGTGGTGGAAGTGGATGCTCCTTCATTATTTTTTAATAGCTTTAATTTTGTCATCTCGTTCAGGCCAGGTAGCACCAATGCGGCCGCAGATGCTCTATCACGCCGGCATGAGGATGATGCACTGGACCCCGATCACCTCTGCCCCATCCACACACTTCGTGAAGGTAGTATGCTGGAATGTGGATATGGACATTCGCAGAGCATTACGCATTCGTCCCACCCAATGTCCGAATGGGTTGCTGTATGTACCCCCCAACTATCACAGTCAACTGATTACCTGGGCTCACACCGCATTGTGTACCGGCCACCCGAGTCATGCCTACTATCCAAATCCTGGGCAGAAAGTCTTGGTGGGAGACCCTTCACAAAGACATGCACAGTTTTGTCATGTCGTGTTCAATCTGCCCTGCATGCAAGACGCCCAAATCCCTACCAGTGGGCAAGCTGGTCCCGTTGCCCATTCCAGTTTGGCCGTGGTCGCATGTGTATGTGGATTTCGTAACTAATCTCCACCCATCAGAGGGCTGAACACCATTTTAACCATTAGCGACCGTTTTTCTCGGGCGGTCAAACTTATTCCACTTAGGGGTCTCCCGTCAGTATTATTTAAGGCAGAGCTGCTTTTTCGCCATATATTTACGTCTTTTGGCATTCGGGAGGACATTTTACATGATCGCGGCCTGCAGTTTACGTCCGCTGTCTGGAAGGCATTTTTCAAGAAATTAGGAACGTCGATAAGCCTCTTGTTCGGTCAACACCCGGAGACCAATGGGCTGTGTGAGTGGGCCCACCAAGAACTCAATAAATTTCTGTGCATGTTCTGCCATAATAATCATTCTGACTGGCCGCTCTACCTACCGTGGGTGGAAATCGCATAGAAATCGTTACAGCATTTAAGTGCATCTTTGGGTACCAACCACCGTTTGCCTCTGGGACCCCGAGCCAATGTTGGCACCAGCAATGGATGATTAGTTTCGCCGTAGCGAGGAAGTGTGGGTGCAGGTTCATCAGCGCATTCAGGGCACTATTCACGGATCGTCATCGTTTACATGTTACAGCTTATGTTGCGGGCGACCAAACGTAGCTCAGCTCCAGGAACTTGCGCTATCGCGCAGGGTCACAGAGACTTTTGCCTAAGCATGTAGGACCATTCTGCATATTTAAACGCATCATTGAGGTGGTGGATTCACCAGCATTTTAATTGATGCCTCTATTTAAGGGACGCGGGGATTGGGCAAGGCACATTGGATCGTCGATGTTGGCATACTTCTCGTTTAAACTTCATCTGATCATATGCTAAGCTGCTATCTTTTACATCCCAAGCGGTCAGTCCTTGACTCCAGCACGCTTCGCCCTCGCAGCCGCTCTGACCGCATGCCTTCTTCACTCCGCGGCTTAGAGTTGCGACGCACCTTGGATCCTGAGGCCTTCTCCCAGGGTTTATGTGCCAGCATTATATATATATATATATATATATATATATATATATATATAAAAATATATACATATATATATATATTTTTTTTTTTTTAAAGAAAGTGTTCATTAAACCACTTCTGTTTGTGGAAGGAGATTTGGTCTGTTCTCTGGGGTTGGGACGCCATGACATCAACCGTATTTAGTAAAGTTCTTGCCAAACCACAAACACTCTAATAATTTTTACATTAAGCCAATTACTTACATAACATAAGTTATAAGGTATAACATATAATGGGTTTGAAAAAAGAAAGTGAAAAATTATTATTTTCCGTTTGGAGTATAGGTTCATAATTACAGTAGTAGAGGCGAATGAGAGTAATAAATAAGTGAAGTTTGGTCTTTCTAGGTTACAGCTTTAATACATTAAACCACGTTAAGCCATTTTCACGTTAAGCATTTTAGACTGTACCTAATATAACATTTGATATTTTTCTGTCTTTTCTTCCTAAACGTTTGTACTCCAGCACTAAGAGTGCTTTAGCAGCAGGATAGAAGATTCTAGCAGTCAGTGTGTTTCCTGACGAAGTTGCTGACAACTGGGTCAGCCTGAAAATTAATTCTAAAATTTTCCAAAGCTGTTTGGTCAGCTTCAGATTTGGAACCTATATCATTATCTCACATTCAGTGGGAGAAAAATAGAAGTCCGTTTCTACTATTCTTTTGAGAAATTTGTACCGCTTTTTTGTATATCGATTGCTGGGGCTGTTTGAAATCTAGTGTAATCATGCACATGCAGTATTGTGGATTACACAAGCCTGGCTTGACTTAGTGAAAACTGTTTGCGTCTGGATTTTGTTTGTGGAACGGAACTAGTCGGAAGTGAACTGTTTGGCTAACTCAGACGAGCATAAATTTTATAAGCTCGCGTCATAGCTTTATTCACAAAAATGCACGCCCTCTCATGTCTTTGTCGTATGATCCATTTGTTGGCAGTGAGGCATACAGACGATTCCCAGCCACTATAACTTTCTAAGTATAGATTTCAGCAATCTGGTGACACCAGGGTGAGGTGAGAATGGAGTGCATGCAAACCCTTTTGCAGACACTGTGTAGAAAAATAAGCCAGGAACAAGTTATCCCGGAGCGCAATTCTAACCTGGCATTCAATGGGCCAAGTAAGAACTGCTACAATCAGTGGACTTGGAAAAATGTGTTTAGGGTCTGTGTATTCAAGGGAGTGGGCATCTGGCTTGGTGCTCTTTAATCCTGGGCCAAACGACAGGGTGACGTGAGTATGCTTGAAGATCAATAAGCAGGCCTGTTGAGCCTTGAACCTCTTAGCCTGTCGAATATAGTAGTAAAAGTATTACATACTCCTTGAACTTACAACAATTACAGCTGCTAATGTTTTAGGGTATGTCTCCACCAGCTTTCACATCCAGTAATTGAATTTTTTGCCCATTCTACTTTGCAAAACAGCTCATGTTCAGTCAGATTAGATGGAAAGTGTTTGTGAACAGCAGTTTTTAGATCTTGCCACAAAATCTTGATTGGGTTTAGGTCTGGACTTTGACTGGGCCATTCTAACACATGAATATATATTTGTCTTAAATCATTACAGCTCTGGTTTGATGCTCAGGGTAGCAGTAGCAAACTTATCTGTCCGTAAAAATAAGACAAATCACAGCACAAGCATATTCAGAGCATCAGGATGGCCCATTCCCTGACCACAAAGCAAAGAAGGAAACAAAAATATATATATATATATATATATAGACAAACTACAAACCTGTGATACACTTTTAAAATAACTTCCTGGCATATTAATTAAGATTTAAATGCCTAAATAACAAAACAATATTTGGAATAATAGTAGCAAAAAATAAATAAATAAATAAACACACGCAAATGTAGTGACAACAAAATAACAGGTGGCTTAGCTATACGTTGCATCCACAATATGTAAATTACATGTAACTGTAATCACAATGATGCACAAAAAATAGAAGAACATAGAGAATAATGTACAAAAATGGTGGATAGAAGACAGTGGCCACTAGCCCCCTGGCTGTGACCCAAAACTAAAAACAAATACAATAAAGACATGTTAAAATTGATTATATGCATTAAAAAGGCACCTCTAAACAGACAGTGAACAATGCTATGGGATAGACATGCTAGGAACATACCCAGCATGTTCGTGTCCCCTAGCCAATCACGCGCCGTTTTTCCATCTTATTGATTTCAGCTGGTTCCTATTCTTCACCCATTTTCCCTTACTATTTATGGCGGTCGGACTCGCTCCTTCCCCGCGAAGGATCTTTGTTCTCTCCTGCTGTACGTGCATGTCTAACTCAGTTCCTGTGTTTGCTCTGATATCCGTTTCTCTCAGGTGCTCGGTGCGACGTTATCGATTTCCTTGGCTTCAGCCTCGACTCTCGCAGACAACGCACCTGACGATCTCGTGTCTGCACTTAAGGAAGAGTGACGTGACCTAGTTCCCACACAGCAGGAGGCGGATCTCTCCACGTCCCCATAGCCATCATTATCCAGTGCCAAAGAAATCTCCCATCTCCAGTCTTTTATTATTGTCCAGATTATATAGAGGATGCCATCACCATAGCTTTCCACTCTGCTCTGAGCCATCTGGAGCAGCAACAGCGCTACTTCCGGATGCTTTTTGTGAATTACAGTTCAGCGTTCAATACAATCTCATCACATTCTCATGTTTTTTTTTAGTTTTTTTTTTACTAACTTGGTTACAGATGCCCTTCCTTGCATCAGTAACTTCTTAACCCTTGACACTAACACTGCATATAGCACATTCTGCTCCACCTTGGCTTCCTGTCTTGACCAGGTCTGTCCAATATTCACCAGAAAAACACACAGCTTTCTGTCCATTTCCTGACTCACAGAGGTGCTACTCTTCGATCCACTGAAAGAAAATGGCATAAGTCTGGTCTGTCTTCAGATTTAGAAATATACCAGTCATCACTTGCCACCTTCTCAAAGGATGTAACTGCTGCTAAGTCATTGTTCTTCCATTCCAAGGTAACATGCATTTCAGATGCTTGCACTTTATTTAGAACCTTTAACTCTAGACTCACTCCTCCTTCTCCCCCTCCCAACTTCTCTCTGTCAGCTGATGTCTTTACAACCTTCTTCACAGAAAAGATTGAGGGAATCAGCCAACCAAACTTCTCCTCCTTCTCCCCAGTCTCCAAATTTGACATCTGATTGACAAGATTCTTCTTGCCAGCAACCCAACTACTTGCCCCCTTGATTCCGTCCCATCTCACCTTCTTCAATCCATTGCCTCCTCTATCACACCAGCACTTATTACACATCATCAACACCTCCCTCACGTCTGGTACTTTTCCTGATTCTTTCAAACAGGCCATAGTCAAACCTCTGCTCAAAAAGCCAACGCTTAACCCAAATTTGGTCGAGAGCTACAGACCTCTGTCACTTTTACCTTTCCTTCTAAAACACTTGAACGGGTGGTGTCAAAAAACATACAATATATTTTATATATATACGTTATATTTATTTTTAAATTTCTCTGCACCTGTTGATTTTTACATTTCTCAAGAAGTCATTATTACAATTTTGTGTCCAGTAGCAATTTAAACGCATAGGTAGGTATATAAGGTTTTATGCTTTGTGCTCCTTACATTGTTTTGCATCATTATGAATTTCCCCATTATTACGTTTGTTTTTAATGTGTGATTTTTTTTTAGACCTGTGGCCTTTCAAACGTTTGTTTAGATATCTGGTCCTCCCAAGGTTTTTTTTTTTTAAATAACAACATAACAGGGAGTTTTTTCTTTCCACTTTCGCTTTGGCTCGCTCTTTGAGGGTTTAAAGGCTTATAACACTGTAAAGCTACTTTGTGACAATGTAATTTTCTAAAAAGTGCAATATGAATAAATTACTTGAAATGGAATATGAATATGCTCTTTAGACACCTGACAAAAAAGAGTGAATATAAGTATTTTGACAATCAAATGACCTGAGATAATTCCCTATTTTGTAGGTTTAAATTCTTCCAGAGATACCAATTCCAGACAAGACCATTTTTTTCGTTCATTCATTATCTCCCACTTTATCCTCTATTAGGGTCGCGGTGGGGTTCCCCATGCCCATCCAGGGGAGAACGTTTCGGGCGCTGGGCAGAGGCGCCAATCCATCGCTGGGCACACACTCACTCACACAGACACACTCTATATGGGGCAATTTTGAGAATTCAATTGACTTGATCCATGTTTTTGGACTGTGGGAGGAAACCGGAGAACCCGGAGGAAACCCACGCGGACACAGGAAGAACATGGAAACTCCACCCAGATGGGGATTCGAACCGGGAATCCCTAGCGCTGAGAGGCGAACGTGCTAACCACTAAGCCACCATGCCGCCACAAGACCATTTTGCTTGGCAAAAAGCTTTTATGTTTAATTAGTGAAACTGAACAATTCTCAAAATTTTGTAATTCAGTAGATTCAGGAGTGAGTCTCCCTAGGACTGGGAGACAATAAGGCAATGCAAGAGGTAAAAATAAAAATAATAAGAGGCATATAAGGTAGCATATACCCATATAACAACAACTGTAAAGCAGTTAAATGGAAAGAAGGAAAAGGCTATATTAAAAATATCTTAGTAATGCATGCAAAACTTTAACACAATTTCTATTACTGCTATAAATTGCTAATTTAAATGCTATTTTTTAAATATATATATATATATATTTTGCCGCACGGTGCAACTCCTATATATATATTTTAGCACGGGTTAGCACGTTCGCCTCTCAGCGCTAGGGATTCCCGGTTCGAAACCCCATCTGTGTGGAGTTTCCATGTTCTACCCGTGTCTTCGTGGGTTTCCTCCGGGTTCTCCAGTTTCCTCCAACAGTCCAAAAACATGGATCAAGTCAATTGAATTCTCAAAATTGCCCCATATAGAGTGTGTCTGTGTGAGTGAGTGAGTGTGTGCCCAGCGATGGATTGGCGCCCTGTCCTGGGTCTATCTGCCTAGCGCCCGAGACGTTCTCCCCTGGATGGGCATGGGGAACCCCACCGCGACCCTAATAGAGGATAAAGTGTGAGATAATGAATGAATGAATATATAGGAGTTCTCACTTTTGCTTGAACATAACCATGGTTGGTTTGCTTTTTGCATATTTTCATTTTAAAATCTCTGTTCTGAAAATGACAATGGCTCTGAAATTGGCTAGACTGCTAATGATTTCCGACACATGTTCTTGCCCTGAGTAGCCAAATATATATTAGCCAAAACACCTCTAAAATCTCAAACTGACTGAATAAATGTGAAATACTTAATGTGAAAACTGTATCATTTCACACTTAAGTCATTAACTGTCATGCGAGGCCCTAGATGACATAAATGAGGCTTAAATAGAATAAACAGGAAGAACTATTTATTACCAAAAAGCAACATGGTGTCACAGGCACCTGTTCACATTTTAGGTTAATTAGCTGTGGGTTTCCTTTTACCATTTTATTTAATTAAACTTTTGTGTTTATTGATCTGTTTTGTGCATGTTTTCAGGATTTCTTTGTATTACATTTTGCATTATATTTTGGTGCCATCTGTTGTCTGCTTGTGCCATTACAGTGATATCATCCATTACCGCCACTCTCATTCCTGACAGTACTGCTGATTGCCTCCTCACCTGTTTTTCTATTACACTGATTTCCACCTTTATATAATAGTTCTTCACGAGATTCTCATATTCGAGTTTCTTGTTGTTCATATCCGTATGTTTCATGCGTTTCCGGCTTTATTTTATGTCCCGTAACCTGTTCCATACACTTGAACTTTCTCACTCAGACCTGATTTATTATTTACTTGTGACTGCTTTTTACTCATCTCTACATTGTTGAATTAAACACCCCTTCATTCAGCCTGTGCTGGTCTGTGCCCTTTCTGTGCATTTCCTGACTTGTGGTTCTGCAATCCCCTAGCAGAAGAATCTCACCTCAAGGAACCAACAGATTTGCACAGCGTTGGTTCAGACAATCTGGTAAACCGTCTGGATCGGCATGAACAATTGATCACTGCCCAGTTGGAAGCAAATGAACTGGACAACCCTCACCCATAGCAACTCCTCAACTTCCTGCGACCAGCACCACTGATGCCACACAGGACATTGCAACCAGAGCCGCCACCCACCCGGAGCCTACTATGGAGATGTAAACAAGTGCCGGGAATTTTCATACCTTTGCAACCTGTCTTGTTCTCCACCGACACCAGCAAGGTGCCTTACATCCTTTGTTACCTACATAAAAAGGCACTGGCATGGGCCAAAACATCCCAGGCAACTGTACGTCCTCTGGCTTGTTCATATGCCCATGTTCAAATGTTAGATTTGGTGGGCACGCTTTATGCAATTATTGTATTAAGTTCTGAACTTTTGCTGCTGACGCAGGTTGGAACGATGCCACGCTCCAGTGTGTTTTTAAATGGGGGTTCGATGCTAGAGTCAGAGAACAGTTGACCTTGTGGGGTAAACCGTCAAGATTGACGGTAGGTTTCTTACGTATACTTCAAGGCAGTAGGGAGCAATCTTATTTGCTTCCTATCAGACCTTCCACACACCTATTCACTCCGTCACGTCATACTACATTCTCTCCGTCCATTCAGCAACCGGAACCCATGCAGGTAGGCCACACACACACCTCACAGGTAGTAAGCGTGCTGAGCGCATTAAGAAAGAAGCATGTCTGTATTGTTGTCAGCCAGGACATTTTAGAAAAGATTGCCTGAACCGACAATGAGATTGGGGGCACTGGCGGGTAGTGAAATATCTCCGCACAAGAGTAGCTTGATGTTGACCATTAGTTTTTGTTGCCTTAATGGTTTAATGCACCTGCTCTGATTGATTCCAGTTCGGAGATGAACCTTATGGAGAAAATATTTGCTGAGGAAATGGATGTAAAATTTCTGCCTGTAGATGCTCCTGCTGTCGTCCTAGACGGGAGCCTTACCATTATTCAGCCTTACCATTATTTCCGACCATACTTGCCGTTCAGCTAATTCACCCGTAGCTCACTGACTGGCAGCTTGGCTGGCAATGTCACAGCTTGGAGTGATCACTGTCATTCTCAGTGCTTACATTCAGTAGACATTCTACCTCAGCACCGATGGCTGCGTCCTCCGGAAAACTGGTTGGCTCTCTACCCATCACGTTTCCATCAGCACTGAATCCTGAAAACTGTTCCCTCATTTTATTGGACCCTTTCCTAGTACCTGCATTATTAATCCCACTGCTGTTTGCCTCTGTCTACCCTCCAATACGAGAGCGCCCACCATCCTGCCAGAGCGTGCAATTCCCATCATCCTGCCTGAGCGCTCTGCTCCCACCAGTCTGCCAGACCAGTCTCTCCAGTGAGCGAACCCACTAAATTCTCTCCAACAAGCTAGCCTGACAAGGGGCCTGCATGCCGCCGAGCCCGCCAAGGCACCACACACAGCTGAGCTCGCCAAGGGGCCGCACGTTGCCGAGCCCACCAATGGGCCACACGTCGCGAAGCCTGCCAAGAGGCCGCATGTCACTGAACCCGCCAATGACTTTCACACCATTGAGCCCGCCAAGGACTCGCACACCACTGAGCCCACTAATGACTCGCACACCACCGAGCCTGCTAAAGGGTTGCATGCCACCGAGCTTTGCTATGTCTCCCAAGGGTGCCCCACATGTCACGTAACCAGAAAATGTCCGCCAAGTCACTTTGCCTAAGCGTGTCCACCACGTCGTGTTGCCAGGGGAAATCCACCACATCACGGCCTCAAAGGGCGTCTGCACATCACATTGCCAGAGGGCGGCCTCCATGCCATGTTACCAGAGAGCGTCCCCCACGTCACATCATCCCCCACGTCACATCATCCCCCACGTCACGTGCCTAGGTCACCTGTTCATATTTTAGGTTAATTAGATGTGGATTTCCTTTAACCGTTTTAGTTAATGAAAAAAAATTGCGATTATTGTTCTGGTTTGTGCATATGTTCAGGTTTTTTGTATTTAGTTCCCCCTTTAGTTCCCCGGCATGTTGTCACCTTTAGTTACCCTGCTTGCCTTTTGCCTCATTACATGTTCTATTAAATGTTTCCCCGGTTTGTTGCCTGGATAACAATTGGATAACAATTCCAAGTGTCAGGAGATACAGAATGAGAAGGATGGCACCGAAACCTGGGGGACTTCACAAGTCACTGAGTGAATCTGAGATCTGGATTTCCCAAGCTTAACAAATTCTTTACTGTCCTTTGTTTATGATTTAAACCAGGCCAGTACGGTGTCTTTGAGGCAAGTACTGCAACACAGCCTGTTCAGAAGTGTCTCATGTTAAACAGTGATCCAAAAGACAAGCTGCAACAGTTTTCTCCAAGACCTTGTAAAGGAAAGGGAGTTTTGGCTTGTAGTTACCACTGACATCAGCGGGAAGGGAGAGGATCTAGGTTATTGTTTTAATAAAATAATACATTATTTTTTACCTGCTGCCACGTTCCTTTCACTCCTCTCATGTAGATTCTAAATCAGGGTATGGTTAATTATTAATATTATTAATTTACTGTAGTACAAGGTAACATGCATCTCAGATGCACACACTTTAATTAATACTTTTAACATTTTACTCACTCACCTTCTCCCCCTGCCAACACCTCTCTGTCAGCTGATGTGTTTGCAACCTTCTTCACACACTTTTTCATGGCATCAGCAGACCCCATTGCCACTACACTACATCTCACATATCCAATCAACCAACCTTCTCATCCTTCTTCCTTGTCTCAGAATGCTTTCTGTAGTTGCCTCACTTAAATCTGCCAAATCTAACTCTTAATCCTCTGTCCTCATCCTGCTGGACCATTCAGCAGCTTTTGCTACTGTAAATCATCAGATTCTACTGTCCACTCTGTTTGAACTGTGTTTTCTTGAATGGCATTGTCATTTAGGCACATGGTTTCTTACCACTGCTATGCTGATGACACTCAGCTTCATTTGTGTTTTGCCCCTCAAGACAACACTATCTCTGTTAAAAGGGATTAACAGCATTTCACTGCCACCCTAAATTATTAGTAAATTGCGGAAAAGATCTTTCGCATGTTTCATTTACAGTAATGCACAACCTCGAGTGCCTTATTGCTTTAATAATAATTTTACAAACACACTACGTATATTGAAAAATGTTTGATTCATAAATTTGTCACAAAAACGCTGTCTGACCACTGGAGGCGCTGCGCATAACCATGCATGGTGAGGCATACAGACGTGAAGGAGTGAGCCAGGCGACCAGGTAAGCATAAGGGAGTTTATTAAAGAGACGGACACACAAAACCAAGGCACGGGCGATGTGTGACGGGACTACACAGAACGATACAAAAATAATGCTGGCCTGCCGAAACGGGGAACCCATGCAATATAAATACTAACAGAACACAGCACGTGACCTGGCCAGACCCAATCCCTAACATTCATGATTGGACCAAACTACGGGAACACCCCAGGGACAAAACTCAAAAACCCGAACAGAAAACGTGGGGGGAGTGGCCTAGCACTCCCAAACCTGACATATTGCCCCCACCCCAAATGGAGGGGCTACCACGGGCTCTAGAGGGACTGGAGCGGATGCGTCCGCCGGGGCATCCAGAGTGGGCGCGACCGCAGGGGCAACCTGAGTGGGCGCGACCGCAGGGGGAACCTGAGTGGGCGTGACCGCAGGGGGAACCTGAGTGGGCGTGACCGCAGGGGGAACCTGAGTGAGCGCGACCGCAGGGGGAACCTCTCGGAAGCCTTGTTCATCCTGAATGCTGAATGGCAAGTTCATCCTTGACTCTCCCGGAAGCCTTGTTCATCCTGAATGGCGGAAGTCACTGGATACTGAGTGGGGGGCAACCGGTCCTCTGGCCCAAAAGACCGCTGCTTCACCATAGGTTTCCTGGCCGGGACCCCTTGAACCAGGCTGGAAGCTTTGCCCTTACTCCAGGCCTCCTCCCTCTCCGCTTGCTGGACACAAAAGAACACCGCCAGTACCACCGCAAAACCAAATAAAACAGTCCTCATCTACCGAGTCGTGGGAGGACACCGGGGGTCCAGCCGAGGCAGGAAAAGTGCTCTGGGCGCGAACCGAGACACGAACTGTACCGCGGCAGAGAATGTTGGTGAACCGGCTCGGATCGCGCTGGCAGCTCGGAGCGGATTGTGGGCGGTGCAGCTCGGAACACGGAGCTGATCGCAGCCTGAATCGCTAACCCCAAACGCTGCTCGGAACGCCGGCGGCGTGGCTTGTATCGCTGGTGGCACGGGTCGGATAGCAGGCGACGCGGAGTGGATCGCTGGCAGTGCGGAGCGGATCGTTGGCTGCGCAGAGACGGAGCTGATCACGGAGCTGATTACAGCCCGAATCGCTAACCCGAATGCTACTCGGAACGGGGGTTCAGGAGGCCGACCACTGGTGGCGCTGCGCATAACCGCGCAGGGTGAGGCATACAGATGCGAAGGAGTGAGCCAGGTGACCAAGTAAGCATAAGGGAGTTCATTAAAGAGACGGACACACAAAACCAAGGCACGGGCGATGCGTGACAGGACTACATAAAACGATACAAAAATAATGCGTGCCTGCCAAAACGGGGAACACATGCGATATAAATACTAACAGAAAACAGCACGTGACCTGGCCAGACCCAATCCCTAACATCCATGATTGGACCAAACTATGGGAACACCCCAGGGAGAAAACTCAAAAACCCAGAAAACCAGAACAGAAAACGTGGATGGAGTGGCCTAGCACTCCCAAACCTGACATATATGTGTGTGTATATATATATATATATATATATATATATATATATATATATATATATATATATATATATAGTGGTGTGAAAAAGTGTTTGCCCATTCCTCATTTCCTGTTTTTTTGCATGTTTGTCACACTTAAGTGTTTCAGAACATCAAACCAATTTAAACAATAGTCAAGGACAACACAAGTAAACAAAAAATGCAATTTGTAAATGAAGGTGTTTATTATTAAAGGAGAAAAAAAATCCAAACCATCATGACCCTGTGTGAAAAAGTGATTGCCCCCTCGTTAAAACATACTGTTACGGTTTACCAGGGCAAACCGTGAAACGTGGGTGGATCCGCTACTCGGAACGACAAGGTCGGGGCGGGGATAGATGTTACAAAGTTTATTCAGCCACACACAGGTAAACGTAACATAAACCAGTGGGTAAACAGGCGGCTGCGGAGCTGGGGCCTGACGTCACGGCGTCCGACGTCAGCGAGGCCGTGTTCCAATCCGCAGCGTCGAGCAGAGCAGGGTGTGGCTGAATACCAGATGAATCAACAGGCGGGACGTAGGAACTGAAACCAGAACATATACACAGGACAAAACGGAGACGAGGTGCAACCAAAGACAGGGCGTGGAGATCAGGACGTAGCGAGAGAACAGGACGAGACTAGGAATGGGGCGAGACTAAGAACATGGCAAGACTAGAAACAGGACGAGACTAGGAACGAGGGCCAGAGTGGGCGAGGCGTGACAAGGTAGGTGCGCAAACCAAGACCAACTAGCCGGGAGTGACGGGAGTGAGCTGCTTAAATAGGGAACAGTGATCAGGAACCCAGGTGTGCATAATTACAGGGGCGTGAACACAGAGACCAACCCACACCATGTGACCAAAACAAACCGTGACCATGTGACAATAACAAAGCATGACATGACAGAACTAACCACGTGACCATAACAAAGCATAACTAAGACTTACACAACACAGCATGACAAAGGTTAAATGCAAACATGACAATAACAATGCTCTAAATGCAACACATGACAATAACAATACTCTAAAACACAACATGACAATACTCAAAACGAAACATGGGAACATAAATCCTGACAATATGCAAAACGGGACCATAACATAACATGACTGAGAACACACACACATGATACTAAACACGACACGCGAAACATAACTAAGCAAAACTAAGAATACACACATGACACTGACAAGGCATACATGACACTAAACACAAGACGCAAACATAACTTAGCAAAACTAAGAATACAAACAGATAACACTGACAACGCATACATGACACTAACACAACACGTGAACATAACTAGGCATAACTATAGTGCAGACTAAATGGGGCATACATAGTGGACAGAGACAAGGCATACATAGAGTGGCAAACAATGTGCTAAATGAGGGGCGGGGCTACCCCTGGAGGCACCGCCCCTCCATGACCAACCATAACAGATACCCCCCCTCAACGGGTGCCTCCTGGCACCCTAAAAAGTCTTGTAGGGGAGCCTGCCGAGGAAATGCTCAGGTATAGAGCACTAGGGGGCCCCGGACCCTGTGGGCTGACGGACAGTACCTGGGGTGTATAAGGCGGGCCGAGGTGCGTGCTGACAGTCCCAAGACGCTTGGAAGTCCGTGGGGCCCAAATCCAGGTGCCGAGGTAACGAGACCACCTCCGGGCGCGACGGAGGTGCAGACGAGGTCACCTCAGGACGTGACAGCTACGCAGGGGTCCCTTCAGGACGCGGAGACGACGAGGACGCCGAATCTGGGCGACAGCGGGCTCTGGCGCAGGAGGGACTACAAAGGGCAATAGACTCAGAGCAGGGGGCAACTGGTCCGGAGCAGGGGGCAACTGGTCCGGAGCAGGGGGCAACTGGTCCGGAGCAAGGGGCAACTGGTTCGGAGCAAGGGGCAACTGGTTCAGAGTAAGGGGCAACTGGTTCAGAGCAAGGGGCAACTGGTTCAGAGCAAGGGGCAACTGGCATGGAGCAGGGGGCAACTGACTCGGAGCAGGGGGCAACTGACTCGGAGCAGGGGGCAACTGACTCGGAGCAGGGGGCAACTGACTCGGCGCAGGGGGCAACTGACTCGGCGCAGGGGGGCAACTGACTCGGCGCAGGGGGCAACTGACTCGGCGCAGGGGGCAACTGACATGGCGCAAGGGGCAACTGACATGGCGCAAGGGGCAACTGACATGGCGCAAGGGGCATCTGACATGGCGCAAGGGGCATCTGACATGGCGCAAGGGGCATCTGACATGGAGCAAGGGGCATCTGACATGGAGCAAGGGGCATCTGACATGGAGCAAGGGGCATCTGACATGGAGCAAGGGGCATCTGACATGGAGCAAGGGGCATCTGACCTGGAGCAAGGGGCAACTGCTCCACCGGATCCTCGGGCCGCTCTACCGGAGCCTCGGGCCGCTCCACCGGAGCCTCGGGCTGCTGCACTGGAACCTCGGGCTGCTGCACTGGAGCCTCGGGCCGTTGCACCGTGACCTCGGGCAGCTCCGCCGGATCCTCGGGCCGCTCCGCCGGATCCTCCGGCCGCTCCGCCGGAGCCTCGGGCCGCTCTGCTAGACCCTCCGGCCGCTCCACCGGAGCCTCCGGCCGCTCTGCCGGATCCTTGGGCCGCTCTGCTGGACCCTCCGTCCGCTCCGCCGGAGCCTCGGGCCGCTCCGCCGGATCCTCCGGCCGCTCTGCCGGAGCCTCGGGCCGCTCTGCCGGAGCCTCCGGCCGCTCCACCGGAGCCTCGGCCCGCTCCGCCGGATCCTCGGGCCGCTCCACCGGAGCCTCCGGCCGCTCCGCCGGATCGTCGGGCCGCTCCACCGGAGCCTCGGGCCGCTCCACCGGAGCCTCGGGCCGCTCCGCTGGACCCTCCAGCCGCTCCGCTGGAACATAGGGCGAATACCCACGGGACATGCGCCGCTCCACAAAACAAACACGCCGCTCTTCAGGCACCCCATCAGCATACATCTCCAATGTGGAAGACAGGTCGGGTACCTGGTAAGCGGAGTGCGTGGGCGCCCCCGCAGGTCCTTGAGCCGTAGGTGATGCGGGCCGAGCAGCGCACAAAGTCCGAAGTTGGGAAGAGAGCTTCCCAATCGTGGCCGCCAAATCCTCCTGGAGGTGGAAGAGCCGGTCGAAACGAGGGTCAGCCGGCCATCCGGGGAATGGAGAAGACGCCGGCTCCGCTCCGTAGCCGAGTCGATCCGAGGGATCCATCTTGTTGGCTAGTTGGTAATGTTACGGTTTACCAGGGCAAACCGTGAAACGTGGGTGGATCCGCTACTCGGAACGACAAGGTCGGGGCGGGGATAGATGTTACAAAGTTTATTCAGCCACACACAGGTAAACGTAACATAAACCAGTGGGTAAACAGGCGGCTGCGGAGCTGGGGCCTGACGTCACGGCGTCCGACGTCAGCGAGGCCGTGTTCCAATCCGCAGCGTCGAGCAGAGCAGGGTGTGGCTGAATACCAGATGAATCAACAGGCGGGACGTAGGAACTGAAACCAGAACATATACACAGGACAAAACGGAGACGAGGTGCAACCAAAGACAGGGCGTGGAGATCAGGACGTAGCGAGAACAGGACGAGACTAGGAATGGGGCGAGACTAAGAACATGGCAAGACTAGAAACAGGACGAGACTAGGAACGAGGGCCAGAGTGGGCGAGGCGTGACAAGGTAGGTGCGCAAACCAAGACCAACTAGCCGGGAGTGACGGGAGTGAGCTGCTTAAATAGGGAACAGTGATCAGGAACCCAGGTGTGCATAATTACAGGGGCGTGAACACAGAGACCAACCCACACCATGTGACCAAAACAAACCGTGACCATGTGACAATAACAAAGCATGACATGACAGAACTAACCACGTGACCATAACAAAGCATAACTAAGACTTACACAACACAGCATGACAAAGGTTAAATGCAAACATGACAATAACAATGCTCTAAATGCAACACATGACAATAACAATACTCTAAACACAACATGACAATACTCAAAACGAAACATGGGAACATAAATCCTGACAATACGCAAAACGGGACCATAACATAACATGACTGAGAACACACACACATGATACTAAACACGACACGCGAAACATAACTAAGCAAAACTAAGAATACACACATGACACTGACAAGGCATACATGACACTAAACACAAGACGCAAACATAACTTAGCAAAACTAAGAATACAAACAGATAACACTGACAACGCATACATGACACTAACACAACACGTGAACATAACTAGGCATAACTATAGTGCAGACTAAATGGGGCATACATAGTGGACAGAGACAAGGCATACATAGAGTGGCAAACAATGTGCTAAATGAGGGGCGGGGCTACCCCTGGAGGCACCGCCCCTCCATGACCAACCATAACACATACTATAACTGTGGTTTTTAACACCTGAGTTAAATTTCTCTAGCCACACCCAGGCCTGATTATTGCCACACCTGTTCTCAATCAAGACATCACTTAAATAGGAGCTGCCTGACAAAGTGAAGTCCACCAAAAGATCCTTAAAAGCTACACATCATGCCGAGATCCAAAGAAATTCAGGAACAATTGAGAAATAAAGTAATTGAGATCTATCAGTCTGGAAAGGGTTATAAAGCCATTTCCAAAGCTTTTGGAATCCAGCGAACCACAGTGAGGGCCATTATCCACAAATGGCGGAGACATGGAACAGTGGTGAACCTTCCCAGGAGTGGCCGGCCGCCCAAAATTACCCCAAGAGCGCAGCGACGACTCCTCCAAGAGGTCACAAAAGACCCCACAACAACATCCAAAGAACTGCAGGCTTCACTTGCCTGAGTTAAGGTCAGCGTTCATGCCTCCACCATCAGAAAAAGACTGGGCAAAAATGGCCTGCATGGCAGAGTTCCAAGAAGAAAACCAATGCTGAGCAAAAAGAACATTAAAGCTCGTCTCAATTTTTCCAAAACACATCTTGATGATCCCCAACACTTTTGGGAAAACATTCTGTGGACCGATGAGACAAAAGTGGAACTCTTTGGAAGGTGTGTGTCCCATTACATCTGACATAAAAGGAACACTGCATTTCAGAAAAAGAACATTATACCAACAGTAAAATATGGTGGTGGTAGTGTGATGGTCTGGGGCTGTTTTGCTGCGGCAGGACCTGGAAGACTTGCTGTGATAAATGGAACTATGAATTCTGCTGACTACCAAAAGATCCTGAAGGAGAATGTCTGACCATCTGTTCGTGAACTCAAGCTGAAACGAACTTGGGTTCTGCAGCAGGGCAATGATCCAAAACACACCAGCAAGTCCACCTCTGAATGGCTGAAGAAAAACAAAATGAAGACTTTGGAGTGGCCTAGCCAAAGTCCTGACCTGAATCCTATTGAGATGTTGTGGTATGACCTTAAAAATGCCGTTCATGCTCGAAAACCCTCTAATGTAATTGAATTAGAACAATTATGCAAAGATGAGTGGGCCAAAATTCCTCCAGAACATTGTAAAAGACTCATTGCAAGTTATCGCAAACGCTTGTTTGCAGTTGTTGCTGCTAAGGGTGGCCCAACCAGTTATTAGGTTTACCTTCATTTCCAAATTGCATTTTGTGTTTACTTGTGTTGTCCTTGACTATTGTTTAAATTGGTTTGATGTTCCGAAACACTTAAGTGTGACAAATATGCAAAAAAACAGGAAATGAGGAAGGGGGCAAACACTTTTTCACACCACTGTATGTATATATATATATATATATATATATATATATATATATATATATATATATATATATATATATATATATACATATATATATTATTTAGAATCTGTCTTTCCAATAGTTGTATATTATTTAAAATAACAGAATGTATATCACATTGATGCCAATCACTCACTTGTCTAATAATGCACAAACAGCTTGGCCAATTAGATTTAAGTACCAGAACTACGCGTTTTACTAAGGGATTCATTAAAAACTAGAGTAAATATATTTGTTTTTAATCTGCTTGTAAAAATCATTAATAGTATTCATTAAAAGTAACAGCGGTTGAGAAGTTGTAAAGCCTTGTGGGAAACTTGCCTCTTAGGAGTGGCAGTTTTGAAAACATGTACTGCTGACAACATCACTGTGTGCATCAATGTGTCATTGTCAAGGGGAGTGGATAAATTACACACAAAGAAAATAGGTTTTCTATGAAAAGTTTATCACCCCTTTTAGTTTGTGTAGTCCATTAAAGTTTAGTCCATTTGACATGCAGCTTTTCTTTAACCAAGTGTTTTTTCTGAGTAGCCTTGTAAACTTATTGGTAATTCCTGCAGGTATAGCTCCATTGACGAAAGATTGTACATTGTTCTTTCTGTGTGTATTAAAGAGGTCATTAAAGTCTCTATTTTAAATGTCAGTCTCCTGCTTGATAATGTCATTTTTTCCAACATGTACAATAATCCGCTTCACTCTTGTGTAGTCAGCCAGGAAACATTGCATTAAATTAAGGGACTGTTATGTTCATCTCAAAACACACATGTGTATAGGAGTTTTTACCCTATTAACAATGACCCCATTTACATGTAGTAATTTTTATGTAATTAATAAAAAAAATCAATGCAAAACTTTACTGGAAGACTAAAACATGGCTAAAATAAATGTGCTGTTCATAAAATTTGAATACTCTACCATTGTCCACTGTTGTGACCACTGACACCTTGCACAAGGAGGGCAAGGCACCAGAGGTCATTGCTAAAGTGGCTGGCTTTTCACAGGACTCAAATAAAGATGTGAAGGAAAGGGAAAAAATTTGGTCGAAAAAACTGTACAAGCAATAGGGATAATCGCACCCTGGAGAGGATTGCAAAACAAAAACAATTAAAAATGTGGGGGAGATTCACAAAGAATGGACTGCAGCTGGAGTCAGTGCTTCAAGAACCACCACGCACAAATGTATGTAAAACATGGGTTTCATCACATGGGGACATTTTTGAACAAGATACAGCTTGAGAGGCATCTTGCCTGGGCTAAAGACAAAAGGGACTTGACTGCTGCTAAGTGGTACAAAGTTATGTTCACTGATAAAAATACATTTTGGATTTCCATATAAAAATCCAACCGCCTGGAGGAAGAGAGGAGAGGCACTGAATCCACATTGCTTAAGGTCCAGTGTAAGGTTTCCACATTAATTGATGGCTTAGGGTGCCATGTCATCTGCTGATGTTGGTTCATTGTGTTTTTTGAGGTCCAAGATCAATGCAGCTATCTATCAGGAACCTTTAGAGCACTTCATGCTTCCTGTTGTTGATCAGCTTTATGTAGCTGCAGATTTAATTTTCCAGTAGGACTTGGCACCTGAACACAGTACCAAAGCGACCACTACCTGGTTTAAGGACCATGATATCCCTGTTCTTAATTGGAAAGGAAGGAGGAGAAAGATGTGATATGCCAGAGCCAACAATTCAGAATAGCTGAAGCCCAGCATCAGAGCAACCTGTTCTCTCTTAACCCCTGAGCACTGCCACAGACTGATCAAATCTATGCCACGCTGCATTGCTGCAGTAATCCAGGCCAAAGGAACCCCAACTAAATATTAAGTGCTGTACATGCTCATTATTTTCATAATTTAAATAATATATATATATATTTATTTATTTAATTTTATTTTTTGTTTTTTTTGTTTGTTTGTTTTTTTTTGTATTGGTCTTAAGTAATATAAAAATTTTTGATTTGCCCCACCAATGATAATGGTTCCTGTGGGTTTTCCCAGCATGCTCTGCAGCCACTGAATGCAAGGGCTATGTTCGGTGTGAGAGAGCTGGAGTGTGTGAAATGAGGCATGGAGCAAGTGGCTGCAACATGAGGTATTCAGATCGAGTGGATGCAACTTTACCAGGTCAAAAACAGACTTTTTATTAGTCATTTCCACCCCTTTTAAGTTTCATATTAAAAAAATACTTACCTGTACCATTATAATTTAATGAAATGTATAATTCAATTACAATTCCAAATCCACTAAGTTTTAAACATGGATCCAGTTACTTCCTCAAGAGTGTGTTCTTGTAGGACTTTTTTTATTGGTCTAGGCACAACATAAAATAATTATTTACTCCTTATTATTCTGCAAACCCTTTTCTTAGCCAGTATACACAGATCACTGCATAACAGTTTGAGTGTGAGCTTTTGTAGATTCCAAAATTCTGTCAGCATATGATTTAAATCAGTGCTTCTCAGATAGTGGGGCGCGCCCCCCTGGGGAGGGCGCAGTGGGGTGCCTGGGGGGGCGCATAACAAGAAATCACAGAGCAAGTGATATTAAATGCATTGAACAAACCCTCAAGATACAACATGGGAAAATATTTAACAGTGATGAGGAGAGAGACGAAGATAATGAGAGCAACAAAAATCAACCGAAAGTTAAAACGAGGAGAGTGTATGTAGCGCTTGTTTCACGGTAACTAAGGTGGAGACGAAGAAAGACGGCGTGTCTTCTGTGTCTTTAAATGTTGGCAGCGGACAGCGTGAAATAAATGAAGGCGTCACTTAAAGACATCACACCCCAATCACGCTGATAACCGCTTGAGTTTTATAATCGAAAACGTGACGCGTACAGCAAGCAATTATAACGCTTTATGAAAGCTACTGCAGAAAAGCTGTGCTGCAAAACGTAGACATTAGTTCTGATTTCCTTATTTTGATAAAAAAAAAAAAAAAACAGCACAAATTGTTGTATTAATTTTTGTTTTGAAGGTTAAAGTGTTAATAAATTGTGCTCCTGAATTAATGTTGCTGATGAATTTGAATTTATTATTATTTATTGATTTTATTTCATTTCATTTTTCAGTATCAAATGCCAGTCAGTTCAAAAATGTTTCTAGTTTAAATAAGGTGTCACAAATAGTTCTGGAGACGTGGATGCAGAACAAAGGGTATTTATTGAAGAGCAAGGCAGAGGTAGGGTAGTGCAGGAGGAGGATTGTGCGAGGGGGGCGTTGCCAACTGGACCCAGCCCGGGGTGATAAACCTGGACGGAGGACTGGGCAGAGCACAACACCGAGCCAAACCAATAACAAAATAAAACAAAGCACACAGATATAATTACGCTGTAGTAAGAGAACCCTACACTGGCTATGCGTGAGAAGAAGCAGAAACGACTAGTGAGGGTGTCCAGGATAGACAAAATAACAAAACCTAAGACAGAAAGAACAGGCGTGTCAGAGGGAGTGTTAGACAAAAACCTGAAGGAAGAAAGCGTGTAGAAAGTGCACAAAGAGGTACGGTGAACTACACGGGACGACGGACGGCTCGGAACCAGACTGAAACAAACAAGGGATGTTAGTGCACAGGGAAGGAAATAACGTTAGTTCACCGAGATAGAGAGTATTAGTAAAAAGAAGGGAACCGTTAGTATGCTGAGTGAACACTGAGACACGGACGCCCTCAGGTGGTGGCGCGCCAGCGGAGCAGGCTAGGGTGAGCGCGAACTCCGCCCCACCCGGCCGAAGCCGAACCACCTGAGCGGACAGACAGAGATCGCTCCCGGGACGCAGGACACTAGGGACAGGATGAACACTGAAAACAGAAAGAGGATTAGACAAACCACAGGGAGCGATCACAGAAAGACACAGACGTTCACTCATACAATGACAGAGACTAACCTAAACACGGAGGTGAGAGCGCAGATGCTAACACACAGCTAACATAAACAGACACGCACTCACCGAGACCAGATATACCACGAGACACAAAGCAGAGAGAATAGCAGCCAAATAATCGCTCGGTATGTATGATAAATCAGGGACAATACTTCGCGATTCGTCCCGTGTGAAGACAGAGCTTAAATAAGATAAACGACCCATCAAACAAATTAGCCTCACCTGGTGCCGGAGCGAAAGCGGAACTAGAAGGCGGGGCTAAGGGAGCGAGTGGCAGAGCGTGACGGAGAGACAGACGCAGAACCCGGATTTCTTACATAAGGATTTCATTCGTTTCTGTTACAAACTAAAAAACAAAGTTAATAAAATTATTCTTTGTTCTAAATTGATCTATATTTCTTTTTTTGTTTTTGTTTTTTGTTTTCTTTATTGTTAATAAGGAGACATTGTTATAAAAGAGGTGTACTTATAACAAATTTATAGACATATGATACTACAGAGGGCGTGTACAAATACTTTTTCATCCCATTTTGTCATGTACGGGGGGGGGGGTGAGTGTGCGTGTGTGTGTGTGGGGGGGGGGGGGGCGCAAAAAAGTTTTCTTCTTCCTAGGGGGGGCTTAACAGAAAATAATTGAGAATCACTGGATTAAATAAAGTGTTCAACATATCTTATATCTTATTGTTAAAAGTGGCCTGATGGATAATTTTCACAATTTAAATCATTCCTTCCTGATTAATATGAAGGGCATCAACACATTTAGGTTGGTAAACAAATGATACTGCTTTTATTATGAACACAGCATGCAATGTTTGAAAAACTGGCCTCAGACAATAGTATAATTACTTCCATAAAAACAGTATTATTTTCCACACGTGTATAAAACCCCCTTCAAAATCAAGTCTAGATGTATTTGTCTACAGCATAATTATTTTGTTGTTTCAATATATTAAGTTTACATTTTGGCGGCACGGTGGCTTAGTGGTTAGCATGTTCGCCTCTCAGCGCTAGGGATTCCCGGTTCGAATCCCCATCTGGGTGGAGTTTCCATGTTCTCCCCGTGTCCGCGTGGGTTTCCTCTGGGTTCTCCGGTTTCCTCCCACAGTCCAAAAACATGGATCAAGTTAATTGAGTTCTCTAAATTGCCCCATATAGAGTGTGTTTGAGTGTGTACCCAGCGATGGATTGGCGCCCTGTCCTGGGTTTATCTGCTCAGCGCCCGAGATGTTCTCCCCTGGATGGGCATGGGGAACCCCACCGCGACCCTAATAGAGGATAAAGTGGGAGATAATGAATGAAGCCAAAGCGACTTACAAGCGACTTACAAGGTGAGCACAGAGTTAATCACAACATCCCTGGAGCAATGAGGGTTAAGTGCCTTGCTCAAGGACCCACATTGATAACTTCAGTGGACTTGGGATTTGAACCCCCAACCTTCTGATTGATAGCCCAACGCCCTTACCACTGAGCTACTGCACCCTTAGTTCTGCAATTTACTCAAGAACCTATTTATGATGCCATGAGGTCCAATGACATGAAATCAGATTGGAAACCTGATACTTAATCAAATGAGTTGATAGTTTTCACCTGAATGTGTTTGCATCAATTGTCTGTGTGTTTTTGTAAATTAATTTCGTTACTTATGATTATTGATTTCATGGGGATAGTTACTATGTTTTACCAATGTCTAACTTTACATTTGAAGAGAGACAAAATACTAAACAAATATAAAAATTCTGGGTTGTGCAGTAGTTATGTACATCACAGTTTTCAACATTTTAAAAAATGTAATATATTATTTATTATATTAAATGAGAAATTAACCTAGTCACACCACATGAACGTGTAGTTTGTCGCCTGACAAAACCCAAAAAAACAAAACAAAAAAAAAAATGACAGGAAATATGTTGAAATATGTATTTATTTTCACACTTAAATGGCTGTATTAAAGTATGTAACAGTAGAAAACTAAAAAAGTAAAGTACAAACAGCAATAAAAATTCAGTGGCAACATGTCAGTGTCACGATAGTCTACCTCGGGCAGAAGCGGTGGTGCGTAGGAAGCGCACACCGCCGCGTAAACACGCGCTGAAGGGAGCCAGGCACACAGGTAGCCGTAAACAGGTTTATTAAAGGTGCAGTACACCACAAAACAAGAGGTACAGAAGACTACGTGACATAAAACAAACGACCAGCACCGGTGACAAAAAACAATGGACATAAATACAAAACGACACCAGACCATGTGCACAAAACCAACCAATGACAACACCGAGTTAATTAACGAAACTAATGAACTAATGAACGTTAATTAACTGAAACAAACGGAACGAAACACAAAACAGGTGACAGGTGCCCTAGGCACCTGTTACAGTCAGTTTAGTTTAATTAAAAATAATTCACTAAAATTGAAATACCTAAATTCATGAATCAAAGTAGTCACTACATTTAAAAGGATCCGTTTGAATAGTGATAGGACTGCAACACAAACTTAGTAAAACACAAGAAAAAAAGTAGCGATTGAACAACATTCTAAAATTTTCAACACTATTAGAGGGATAATAGCATCTTTTTTCAGGTGTGTTTACTTAAAGCTGTCCCAGTCTGCAGGGTCTTTTGGTTATAATATCACTTGGAGGGCATCAGTTAAGTAGTAAAATGAGATAAAATAAGTTAAAAAATTTTTTCCTTGCTGTAGAATCATTTTTAATGCTCTTTCTGTAGTGTGATTTTTCTTAACTTGATAGTGACATCTGAAATGGTAAACGAGTATATTTATATAATCATAAAAATGGTATTTAAGAGGTACTTAAACTATATATTGTTTTAATTTACAACTATTCATTCATTCATTATCTTCTTCTTTATCCTATATTAGGGTCACGGGGGTGTTCGCCATGCCCATCCAGTGGAGAACGTTTCCGGCGCAGGACAGGGCGCCAATCTATCGCTGGGCACACACTCACACACAGACACGCACACAAACACACTCTACATGGGGAAATTTGGAGAACTCAATTGACTTGATCCATGTTTTTGGACTGTGGGAGGAAACCGGAGAACCTGGAGGAAACCCATGCGGACATGGGGAGAACATGGAAACTCCACCCAGATGGGGATTCGAACCGGGAATCTCTAGTGCTGATAGGCGAATGTGCTAACCACTAAGCCACCGTGCCGCCCAATTTACAACTAATTAATATTTATAATATTTATTAATATTTATTTATAAATACTATAATTTATTTCATACAATAGTGGCATTACCAGTGGTTGCGACACCTGACTTTTTAGTTGCACCCACTGACTTTTGGTAATAATTTCAAATTAAACAGGCTACTACTTGGACACCTAAATAAACTTTTGTTTACGCTAGCAAGTTCATGCATTTAGTTATGGTATAGAATCAGGAAATTTACTTTTTACTTTTACATTGGTTGTACCACCTCACGTAAAATGTAAAACTATGAACTAAAAATGGATATTTTTATTAATATTTAAGAGAGAATTACAAACCTCATCAATCATTAGTTAAGGTCACTTGAAGTCCTCTGGATGATGTAATATCCTGTTTACTTTTGTCTCTCTCCAGTTTGAAATAAATGTTCCATAACTTTTGTTTTTTCTGTTTGTGCCACCCTGACATTTCAGTTGGGTTGAATTTGAATAACTAAAGTTGAGTTGAATTACTAGAGTTATTATTGATATTAATGAGGTTTTTTTTTGGCACACTTTTGGGACTTTTGGTTTTTTGCTCACTGTCACTGCTCACTGCTCACTTAACTGTTTTACCTGGGGACCTGGTCATTGTGGCTGACGACTCCTGGCAGTATATTTTTGAATGGTCTTGGAAAAATTGCTCAGAAGGAAACATATAGATGATGATCAGGAATACTAGGCTTGAGTATTGATATTGAACGACTGAGTTGTGATATTGCATTCACAAATGTCAGAGAATGTCTGTCAGAGAATGTATATGTATTTTACATTAGGTAAGTAATTATTCATTAAACTATTTCATGTAAAGATTACAAGAACCCATATCTGCATTTATTCATTAATTTTGGGTGTTGCTTTAACGTACTGAATTTCCCAATTGTCACAGGTGCCTGCGGCACCTGTCCCTCGTTTCCTCCTTAATTGTTTCAGTTGGGTGATTGGTTTGTTTTGTTCACGTGTTTAGTTCCTTTTGTATTTATTATATCTTCTACACACGTCTTTATTTTGTGGTTATGATACCCTATGTTACTTTGTTTGTTTGTTCCCCCTTTTCGTTGGTGTCCCAGCACCAATTTTTATTAAATTCGATGTTTGGTTTTTATCCCGGTGTCTTTTTCTCTCCTTCCGCCAACCACGTTGCGGCGCTGCGCACCTTCTCCGCGTGGGTCGTATACCGTGGGAGCGTTTTCCGTGGACCGACGTACGCATTTTTCCCCGCGTGGTCGGTACCCGGGAGCGCTCACTAGGTGCGAGCGGCTGAACGCTACACCTCCGCGTTAGCTGCCCTCCTCCGGGGAAGAACGGACAGTGGTAACACCAATAAAGTCTAAAAAGTGTGCCAAAAAAATCTAATTAATATCAAATAATATCTTAAGTAATGTAAGAAACACTTTTAGGTTAAATCTTGGGTTATTTAAGATTAGGTCACTTTCATCAAAATCAGCTCTAGTTCAAGAAATAATTACTGATAACTTCCTAAATGTCTTTTGTCCCACAAAAACCTGGATTATATAACTGGAACATATAACTTCCTGTGTGCCGCGTGAGTGGCAGCACATCTCAGTAGCTCCTGCTCACCACTGAGAATTTTTCACTTTATACTCTTAATCTTTATCTTTAACTCTTTCTATATGCTCTTTTATATTTTCTATATACTTTCCACTCTATTGTTTTTGTTTCCATAATTTTTTTTTTTTTTTTCCCGTAATTTTTTCAAGATGAGGACTAGGGTTTTGGAATTTGTTTTGGTTTTTGCACTGCTTTTGTCCATTTTTTTGACTGCGTCTGTGGACCCGACATGAAGCCACAGATCCATTGTTTACACCCGGGATCAGTTACTGGCTCTTCGGAACACAGCGGTGCTACCCGATATGCGAGCCGACATCCCCCGCGAGCTGAGGAGGAAGAGACGCGGGTGCCGTGCCGGAGTTCTACGTCGCGCCAGGAGAAGACGGTATAGACCGGTTCTCCCCTCCATCATCATGGGAAACGTAAGATCTCTTTCCAATAAGATGGATGAGCTAACGGCGTTAACCCGGCATGACAGAGACTATCGCAAGTGTAGCATCATGCTGTTTACGGAGACATGGCTAACGCCGCTAACACCGGACACGGTCATCTCTATGGACGGCTTTAAACTTATACGGGCAGACAGAACGACAGAGAGCGGCAAGAGAAAGGGAGGAGGACTGGCAGTATTTGTGAATGATAGATGGTGTAATTCTGATCACATCACTATTAAAGAACAAATCTGCTGCAAGGATGTTGAACTGTTAGCCGTTAGCATTCGACCACACTACCTCCCGAGGGAATTCTCGCACGCTATTGCGATAGCTGTGTATGTGCCTTCCTCTGCTGGCGCTGCGGCTGCATGTGACGTCATCCACAAGCTCTTCTTCTGATCTCCAGGCATTTCAACCACACTTCTCTGTCTTCTACTCTGCTCCCTCCCCTGGGCAAGTCGGATCACAACATGGTTCATCTCCAACCTGTGTATAAACCTCTTGTACACAGAGAACCGGCAGTCACCCGCACAGTGAAGAAATGGTCTGAAAAAAAGAAATTCGATTCAACTATGTGGGAAGTACTGTGTGATCCTCATGGGGAGGACATGGACAATCTCACACACTGCATCACGGACTACATAAACTTTTGTGTGGAGAACACTGTACCCACCAAAACGGTTCGGTGTTTCTCCAATAACAAACCATGGATAAACCCTGAGATAAAAGCTCTCCTAAAAGATAAGAAGAGAGCTTTTAAATCAGGAAACTGTACAGAAGGAGCTAAGAAGGAAGATCCATGAGGGAAAAGCCAAGTATAGGAGAAGAATTGAAGACCAGCTGCAGCAGAACAATGTCAGCAGGATCTGGAAAGGCCTCAAAGCCATCTCAGGCCACAAGAAACCAGACTCCCAGGTGGTGGGGGACCAGAAATGGGTGAACGACCTAAATCTGTTTTTCAATAGGTTTGATCACTCCCCTCCAACGACCCTGACACCTCTACTTCAGCCATTGTCTTCAACGACCCGGCCATCACCCTCACGGACATCCCCATTAGCACATCAGCTAGTTCACAGCCACCACCCACTGCCTCCAGAAACAGCAAACAGACACCTGGAACACCTGATCACTTTCCACCCCCATGCACCAATTTGACCCTTTCAACCATCCAGGTGAGAAATGAGCTCAGGAAGAAGAAGCCAAGAAAGGCTGCAGGTCCTGATGGCATCAGCTCCAGGTTTCTGAGTTGCTGCACCGACCAGCTCAGTGGAATCGTTGAATACATGTTCAACATGAGCCTCAAGCTGGGACGCGTTCCACAGCTGTGGAAAACCTCGTGCGTGGTACCGTGGTAGACTCCACATCCGAAGGACCTGAACAGCTACAGGCCGGTGGCACTGACGTCCCATCTGATGAAGACACCGGAGAGGCTGGTGCTTGTTCATCTCCGCCCCATGGTGAGTTCATCGATGGACCCGCTTCAGTTTGCCTACCGGCCTGGTGTTTGTGTGGATGATGCTGTCATCTACCTTCTCCACAGAGCTCTTTCTCATCTGGAGAACCAGGGGAGCACCGTGAGGATCATGTTCTTCGATTTCTCCAGTGCTTTTAACACCATCCCACCTGGACTTCTGAGGGACAAGCTGGATTTTATCGGAGTGGACTGTCACATGACAAACTGGATTATGGACTACCTAACACATCGACCACAATATGTGAGGGCATGGGACTGTGTGTCTGACTTAGTGGTCTGCAGTACTGGGGCCCCACAGGTAACCGTCTTGGTGCCGTTCCTCTTCACCCTGTACATGGCAGACTTTAAGTACAGCTCACTGAACTGTCACTTACAGAAGTTCTCTGATGACTCTGCTGTTGTCGGTCTCATCACTGATGATGACGACCGGGAATACAGAAAAGTGATTCAGGACTTCGTGGACTGGTGCCTATGTAACCGCCTCCAGATCAACACCGCAAAAACTAAGGAGCTGATGGTGGATTTTCGTAGGCGCGGTCGCCCTATCCCAACACCGGTGAACATCCAGGGAATGGACATTGAGACGGTGGACTCTTATAAGTACCTGGGTGTTCACCTTAACACAAAACTGGACTGGTCAGACAACACCACTGCACTTTATAAAAAAGGACAGAGCAGACTGTATCTGCTGAGGAGACTAAGGTCGTTTGTGGTGCGGGGGCCACTCCTGAGGACCTTTTTTGACACAGTGGTGGCATCAGCCATTTTTTATGGAGTGGTGTGCTGGGGCAGCAGCATCACGAATGCAGACAGGAACAGACTGGACAAACTAATTAGGAAGGCCAGCTATGTCCTGAGGGAACGCTTAGACCCAGTGCAGGTGGTTGGAGACAAGAGGATGCTAAACAAGCTAGCAACTCTTATGGACAATGAATCCCACCCCATGTTTGAGACTCTAGCAGCACTGGGCAGCACCTTCAGTGAGAGGCAACGTCATCCGAAGTGTGTCAGGGAGCGTTACCGCAGGTCCTTCATTCCTGCTGCAGTTAGACTGTACAATCAGCACTGCTCTCAGTAACCACTCCAAACCAAACTAAAAATAACTGCAATACATGTATCATTGATGGTGCAATACATTTCAATCATCTGTATGTAATAACTGTAATAACTGTCAGCTGCTTTATCAGACACCACATGTGCAATATTTGATTCATTTCATTCCTGTAGGACTGTAAATAACTAAAATTATAAAATTAGATTTTTATCTTGTATATATAGATTTCTAACTCTATTTAATTTTTTCCTAGTTTAAATCTCTTTTAATGACTGGATACATTTTCACCCTCCTCTGTATCTGCTGCTGAGAAATGTGAATTTCCCCATTGTGGGACAAATAAAGGTTTATCTTATCTTATCTTATCTTATTAGGGCCAATACATACTTAATAATTAAATGATGCCTCTCCACCTGGTTATATGCATGCTCATAAACCACGTGGACGAGGAGGTGGAGTGGGTATGATCTATAAAGAAAACATAGATGTAACACTTAATAATAAGTATGAGTCAAAATCCTTCGAAGCTCTTGTACTCAACATAAGCAGTTCATCTTCATTGAAAAAGAAATGCAACTTAATGCAACTTTTTACCGTAATCCAGCCCACCAGGCCCATATACAGCATTTATTAAATAATTTGATTAATTGCTTTCTAACATAGCAGTCTCATCAGACAAGGCCTTAATAGTTGGTGATTTTAATATTCACTTTGACTCATTTAAATTAGCCGTTGACTCTATCCTTGATTCCATGTGTGTTACTCAAAGTGTGGTTGGTGAAACACTGCTCCAAACATGCATTATACTAAATTTTATCACATGAAGTTAACATTGATAATTTAACTATTGTTTCACAAAGTGAGGTCCTCTCTGATCATTATTTAATAACATACAATTTAGAAATTGATATTTATCCAGTCATTAAACCACGCTCAAGGAGGATGAGTCCCCCATTGAGTCTTGGTCCTCCCAAGGTTTCTTCCTTAAATAACAACATAAAAGGGAGTTTTTTCTTGCCACTGTCGCTTCGGCTTGCTCTTTGGGGGTTTAAAGGGTTTTCATTCTGTAAAGCTGCTTTGTGACAATGTACTGTTGTAAAAAGCGCTATATAAATAAATTACTTGACTTGACTTGACTCGATATAATATGAAGCGCACAATCATTCTTTCCACTTCTGCGTCATTCCTACAATATTTATCTGAATTAAACATTAAACCAGCATTAGTACCCAATGAACTTAAAAACACAGCTGAATACCTTAAACACGTGTTTTCTACAACTTTAGACAGTATAGCTCCACTTAAACTAAAAATGATTAAAGATAAAGACTCGTTCCATGGTTTAATGATGAAACATGCACCCTAAAACAAACCACTAGAACCATGGAGCATAAATGGAGACAAACATAAGACTTAAATCATGTAATGCATCATGTAGTTTAATCAATAATCAACACTCACCGGTTACTGAAATATCTAGTGGTAGAGAAAATAATATAATACAAATATATATAAGAAAAAATATAAATTTAAAATATGTTTTTATATAAAATATAAAAGAGTTAAATACCTTTAACCCAATATATAAAAAAGCTTGTCTCATTAATTACACACTCAAAGACACTCTCCTGTTTGTTAGACCCAATACATACAAACCTACTTAATGACCTCCTGCCAAATATTACAGAGCCTTTAATAAACATTATAAATTCATCACTTAAAATAAGCTATGTCCCCAAAAATCTGAAATCTGCCTTCATTAAACCATTACCTGACGAAGCAATGGTATTGCAAGCATCATTATATGGGCATGTTTCTCTTACTATGGTGCTGGGCCTATTTGCCGCATACCAGGCATCATGGACCAGTTTACATATATTAGAATACTTGAACAGGTTTTTAAACACACTGCTATTATTTTGAACACAACTGTATATGCTTTCATTGGGATAAATTATTCATAAACATGGAATTAGTTTCCTTTCTTATGCAGATGATACACAGTTATACATTTCAGCCAACCCTAATGATGTTTGTTCAATCAGTAAGCTAGAGGACTACATCTAAGATATTAAAATATGGATGTCAAAAAACTTCCTACTGCTAAATTCTGATAAAACTGGGTTTCTAATGGTTGGACCCAAGGACAAAATTAACAAAGTTTCTAACACTGTATTAAACCTCGATCCTTAATCAGGGCGGCACGGTGGCTTAGTGGTTAGCACGTTTGCCTCTCAGCACTAGGGATTCCCTTTTCGAATCCCACTCTTCCATGTTTCTCCCCGTGTCCATGTGGGTTTCCTCCGGGATCTTCAGTTATATCCCACAGTTCAAAAACATGGATTAAGGTCAATTGAATTCTACAAATTACCCCATATAGTGTGTTTGTGTGTGTGTGTCTGTGTGAGGGAGTGTGTGCCCAGCTATAGATTGGCGCCCTATCCTGGGTGTATTTAATTAATGTGAGTAATTTGTGAGGTGTGGCACTGAAATTATGCTGTTCCTGGGAGTCTTCTCAACTAAGTAGAGTCTGCAGTATCTGCCCCTTTTAGTTATGCTGCTCTAGTCAGTTACGCTGGAGTCACATGCTGCACTGTGTCAATCAATTACTTATTACTTAAATGCTGTGCTTTATCAGCTCTAACTGCTTTTCTTGTCTGTTTCTTTTGAGGTGTTGCCTGGAGGTGTCGTCAGATCTTCATTCATGGCTCTGCTGAAGCACTGCGGCTATGACGATTGCTGGATGGAACCTGGATATTATTTGGACTGGCGGTCCTGCAGGATGCCCTCAATGGACTTACATATAGTTTTCCAGTCTTTAGAGTTTTTCCATTTGTTAAATACGGACACCTGATCTTGACACAATCTGTACATGGCTGTCCTACACCATTGATGCTGCCCAGCCGCTCAAGGAGGATGAGTACCCCACTGAGCCTTGGTCCTTCCATGGTTTCTTTCTTAAAATAACAACATAACGGAGTTTTTTCTTGCCACTGTCGCTTTGGCTTGCTCTTTGGGGGTTTAAAAGCTTTTAACTCTGAACTTATGAAAAACAGCTCCTGAAAAACAACCCCACACCATAGTCCCCCCTCCAAGCGCTTTTTTTTACCAGAAGTCAGAAAAAGAGAGTGGCGCCGCAGCGAGGATCTAAATAATGAATCTTTAAAAATCATGCAGATTGTGTTGAAAAACAACCCCACACCATAGTCCCCCCTCCACCAAACATTACACTCGGCATAATGCAGTCAGACAAGTACCATTCTCCTGGCAACCACTAAACCCAGACTGGTCCATCAAATTGCCAGTTGGAGAAGCATGACTCACCACTCCAGAGAACACATGTCCACTGCTCTAGAGTCCAGTGGCAGTGTGCTTTACACTGCCACTGGACTATATATATACAGTATATATATATATATATATATATATATATATATATATATATATATATATATATATATATATATATATACACATACAGGTCCTTCTCGAAAAATTTGCATATTGTGATAAAGTTAAATATTTTCCAAAATGTAATGATAAAAATTAAACTTTATAATAATATATTATTATTATTATTATTATTAATAAATATATTTTAGATTCATTGCACACCAACTGAAATATTTAAAGTATTTCATTGTTTTAATACTTATGATTTTGGCATACAGCTCATGAAAACCCAAAATTCCTATCCCACAAAATTAGCATATTTCATCCGACCAATAAAAGAAAAGTGTTTTTAATACAAAAAAAAGTCAACCTTCAAATTATTATGTTCAGTTATGGACTCAATACTTCGTTGGGAATCTTTTGCAGAAATGACTGCTTCAATGCGGCATGGCATGGAGACAGTCAGCCTGTGGCACTGCTGAGGTGTTATGGAGGCCCAGGATGCTTCGATAGCGGCCTTAAGCTCATCCAGAGTATTAGGTCTTGCGTCTCTCAACTTTCTCTTCACAATATCCCACAGATTCTCTATGGGGTTTAGGTCAGGAGAGTTTTCAGGCCAATTGAGCACAGTAATACCATGGTCAGTAAACCATTTACCAGTGGTTTTGGCACTGTGAACAGGTGCCAGGTCATGCTGAAAAATGAACTATTCATCTCCATAAAGCTCTTCAACAGATGGAAGCATGAAGTGCTCCAAAATCTCCTGATAGCTAGATGCATTGATCCTGTCCTTGATAAAACACAATGGACCAACACCAGCAGCTGACATTGCACCCCACAATCTTCTTCTCCACAATCTTCCTCAGGGTCACCTCTTCTCGTTGTGCAGCGTTTTCTGCCACACTTCTTCCTTCCCACAGACTTCCCAATGAGGTGCCTTGATACAGCATTCTGGGAACAGCCTATTCGTTCAGAAATTTCTTTCTGTGTCTTACCCTCTTGCTTGAGGGTGTCAATGATGGCCTTCTGGACAGCAGTCAGTTCGGCAGTCTTACCCATGATTACGGTTTTGAGTAATGAACCAGGCTGGAAGTTTTCAAAAGCCTCAGGAATCTTTTGCAGGTGTTTAGAGTTAATTCGTTGATTCAGATTAGGTTAATAGTTCGTTTAGAGAAACTTTTCATGATATGCTAATTTTGTGAGATTAGTGAGTTGGGTTGTGAGATTTTGTGAGTTTCATGAGCTGTATGCCAAAATTATCAGTATTAAAACAATAAAAGACTTTAAATATTTCAGTTGGTGTGCAATGAATCTAAAATATATGAAAGTTAAATTTTTATCATTACATTACGGAAAATAATTAACTTTATCACTATGCAAATTTTTTGAGAAGGACATATATATATATATATATATATATACAGTTAGGTCCATATATATTTGGACAGAGACAACATTTTTGGTTCTGTAAATGACAACAATGAATTTTAAACAAAACACTTCAGATGCAACCAAAGTTCAGACTTTCAGCTTTAATTCAGTGGGTTGAACAAAATGATTGCATGAAAATGTGGGCAACAAAAGCATTTTATAAACACAATCCCTTCATTTCAGGGGCTCAAAAGTAATTGGACAAATTAAGTCATTGTGAATAAAATATTTGTTTCTAATACTTTTGAAAAACCTTTGTTGGCAATGACTGCCTGAAGTCTTGAACTCATGGACATCACCAGACGCTGTCCTTCCTCTGTTTTAATGCTCTGCCAGGCCTTTCCTGCAGCGGTTTTCAGTTGTTGTTTGTTTGTGGGCCTTTCTGTCTGTCTGTTTTGTCTTTAATAAGTAAAATGCACGCTCAATTGGGTTGAGATCAGGTGACTGACTCGGCCATTCAAGAACCTTTCCACTTTTTTGCTTTAATAAACTCCTGGGTTGCTTTGGCTTTATGTTCCGGGTCATTGTCCATCTGTATTATGAAATGCCGACCAATCAGATCAGCTGCATTTGACTGGATTTGAGCACACAGTGTCTCTGAATACCTCAGAATTCATCCGGCTGCTTCTGCCCTGTGTCACATCATCAATAAACACTAGTGACCCAGTGCCTGTGGCAGCCATGCATGCCCAAGCCATCACACTGCCTCCGTTGTGTTTTACAGACGATGTGGTATGCTTTGGTTCATGAGCTGTACCATGCCTTCGCCATACATTTTTCTTTCCATCATTCTGGTAGAAGTTGATGTTGGTTTTGTCTGTCCAAAGAATGTTCTTCCAGAACTGTGCTGGGGTTTTTTTTAGATGTTTTTAGCAATCCAATCTAGCCTTTTCATTCTTGAGGCTTAAGAGTGGCTTGCACCGTGCAGTGAACCCTCTGTATTTACTTGCATGCAGTCTTCTCTTTATGGTAGACTTGGATATTGATACGCCTACCTCCTGGAGAGTGTTGTTCACTTGGTTAGCTGTTGTGAATGGGTTTATCTTCACCATGGAAATTATTCTGCAATCATCTACAACTGTTGTCTTCTGTGGGCATCCAGGTCTTTTTTCTCAGGATGTACCAAACTGTAGATTTAGCCACTCCTAATATTGTTGCAATTTCTCGGATGGATTTTTTCTGATTTCTCAGATTAAGAATGGCTTGTTTCACCTGCATGGAGAGCTCTTTTGACCGCTTGTTTTATTTAACAGCAAAATCTTCCAAATGCAAGCAGCATGCCTAATATCAACTCCAGGCCTTTTGTCTGTTTAATTTAGAATGACATAACGAAGGAATTGCCCACACCTGCCCATGAAATAGCCTTTGAGTCAATTGTCCAATTATTTTTGGTCCCTTTAAAAACAGGGTGGCACAAATTAAGGAGCTGAAACTTCTAAACCGTTCATCCAATTTTAATGTGGATACCCTCAAATGAAAGTTGAAAGTAGAGCTGTGCAGATCGATACAAATATCGATAATATCGATACCAACGCTGGTATTGGTATTGAACAATACTTGCGTAAAAAGATCGATACTCATGTTTTTTGTGTGTGAAAATTCCTTTTTTATTGTTTTGCCTAAGAACAATTCTATTTGAAAAAAAGAAACAAAGAAAGAAAAAACTGTCTAGTGAGGGGAGCATTTTTACTTTATATTCGTATTGTCGTTTCTCCTTTTGTACCTCAAAAATATATATTTTCCTCACGTTAAAGCAAATTTTGTTTTATTACTGTTCCATTGTTTCTAAACAAAGATGTTGATTGGGATACATTATTTTCTTGTCACCTACAATGTTTGGCGAAATTCTATACTAGGTCTTTTGGATCAATGAAGCTTAAATATTAAAAAGTATCGGTATCTGTATCGAATATCGCGATATTGGCCCTGTATTTACTTGGTATCGGATCGATACCAAAATTCTTGGTATCGCACAGCTCTAGCTGAAAGTCTAGACTTAAGTCCATGTAATTATAGATAATTAACAGGTAAAAAAACAATTTGCGTCAGTGTCCAAATATATATGGACCTAACTGTGTATATACAGTATATATATATATATATATATATATATATATATATATATATATATATATATATATATATATAAACATACAGTGTTTGATGTTTTTTTTTTTGTTTTTTTTTTACCAGAATTCAGAAAAAAAGAGTGGATCTGAGTAATGAATCTTTAAATCATGCATATTATGTGTGTTACTGCTTTTATTACCAGCATTGTATGTAAGGTATTCAGCATTAGAGATTAAATAATATGTAAGGTTTTCAGCATTAGAGATTAAATAACCTGGTTGTTCAGTATATTTAGGTTGCTTTAGATGTTGTTCCGGGTTCTCTTTGGTCTTTTGTGACCAAATGAGCCAGGAATGCAGGAATGACCAGTCTCATTTTGGTAGACTGGTCACTTCTGGAAAGTTTCACCACTGTTTTCACCATGTTTTCTCCATTTGTGGATATTAGCTCACACACCGGTTTGCTGGTGTCCCAAAGCCTCAGAAATGACTTGGTACCTTTTCCAGGCTGATAGGATGTTAATGATTGTTTCACTTCTGTTCTTGAACTTCTTCAGATTGGGGCATAATGTGTTACTTTTTGAGAAATTTTAGCTGTTACGTGTTGTAAGAAGGATCTGAAGTGATTTTTGATTCTACACATCTGACAGTAACCAGGCCCAAGTGTGGCTATTAAAATTTAACTCAGCTTTTTAAAAGATGGGATTAAACAGTTTTATTTATAATAAATTTATTATAATTAATAAATTTATTATAATTAATTAATTTATATAGGGGCAAATATTTTTTCACATAGTGTCAGGTTGTTTGATAAAGCTTTTTTTCAGTAATATATAAAATGATCATTTAAAAACCTGCATTATGAATTTAACTAGAGAGTATCTGTGTCTGATTTTTAAAACGATTTTCACAAGTGTAAAAAAAGAAAAAAAAACAATATTTGTAATGGGCACTTTTTCAAAGCACTATATATATATATAACATTAGCAAATGAACATATGTCTGACTGTTTTACATGATTATTGAAATAGGCACCTTTAACTAAATTTAGTCATTTAGCAGATGCTTTTATCCAAAGCAACCTACATATTAGAACGCCAGTAGTTATGGAGAAAACCAGCTACACTGTAGCATTATCAAACCTGATTGTTATCTGATAATATGATATTGCACCCCCCTTTTTTTCTACAACAGGTGTTTGTTAAAAAGATGAGTCTTTAGTAGTTTCTTAAAATGCCAAGTGACTCTGCCTTACGGACAGAGTTGGGAAGAATTTTGGGAAGTATTTTGCAGTGGTGAACACCACGGAGTGAGAATTAGCTCCTCGGTGAGGAGGAATAACCAGGCGACAATCATCACTAGAGAGAAGTGAACAAGCCGGAGTGTATTTTGAAAAGATAGAGTGAAGGTAAGAGGGGGCGGATCCATAAATGGTCCTGTAGGCCAGAGACAGTGACTTCTACTGAATGCGAGCACCTACGGAGAGCCAATGCAGAGAAATGAGTAGTGGAGTGACATGATTTCACTTGGGCTGGTTAAATACAAGTCGGGCTGCAGAGTTCTGAATTAGTCTGTAGAGGCCTGATTGTGGAAGCTGGGAGACCGGCAAGCAATGCATTAACAATAATCAAGCCGGGACAGGATGAGGGCTTCAACTAACATCTGAGTAGCATGTTCAGTCAAGTAAGGTCTGATCTTCCTCATGTTGTAAATAAGGAATTTGCAGGATTGGGCATTTTGGTAACATGATCAGAGAGTTTAAGATGGGAGTCAATTTTGAAACCAAGGTTACGGACCGAATCGTTTGGAGAGATTGTGGAGCCGTCAATTTGGAAGGTCAGTTCATGATTACATTTACATTACATTTAGTCATTTAGCAGACGCTTTTATCCAAAGCGACTTACAAATGAGAACACCACAAGTCAGAAGCCATGGAGAAAACCAAGTATACTGCAAGTTCGTCAAACCTGATTGTTATTCGAAGCTGCGCCCCCCCCCCTCCTTTTTTTTTATTTTTTTTATTTTTATTTTTATTATTTTTTTTTTTTATAACAGGTATTTGGTAAATAGATGCGTCTTAAGTAGTTTCTTAAAACTGTTTAGAGATTCTGCCTTACGGACAGAGTTGGGAAGATCGTTCCACCATTTTGCAGTGGTGAACGCCACAGAATGAGAATTAGCTCCTCGGTGAGGTGGAATCGCCAGGCGGCAATCATCACTGGAGCGAAGTGAACGAGTCGGAGTGTATTTTGAAAAGATAGAGTGAAGGTAAGAGGGGGAAGATCCAGAAATGGTTCTGTATGCCAGAGTCAGCGACTTGTACTGAATGCGAGCAGCTACAGGAAGCCAATGGAGGGAAGTGAGTAATGGAGTGACATGAGTTCGCTTGGGCTGGTTAAACACCAGTCGGGCTGCAGAGTTTTGAATTAGTTGAAGAGGTCTGATGGTGGAAGTTGGGATACCGGCAAGTAGTGCATTACAATAATCAAGCCGGGATAAGACTAGGGCTTGAACAAGCAGTTGGGTAGCATGTTCAGTCAGGAAGGGTCTGATCTTCCTTATGTTATAAAGAAGGAATCTACAAGAACGGGCGGTTTTGATAACATGATCAGAGAATTTAAGGTGGGAGTCTATTGTGAACCCAAGGTTCCGGACCGAATCAGTTGGGGAGATTGTGGAGCCATCAATTTGTAAGGTGAGGTTGTGATGGATTGAGGGTTTATCTGGGATTATGAGAAACTCTGTTTTTGCTAAATTAAAATTGAGATGACGGACCTTCATCTAAACAGATATGTTGGTGAGGCAGGCAGATATCCGATTTCAGATCGTGGTGTTGTCAGGGGCAAAAGACTGTCATCAGCATAGCATAGCAGTGGTAGAGACTAGACAGCATAACTGAGTAAGATATATTAGTAAAGGCAGTAAGTGAATATTTTCCTCTTAATGTTGATGTCTTAGAAGCAGGAAAACTGGGAAAACAAAGATTTAAGTGTGTGAAAAGAACAAAATTGTGATATATAACTAGGTCAGAGCATCTCCAAAACAGCGGCTCTTTTCAAAACAGCGGAATTTTCCAGTTTGCAGTGGTCAGTATCTATTAATAAATTTAGAAAGTACAGTGGTAAACCAGTGATGGGGTCATAGGCAATCAACAGACAGGATACAGTAGCTCAAATTGCTGAAGAAGTTAATGCTGATAAAAATATGTCGAAATACACAAAAAGAAATGTGTAAAAGAAATTTATTTTCTCCTGCTGAACAGGAGTTATTTATGTCTTTATGTTGAACATAGATATAATTATGTGGAAGGAACACACATTGTATTAATAAAAAAAAAATCTACCTGGTACAATATTGCAGACATTAAATATGAGAACATTTAAATTGCTAAAGAAAGGATTTAAACATAAGTGTTATGATAAATGAATAATAGTAATAATTACATGTATTTATATGCTGATTTAGAAGCAACATGAGTGGAGTGAAAAAAACATGGTAATAGGTCTGTAAGTAATCCGGGTTCTGCATCTGCTTCTCCTGCACGCTCTGTCACTCGCGCTCTTAGCCCCGCCTTCTAGTTTCGCTTTCGCTCCGGCACCAGGTGAGGCTAATTTGTTTGATGGGTCGTTTCTCTTATTAAAGCTCTGTCTTCGCACGGGACGGATCGCGAAGTATTGTCCCTGATTCATTCATACATGCCGAGCGATTTTGTGGCTATTATCCTGTCTGCTTTGTGTCTCGTGGTGCGTCTGGTCTCGGTGAGTGCGTGTCTGTTTATGTTAGCTGTGTGTTAGCATCTGCGTTCTCACCTCCGTGTTTAGGTCAGTATTTGTCGTTGTATGAGTGAACGTCTGTGTTTATCTGTGATCGCTCCCTGGTGTCTGTCTAATCCTCTTTCTGTTTTCAGTGTTCATCCTGTCCTTAGTGTCCTGCGTCCCGGGAGCGATCTCTGTCCGTCCACTCAGGTGGTTCGGCTTCGGCCGGGTGGGGCGGAGTTCGCGCTTGCCCTAGCCTGCTCCGCTGGCGCGCCACCACCTGAGGGCGTCCGTGTCTCATCGTTCACTCAACTTACTAACGGTTCCCATCTTTATACTAATACGCTCTGTCTTGGTGAACTAACGTTATTTCCTTCCCTGTGTACTAATACCTTGACTGTCCTCCCATCCCTCGTTTGTCTCAGTCTGGTTCCCAGCCGTCAGTCGTCCCGTGTAGTTCACCATACCTCTTTGTGCACTTTCTTCACTCTTTCTTCCTTCAGGTTTTCGTCGATCACTCTCTTTGACACGCCTGTTCTTTCTGTCCTAGGTTTTGTTATTTTGTCTATCCTAGACACACTCACTAGTTCTTTCTACTTCTTCTCACGCATAGCCAGTGTAGGGTTCTCTTTCTACAGCGTAGTTTATTCTGTGTACTTTGTTTTATTTTGTTATTGGTTTGGCTCGGTGTTGTGCTCTGCCCAGTCCTCCGTCCAGGTTTATCACCCCGGCCTGGGTCCAGTGGGCAACGCCCTCCTCGCACCATCCTCCTCCTGCACTACCCTACCTCTGCCTTGCTCTTCAATAAATAACTTTTGTTCTGCATCCACGTCTCCAGAACTATCTTTACAGACGATTTGTGACAGAATACTTCGCCTTACCATGGAGACGGCGGAACAACTGCTTCCGATGCTGGCGCAACAAATACAGGACCAGGGACAGGTCATCCAGATCCTGATGCGCCAAGTGCAAGAGCTGTCCACAGGAGCCGCCAAAGCACCTGTCCCGCCACCAGGTGACACCGTGGGTAACCCCAGCAGCACCACACTTAACCTGTCTCCTCAGGTCGCCCCGTCGTCCACAGGGGGCACCACGGGCGCTGCTGGTGCGTCCGTCCTCACGGCCGGAGATGGCACAACGCTCATCCCCATCCCGGAACCGCCATGCTATTCCGGGGACCCCGAATCTTGCGAGGAGTTCCTCCTTAAGTTCTCCCTCTTCCTCGCCAGCCGTCCAACCACCACGGACCGGAACGCCATCGCCCTACTCATCTCCCGGCTCACGGGGGCGGCTTCCGCATGGGCTACGGCCATCTGGCGTAACAACGGGGCTGACGTCACCTCCCTCACGGCCTTCCTTGAGTCTTTCCGGGCCACCTTTAATCACCCTCGTCACGGTGCGGCGGCCGGAGATGAACTGCGACTGCTTCACCAGGGGAGAAGATCGTTTGCGGAGTATGCACTGCACTTCCGTACCTTGGCGGCCGCCAGCGGATGGAATGAGGTGCCGCTCATTTCCCAGTTCAAGGCGGGTCTGTCCTCATCTCTGCAGAGGGAGCTGGTTTATCGCTCCCTCAACCTGGACCTATCACAAGTCATCCAGTTGGCCATCCAGTTGGATCAGCACGCCACCCCGCCTGACCCTTCCCGGGGAACTAACACCCCGCTGCCATGGCTGCCGCGCTTCCTGTTCCCATGGAGTTGGGGCAGACCGGGGTCCCGGAGCGGCAACGGCAAGAGCGGCCACGTGTACACCGTGTGGCGCCATGCCCCAGGAAGACCCGCAAGTCGGAGGACAAACAGGCAGAGGTAGCAGGAGGAGCGAGGAGGACTGGGACAAGACCTCCGACGCCCAGTGTCCGCCAGGTGAGCCCGATTCAATCTGTTCATAAGGGAAATTCACGGCTTCTCACTCAGATATCTTACCTGTCGCGCACTTTCACAGTGACCGCCCTCATCGACTCGGGTTCGGAGGGGGACTTCATAGAGGAACGCCTGGTACTACGCCTCCAGGTACCCTCCGTTCCCCTACCAGCTCCCATTAAGATCTCGGGAGTCAATGGAGCCACAGTGGGGACCGTCACACACCGAACCCGACCGATCTCACTGGGCGTCGGCGCACTCCATATGGAGAAGAGGTCACTGCTGATCATGCAGAAGCCACTGTCACCGGTCATCTTGGGCCAACCATGGCTGCGGGACCACAACCCCAAGATCACCTGGGAACCAGTGGACATTGTTGCCTGGTCACCCCTGTGTGTAAACCGGTGTCTGAACCCCGTAGTGAGAAAACTACGTGTGGCCACCACGGATCAGCTGCCCTTCAGCCTCCCGGAAAATGTACCCCAAGACTACGCAGACCTGGCCAAGGTATTCAGCAAGGGACATGCATGCTGCCTTCCACCGCATCGGGAATACGATTGCGCCATTGAGCTGTTACCAGACGCCAAGGTACCGCGATCCACACCTTACCCCCTTTCGGTTAAGGAGACGGACATCATGGAGGAGTACATTAGCGAGGCCCTGGAACAAGGCTTCATCCGGCCATCAAAGTCCCCAGCCAGTTCCAGCTTCTTCTTCGTGCCTAAGAAAGACGGCACGCTCCGCCCGTGCATTGACTACAGGGAACTCAACAAGGTATCGAAGAGGTACACTTACCCTATCCCACTCGTCCCCTCGGCCCTGGAACAGTTACGCGCCGCCAAGATCTTCACCAAGCTCGACTTGCGCAATGCGTACAATCTGGTCCGAATCAAGGAGGGGGACGAGTGGAAGACTGCCTTCAGCATCACGTTGGGCCACTACGAATACCTGGTGATGCCGTTCGGGTTGACGAACGCTCCAGCGGTCTTCCAGTGCCTGGTGAACGACGTCCTCCGGGAGTTCCTGGGGAGATGCGCCATTGTTTACCTGGACGACATTCTGGTGTACTCGCCGGACCCCCACAGTCACAGGAGCAACACCAGGAACGTCCTTCGCCGACTGCTGGAGCACGGACTATATGTCAAAGCCGAAAAATGCGAGTTCAATAAACGGGAGATCGCATTCTTGGGCTACATCATCAGGGACCAAGGTATACAGATGGACCCAGTTAAAGTCCAAGCCGTCCTGGAATGGAAGGCGCCCCAGTCGGTTAAAGAGCTCCAGAGCTTCCTGGGGTTCGCGAACTTTTTCCGAAGGTTCATCAGGTCCTTCAGCCAGACTGCACTCCCGCTGACTCAGCTGCTAAAGGGTAAACCCAGGAGACTCTCCTGGAATGACAAGGCGCAACAGGCCTTCGAGAGGCTCAAGAAGTCGTTCACCACGGCTCCGGTGCTCGCCCACCCGGACCCCGACTCCCCCTTCATCGTGGAAGTGGACGCATCTTCCCTGGGGGTCGGAGGCGTCCTATCGCAGCGACAAGGAACGCCCCCCAGGCTGCACCCCGTCGCCTACTTCTCGAAGAAACTCTCCCCCGCGGAACAAAATTATCACGTGGGGGATAGAGAACTGTTGGCCATCAAACTGGCATTCGAGGAGTGGCGCCACTGGCTCATGGGCGCCAAATTCCCGGTCCAAGTCATCACGGATCACCGCAACCTTGAGTACCTGAAGTGTGCCCGGAGACTTAATGCTCGACAAGCCCGGTGGTCGCTCTTCTTTAACAGATTCGAGTTCTCGGTGACGTACCGACCGGGGAAGGACAATGCCAAGGCAGACATCCTGTCTAGGAGGTACGAGGACCAGGACAAGGCAACGCCGCCAGTCAAAACGATACTGCCCACCCGCGTATTTGTCCAAACCATGGCTTGGCAGTTGGATGAACTGATCCGGGCCGCCAACAGGGAGAACCCGGAGGCTCACCTGAGAGAGACGCCTCCGGACAAATTGTTTGTGCCGACCCGCTTTCGTCAGGAGTTAATCGCCTGGGCCCACACGAACCTCAGTTCTGGACACCCAGGGGGCAATCGCACGTTTGAAAGACTCCGGGAAAAGTACTGGTGGCCTACCATGAGGACCGATGTTGCACGAGACGTTTCGTCATGCGCCACCTGCGCCGCCACCAAGACCCCACGCCAGCTCCCGGCAGGGAAACTGAACCCGCTCCCTGTCCCCCAACGCCCTTGGAGTCACATTGCCCTCGACTTCGTGACGGACCTACCAGCGTCAGAGGGCAACACCACCATCCTGACCATCGTGGATCGTTTCTCCAAGGGGGTCAAGTTCATCGCCTTGCCCGCACTGCCCTCAGCCTTCCAGACGGCCGAGGCCTTGTTTGCAGAGGTGTTCCGTCATTTCGGCCTCCCGGAGGACATCGTCTCGGACCGGGGCCCACAGTTCACCTCTGCCGTCTGGGAGGCCTTCATCAAGAAGATGGGCGCATCCGTCAGCCTCACTTCAGGTTACCACCCAGAAAGCAATGGGCAGTGCGAGCGGGCTAACCAGGAGCTGGCCAAGTTCCTCAGGGCCTACTGCCAGAGCCACCAGCACGACTGGGCTACCTTCCTCCCCTGGGCAGAGATTGCGCAAAATTCCCTCAGGAGCGCAAGCACGGGAATCACCCCTTTTCAGTGTTGTCTGGGGTTTCAACCGCCGTTTGCTCCCTGGGACCCCACTCCATCCCATGCACCGGCCGTCGATGACTGGTTCCGCAGGAGCGAAGAGGTCTGGGAAACGGTCCACCAAATGATCACGGAAATCAACGCTAGGACCAAACGGTTCGCTGACCGCAGGAGGAGTGAGGGTCCCCCCTACCAAGTGGGAGACCAAGTCTGGCTTTCCACCAGAGATCTTCGGGTACCCGGCAGCAAGAAGCTGGGTGCTAAGTACATTGGGCCATACCCCATAGTCAAGAGAGTGAACGACGTGACGGTGACATTAGGACTACCCCCCCGACTAAGAATCTCACCATCATTTCACATCTCCCTCCTCAAAACCTTCAAACCCGGTCCCCTTGACAGTGAACCCCACCAACGCATCGCAAGAGAACTCCCCCACGACCGTCCCACGTACACCTTTAACGAGATCCTGGACTCACGACGGACTGACTCAGGACTGGAGTACTTGGTTGACTGGGAGGGGTACGGTCCCGAAGAACGGTGCTGGACTAGACGGACGGACATACTGGACAAGACGCTACTCGACCAGTACCACCTGACTCACCCTGACCGTCCTGCTCCTTGTCCCAGAGGGAGACCCCCTCGCACACCGGCTCACAGAGGCAGGCTCCCGGGCTCCCTACCCAGCAGACCTAGGGGCCGCCCACGCCAGAGTCCCCTACCTGCCTCTGCTCCCCCTAGTACCAGCCAACCTTGCCCGGCTGGCAATCAGGACACGGGTCTCCCGATCCCTCAGCCCCGTAGGCCCAGGGGTCGTCCCCGCTCCAGACCACGTCCTGATTCTGACCCATCATCTGGTCCCTCTTCTGTCCCGGGCAGAGCCACCCGCAGCACCCGTTCTCGTCCCGACCCTCCCCGAGTTGTTTCCGGTAGGTCGTCTCCTGTTGCCCCTGGTGGTGCCCCCTTGACGACCTCTTCGGGGGGGGGCTATGTAAGTAATCCGGGTTCTGCATCTGCCTCTCCTGCACGCTCTGTCACTCGCGCTCTTAGCCCCGCCTTCTAGTTTCGCTTTCGCTCCGGCACCAGGTGAGGCTAATTTGTTTGATGGGTCGTTTCTCTTATTAAAGCTCTGTCTTCGCACGGGACGGATCGCGAAGTATTGTCCCTGATTCATTCATACATGCCGAGCGATTTTGTGGCTATTATCCTGTCTGCTTTGTGTCTCGTGGTGCGTCTGGTCTCGGTGAGTGCGTGTCTGTTTATGTTAGCTGTGTGTTAGCATCTGCGTTCTCACCTCCGTGTTTAGGTCAGTATTTGTCGTTGTATGAGTGAACGTCTGTGTTTATCTGTGATCGCTCCCTGGTGTCTGTCTAATCCTCTTTCTGTTTTCAGTGTTCATCCTGTCCTTAGTGTCCTGCGTCCCGGGAGCGATCTCTGTCCGTCCACTCAGGTGGTTCGGCTTCGGCCGGGTGGGGCGGAGTTCGCGCTTGCCCTAGCCTGCTCCGCTGGCGCGCCACCACCTGAGGGCGTCCGTGTCTCATCGTTCACTCAACTTACTAACGGTTCCCATCTTTATACTAATACGCTCTGTCTTGGTGAACTAACGTTATTTCCTTCCCTGTGTACTAATACCTTGACTGTCCTCCCATCCCTCGTTTGTCTCAGTCTGGTTCCCAGCCGTCAGCCGTCCCGTGTAGTTCACCATACCTCTTTGTGCACTTTCTTCACTCTTTCTTCCTTCAGGTTTTCGTCGATCACTCTCTTTGACACGCCTGTTCTTTCTGTCCTAGGTTTTGTTATTTTGTCTATCCTAGACACACTCACTAGTTCTTTCTACTTCTTCTCACGCATAGCCAGTGTAGGGTTCTCTTTCTACAGCGTAGTTTATTCTGTGTACTTTGTTTTATTTTGTTATTGGTTTGGCTCGGTGTTGTGCTCTGCCCAGTCCTCCGTCCAGGTTTATCACCCCGGCCTGGGTCCAGTGGGCAACGCCCTCCTCGCACCATCCTCCTCCTGCACTACCCTACCTCTGCCTTGCTCTTCAATAAATAACTTTTGTTCTGCATCCACGTCTCCAGAACTATCTTTACAGACGATTTGTGACAAGGTCAAGGTTATATATAAAAATATATATACTCCAAAATAATAAGCGCAGGTTCATTTGATTAGTCTGATGTGCATAAAAAATACTAAACAACATATGTGGGACAGTCTAAAATACTTGATGTGAAAACAGCTTAATGTATTTAAAACAGTAACCTAGAAAGATCAAACTTCACTCATTTTTCATTTTCTTTAGTATGCTCGACTGCTGTATTATTGATATTATTATATTATATTATTTCACCTTACAACAAGGCAATGACCCTAAGCATACAGCTAAAATAAGAAAGGAGTGGCTTTAGAACAACTCTTTGACCATTATTGATCCAGACAGAGTCCTGGCCTAAAGCCAACTGAGTGTCTGAGTACATTCCATACCCACTGTAGATTAATGGTGCCCAAAAAAAAATCCCAATACAGCATCCCATTCATCATACACAGCTAACTGAGTCGCAAGCCTGGAGACAAAACAATTACAGAGTTGAAATACAAGAGTTTATTTTAATATGATTAATGTAATTACAACATAATTTCATCATGAATAGAGAAATTAATAAGAATGAAATAGCATTAAGTTTTTCAGCTCTTTATTATTAATTTAAAGAAAAAAAGTATAATTAGCAAAAAAATAAAAAATTAAATAAAATAAAATAAAAACATGACAGTGGTCTGTTTTAATACATGTATAACAGTTCAAAGCAGCTAAACCTCCTCCAGCTCTTTCAGCAGTTCCCAAAAACTCATGACATACCAACAGGACCTCTCCTTTACTTGCTGTCTCACAACATTGCCACCGAATCCAATGAATGCACTCTGAAAGAAGTAGTGATTCATTTATCCACACAAAAATATTTAATAGCAAAGACAATGAGATATTTGTAGCTATTCATTATACATTTATTTCTTACCATTACATCTATCTATGTCCACACTGTCAGTTTACATCATTTTAATTGCATATCTGGAATAACACTAAATTGAGCAAGGTCTGCAATTAAGCTATATGAAGAAAAATATTAAAACATGAAAACTTTACACAAGTCTTGTAATCTCTGCCAAAGTCAGGGTTCTAGGTAAACCACAGGCCCCAAACTTTATCAAACTTGCTTTGTGCAATATACCATTTTTACAAAAAATCTAATTTAGTATATCCTTACACAAACAAACTCAATAATAGTAGAAATTAATACTCCACCATTGCTTTTTGCATTTTTATTATAAGGAACATGGCTTTGTAAATGTTAATGTGGCACTATATCTTTGTAGATGCTGCTTGCCTGCTTACAGTACTTGTTTGTTATGGGTTTGAGTGTTGTACAAACAATTGAAGTTTACTGCTATAATGTATGGCACTCTTCTCAGTAAAAAAAGAGCTGATTTGACTGAGAAGAAAGAAGCAGAAGGAAGAGAACTGTCTCTTATTTTCTCCCTTTGTGTTATTGTGTTATCATGCTTGTGCCCACATTCTTGTAATATGTGACTGTATATTGTAAGACACAAAATAATTAACATACAGGGATTTTCTAATCGATATTTCAGAGGTGCTGACTTAAAAATATTGTCAATTTAAAGTATACAATATATATTCTATTATAATGGAACTGTTGTGTATTGGTTTATTTAGAGCATGGCCTTTTTGGTTCAAGGTCTATATTCCCCTAGACCAACATGTAAAATTGTTAAACCCAAGGAAACAGATTTATATTAGATTAGATTCAACTTTAATGTCATTGAGCAGAGTAAACAAGTATAGAGCCAATGAAATGCAGTAACATCTAGGGATGCAAGGTGTGTAATAAATGGGTATGAATGAAAAAAATATATAAGTATTGAAGATATATACATATGTACATTATTGTGGTGTACAGTAGTTTAAGTAGTGCTTAGAGCTTAGTTATTAAATTATGGTAAAATTGAGTTCAGTTTGAGTTCAGCAGGGTTGCAGCCTTAGGGAAAAAGCTCTACCTGAGTCTTCTGGTATGAGAATGTAGGCTTTTGTAACGTCTGCCAGAGAGAAGCATGGAAAAGTGTCTGTGGTTCGGATGTGAAACATCCTTGGTAATGTTCCTTGCTCTGCCCAGACATGTAGATGTCCTGAATGGAATGTGTGCTGAGCAGTTTTTACTATCCACTGAAGCATTTTCCTGTCAGCAGCGGAGCAAAAGCTCCAGGTTATTGTTCATCATTATCCCTGATCAGACCCATCACCGTGGTGTCGCCTGCGAAATTAATTATGGAGTTAGAGCCATAAACAGGTACGCAGTCATATGTGAACAGGGAATATAAAAGGGGCTCAGCATGCAGCCTTGTGGCATGCCAGTGTTCAGGATGATATAAAATGAGTGGACTTTACCTAACCTAACAGACTTGGGTCTGTTGGTTTAAAAGTCCAGAATCCAGGTGCAGAGTATAGTGCTGATGCTGAGTTAACTGAGCCTGGAGATCAGCTTGCATGGAATCACTGTATTAAAAGCTGATCAGAAGTCAATGAAGAGCATCCTGATGTGTGTTTCGACAGTCCAAGTGAGTTAAAGTTGTGTGTAGTGCAGTGGAAATGGAGCATCCACTATTGATTGACCTGTTCTTGTGATAAACAAAATTATGCTGATCCAGTGCACTTGAAGACAGGCTTTTAAGTGAGAGAGCATCAGTTTTTCAAAGCACTTGGATGATTGGGGTGAGTGCAACTGGTCAAAATTTGTTAAGAGCTGAAGCAGTAGAATGTTTAGGTACTAGTATTACAATGGCTGTCTTTAAAATGCTGCTGTCGCTGCTAAAGTTATGTTTTGCAGTGGAGATCCTTTTTTCAAGCTGGCCCTGCCTGTGCTGTAGGCTGCTCGGTCGCCAGACCCAAAGGCTGTATTCCTGGCTTTGAGCAAAAGGCGAACCTCACTGTTCAGCCAGGGCTTCTAGTTAGGAAATATTTGTATTGTTTTGTGCGTGGTTACCTTGTCCACACAATTTTTAATATGTTGAGTCTGTGGAGGAGTCGACATTGATGGTGTGGTCTGTGGTGGCTTTAAGAACAAATGGGTTTCAGTCTGTCTCTTGGAACTGGTCCTGTAGAGATGAATCAGCGCCCACCTTCCAGATCTTAATTGTTGGCCTCACACGTTTGATGACTGGGGTGTACTTTGGGAGCAGGAACAGAGACAGATGATCAGACTGGCCCAGGTGGGGTAGGGGTGTGGCTTTGTAGACATCAGTTACATTTGTGTAAATTTGGTCTTGCGCTTTTAGTTCCCTGGTGGTGCAGTAAATTGCAATGGTTAAAGTTTCCAGCAACAATAAAGGCTCCCTCTGGGGGCTTAGTTTGAAGTTTGCTAACAGTAACACAAAGGTTTTCCATTGCTGCATTAGCATTTGCATTCGGATGTATATAAACTGCTGAGCAAAGTTAAACAGATGATCCGAAACAGCATTTGAGCAATATACATTAATATCCAAAAGAGTTGGATATATATTGGTTATGACGTTATAAGTAAATAAAGACTGAGTTGCAAAAAATTAAAAGTGCTGAGACGCTGAGCCTCGCGTTGTGCACGTGCCGCCATCTTGGTAATGACCGAACCTTTTTTTTTTCATCAGTTTTCTTTGCCTCAGTTTTAAAAGTGCTGAAAAAAAGCTGACAAGTTCATCTTATCTCCTTTGTGCACCATGCAGATTTTCCAAAAGAGTAGAATTTGAAAGAAAACCAGCTCCGTATAATGTTTATTTTTTTATATGATAGATATTCAGCAGGATGGTTTATGCTGGTTAAACTCAGTGGTTACTTCATGCAAATGTCCTTAGTAATGAATCTAGTCATGATGTTATTTGGATTTCCTAGGCAAATAGAAATTGGCTAAATTTGTGACTAGCAGCTGTAGTTCAAGGAAACTCTCTTAAAACATGGCAGTTCCATTAGATAACTTTTAGTTTATATGGATAATTGAATTGGTGTGGTATTTGTTTTTACAAGTTTGCAAGTTTGTTGTGTTCATTGTTTGGTGTGGATCATTTGGATGTGAGTTTTTGTCGTTTTTAAGATGTTTTTGCTGCAACTTTGTTTTTTTTCTCTTTTAACTCTTAACATTTCTTTAACATTAAGATCCAGGTTATTTGCTTGGGTTTGATCCACATTTAATGAAATTCTGAATGATACAGGCAAGCTCTTGCATTTTACTGCTGATTACGCACGGGTTATTAACATTTATCTATGCTATTTTTGTTTGGCAGTCAGTTAATTGCACTGAATTAAATAAACCATAAGGTACAAAATGGAATATATTATTGTGAATAAATCAAGGGAAAGAGGTCTTATTAGGCATGACCAGCTTAGTGCCTTTACTGTATACCACCTATGTTTTTTGTCAGAGAACAACACGTGTGGCATCATTTATGTGAAAAAAAAAAATCACAAAACAGAGGTATTGTTGGATGCGACACATAGCATAGTACAGTTACACCTATTTTTGTTTGTATGTATGTCTGTGTGACTGAATGTGTGCCCAGCAATAGATTGGTGCCCTGTCCCCCCCACCCCCCCGTGAGCCAAGTAGATAATTAAGAAAAAGGTACTGAAACAATGAATAGAAAATCGTGTCTTATTGCTTTTATAAGATGGTTACACATTATGACAAACTATAATAAAAAACAAGGTATGGTTCATAAATGTGTTTATTGACCACAAAAATAATCTGGACTTTTGCGACATAATTAAGTCCTGTTTCCATAATTAAGATGCTGATCATGTTTCCGGTTACTCTAACAATCAAATACCGCCATCTAGTGGCGAAATCACAAAACGCAGTTTATAAAATATATCAGGCAATATAATATATATTCATACCATAATCTTGCGAACCACATTGTGTCCACAGTAGCATTATTACGAAAGTAATATGGTCATAATTAAGAGTGCCAGTCAGATCAAGACATATGATATTTTCAAGATGGCGCCGGTGAGGTCGGCTGCCGTCACGACTTCTCCACAACCCTTCTACCTTATTTTGTTTATTTTTCTTATTTATAATACTTTTAGACTCTTTTTCTTTTCACCACGGCACGCATTACATATGATAGAGACACTCTTGTTTCTATTAATTTACAATCCACTCACCTCACGACTTTTTTAACTCCAAATCCGAACTGGCCGAGGGAAATTCTGAGGGAGAACAATGGACGCGACAAAAAGAGACGACCCCGAGGGAAAAGAGCGGGCATCAGGAACAGGCTGAGGGTCAGGGCACACCGTGCCCCCTTACCTAGTATCCTGCTAGCCAACGTCCAGTCTCTGGAGAATAAACTGGACGACCTTCGGGCGAGAGTTAAGTTCCAGAGGGACACTAGAGACTGCAATCTTCTCTGCTTCACCGAGACATGGCTGAACCCAGCGGTACCAGACCACGCCATCTTGCCGTCCGGGAACTTCACAGTGCACCGTATGGACAGAACTGTGGACTCGGGGAAGTCTAAAGGTGGTGGAGTTTGTGTTTTTGTAAACAATCGCTGGTGCAACAACACCGGTGTTGTTACACTGACACGCTCCTGTACACCGAACCTGGAACTGCTCGCACTCAAGTTTCGTCCCTTCTATCTTCCTCGGGAATTTACTTCGGTCATCGTTACCACAGTCTACATTCCACCCCAGGCCAACACGGACACCACGCTGTGTGAGCTTCATGACGCGCTCACACAGTTCCAAACTCAACACCGGGACGCTGCGCTCATCGTCGTTGGCGATTTCAACAGCGCTAACCTCAGACGCGCAGCACCGGAGTTTCATCAGCACATCAGCTGCCCAACCAGAGGCAACCGGACACTGGACCATTGTTACACCATGATTAGGAACAGTTACAGGGCTCAGGCTCATCCACCGTTTGGGAAGTCCGACCATGCCGCCATCTTTCTGATGCCAAAATATAAACAAAGACTGAAACAGGAAGTCGTGGCTCAGAGGGAGGTGCCGCGTTGGACCGACCAATCGGTGGACACCCTGCAAGACGCTCTGGATGACGCGGATTGGGACATGTTCCAAACCAGCTGCGCTGATGACGTCAGTCTGTTTGCGGACTCTGTAGTGAGCTTCGTTGGGAAGCTGGTTAATGACACGGTTCCTAGAATCACCGTCAGGACGTTTCCCAACCAGAAGCCATGGATGGATACATCTGTCCGTGATGCTTTAAAAGCTCGTACAGCTGCATATAACTCTAGACTTATCAGCAACAGTATGGAGGAATATAAAGCCGCGTCATACGGAGTACGCAGGGCGGTACGACAGGCAAAACAGCGCTATGCCGAGAAACTAGAGTCACAGTTCCAGCAGCGTGACTCTAGATCTTTATGGCAGGGACTGCGGACAGTGACGGACTATAAAAGCACACCCTCCGGTTTAACGAGTGCAGATGGGACGCTGGCGAGCGAGCTAAATAACTTTTATGCTCGCTTCGGCGCTCCAACCAACACGGCTCGCTGCGCAGCTGGCCGCGCATGCGCAGACCTTCGCGGCGAACAGCCGCCACTCGTCATCTCGGAGAGTGACGTCAGGAAAGTGTTCAGAGGAGTGAATATCAGGAAAGCTGCAGGACCAGACGGGACATGCGGGCGTGTCCTGAAAACCTGCGCATCCCAACTTGCTCCGGTATTCACCAGGATTTTTAATCTCTCTCTGTCACTGGGCGTCGTACCATCGTGCTTTAAACAGTCTGTCATTGTCCCGGTTCCGAAGACATCTCAGCCATCCTGCCTGAATGATTACCGCCCTGTAGCCCTAACATCAGTTGTGATGAAGTGCTTTGAAAAACTGATCAGAGGCTTCATCACTTCTTCACTTCCGGACTCCTTAGACCCCCTACAGTTCGCCTACCGCCATAACCGCTCCACGGATGATGCCATCTCACACCTGCTTCACTCTGCCCTGTCTCACCTGGACACTGGGAGGAATAATTATGTTAGAATGCTGTTCGTGGACTATAGTTCAGCATTCAACACTATTATCCCTTCCACTCTCAACACCAAGCTGGAGAATCTGGGACTTCACCCATCCCTGTGTCACTGGATCTCCAGTTTTCTGACGGACAGACGGCAGGCAGTACGGGTTGGCAAGCATCTTTCCACCCCCCTCACTCTCAGCATTGGGGCTCCTCAGGGGTGTGTTTTGAGTCCTTTGCTGTACTCATTATACACCTATGACTGCGTGGCCACCTCCAGCTCCACAACTATCATCAAGTTTGCTGACGACACCGTTGATGTAGGCCTGATCTCCAACAACGATGAGCGGGCCTACATGGAGGAGATTATTCACCTGGAGACCTGGTGCCAGGATAATAATCTCCAACTGAACGTCAGCAAAACTAAGGAGCTGATAGTGGACTACAGCAGGAAACAGACGAGGAGCTTCCACCCTGTGAGGATCAACGGCGCTGCAGTAGAAAGAGTAGACAGCTTCAAGTACCTTGGAGTTCACATCGCGCAGGACCTATCTTGGTCCTGCCACATTAACAAACTGGCAAAGAAGGCTCGTCAGCGTCTCTACCACCTTCGACGTTTACGAGACTTCAGGCTGCCCTCCAAGGTCCTGCAGAACTTCTACTCCTGCACCGTCGAAAGCATCCTCACAGGGAACATCATAACCTGGTTCGGGAACAGCACCCATCTGGACAGACGGTCACTACAAAGGGTGGTACGTTCGGCCGAACGCACCATCCGAGTAGCACTTCCAGACCTCCAGACCATCTACAGGAAGCGGTGCTGGTCCAAAGCCAAAAAGATTGTGGAAGACTTCAGTCATCCCGACAACAAGCTCTTCACTCTGTTGCCATCAGGACGGCGTTTTCGTCTCCTGAAGGCAAACACAGAGAGGATGAGGAGGAGCTTCTTCCCAACGGCGATTCGGACCCTGAACCAGGACTAAACGGACATAATCCCACCCACAACACTTTCATGTCTAAAATAACTTTTAACCCTGCACTGCAATATTTGCACTAAAGCACAACCCACTTTATAATTCCATTTATAATTTCCATTATAATTCCATTGCACAGTGTATATACAGAGTTAAATTTTATTTTATCTTTATTTTTATCTTTATTCTTCTATCTTCTTATCCTTACAATTAACAATTAAACTTTCTGTGGAGAGGTCAGATAAAGAATTTCACTGCTGGCTGTACCATGTATATCTACGCATGTGACGAATAAACCTGATCCTGAAACCTGATCCTGATCCTGATCAGTGATATCGCTTGCACTATACTGTATCAGGCAACAAAAAACAGACCATTTTGATTTCAAATAGATATGCACATCATGGATTAATGACAGTTTGAACATAGGCTAGATGTCCAGTGACTACACAAAATAATTCAGAAATTGTGAGTTAAAAAAAAGATACTCACAGCTGGAGGACAGGCCTCAAGATCAGTGGCACCATCTCCAATCATCACCACTTTCTTAAAGCCATACTTCTCCTTAAGAAGACTGATAACCTTTCCTTTGCCTCCAGATTGTGCGGTAGGCTGAGTCTCATCAAAGCCTGCATACTCTCCTATAAGACATAAAAGTGACTGCATTTTTGGATGTAATGCAATACAAATAATGGTGTTTTTATTTACATAGATTATGAATACAGTAGGTGGCTTAGCGGTTAGCACATTCACCTCTCAGCACTAGGGATTCCCGGTTTGAATCCCCATCTGGGTGGAGTTTACATGTTCTCCCTGTGTCCGCGTGGGTTTCCTCCCACAGTCCAAAAACATGGATCAAGTCAATTGAGTTCTCCAAATTGCCCCATGTAGAGTGTGTTTGTGTGCGTGTCTGTGTGTGTGTGCCCAGCGATAGATTGGCACCCTGTCCTGGATGTATCTGCCCAGCGCCCGAAACGTTCTCCCCTGGATGGGCATGAGAAACCCCCCCCCGCGACCCTAATATAGGATAAAGCGGAAGATAATGAATGAATGAATGAATGAATGAATGAATACAGTAATTAATAGTCTCGTTTTACTTGGCTTATTATCGATACTTGATAGTGAATTGGTGAGGCAAGGTGGCTTAGTGGTTAGCATATTCACCTCTCTGCGATTGGGATTCCTGTTTCGAATGGCAATCTGGGTGGAGTTTCCATGTTCTCCCCGTGTCCACGTGGGTTTCCTCCGGGTTCTCCAGTTTCCACTCACAGTCCAAAAATCATTGATCAAGGTCAATTGAATTCTCCAAATTATCCCATATAGAGTGCGTGTCGGTGTGAGTGAGTGTGTGCCCAACGACAGATTGGCACCCTGTCCTGGGTGTATCTGCCCAGCGCCCGAAACATGGATGGGCATGGAGAAACACCCATGAAACAAGTAGAGGATAAAGCGGAAGATAATTGATGGATTGAATTGGAAAGAATGAACATCAGCATTTGTGGATCGTCTGAGACCAAGTGGTCAGGCATTGGGTACACTTCTGGACATAGGACGGACACAGTGCAATAAAGCAATTTAACAACTGTACACTTTATGCAAATATACACTAAATGTAATAAAACCGACCCTTATATATTAGGGGCCACTTTTCCATTCATTCATTATCTTCCGCTTTGTCCTATATTAGGGTCGCGGGGGGGTTCCCCATGCCCATCCAGGGGAGAATGTCTCGGGCGCTGGGCAGACACACCCAGGACAGGGCGCCAATCTATCACTGGGCACACATCCACTCACACATACACACTCTATGGGGCAATTTGGAGAACTCAATTGACTTGAACCATGTTTTTGGACTGTGGGAGGAAACCGGAGAACCCAGAGGAAACCCACGCGGACACGGGGAGAACATGGAAACTCCACCCAGATGGGGATTCGAACCAGGAATCCCTAGTTCTGAGAGGCAGACGTGTTAACCACTAAGCCACCATGCCGCCACTTTTCCAGTCACTCAAAAATTATTCGAGATCACAAGATAAGTTTTATGTTGTGTTGTGATAAAGACTTTAATAAATGATAACATATGGAGTTAATCAAACATTTTACAAAAAGTGTAAAATTGTTGCTATATTAAGACCACCTAATGGCTTCTTTTTAAAAAAAAAAAACGTTACTAGCAACAAATCTAGTGAGTTTTTCTGGTGTTACTGGAGACTTTTGAAGATTCTGCGGTGAACACATGTAATAGTGGTTAGATACCTGTTGTGAGTGTCCTCTAGATGGCACTTGTATTGCTGTATTGGTTCATGTGAGTGATTCAGTAGAGTCAGTGTTCTAAAGGCACCCCCTTGCATTCCATGTTATTTCAATAAAGAATCCATATGCGGTTTGTAGTTATATAGTGTTGAAGCCTAAACTTCGAATATAAATAAAAACTGCTTTTCCAAAGTGTCCCTTTTAAACTCTGCAGTCACAAGCCTGGATAAAAGAAAGCTGTACTCCCACCCCATATAACATGTTTTTTTTTTATTAAACATTTAACAACACAGAAATTTTTTTTTATTATAAATATATATATATATATATATACACTCACCGGCCACTTTATTAGGTACACCATTCTAGTAACGTGTTGGACCCCTTTTTGCCTTCCGAACTGCCTCAATTCTTCGTGGTATAGATTCAACCAGGTGCTGGAAGCTTTCCTCAGAGAGTTTGCTCCATATTGACATGATGGCATCACACAGTTGCCGCAGATTTGTCGGCTGCACATCCATGATGCGAATCCCCTGTTCCATCACATCCCAAAGATGCTCTATTGGATTGAGATCTGGTGACTGTGGAGGCCATTTGAGTACAGTGAACTCATTGTCATGTTCAAGAAACCAGTCTGAGATGATTCCAGCTTTATGACATGGCGCATTATCCTGCTGAAAGTAGCCATCAGATGTTGGGTACAGTGTGGTCATAAAGGGATGGACATGGTCAGCAACAATACTCAGGTAGGCTGTGGCGTTGCAACGATGCTCAATTGGTACCAAGGGGCCCAAAGAGTGCCAAGAAAATATTCCCCACACCATGACACCACCACCACCAGCCTGAACCGTTGATACAAGGCAGGATGGATCCATGCTTTCATGTTGTTGACGCCAAATTCTGACCCTACCATCCGAATGTCGCAGCAGAAATCGAGACTCATCAGACCAGGCAACGTTTTTCCAATCTTCTATTGTCCAATTTCGATGAGCTTGTGCAAATTGTAGCCTCAGTTTCCTGTTCTTAGCTGAAAGGAGTGGCACCCGGTGTGGTCTTCTGCTGCTGTAGCCCATCTGCCTCAAAGTTCGACGTACTGTGCGTTCAGAGATGCTCTTCTGCCTACCTTGGTTGTAACAGGTGGCTATTTGAGTCACTGTTGCCTTTCTATCAGCTCGAACCAGTCTGGCCATTCTCCTCTGACCTCTGGCATCAACAAGGCATTTCCGCCCACAGAACTGCCGCTCACTGGATGTTTTTTCTTTTTCGGACCATTTTCTGTAAACCCTAGAGATGGTTGTGCGTGAAAATCCCAGTAGATCAGCAGTTTCTGAAATACTCAAACCAGCCCTTCTGGCACCAACAACCATGCCACGTTCAAAGGCACTCAAATCACCTTTCTTCCCCATACTGATGCTCGGTTTGAACTGCAGGAGATTGTCTTGACCATGTCTACATGCCTAAATGCACTGAGTTGCCGCCATGTGATTGGCTGATTAGAAATTAAGTATTAACGAGCAGTTGGACAGGTGTACCTAATAAAGTGGCCGGTGAGTGTATATATATATATATATATATATATATATATATATATATATATATATATATATATATATATAACACACATATACACTCCTCCTTGGATTACCACCTTATCATGGTGGAGGAGTTTGCGTGATTGAAGACAAAAGAGACAAAGAGTGGTCCAATAAACCCCTATGAACAGTAAAATCAGGAGCATGTGTACCCTGCCTGAGCTAAGGTTATCAGGGCCCCACCCTGGAGCCAGGCCTGAGGTTGGGGTTTGTCAGCGAGCGTCTGGCCCAGCCCGAATGAGCTACATGGGTTCATGGGCTCACCACCTGTGGGAGGGTAGTAATAGGGGTTCGGTGCAGTGTGGTTCGGGCAGTGGCCAGAGGCGTGGGCCTGGGCGTCGCTATCCTCGGTTGCTGAAATTGGCTTTAGGAAATTGGAACGTCACTTCACTGGCGGGGAAAGAGTCTGAGCTGGTGCGGGAGGTTGAGAGATACCGGCTAGATATAGTCGGGCTCACCTCAACGCACAGCTTCGGTTCTGGATCCAATCTCCTTGAGAGGGGTTGGACTCTGTTCTTTTCTAGAGTTGTCGATGGTGCGAGGCTTCGGGCAGGTGTGGGCTTTCTTGTGCCCCCCCGGCTTGACTCGTGTATGTTGGGGTTTTCTCTGGTGGACGAGAGGGTAGCTTCCCTATGCCTTCGGGTTGGGGAATGGGTTCTGACTGTTGTCTGCGCTTATGCGCCGAACAGCAGTTCAGAGTACCCAGCCTGCTTGGAGTCTGTGGGGGGTACTGGAAAGTGCTCCCACTGGAGACTCTGGTGTCCTACTGGGGGACTTCAATGCTCACGTGCGCAATGACCGTGAGACCTGGAGGAGAGGTGTGATAGGGAGGAACGGCCTCTCCGATCTGAGCCCGAGTGGTGTTCAGTTGTTGGACTTCTGTGCAAATCACGGTCTGTCCATCACGAACACCATGTTTGAGCACAAGGGTGTCCATAAGTGCACATGGCGCCAGGATGCCCTAGGCCGCAGTTCGATGATCGACTTTGTAGTTGTGTCATTGGACATGAGGCCATGTTCAACCCCAGGTGGTGAGTTGGATCAGGTGGCAGGGGAAGATGCCGGTCAGACCGGGCAGACCCAAACGTATAGTGAAGGTTTGCTGAGAATGTTTGAAGAATAAACCCGTCAGATGGATGTTTAACTCTCACCTTCGTCAGAGCTTCAACCACATTCCAGGGGAGGTAGGAGACATTGAGTCTGAATGGGCCATATTCCGTTCCTCCATTGTGGAGGTGGCGGACAGGAGCTGTGGTAGCAAGGTAGTTGGTACCTGTCGTGGCGGTAACCTTCGAACACGGTGGTGGTCACCCCATGTAAGGGATGCCGTCAAGGTGAAGGAGTCGTATCAGGCATGGTTGGCCAGTGGGACTCCAGATGCAGCTGACAGGCCAGGCAATTTACGGCTTTGTGCGTTGAGGAGGCAAAAACCCGAGCATGGGAGTACGGTGATGCCTTGGAAAGTGACTTTTGGTCAGCTCCAAGAAGATTCTGGCGAACAGTCAGGCAACTCAGGAGGGGAAAGCAGTGTGCCACTAACACAGTATATAGTGAAGGTGGTGCACTGTTGACTTCGACTTGGGACGTCATTAGGCAGTGGAAGGAATACTACAAGGACCTTCTCAATCTCACCAATATTCCCTCTGCAGAGGAGGCAGAGTCCCAGGACCCAGGAGGAGGCTTGTCCATCACTGTGGCTGAAGTCACTAAGGTAGCCAGAGCTCCTTGGTGGCATGGCTTCAGGGGTGGATGAGATCCGCCCGGAGTTCCTCAAAGCTTTGGATGTTGTGGGGCAGTCTTGGCTGACGCACCTTTTCAACATTGCATGGTCATCGGGGGCAGTGCCTCTGGACTGGCAGATGGGGGAGGTGGTGTCTCTTTTTAAAAAGGGGGACCGAGGGTGTGTTCCAATTATAGGGGAATTATACTAATCAGCCTCCCTGGCAAAGTCTAAACAGAGGTACTGGAGAAGAGAGTCCGACTGATAGTCGAACCTCGGATTCAGGAGGAGCAGTGTAGTTTTCGTCCTGGTCCCTGTATTTGCGAAGCAGGAGCTTGGTTCGCATGGCATAAGTCAGACTTGTTTCCAGTGAGGGTTGGACTCGATCAGGGCTGTCCTTTGTCACCGGTTCTGTTCATAAGTTATATGGACAGAATTTCCAGGCGCAGTCAGGAGATGGCGGGTGTCCGGTTTGGTGATCTGAGGATCACGTCACTATTGTTTGCAGATGATGTGGTCCTGTTAGCATCATCAGGCTGCGAATTTCAGATCTTACTGGACCGGTTTGCAGCCGAGTGTGAAGCGGCTGGGATGAAAATAAGCACCTTCAAATCTGAGGCCATGGTTCTCAGTCGGAAAATGGTAGAGACTCCTCTCTGGGTCAGGGATGAGATCTTGCCTCAAGTGGAGGAGTTTAAGTATCTCGGGGTCTTGTTCACGAGTGATGGTAATATGGAACTTGAGATTGACAGACGGGCCGGTGCAGGGTCAGCGGGATCGGTGCGGATCCTATACCGGTCTGTTGTGGTGAAAAAGGAGCTAAGCCATAAGGCAAGGCTCTCGATTTACCAGTCGATCTACGTTCCGACCCTCACCTATGGTCATGAGCTTTGGGTAATGACCAAAAGAACAAGATCGCGAATACAAGCGGCCGAAATGGGTTTTCTCCGCAGGGTGGATGGGTTCTCCCTTAGAGATAGGGTGAGAAGCTCGGTCATCCGTGAGAGACTCGGAGTAGAGCCACTACTCCTCCGCGTTGAAAGGAGCCAGTTGAGGTGGTTCAGGCAACTGGTAAGGATGCCTCCTGGGCACTCCCCTAGGGAGGTGTTTCAGGCGAATGTCCAGATAACACATATACATATATATATATACATACATATATACATATATATATATATATATATATATATATATATGGCGGCATGGTGGCTTAGTGGTTAGCACGTTCGCCTCTCAGTGCTAGGGATTCCCGGTTCGAATACCAATCTGGGTGAAGTTTCCCCGTGTCTGCGTGGGTTTCCTCCGAGTTCTCTGGTTTCCTCCCACAATCCAAAAACATGGATCAAGTCAATTGAATTCTCCAAATTGCCCCATATAGAGTCTCTGTGTGTGTGTGAGAGTGAGTGTGTGCCCAGCGATGGATTGGATGGATTTTTTTTGGTCTAAATAATGTTATAGTTATCAAAGAAGAGCAGGAATACATTCCTTAATACGTATAATTACCACTTTCAAATGTTTAAGCCAAGTTTTCTAACGGCTTCCCCTACTTTTGACTCTTCCATTTAGGGCTCACTCCTGCTCTTCTTCTATAACGTGTCTACATGTGATCTTAGATGCAAAAGTAAGCAAGGTAATGTTAGAGAACTAAAACTTGATGTTTAAAATCAAATAAATATTAGATATGTCTGCAGAAAGGTAGATTAAAGCTTTACCTGAGATGTAGCTGAGTGCACATTCACCCATCTTGCTGCCGCTCAGTTGTAAACAAAAAATTTTCACGCATGCGCACAATGTTAAATCGATTGTTCATCTGCTCGATTCGTTAAGACTAATTACTAAGTCGTACTTAATTTTTCGAATCGTATGTAATTTTTCCACTTTGTATGTGCGTAAATCCCGATTATCCTAAATTTTAAATATGTAGACGTATTTTTTTTACGTACAGGATATAAGAGTGATGTCACTCCATAATAACACATATCCTCTCAGGACTACCGTGTAAATTAAAAAAAATAAATAAATAAAATAAATAAATAATCCAAAACTAAACACACTTGTATTGCTAATAATTTTGCCAATAATCAAACACTTTTCTAAACTAGTGAGGCTGGTCATCCATGACATCACTTGCTTTATAAAAATACTTCCTGGATTTCTTGACACGGGCTCCAAAGCAGCACAACACAATGCATCACTATGATTAACATACAGTGATTTTGTAATAGATTTTTTACAGGTGTATTATGTTTAATGTTAGTCTGGCCAGAAAGTGGTAAGTGCCTGTTTCTTTAATTTAACTGTGTTCTCTTAGTTTTAGAACAGTAAGGGAGTTAGGAAAGCTTGGTTTGTATTTTTGTTACTTTATATTTAGAAAAGGTAGCTTTCTAGCTGAAGTTAGTATTGTTTTTTGGTGGTTGACCATAAAAATTTTATTAAATACAGTGGCTGCACAATGTTTAACATTGTTATACATGGAAAGCAGAATTGAGGTTCTCATTACCATTAAAGTAAAATTTCAAGCGGTTGGCATAAACATGGGCAAGAGGAATGTTGAGCTGGATGGCTACATGTTCTACGATGCAACGAAAACCTCCAGAAATCAGGAAGACCTTCACATTCCTCTGATGTAGCCTTTCAACAAGCTCTCTAAAACAGAAACATGGGGATTAAAAAAATTTCTGCTAATTTTACTTGGCTAAATAATGACAATCAATGCAATAAATATTTTTTCACTTAGACTTTGTCAACACCGACTTACTTAATACCTGGCGTCAGCTGAGGTGGGTGGTCCGTTATCAGTTTCTTTACTTGCTCCCGTGAACACTTGATAATTGACAGTCGTTCATTCAATGCTGTTTGAAATGGCACTGATCCTCCCATGGCTTTGCGAGTCCTTGGAGGTATAACAAAAACACACTTACAATTGCAAGATACAGTTACTGTCTTTATTAGAATAAAACATGATGACTTCCGGGATATGTTTGAGCCAGAGTAGATGTGAAGTTGCACTGCTCCCGCAGACTTCGTATAATTACCCATAATTAAGCCCTTATTAATAACTTTATTGCTACTAAGTGGAAGATATGTGATTCTGCGATTTGCCCGAATACGAGATGTCTCGCAATTTGAGAGAAAAATCAACGGCGAAGACAAGCTCAGCTACGCGCAATCCCGCCATTGATCGAATGTTCTCGACTAAGGCGACCACGCCAGGTAATAAGTCGGGCATGGAGCTTGAGGGTTCCCCTTCGGGGGGTCAGGTGAGCTCCCGGCCAACTAACACCCCTGAGGTGAAACTTATCACGGACGAGTCCGCTCCCCCACCTTGGTTTTTACCCGCGTTAAAATCGATGGAACAGTCACTTCTATCAGAACACGCGAGCACGCTGAGCAGGGCCCTGCAACCGATCCAGGCCTCATTACAGTCCATCGAACAGAGACTGGATTCACATGCAGGTACAATTAAATCTCTGGAGGAAGCCACTTCTGACCACACTGGAGAATACATGTAAATCTCTCCGAGCTCGCAATACCGAACTTGCGGACAAATTGGACGATTTGGAAAATCGTGCCAGGAGATCTAACCTTCGAATAATAGGAATACCTGAGAAGCTGGAGGGAGATAATCCTGTGAAATTCATGACTGAACTCCTTTTCGAGGTATTTGGATCCGAAAAATTCCAGCATCGTCCCGTTCTGGACAGAGCGCATAGGCTGGGTCGCGCGGTGGACGGTGGCAAAAAGCCCAGAGCGTTCATCATCCTGTTCCACAACTTCCAGGATAAGGAATTCGTTCTCCGAAGCAGTCGGGGAGAATTATCTATTAGGGATCACAGGATCAGAGTTTTTCCCGATTACAGCGCAGACCTCTCACTCAGACGTGCGGCGTGTCGGGACATTAAAGCAGCGCTTTACAGCAGAGGAATCCGATTCAGGCTGTCCTTTGACACCCCAGAAAAGGCCCAGGCCTACTTTAACGAACATTAGTGAGGCCTTTTGGACGTTCAGGCCTGATTCTTGGTGCGGTGAGTACTGGGGGGGGGGGGGTATGCAGGTTCGTCATGTTGATTAACGAGTATCTTCCTACTTCTAATTGTTTTTGGCTTAAAAGTCAAGTGTGTTAACTTTGATTTTTGCGCGGTTTTGCGGGTAGTGGAGCAAATAGGTAGTTTAATGAAAAGGCTTACGCTGGTAAGACGTTCAGGATGGTGGGGGGGCCTGTAGTGGGGAAACGTTTCTGTTTTTGTCAGGGTGTGTGTTTGTCTGTTGGTTCGTATTCATTTTTCAATTTTTATTTTATTATTTTATTTATTTTTTCCTTCCTTTTTTTTCACCTTCTTTCCTTCTTCTCCCTCCCTCCCAGATATACTCTCTAATCTTACATTATCACAACTGTGGTGGACTGGATTCCCCAGGTTCTAATCATTCTTTGATGCTTAGTTTTGATGGACCGCAAAATAGACAGGGGAATTAAGTTTATTTCGTGGAATGTAAAGGGGCTGCAGTCTCTGCTTAAAAGTGTAAAAGTATTTACTCACCTTAAACAATTGAATGCAGACATTATCTTTTTACAAGAAACACACTAGTCCAAATTGGAACACACTAGGCTATGCAGGGGGTGTATTAACCAAGTCTTTCACTCTAATTATAATTCGAGATCAAGAGGGGTGGCCATTTTATTTCATAAAAGGATGCAGTTTAATCCATTTAAAATTTTATCGGACCAAAATTGCAGGTTTGTTGTTATTTCCGGGCTTCTTTTTCAAACCCCGGTTTTACTTGTCAATGTATATGCTCCAAACTGGGATGATTCTAGTCTCAAAATGGGCTTTTTCTAGTCTCCCTGATTTGAACACTCATAGACTTATTTTTGGGGGCGATATTAATTGCGTGATAAATCCCTCATTGGATAGATCTTGGGCTAGAGGCATTCCTCATTCTAGGTTGGCTCAGACCCTGTCTTGGTTCATGGAAGAAAATGGATGTGTTGATCCATGGAGGTACAAGAACCCCTCAGTCAAATCGTTCTCCTTTTTTCCCATCCGCACCGTACCTTCTCGCGCATCGATTATTTTTTCATAGATCAGCTGCTATTGGACTCAGTTAAAAGCATTGAATATTTACCTATTGTCATAGCTGACCATGGGCCTATACAAATGGTCCTTGAATTTGAGTCATTTGAGAGAGGAAGAACTCCTTGGCGTTTTAATGCACAGCTCCTGTCGAGTGAAGAATTTTGTACGAATATATCGAATTGTATAGATTTCTTTCTATCAAATAATAGATCAAATTCAATATCTAATTCTATTCTATGGGAATCTTTGAAGGCGGTTTTAAGAGGGGAAATCTCATATTCGGCATTTGAGAGAAAGTCCAGACTGAAAAAGATGGAGGACCTATCTGTATCTATTTCGACTTTGGACAGGCAAATGGCTTCAAAACCTTCCTCAGAACTTTATAAACGCCAACTGGACCTCCAGTCCGAATATAACTTGCTGTCCACTAAAAAGGCAGAAGCCCTTATTCGGCATTCTCGAGGGCATTTTTATGAATATGGGGATAAGAAAAGCCATCTGCTGGCACACCAAATTCGTAGACAGGCGGTATCTAGGCTGATTCACCAGTTTAGGGACAATACAGGCAAGCTGGTTACCAACGCCAGAGCGATAAACAAAGTTTTTGAAACTTATTATTCCTCTTTGTATACCTCTGAGGGCTCTGACAATACAAATAGAATGTGCTCATTTATTAATAATTTGGAGATCCCATCCTTAGAATTGGCAAAAGCAGGTGAACTTGACCAGCCAATCTCTCTGCAGGAAATAACTGAGGATATTGGGTTGATGGGGTGTGGTATGTCTCCTGGTCCAGATGGCTATGGTATCAAATTTTATAAGAAATTTTGTGTTAAACTTACCCCTTTGCTACTAGACATGTTTAATGAATCCCTTCTATGTGGTAGATTACCACCTACAATTTGCCAAGCTACCATAACACTTCTGTTAAAGAAAGACAAAGACACCACTTCATGTAACTCATATAGACCAATCAGCCTGCTTTGTTGCGAGCATAAAATTTTAGCTAAAATTCTAGCCAAACGTATTGAAAATATTCTACCTTCAATTATTTCTGAAGATCAAACAGGATTTATTAAGGGATGCCACTTGTTTTTTAATATTCGTAAACTTTTAAATGTTATTTTTATCCCTGGTACCACTCAGGTTCCAGAAGTAGTTGTTACCCTGGACGCTGAAAAGGCCTTCGACCAGATCGAGTGGGACTACTTGTTCTTTGCTTTAAGTAAATTTGTCTTTGGTCATAAAATAATTTCCTGGATTAAATTACTATGCTCTCTACCACAGGCAAGTGTGAGGACTAATTCGGTCTGTTCTCCATATTTTCCCATATTTAGTGGAACTCGTTAGGGATGCCCTCTATCCCCATTGATCTTTGCTCTGGCATTGAAACCCTTGTCAATTGCCCTTCGTTCCTCTACATCTATTAAAGGTATTCTGCGTAGTGGGATGAGAGCAAGGTCTCCCTTTATGCAGACGATCTACTGCTATATATTAGGGACCCCCTGGAAACTATCCCTGTGGCTGAATCCATATTAAATTAATAATTTTTAATTTAAATGTTTTTTACATTTAATTAAAAACATTTAATTTTAAATGTTCGTTTTCGGGATACAAGTTGAATTTTCAAAAAAGTGAGTGTTTCCCTGTTAATCAGGCGGCCCAGAGTCTTAACCAGGGCACTATCCCTTTTCGGATTTCACCAGAGGGTTTTAGGTATTTGGGTGTCAAAATTAAGCGGAATATGTCCTCCATCAGACAGGCTAATTTCCCCCCTTTGATTGCTGAAATGAACGCTGATTTTCAGAGATGGAATAGTCTCCCACTCTCATTGGCCGGCAGAGTGCAGTGTGTTAAAATTAACTTTTTTACCAAAATTTTTATTTTTGTTTCAATGCCTTCCTGTTTTTCTACCTAAAGCATTTTTTAAACATATTACTAAGACTATTACAAGCTTTATTTGGTCAGGTAAGGTCCCTTGGATAGGAAGTGCTACTCTTCAGAAACCAAGAAAGAATGGTGGTTTGGCACTCCCCAACATATTCTATTATTACTTGGCGGCAAATGTGCAGAAAATTAACTTTTGGCTTCACTCCCCAGACACCGATTGGTGTAGAGTGGAATCCATGTCCTGCAGCTATACCTCTTTATCTGCACTGGTCTATTCAAATCTTCCTTTGTCCCCAGAACAACACTCGTCTAATCCTGTGGTTAGATCAACCTTGAGAGTTTGGGCCCAACTTAGTGACAAATGGGGCTCAGAGATGAAGCATCCTGAGATTGAGTCAGTCTTCTATCATTTGACAGACACCACCTTTTTACAATGGACAAACAATGGGATTTTTAGCTTTCGTGACTTATACATTGACAACATATTTTCAAGCTTTCAAAATTTAAAAGTCAAATTTAATCTTTTACCAACAAACTTCTTCCGGTATTTACAAGTTCGCCACTGCGCCCAATCTCTCTTCCCTTCTTTTCCCTGTGAACCTGAAGCTGCTCCCTGGGAGGAGTTGTGGAGTTTAGAACCAGATACAAAAGGCTTGATAGCTAAAATATATAAAGGTATTTCAAATCTCTGCGGAGAGACCGATTCGACACTCAAGGCAAGGTGGGAGGCGGACCTGGAAGAGGAGTTGGATGACGATTGGTGGTTGAGGGCTTTGGTAAGGGTCAACTCCACTGCATCTTGTGCCAGACTTGGCCTGATGCAGCTGAAGCTGGTTCATAGGGCATATTACACGAAAGCTAGATTGGCTAAAATCTTTTCTAATACAGATGCTGCTTGTCCCCGTTGTGGTTTCGATCCGGCTGACTTGGTACATATGTTCTGGTCATGTCATAAGATTGATAAGTTTTGGACTGATACCTTCATCACTGTTTCAAAAGCATTCAACTATAAATTGGACCCGGATCCCCTATGGGCAATCTTTAGTGAGCCTAAGGGCCTTCATATATGTGCAGCTGGTTTCCATAAGGCTATAGCTTTTTCTTTACTACTAGCCAGAAGAAGAATTCTCCTGAGCTGGAATTCTGCAGTCCCACCTTCGTATTCCTTGTGGCTAAAAGAGGTCATGTTTTTTCTTAGTCTTTAGAAAATTATGTTCAGCCTGAGGAATTCAGCTGACAAATTCTTTGAGACATGGCAGTCTTTTATCAATTATTTTAAAAATCTTAACAATCTGGCTGTGGCAGGGGTGGAGGAGGATTGAGGTGAACCTCTTTTTTTTATTTTTTAAATAATTTATTTTAATAAATTAATTTATTATTTTTATAAAATTAGCCACTGTATTGAGGCAAGTAAAGCAAGTTAAATTAGATCTCTTTTTGATGATGTTGACTTCTGGTCCAAAGACTGGAAAGGAAAATAAATAAATAAATGAAAATAAAAATAAATAATTAATTGGGTACTTCAGGATGTAGATTATTACAAAAGGTTGAACGATTAGTGCCATGATTACCAAACTGTGGTGGATTGCAATCATCCTTACATATTAAAAAATAAATAAAATCTGAATAGAAAAAAAAAAAAAAAAAAAAAAAAAAAAAGAATAAAACATGATACAATTTTTTATTTCACTTATCAAACCTTGACACGAACACACTAAGATCTGATAGTTTATTGCTACGAAAATTCTACCCGCAATGCAGATAAGACACGGAATTGTTGCTCAAGATTTTACACACCTCAGAGACCCTGCTGGAATGATTTTTCTGCCACTAGCATCCTGTAGGCAGTATTCTGTGAGCACTGATAAAGAATTACAAGAAGACAAGCACCAACTATACAGCAACAGATAAGTTACTGTCTCTGCCTAGATCTACAACTTAAGCTAATTTATGCAGAAAGAAAGAATCTAGGTCTTTTTATATCTTGAATATTTTTCGCTCATGAATTGGGCAAATACAGTACAATACTATATTTGTACGTTAACCCACCCTTTGCAGCTATAGCCGGAAAGGTTTTCCACAAGGTTTAGAAAAGTATTGATAGGATTTATTAAAAATCATTCCTTCAGAAGTGCATTTGTGAGGTCAGACACTAAAGTTGGATGAGCGGGCCTGACTCCCAGCCTCCATTTTAATTCATAATGTTCTATTGTGCAAGCCAGTCAAGTTCCCCATCAATCTTGTTCATTCTTGTCTGTATGAACCTTGATTTGTGCACTAGTGTGCAGCCATATTGAAAAAGATATTTCCCAAATTGCTGAAGTTGGGAGCCTAACATCGTCCAAAATCTTTTAGTATGCTAAATAATTAAAAGTATCTTTCACAGGAACTAAGCCGAACTCCGGAACAACAACCTCTAAATATTTGCCCTACTAAACTTTACACTTGGCACAATGCAGTCTGTTTTAAAAGTTCTTAAAACATGACTCTCTCACCCCATTTAGATTTAATGTACCTATCTTTAGGAACTGCAGTTTGGTCAGTATTTTTTTGTCTAAAAATCTTATGTACAGTAAAAGGCCCCCCTCTCAACTAAAATATTTCACGTCATGAACAAATTGCTTAAAAGATTCTTAAAAGACTCCTCCATCTGTACACTTTTCTAACCTTTAGATATTCTGAGGAACTTTTTAATTTCCTCTGCAGTGTACTGCACTGGGAGCTTCTCCTCTTGAGAGCATACAGACCAACCGGACTCCTTAACTCCCTTTTGACCTGTTTGGTTTTGTTCCCACACCCCCGCTACTTTCTTTTACCAGGGACTTTTACCGAGGACTAAACGAGTTCCTCCACCATTTCAATATCTTCATTGTGCAGGAACTTAGGCATAACAGAGTACTTATCTCTTCATTTTGCCCTGATTATACCACCTCGTGCCTTTCAACCACCCCGGCTCTACACTTGGCTCCTCCATTTCTAGAGCAGGTACTAAACACACCTCATGTGCCTGTTCACTCTCTATACTGTCACCTGCAGTGGACAGACCTGCTTTGTCCACCTCACACTCTGGGGCAGGAGGCATTTCCTCCTTGCAGTAACCACAGGAGGAACGACCACAGCAGGTCCAGCAGTGTCAGATCTGGATATCTCCTGTTCGGAGTTGTCTGGTATTTTGGGATTAGGTTCTGCACTTTTTGGACATCGAATGAGAAGTCCGACCTGTCCACACCTGAAGCACTTCATATCGGTGTTTGAGCGTACATACAAAGTATAATCGAAATTGTCTACTTTAAACTTTATAGACAGTTCGACCTCCTCCCTGTCCTTCAACACCATGTAGACAACTCTCCTGTAAGAAATCGTGTGCTTTACGGCTGCAACAAAGAATCGATAAAATCGATAAAAATCGATTATCCAAAGTATCGATAATGAATTTCCATTATCGTTTCGTTGGGTCGCACTATTTCCGCATTACTTGCAATGTCGTAACCGCTTATGTCACCAGCGCTTCAATAACACTGGAAAAAAATAGCGGGTTGAACAGAACGAGGCGGAGTCTGCAAAACAAGTTGATAAATTGTAGAAATGAAACACAGCCAACGCAGAAAAAAACCTTCCATTTAAATCAAAACTGTCCAATTGACATTTCACACAAGAGGTATTTTTTTGTGAACTGGCTAATTTGTTAATTAATTTTTTTCAATAGCTGATTGTTGTAACAGGTGCCTAGGGCACCTGTCACCTGTTTTGTGTTTCGTTTAGTTTTTTTTAGTTAATTAACGTTCTGTGATCCATTAGTTTCGTTAATTAACTCTGCGTTATCATTGGTTGTCTTGTGCACGTGGTCGGGTGTCTTTTTGTATTTATGTCCATTGTTTTTTGTCATTGGTGCTGGTCGTGTTCTATGTCACATAGTCTTTTATGTACCTCATGCTTTTTGGTGCACTGCACCTTTAAATAAATCTGTTCTCGCTACCTGCGTGCCTGGCTCCCTTCAGCGCGTTAATACGCCGGTTTTGCGCGTCCGATGCGCTTCCGCTTCTGCCCGAGGTAGACTATCGTGACAGTACGACCAGCCAAAGCAAATTTGGGGAGTCCAGAGCCCAGGTAAGCTCACTCTTAAATTTTTCTTTGCGGGGGGCGTGTAGCCTCGTACTCGCGGCGCGTTCCGCCGTGTCTGTGAGTGCGCTGCTATGCACAGTCCGCCGTCCCGGAGCCGTAAGGACGGCCCGAATTATGTAATGTCTATGTACGATTATGACTCCGATGATGAGTGGATGTGGAGGTACGGGTACGAAGCGCTCTGCGCTGAGGAGGGCCTGGACTTGGTTCAGGTGTCCGATGAGACGGGCGACTCGTACCTGTATGGGCATGTGCTGCCCATACGCACCCTCCGCAAGTCTGAGGAGTTCTGGACGGACGCTCCGGTCCAGTTTGTTAAACCCACCGCGGCGAAATCCAGGCGCAGGGCGCGCCGACGCGGTGCTAAGACGCAGCGTGCGCGCGGTACGTGTTCTGCGGGGCAGTCACGTGACGCGCCCGCGCCGGACCGCGCTGCGAGGGGGCGGTACCGGAGCCAACACTCGGGGGGGTAGATGTGGATCTGTGTACCCCTGTCTCGTGTGTCCAGTCCGTCTTCCCCATGTCCGAAATGTCTGTGTATTTTTGTATTGCGGTGGGGGTGTACCTGTTTTGTGTGCAGGATGACGATTCCGAGGTACCCACCGAGGTCCTGCCAGCGTGCGTGCCCGCCAAGGTCCTGCCAGCATGCGTGCCCGCCGAGGTCCTGCCAGCGTGCGTGCCCGCCAAGGTCCTGCCAGCGTGCGTGCCCACCAAGGTCCTGCCAGCATGCGTGCCCGCCGAGGTCCTGCCAGCATGCGTGCCCGCCGAGGTCCTGCCAGCATGCGTGCCCGCCAAGGTCCTGCCAGCGTGCGTGCCCGCCGAGGTCCTGCCAGCGTGCAAATCCGCTGAGGTCCAGCCAGCATGCGTGCCCGCCGAGGTCCTACCAGCGCGTGTGCCCATCCCGAAGTCCGTGGGCGTCACGCCGCCCATCCCGAAGTCCGTGGGCGTCACGCCGCCCATCCCGAAGTCCGTGGGCGTCACGCCGCCCATCCCGAAGTCCGTGGGCGTCACGCCGCCCATCCCGAAATCCGTGGGCGTCACGCCGCCCATCCCGAAGCCCAGGGGCGTCACGCCGCCCATCCCGAAGCCCAGGGGGCGTCACGCCGCCCATCCCGAAGCCCAGGGGGCGTCACGCCGCCCATCCCGAGCAGCAGGGGCCGCACGCCGCCCAGCCCGAGGTCCAGGGGCCGCACGCCGCCCAGCCCGAGGTCCAGGGGCCGCACGGCGCCCAGCCCGAACAGCAGGGGCCACACGCCGCCCAGCCCGAGGTCCAGGGGCCGCACGCCGCCCAGCCCGAGCAGCAGGGGCCGCACGCCCCGCCGCCAGGGGGCATCCGCCTCGCCACGCCGCCACGGGGCGCCCGCCTCGCCACGCCGCCAGGGGGCGTCCGCCTAGGGGGCGCCCGCCTCGCCACGCAGCCAGAGTGCGTGGCCATCTCCTCGCCCGATGTGGGCGTCCACCGGACCACGCTGCCAGAGGGCGTGGCCCACTCCTCGTCCGATGGGGGCGCCCGCCGCGCCACGCAGCCAGAGTACGTGGCCAACTCCGTGCCCGACGTGGGCATCCACCGGACCACGCAGCCAGAGGGCGTGGCCCATTTCTGATCCGCCGTGGGCGTCCGCCGGACTTTGCAGCCAGAGGGCGTTCGGTACGCCTCAGCCTCAGAGGGCGTCCACCCGAGGGCACCTTTCAAGCCCGCTCGAGGAGGGCGGAGGACCCCCCCCCCCGGGACTGTTTTTTTTTCTCTTGGTCGCGTCCCCCCGTTGCGAGACCGCTGGGGCGGGGGTAATGTAACAGGTGCCTAGGGCACCTGTCACCTGTTTTGTGTTTCGTTTAGTTTTTTTTAGTTAATTAACATTCTGTGATCCATTAGTTTCGTTAATTAACTCTGCGTTATCATTGGTTGTCTTGTGCACGTGGTCGGGTGTCTTTTTGTATTTATGTCCATTGTTTTTTGTCATTGGTGCTGGTCGTGTTCTATGTCACATAGTCTTTTATGTACCTCATGCTTTTTGGTGCACTGCACCTTTAAATAAATCTGTTCTCGCTACCTGCGTGCCTGGCTCCCTTCAGCGCGTTAATACGCCGGTTTTGCGCGTCCGATGCGCTTCCGCTTCTGCCCGAGGTAGACTATCGTGACAATTGTTAATTAGTTCATTTGTTAATTTATTTTTTCCAATAGGCTACAGAACAGACAATATTTGGTTCATTACTGAGGGCAACTGAGTATCATGTGTTATTTGGAATTGACTTTTGTTGTTAAGTGAGGGATGTTCAGATGATTCATTATTTCTTTCATTGTGCTTTTCATTAATTACAGGAAATGTTAACAAACATTTTGAATAAAATTACTATATATAATACTATACTATAGAATAATTTTACTGAAAAACATCCATCTCTGGATAAAAGCTTATGCTAAATGATTAAATGGAAAGACATGGGAAATTTTTTTTTATTTATCAGATTCATCAATTAATCGAAAAATAATCGACCGATTAATCGATTATCAAAATAATCGTTATTTGCAGCCCTAATGTGCTTCATTCTATGACTGATAACGAACGTTTTAAATCGGGGACACAACATTTCCTAACCAAGTCCCTGAACAATCAGTTCATGTTTTAAAAATGGGGGTATTTTGGACAGGATTTTTTGACAGGGTGCTTAAGGTTAAAACTGCAGTCAGCTGTCCATTTAAAACGATTCCATTCATCATCAGATCATTCGCGATTTTCGTTTTGGTGGATATAAGGACCAATCGGTTCACTCAGGACCCAGCGAGGACACACCTACGGCGCCAGACAGCAATCTTCCACTCCGGGCCTGCACTCAACCTTCACAGTATGCCTGCTGGTGAGCCCCTCATACATGGTGTCGCTATATGAAGCCGCCATACTTCAGTCAAACGCTGAGAGCAGATGCTCCACAGCTCTCAACACGCCTCAACTACACTCCTCAAACACTTTAACACACACACTCTCACAGCAAAACATGCTTTACACACAGAAAAACTGGGAAAATTCTGCTTAAACGCTGAGCGCTCTCACGCCATTCTCCACTCTACCGCTCAATACACCACATGCGCAGAGAGAGAGTGAGAGAGAGATATGGTTGATGTTAATGTGTGCCCATGTGTATTATGTGGCTCTTTGTAGTAACACATAAAAAAATTGGCTCTTGGTCTTGATACTATTAAACTTGAAAAGCTGAACATGCTGTATTTCTAGTAGGGGTGTGCCATATTATATTGTTTGCAATAATACAACATTTGTTTTTTTAATTATGTTAAAAATGTAACAGAGGCCCTGTGTGCAATCACCACTCACATTGCTGTGACTGCATCTCCAACTCCACAAAACTTGGCAAGTTCATCAATTCCCTCCTCCTGGATTACTGTGCTGTCCACATCAAAGCACACTGCTTCTGCACAGCAAAAAGCCTCATGCACCTGTAGCAATTTTAACTCTGTCATCGCGTCACAAAACCTGCTGGACAGGACACAAATGTAATGGACTGATAAACAACACAAAAATGAACTGTCATGATACTAAGAAGTGTAACATTACATTTACATTGTCATTTAGCAGACGCTTTTATCCAAAGTGACTTACAAAGAACACCACAAGTCAGTAGTTCCACCGTTCCACCATTCCACCATTTCCACCATTTTACAGTGGTTCCACCATTTTACAGTGGTGAACGCCACGAAGTGAGAATTAGCTCCTTGGTGAGGTTGAATCACCAGGCGACAATCATCATTAGAGCAAAGTGAAAGAGCGATAAGTAATGGTAAGAGGGGGCAGATCCTAAAATGGTCCTGTAGGCCAGAGTAATTGACTTGTACTGAATTCAAGCAGCTTCAGGGAGCCAGAGAAATGAGTAATGGAGTGACATGAGTTCGCTTGGGCTGGGACATTAACATACATTTAGAGCCTTTTATTGATCATGATGACTTATGGAGAACAGCTGCAGTGCCAGACTCTAAAACGTGCAATCGCCTTTCGTTCACAAGATATTCTCATCTCATATCATTAATCCGCTACTAGGGGAAAACGTTTCGGGCAGTGGGAAAAAACACCCTGCCTTGCCCTGCCCTACCCTATCCAACCCATTGCTAGGTACTCATTAACACTATTTAGGGGCTATATAATATAATAACACTATATATTTTTGTATAACAATATTAATAATATATAGCTGTTTGTATAACAGCTATTTAAATTATTCTGATTATGCAAAGACTTTTAGCTGCACATTGTTAACAGCTCACTGACATTACAGAATGTGTTGGTAACACTGGTATATGCCGTACTTAGTCAGCAATGTGGTGTAGTTGCGACAATCTGAACCAGTTCTGTCAGGACTTCCCTAAACTGTTGTTGTTGGCTACTTAATCGCAGCTGCCGATTCGTTTGGCTCCTTATACCAGTGTTTTTTTCGCTGGCTGAAGTTAGTTCCTTCATCATTATTCGTCATTTTGAATAATAAGGCACCTTCAGATTATTTTAACTGTGTTTGTGTGTGTGTGTGTGTGTATATATATATATATATATATATATATATATATATATATATATATATATATATATATATACATATATATACATACATACATATATATATATATATATATATATATATATATATATATATATATATATATTGCAAGAAGTTGAAATCTAAACAAATATTTCAGTTCTTACTCTTAAATATTTCATATGTACTTGATTGCATTACTCCTGGGTAACTTTAAAGGTGCTCACCGAAATACACAAATCATTATTATTATTAGAAGTAGTATATTATTATGTAATAATGTAGTAGTAGTAGTATATTATGTAAATTAATAGTAATAATTGGATTATTCGTATCCATGTTTGTTGTCTTTGTTAATAATAACAATAATAATACATATTGCTAGTCCTGTACTATGAGAAAAAAAAAAGAGTTTTTTTTAGCCTGGCCTGAGGTGATTTAACACTTTAAAAACAACTGGCAACATGTAATCAGAGTATCACTGTAAATTAATAGCTAATATTCCATAGTGTTATTAAAAGCTTTATTCACTTTGGGCCAGGGAAATTACATATCCATCATAGAGTACGAGCCCTGTACTATAAGAAATGGTTTTGTGTAGTACCTTTTCATTTGTAGCACGTGTTAACATTTTGTATTATAATTACTTTTGTATTATAATATAATTATAATTGTCCAGTGATAGATTGGCGCCCTGTCCTGGGTGTATCTAACCAGCGCCCGACACGTTCTCCCCTGGATGGGCATGGGGAACCCCCCGCGACCCTAATATAGGATAAAGCAGAAGATAATGAATGAATGAATATAATTATATTTTTCTGTAAAATAGATATATTGCCTTATAAGAAAATGTATTGTCCAAGAATTCTCTATAATGCTAGTTACCACATGGATGTATTGCGCAACAATATATGAAAAGCAAACACATTATGTAATGGAACATTGTTAATAAATAATGTATTGCACTTTTTTTAAGATTAAAATAAAATAATAAAAGTAAAAAACAAGTTTCAGAATAATTGAAATTTTTGCATGGTTATCAGCATTACCAGGACTGAACAAGGAAAAGTACAAAATAAAAGCTAAAAATAATTTAAGTAAATAGTTAGAAATATATGTAAATATAAATTATTAAAATATACATAATGTCCAAAATCAATCAAGTACACATCAAACAAACTTTAACTGCCTACTTGAGCAGTTTATATTTTAATTGGTTTAAAGTTTGTAAAATTGTATAATAGTGTATTTTATAATTGACAACGTTAATTTCCATGGTTACACTGCTAATTACTGCGGTTACCACGTTACAAAGGTTCCAAAGTTAGCATTAAGGGTTATTCGGAAGCTGGAGAGCAACAGGTCACAACGTGATAATATAGCTCTCTTAGATATTTCATGCAGCCAATGAGGTTTGTGTTCTGTTAGTATACCAATTATGTTTGCGTAAAGTTTATTACCTTTTCTAGCATTAGCGTGAATTGATATGTAATTACAGTTCTAAATCAAGATGTAAATTTGTGTGGTAAAACCAACAAAGGATCATTCTTAAGATTAATAGTTTACATTGTGCAAATTGTTCATTATATATTTGTTTATGTGATTTATGTTACAGTTCTTACGGTTGGGTGTAAAGTTATGTACAAAAGTATGGTGCAAAGTCAAAAATAAACCTAATCAGTATTGGCAAGAATACAGTTGTGATCAAATTTATTCAACCCCCACTGAAATAAAGTGTTTTGGCCAGTTTGACATTGATTTGGATCATTTCAGTCATCTTATTTACAATTATATCAAAGAGGCACTTATAAATTAGACAAATATAACATAATATTTATGATGGAATAACCACAAATGTCTTTACTGTGCTCACATCATTATCAGTTTTATTCAACCCCCTAGTGACATTATTTTTTAGTACTTAGTACAACATCCTTTTCCAGTTATGACAGCTTTCAAGCGTGAAGCATAGCTTGACACAAGTGTCTTGCAGCGACCTATGGGTATCTTAGCCCATTCTTCATGGGCAAAAGCCTCCAGTTCAGTCACATTCTTAGGCTTGCGCACTGCAACTGCCTTCTTTAGGTCCCACCAGAGGTTCTCAATTGGATTTAAGTCTGGTGATTGCGATGGCCACTCTAGAATGTTCCAGCCTTTCATGTTCAACCATGCTCTAGTGGACTTGGATGTGTGCTTCGGATCATTGTCCTGTTGGAAGGTCCAACGTCTCCCAAGCCGCAGGTTTGTGACTGACTCCATCACATTTTCCTCCAAGATCTCCTGGTACTGAAGGGAATTCATGGTACCCTGCACACGTTGAAGCTTTCCTGTACCATTAGAAGCAAAACAGCCCCAAAGCATAATTGACCCCCCGCCATGCTTCACAGTAGGCAAGGTGTTCTTTTGTTCATAAGCCTGGTTCTTCCTCCTCCAAACATAGCGCTGGTCCATTGTCCCAAACAGTTCTAATTTAGTTTCATCTGACCACAGTACACTGTCCCAAAACCTTTGTGGCTTGTCCACATGACTTTTGGCATACTGCAGTCGACTTTTCTTGTTCTTTGGAGTCAGCAAGGGGGTGCGCCTGGGAGTTCTGGCATAGAGGTCTTCGTTATGCAGTGCGCGCCTTATTGTCTGAGCTGAAACTTCAGTGCCCACATCTGACAGGTCTTTTTTCAGTTCCTTAGCAGTCACGCGGGGATTTTTCTCCACATTACGCTTCAGGTAGCGCACAGCAGTCGCGGTCAGGATCTTCTTTCTGCCACGACCAGGTAACGTTTCCACTGTGCCCTTTAACTTGAACTTGCGAATGATACTTCCGATAGTGTCTCTTGGAATATTTAACAACTTCGCAATCTTTTTATATCCATTGCCATTCTTGTGAAGAGCAATAACCTCTTCTCTTGTCTTCTGGGACCATTCTCTTGCCTTCACCATGCTTGTAAACACACCAGTAGATGTCTAGAAGGAGCTGAGTATCACAGTCCTTTTAAATCTGCCTAATTGGTGCTTATCATGCTTGATTGCTGCTCGTTGACATCCACAGGTGTTTTCAATACCTGATTGAAAACACTGGAATGAACCTCTGTTCTTATGAGTGGTAGTTGTAAAGGGGTTGAATAATTGTGTCAATGAAGAAATCACAAAAAGGCCATTTAATACTTTATGACAAAAACAATTGATGCTATCTTAGTTGCATTTAGTTCTTTAACAAGTCCTTGTAAGATTTCATTATGAACACAATTACAAATGTGCACTGAATTCCATAAAACCCTTCGTAGCATTGGGGGTTGAATAAATTTGATCACAACTGTATTTGTGCTGTCGACTTTAATCTGAGGGAGCTACACAAACATTTTTACAAATAAAATATACCAAATAATAATAAAGAAGCTAAGCATGGAAATAATTGTGTACCCACATAGTTTTTATTTGTGAATATGTTTATTTCATGCATACTTGATTGATTTTGGGCATTATACATTAGTAATTATTTTTAATAATATGTACTATTATTATTATTATTATTATTATTATAAGACAACCAAATTTATACTAATAACCCAATTATTACTATAATTACATATTAATATACTTCTACTACTACTACTACTAATAATAATAATAATAATGAAAGCAAAAATAATTCATATAATTCAGTGAGAGCCTTTAAAATTACACAAGAGGAATGAACATCAAGTAGAAAGAGTAAATATGAAATATTTATGAGTAAATACTGACATTTGTTTAGTTCTCAACTACTTGCAATGAAATACAGTTGAAATATTCTGATGACCGTGTTTTTTTTAATCAATTACATATTTGATTACATATATTTCTCATATTTTGCATTCACAGTGGTGAGATACATACCATGATAATAACGCGTTCGAATTTCATCGTCCTCACAATTGTAAGTCTGCAAACTTCACCTCTGCACAAAAAATATAAAATCGTGAACGCACCCTTTCCGTTCGCTTATTCAGAATGACGAATAATGACGAAGCGAAACTTACTTCAGCCAGCGAAAAAGACGCTGGAATAAGGAGCCAAATGAATCGGCAGCTGCGTATAAGTAGGCAACTTAACCCTCGTAAATGAACCTATTCGACAGAGCGACCCATGCTAAAAGGCTACCGGTGCGATATGGCATGTGTAAGAAACGCTACACTGATCATAGATGTTAATTGTAAAAAAAAAATGTAACCGTGTTGGAGAACTGAAGTTAAGCTGTACTTACCTTCGTGCATACATACGTTGTACTGCCGGAGGTTCAGTACAACGAACGGGTTCTTCTTCTCTTTCGGGTTTATGGCAGCGGGCACTCTAAGTATTGTTGCGTTACTGCCACTTGCTGGACAAGAACACGAAGCACTGGATTCAGGAAGCGATTCAAAGAGTATTAAATGTCTATCTTAATCCTGTCGAACAATCCTGATTCATTTATTCATTCATTCTCTTCCGCTTTATCCTATATTAGTTTCCCATGCCCATTCAGGGCAGAACGTTTCAGGCGCTGTGCAGATACACCCAGGACAGGGTGCCAATCTATCGCTGGGCACACAATCACCCACACATACACACTCTATATGGGGAAATTTGGAGAACTCAATTGACTTGATCCATGTTTTTGGACTGTGGGAGGAAACCGGAGAACCCGGAGGAAAACCACACAGACACGGGGAGAACATGGAAACTCCACCCATATGGCGATTCAAACCGGGAATCCTTAGCGCTGAGAGGCGAACGTGCTAACCACTAAGCCACCGTGCCGCCCCAATGATTTAATAAGATTTGCAAATTGAGAAACCAGACCAACAACCTATTGGAGGTTGTTGCAAGCTTCTGAGCTCACGACTGCTCAGCCTCAGTATTCATACGTAAAACACAGCCAATAGAAAAATAGATAATACAGTTTCTGTCCAATAATAATGTAAGAACAACAGATACTTGAAAAAAAACACAGGTAGAGCAAGTTATACCATATATGGTCTCCAACTCTTCACAACCTGTTCGCATCCGGATAGGAGAGGTTTGAGGCTTCGACCCTGAACCTTTCTTACCCTGCTCCCAATGCAACTGCTTTTATGAAATAACATCCTCCCAACACATTCCATCCCATAATATCAAACTTCACTTTTCCTCCAAGGTTAAGTGGAGAAGTTTTGTAAATGTCACACTAACACCAAAATGGATTAATAAAATATAATACATAATGAATTTCCACTACACTTCACCCCTTTGTTACATTTCAAAACATGAATTATAAGGATTAAAACTATTATAAACCTAAAAGTAACATCCATTGTTACATTTAAAATTTTGTGCAACAACTACATAGATTTAGCACTCAGAAAAACATTTAAACACAAATTTAATCACAGTAAATAGGATTATTTGTTTGGAATAATTCCACATCCTGGTATTCTAGTAGTAAGTTGTTATAAGAAGTTGGTAGTGAACACGACATGTTATCATCTAAGACATATTGACAGCATGCAGGTCAATTTTATTCTTGGGCAGAAGCTCTCTTGCAATGAGAAATGTGAATCCAAGTGTCCCCTTTACAGCAGTGTGGGTTGTTAGGAAGACCTGGAATGGTCCTTGCCAATGATCAGCCTTCCTTCACTTTTCGAGGTACACCCTGTGTTGGGTGGTCTGCCGAAAAGTATTTCAAAGGGAGACAGTTTGGTTCTGCTAGACACTCTCTCTCAAATGCATACACACCAAAGGGAGGGCTTCTACCCAATTTAGCCTTGTTTGACATGATTTTTGATAATTTTGATTTGATGGAGCCATTAACTCTCTCCACCAAGAGTTTGTGGGTGATATGCACAGTGTTTGTGCAGGGGCATGCCAACTACTTGTCTAATATTGTCTAGAACCGTACTTACAAAGGCAGGTCCATTTTCAGGGGAAATTTTCCTTGGAATGCCAAATCTGGGGATAATTTCGTGTAATAGGACTTTGGCTACAGTCAATGAGTCCTGTTTAGATGTAGAGTAAGTGTCCACCCACTTGGAGAACATGTTAATGATCACAAACACTTATTTACTTTTCTGGCGTGGCGTTAATTCAATAAAGTCCATTTGTAGGTGTTCAAACTGCATATCAGGTTCTGGATGCCCATGCATGTGTTTAAAATAACTGCGCTTTTTGCATTTGATTTTAAGCAGGTAAGACACTTTTTTGTGAAATTTTGGGCAATTTTGGGGAAGCCAACAGTAAACCAATTTTGATTTATTGCTCCTATTATATCCCCCTTCGAACAATGGTCTACCCCATGGACCATTTTCGCAAAATATGAGAAACAGGAGGAGGGTAAACATGGTTTACCATCTGGGCCTGTCCAAACGGTACCATCAAAGGTACAACTGGCTGCACACCATTGTTTGACGTCCTTGGCTGAACAGGAGTGTTGAATGTCAGGGACTGTTATGCTAGGTGGTTCCAAAATTGAAGCCTGGACACAAGGAGCATGCACAGAGGTTTATAGAGGGGCTGATTTAGCAGCAGCGTCAGCAAGGGTGTTACCCTTTACTTCTGTAGTGCTAGGACGTGTGTGGGCATGTACATGAAATCACATGCAATCAACCTGAAATTACAGTGGCACACATAGTAACAACAGTAAAACCCAGTTTGTGTGGTTTCAGTGGAATCCTTGTGACTGGAACAGTCTACAAAGAGAACAAAATCAGGATTTGTTAACGTGAGGGCATCACATGGTGTGCAAACAAGATCCAGAAAATGCAGACAGTCATGGGGCTCATCATCTTCCTTTGTGGGCAAGAGGGTGGCAGGGTTGAGAACTGTACAGCATTTAACAGTAATGTTTGGCATCTCAATTAGTATGGTATGATATTTTAATCATCTGACAGCACTGAGGTGTGATATTTGTTTTTCATTTAGGATCATTGAAACTGCTTGTGGAACTGGAGAATTTTGCAGAGCAACCTTTTACTTACAAAAGGCAGTGGTTGATTTTGGTGTCTGCAAAATCGCAGAAATGCATTCTGTACTTAGTGACTTTCCGTTTTCACTAAGGGCATGACCTAAATAAACCACAGTAGGCTGTACAAACTGAATCTTGTCTTTTGACACCTTGTGAACATTCTGAGTCAGGAAATAAAGTAAATCCAACATGTCAGATGTACAGGTATCCTGATCAGGAGAACAAACCAACAGATCATCAACATATTGTAATAATGCACTGTTTCCTGGAAAAACAAAATTGGAGAGGTTATTTTCCATTGCTGCATTGACAAATGATGGTGATTCAGCATAATCCTGTAGAACACGTGTGAAAGTGTATGATTTCCTTTGAAATGAAAATGTAAACCAAAACTATGAGCATTTATGCACTTTAAGACTGAAAAAAGCGTTAACAGAAAACCATTTAGTTCCCTCTGAAACTTGTGTGAGGGTCCGGAATCTCAGGTGCACGGAGGTGGATGGCTTGATTTACTGCTTGCAAGTCTTGTACAAAATGCCACTTTTGGGGAGCCCCTGGGGCACAGGCCAAATAGGAGATCTGCATGGAGAGTCGGGACACTCGACAATGATGCCTCTCTCTAGTAAACTATTAAACACCAGTGTAATTTCATAAATTGCTTTTTCTTTTTCTTTTTTTAATATTTATTGGATATTGAGTAACACATTCGAAAATCAGCTTTTGGTTTTCTAATTCGGGATAATATAACTAATTTGGGATAATAACTAATTCGGGATAACAACTAATTCGGGAGCTCCATTTATAAGGCCTACATAATATTTTTCCTTGGCCCATAGCCATGGTTCAACAGAGTCCAATGGACATGGGTCAAGTGTATGCGTGGTCATGACCAGGTTTGGTAACATACAGACGTCTGAGGTTGCAGTGAACAAACGCAAAATCTGCAACCTGTGTACCTTTTAGATGAGAACAATATTCCCATTCACCGCAAGAAGTGGGTTTCCACTCAGATTGAATTTGACAGTCAGAGATAAATGTGGAAATATCTCTCCACTGGGCACATGCCGGTTTTGCAATTGAGATGTGCGGTATGATGTCATAAAAATGTTTTAGCTGAAGAGGTGTCAGAACTACAGAACAATCCACCCACTTTGTCCCCACATAACAGTACTGAATTAATAATTTGGTTATGGAGTCAGCTTGAAACTTGGACAAATGTCCACTTCACTGGATTAATCTAGGACACCAGCAGTGCAGTGGAGGTTATCTATATTCTGCATGTTTATTACTACAAATCCAAAACCTGTCCTTAATAAAGATAACAAGTACACCCAGAAAGACAGGGGTTCTAAATGCCATTCAAAACCATATACATGTCATGGTAGGGATCTGTGGCAAAATTTAGAGCTGAAACTTCAATTCCCCTGTCCAAACAAACCAGTGAAATGCCAAACTTACAACTTAAATCTCTAGCTAGAACATTAACAGGACAGCATCAAGAGAGAAGAAAAAGTGAAAAAGCAAGATAATGCCTCAGTGCTGCGTTCCATCATAGGAACTCACCTGCTCCTAATATAACAGCAGTTTTACCAAAAAGGTTGGGCTCAGGCTTAAGTTCACCCATCTTTAAGACTGAAAGTCCTGCACCACTATCAACTAGAAAAGTAACAAGTTGACCTCTAACCATAACATCTACAGTTGGCATAGTCAAAGATTTGAATTTTAGCCTAGATAAATTTAGAACAGTCTTACCAGTTGGGGTGTCTGTGTTGTGTGTTGGAGATTTCCTGTTTATTTCACACGGTCTCCTCCACCTCAAATTGTAAATCTTTTTGGTGTTCTCCTCCATTAGGGCAGTGGGCAGCAATATGTCCTTTTTCGTTACAGGTGTAATATATGTATGTGGAATAGTCCCTTCTGTCACTTTGGTAGAAACCTCTTCCTCTTCCACCACGCGCTCTCCCTCGTCCACGACCGCGTCCTCCTTGTTCAGACACTGTTTGCAATCTTCCTGTGTCTACTTCAACACAGTCTGCTTTCACCTATCTTTGGATGTCGGGGCGTAGTCCACCTGCAAAACGTTCTTTCAGATGACTTTCATATGCGCTCATCACATTCCAGAATAAGAGTCAGGTTTGGGAACTCCGCTGTATGGCGTGCAGTTGTTCAAGTTCATACAGATACCCAGTTACTGATTGTTCTTCTCTCTGTTTACACATAGAGAGTGTTCCCAGATCAAGACGGACTGGAAAAGCAGTCTCAATCTGCGTGTACAGTTCTTGCCCAGTTAGTTGATACTGCGAGCCTGCATTTGGCTCATATATGAGATCTCCAGTTAGTGGGAGATTTCCCTGAAACTCAGTCCTTTTCAGTTTCAATTTATATACACATGCACGTGCCAGTTCATTCACAGATGGGTTCCAGCCTGTCATAATCTGAGGGACACCACAAATTTTTGTCCCCCTTCTGAGATAAGTGGCAGGTCCTCACAAGCGTTCTTTGTCATCCATAGTCCATGGTCTGAAAACCAATGTTGGTCCTTCTGGTCCCATCACCTGGATACTGGGCATTTGCACTTTCTTTTCCTTTTGTCGTGTTGAGCAACAGGCAGGTGGTTTCTCATCCTCTCCAATGTTCTCCCAGTCCTCATCAGGGTCATCTTCAGTATCCTCTTTCTTTTGCTGGGGTTTTGGTCCGAACCTTTGTTTCAGGCAAACAGCAGGAGGTGTGCAGGTTCGTGGATCTTTGACAGGGTTGTAGGGGGGTGGATGTGCTCGGCCTTCTGGAGGTTGTGCAGGGACTCCTTCTGTAAATTTAAAAACTGACCACAGGTTACTGGTTTCACTACAGTGTGTGTGTTTTTACGTGCCTAAAACATGGTGCAGCGCGGTGCAGCGCGGTGCGGTGCGGTGTTGAAATATCGAGCCAGGCGACCAGGTAAACGAACACAAAAACCCTCTTTAATGGCTAAAGCGGGAACGCCGCTAGAATGAGCCGAGAACAATGTACAGAAAGCGGAACAGCGGGAACGCCGCTGCGGACACGACGAAACGTGCCGTGAAAACAAAAAACAAACGTAAAACATACAAACAGCGGGAAGGCCGCTGAGTGCTCCTCGAGCGGAAAAAAACAAAATAAAACAACAAACAACCGCACTTGACACCCGACGTGGCACTGAGCGTACGCACACGAGCAGATACACTCGTTAATGCTGACCCGCTGGCTACTGTGCTTGCGTCCTTGAAAAGCAGCCAGCGGGTCGCATGTGATCAGGTAGGACCCAATCCCTGATCACGAGGGTGGGTCCTACCTATGGAAGCCCTACACGGCCGAAAACCCGCACACGAGAGACAGGGGGAGGGGACCAACCCTCCCAACCTGACATATCGCCCCCTCAAAAACAACCGGGGGGGCAAAGACCCCCGAGGAAACAGAAAAGAAAACAAAAGGGGGCTCGAGGGCAGCGTGGAGACCCCTAGAGGGTGCGGGGCGAAGTGACCAATGGTGCGGAGGCATCGTGCCCCCGTGTGAGGGTGTGTGGGTCGTGACCCTAGAGATACCGGGAGGCGACGTGACCCTTTGGGATGCCGAGGGGCACGTGACCCCTTAAGGATCTGGGGGCGTTGTGGCCCTCGAAGGGTGTGAGGGTCCAGAGACCCCAAGAGACAGCGGGGCGGATGTGACCCCCTGTGAGCACGGCAACGCCGTGACCTCCCGTGTGTGAGTTGGCACCGTGCCTTCTTATGGGCACGAGGGTGGCGGGGCCCTTTGAGAACGCTGGGGCGCCGTGACCTCCTGTGAATGCGCGGGGGGCATGACCCCAGATGAGCGGGAGGGGGGCGTGCCCTCTTGAGGGTACGGGAATGCCGTGACCCTATGTGAGCCCGAAAAGGGCATGACCCTTTGGCCCGGCGGAGGTGGCGCGACCTCTTGTGTGGGCGACGACGTCGTGACCCCTTGGGGATGGAAGGGCGACGCGACCCTAGGAGTGTGCGAAGCGGGTGAGGCCCCTTAGGTGCGTGTGGGGAAGGAAACCCTTTGGGACCCCGAGAACCCAGGCGTAAAACGGAGGCCAACGTACACACGATAGCTGGGGGGAACCGAGAGAATGCAGGTCCGACCCGACTAGATCCCGGAATAGCCCGAGTGGTCACACATGTGAACCGGGTGGACGCTCAAGTGACCCGAGTGACCGCACAGGTGACCCGAGTGAACGCTGAAAAAACCCGAGTGGACGCGAATGTGACCCGAGTGAACGCATAAGTGAACCGAGTGAACGCCACGGTGATTCCGGGTAGCTCCATAATCAGTGCAGCCGGCTCAGGGTCCCATGTGAACATGTCCACCCCCAAAGTCCTTGGTCCGGCGGATCCTTTGTCCGGAGCAGGTGGCCAAGTGTCCTTTACAGGTGGCTGGTTGTCCACTTGTGAGGGTCTATAGTCCGTAGAGCCAGAACGGATCAATATAGGGGTGAGCTGATCCTGTGCGGGGTCCCCAGGAATCCAGCGACTCCCCACTAGACCACGGGACTGCCCTCCGGAGGACGCATCGAGCACCACGCTCCGACCTCCAGTTTGCCACCTCTCCGTTACCTGGACACAAAGAGAGAGAGCCAGTATCTCGTCCACATCACCCCCTATGTGGTCCTGGTCTACCGAGACCGAGTCTGAACCCCGACCGCAGGCTAGACCGACCCCGGACGTCATGTCCCTCGGAGAACCCCCGCCGAACGCATCGCGAGGTGAAATGTGAGGAGCAGGGCACGGGGCGATGCGGGAAGGAACGCGTTGGTGCAAAGCCTGCAGGGTGTGACCCTGGGCGTTGCGAAAAGCAGCCCTAGAAGCCGCCCTTGGAGAGTCGCGAGCGGGATCGCGGGAAGCGACGAGCGGAAGGACTGTGAGGGGCAACGTGAGGAGCACCCAGAGGGGCAACACGAGGGGGAAACACGTGTTGAGGAGAACCCTTACTCACAGCGTCGAGAACATTACCCCGAGGCACCGCGCGAGAAACAGCGCGAGACGCAGCGTGCGGCACGTCGCGGGACGCAGCACGGGAAGCCCCACGAGCGAAATCGCGGGAGGCGACGCGCGGAGGGCTGTGAGGGGCAACGCGAGGAAACATGCGTTGAGGAGAGGCTTCCTCCGGGACGTCGTGGAAAGCACCACAATGTGCAGCGCGAGGCGGCACGGCGCGGGGTGCAGCGCGAGGTGGCACAGGTATTTCGCGCAGAAATATAGTGGAAACGCACGCTTATCCGGAGGAGGAATCCTGGACCTGGCAGTAGTCATCGGGGGTCTGCATTTTGTCACGATTCGAAGTGCGCGCTGTCCGGAAGATGGCGGCACAGCGCGGTGCGGTGTTGAAATATCGAGCCAGGCGACCAGGTAAACGAACACAAAAACCCTCTTTAATGGCTAAAGCGGGAACGCCGCTAGAATGAGCCGAGAGCAATGTACAGAAAGCGGAACAGCGGGAACGCCGCTGCGGACACGACGAAACGTGCCATGAAAACAAAAAACAAACGTAAAACATACAAACAGTGGGAAGGCCGCTAAGTGCTCTGCGAGCGGAAAAAACGAAATAAAACAGAACAAACAACCGCACTTGACACCCGACGTGGCACTGAGCGTGCACACACGAGCAAATACACTCGTTAATGCTGACCCGCTGGCTACTGTGCTTGCGTCCTTGAAAAGCAGCCAGCGGGTCGCATGTGATCAGGTAGGACCCAATCCCTGATCACGAGGGTGGGTCCTACCTACGGAAGCCCTACACGGCCGAAAACCCGCACACGAGAGACAGGGGGAGGGGACCAACCCTCCCAACCTGACAATACTTGTGTTTAGAAATTTCTGACCCATTGTTGACTTCCGAAAATAAACCATCGATATACATATCTAATTTACAGCTGAAAATTTACTATTGGCATACACAGTCCAATAGGCGAACGCAAGACACACTTATACGTTCTGGTGCACACTTTTATGTCTATACACACAGTTAAGACGTTTTACTCTTGGCATACACAGTCCAACAGCCTGTTGACAGTTTACTATTGGCATACACAGTCCAATAGTTGAACGCAAGACACACTTAAACGTTCTTGAACGCAAGACACATTTAAACGTTCTAGTGCACTCTATTACGTCTATACACACAGTTAAGACGTTTTACTGTTGGCATACACAGTCCAACAGTCGATACATGTATCAAATTTTTTTTACTCACCGTTAGTCCATCACACGTCCAACTTAGGTTCTTTTGAAACAGTGATTCCAGCGTGAGAAGGAAGAAGTCCTCCACTCCTAAATCAGGAGTTGAGATGCGGTGGGGTGGCCAGTCCCATTTGCTCTCTTGGAGGCTTCTCTTCTTCCTAGTCAGTGAAATCCTGTTCGTGATGCCAAATTTTGGTGGTAAATAATCAGATGACAGAATAACAGTTAAAGTAAAAAAAATGATTTAATAAGATTTGCAAATCGAGAAACCAGACAAACAACCTAATGGAGGTTGTTGCAAGCTACTGAGCTCACGACTGCTCAGCCTCAGTATTCATACAAAAAACACAGCGAATAGAAAAATAGATAATACAGTTTCTGTCCAATAATAATGTAAGAATAGATACTTGAACAGATACTTGAAAAAAAACACAGGTAAAGGAAGTTATACCATATATGGGCTCCAAACCTTCACAACCTGTTCGCATCCGGATAGGGGAGGTTTGAGGCTTCGACCCTGAACCTTTCTTACCCCGCTCCCAATGCAACTGCTTTTATGAAATAACATCCTCCCAACACATTCCATCCCATCATATCAAACTTCACTTTTCCTCCAAGGTTAAGTAGAGTAGTTTTGTAAATGTCACACTAACACCAAAATTGATTAATAAAATATAATACATAATGAATTTCCACTACATGCGCGATTGTGCAACAGCGGCAGCAAATAGGTGCATATCACAACGAAACTAGCGCTGCAACTAATAACCAACGTTACCGCTGGTGTGAATCCACTCGTACGCACACAGCCACACGTGGAGAAGAGACCGAAATAGAGAGAGAAGGAAAAGTTCTTGCTCAGTGAGCGGAGGTAACAATTCTAGTAGGGTAACCAGACTCGCACCAGAAAATAAATTATGTTCCTAAAAACGAATTATTGCCTCTGCATTGCATAGCACCAACCTTCTACAAAAGGCAGATGAACCGCTTACCCTCTCAAAGATGCCACTCGGCGGCATGAATAGGATTATGGTGCAATTTATGTAAAATTATTTGAACCGTCCCAGTGATGGATTGGCTGGGTCTATCTGCCCAGCACCCGAAACGTTCTCCCCTGGATGGGCATGGGGAACCCCACCGTGACCCTAATATAGGATAAAGCTTGAAATAATGAATGATTTGAACCGTGTGGTTGATGCCTGGGTGTCTGATGGAAAGCAACATGTGAGCTCAAATAATAACCCAAGCACGTAGTGGCATGGGAATATATATAACGCTATAGGAGGGCAATCAGCAGGAACCGAAGTCTTGGACAGTGCTTCATGGATGACATGATCTATATTCCATTGATTAGGACAAAGAAAGCAGTGTGTGAGGATAATAGGATCGCCTATTGGAATCGGCCTTCAGGGGACCATATGAGTTGCCAAACCATCCACCTGTCTGTTCTCTTTGCCTGGACGGAACTAGATCCTGAGGTAAAAGTTGTTAAAAAATAGAGACCAGCGTACCTGGCAGACACTAATAAATTCTGTTTTTTTAATGATCCATTATTACTAAGATAGGACAAGACGCCCCTATAAACCAATATCTCCACTCCTTTAAAGCCAGTTCAATGGCAAGGAGCATGTGATATCCAAATCCATAATTACCCTCGGTGGGAGTAAATTTATGTGAGAAGTAAGTGATGGGAGGATTGCCCCTTGAGCCCCCTCCATCTTGTAGGAGACGCTCTCCTGCCCTGCTACAAATGGCATCCACCTCCAAAATAAACAGTAATTTGGGGTCTGGGTGCATGAGAACGGGACCCGAGGTGAAACGTTCTTTGGCTAAAGCCGCGTGTTTCTACGCTGTTCGCACGTGCGTGTCAATCCCCCGCTCCCCTGTGGTGTGCTGCTTTTGTTACACTTATGCGTCACAGAAAGTCCAACCCCTGAATTTAAATACCCTGACAAGTTTCAGGCTGCAGACCAGAAGGCAGGTTTTCCAATGAATTATGAACTAAAACAGTATGTAATCATTATTATTCATTATGTGCATGCTGGCGTTGGGTTGTGCTGTATATAAAATTGTTATTTCTAAAAGTAATACTCTACAAAGTATTTCTTTTTTTTTTTTTTAATGAATAGCAAGCGCCAGGCGTGCGGAATACACACTGCTTATGTAAAACATTTTGTGGGAAATGATTGCTAAATTCTGTAATACGAAGCTAATATGTAAATACTTGAAGCCAGTGTGGAACCCTAATGCATAATCATTCCTTCATATAGCATGTTGGCAAGCATGCAAAGCATCCAAGTGTCCTCCTTTTTACATTTGCCACAGTGAACTTTTTGCAGAGGTTACATTGCTTTGTGCAGTGGTTTGTGTGGACACTGTGTGGTCTTTCCAGGTGCAGATGCCACCCCACATCCTTTTTGTTCATGGCCTTTTCTGTCATACAATGCTGTCACAGTTCCTCAGTGACTCAGAAGAACTTTGCATGCTTTGTACAATACATGGGAATTTATTGCAACCAGGTCTAGCAGATTGTAAAAAACAGCAATAGGCCACCTGCGTGTGCCAGCATGCACCATATAGCAGTCCTTCTCAAATAGTGGGGTGCACCCCCTGCATTGTAGCCATTAGTTCTGACTTCCTCATTTTGATAAAAAATTTTATTCATTTTTGTTTTGTAGGTTAAAGTGTTAATATATTGTGCTCCTGAATTGCTGATGAATTTGAATTTATTATTATTTATTGATTTTATTTAATTTCATTTTTCAGTATCAAATGCCAGTCAATTAAAAAAATGTTTCTAGTTTAAATAAGGATTTCATTCGTTTCTGTTACAAACTAAAAAAAACAAAGTTAGGAGGCAACTGGAACACCTGGATAAAAACCAAAACGACAATTTATTAAAAAGTGGTGCCGAAGCACCAACAGAAAGGGGGTAAACGAACAAAGCAACATAGGGTATGCGAACCACAAATTAAAGACGTGCTCAGAATCACAGGGAAATGAAGACTAAATAGAAACCCCAACTAAACACGTGACAAACCCAAACAATCACCCAAGTGAGATAATTAGAAACCGAAACTAGGGACAGGTGCCGCAGGTGATTGTTACATACCTCCACCCCAAGGGTCGCGCAAAAAGGTATGCGATCCAACCAAAAAAGACTAATAATAATAATAACCATTTCACGCAAAAAACAAAAAAGGGGGGGGGGGGTAAAAGTCCCTCAGGCTGTGAATCTGGCCGGCTGCTCCCTGCTGGCGACGTAGCGCCAGTCCTCTCGCAGCGTGGTCGCATATCGGCGACCTCTCGCTGCGAGGCTGGAGAATGCACCTCCTGGTGCTCCGAGTCCGAAATGGGCGGCCCCTGGTGCTCGGGATCGACGGCGAACGGCCTCAGTCGGTCCCGACTCGACGACGGCCGGCCCCCGGTAGCCGGGCTATGCCTCTGGCGGTCCCCGGTACTCAGACTCGGTCAGATCGGCGGTACAGCCTCTGGTCCTCTGCTCCACATTGGGTGACCCCAGGTGTCCAGAAACCTCCGATGTAAGGCACGTCTTTCTGTCACAAATGTCCGTTGTTCTCCGGAGATGACCGGCTCCGCAGGGAAATCGCGAACGCCGCTCGCGCATAATGAGCGTTCCCCGTGCACCGGCTACGCGTGAGCCACAGCGTCAGCCGGTCCAAAACAGAGGGGAACGCTCACACGAGTGTGACCTGCACGGAACGAATGCGCAGCGACACACCGTGACTGAAATGCTGAAGGAGGCAACTGGAACACCGGGATAAAAACCAAAACGAGAATTTATTAAAAAGTGGTGCCGAAGCACCAACAGAAAGGGGGTAAACGAACAAAGCAACATAGGGTATGCGAACCACAAATTAAAGACGTGCTCAGAATCACAGGGACTAAATAGAAACCCCAACTAAACACGTGACAAACCCAAACAATCACCCAAGTGAGATAATTAGAAATCGAAACTAGGGACAGGTGCCGCAGGTGATTGTTACAGTTCTAAGTTGATCTATATTTCTTTCTTTTTTGTTTTCTTTATTGTTAATAAGGATACATTGTTATAAAAGAGGTGTACTTATAACAAATTTATAGACAAATGATACTACAGTGGGCATGTGAAAATACTTTTTCATCCCATTTTGTCATGTGCGGGTTGGTGGGGTGAGGGTGAGTGTGCGTGTGTGTGTGTGTGTGTGTGTGTGTGTGTGTGGGGGGGGGGGGGGGGGGGGGCGGGCGCAAAATGTTTTCTTCTTTCTAGGGGGGGGTTTACAGAAAGTAATTGAGAATCACTGCCATGCCTTTTTGTCCATTATGTCAACAACGTGCTGCAAAATATTCAGAGAAAAAGTAATACTGTAAATTTGTGTGACACATATCAAAAACATATAGCATTATGCATAGAGTAAATACCTTCAGGAAGTTGTAATCCAAATTTTGTTTATTTTTTTGTCGGTAAACAGCACTTGTAGGAGCAAGGTGCTAAGAACAAAAATGAAAAGGTGCTTATTATATATTGATTTTGTTTTACAGTACTAAGTAAAGAAATTAGTAAATAAATATTTAAAACCACAAGTAACTCCTCTTTGGATCACCACCTTACCATGATGGAGGAGTTTACGTGCTTGAATGATCCTAGGAGCTATGTTGTCTGGGGCCCCACCCTGGAGCCAGGCCCGGGGATGGGGTTCATCAGCGAGCCCTGAGGAGGAAGGAGCCTGAGCTGGTGCGGGAGGTTGAGAGATACAAGGCTAGATATTGTCGGGCTCACCTCAACGCACAGCTCGGGTTCTGGGTCCAATCTCCTTGAGAGGGGCTGGACTCTGTTCTTTTCTGGAGTTGCCAATGGCGAGAGGCGTCGGGCAAGTGTGGGCTTTCGCATGGCCCCCTGGCTTGACGCGTGCATGTTGGGGTTTTCTCCAGTGGACGAGAGGGTAGCTTCCCTACACCTTCGGGTTGGGGAAGGGGAACTGACTGTTGTCTGTGCTTATGCGCCTGTGAGTTTTAACCTGCTCCTCCTACAGCCCGCTAATTGGCCAGCAGCTCTAATTGAGAGCGGGTGCAACTAATTCTGCTGATTTCCTTAAAGCTTTATAAGCACTGCATTGGATAGCTGATCTTTGCTGGAATCTTGTACCCGACGTTAGTTTCTCCCAGTGGTATTTGCATTTCAGTTTACTTGAGCTATATTGACTTCTTGATTCTTGCTGCCTAGTTCCCTCTTACACTGCTGTGGAACCAGCAGTGGAGGTCTCACTTAGGCTGGCTGCCTGTCTGCCTCCACCTGCTCTGGTCGTACTTACCTCCGTGTCCTCTTGCCTTCAGGTTGCCCTGCTTGGTGAATCTGCACATTCCTGCCTATTGGACCTGTGTCTTCTGTTCAGTACTCCACCTCTTGTGAAACCCCATCTTACGTTCATCATTAAGCCACTGTAAATAAAGAACACTTACCTTGACTTCTGCCTCCTGAATCTGTTACCACTTACCACTCGCCTTTGACTTTTTGCAAACCTGATAGGGGTTCCCCCAATCGAGCTGGTGGAGGTGGCTGGGGCGAGGAAGGTCTGGGACTCCGTACTTCGGTTGCTGCTCCCGCGACCCTAACCCCAAACAAGCGGAAGATAATGGATGGAGCCACGAGAAAACAATGACAAAATGATTACAATAACTTGGCATGCTCAGTAGGTCCTACTTTCTCTTGAAACATAACATCTCTGCTGAGTTTAGTTTGAGAAAGGCTTTTAGCATCCATTGTCTTCCAAACGGCCCCATCTTTTGCTTTTATGCCTGATGTGTTGTTCTGAAAAGTTGGTTTTTGGGAGGGCTGGGGTGCTCTTCTTCAGATGATCCATTACTATACGATTCTGTGTCGAAATTATCCAATATAAAAGGAAAGCTCCTCTCCATTGTTCTTACATAGCAGTCAACAACTCCAAGGCTTGTAATGCACTGAGGGTTCTTTTCTCTACCATTTCTTCTTCATTGGCTATAATATGCATTAGCAGGCTGGTGCCCTCCTAAGGTGAGCAAAATTGGGGGGGGGTGGACTTTTGAAAAAGTCAGTCAAGATTCAAGAGAATTTTATTATCATTTATATCACAAGTGGTAAATGAGACAAAAACAAAATTATGGGTCACGGACCCAGATTACCCTGTTCTTTTAAAGTTAGAACTTAAATTTTAAAGAAGAAAATGAGATACAGTATATATATATATAGTCACGAGCACCTGCTGCACCTGTCCCTCGTTTTCGGTTCTCATTATCTCACTTGGGTGATTGGTTGTTTTTGTCACGTGTTTAGTTGGGTTTCCTATTTAATCTGTTTTTACCCGTAAGTCTGAGCACGTCTTTGGTTTGTGGTTACTATACCCGACGTTAAGTTCTGTTTTGTTATCCCCGTTCTGTTGGTGCTTCGGCACCATCTTATAATAAATTCTGTTTTGGATTTTATCCCGGTGTTCCAGTCGCCTCCTTCCCGCATTTCCACCATGGTGTGTCGCTGCGTTGACGTTCCGCGCAGGTCACATCCGTGGGAGCATCTCCCTCCGTCTAGACCGGCGGGCGCTGTGGTTTACGCGTCGCCGGATCCCGGGAGATGCTCACCTATGCGCGAGCGCCGTCCGCGTTGTCCGGCGGACCCGCTCCCCTCTGGGGGATTCAGGACAGTTCTTGATATATATATATATATATATATATATATATATATATATATATATATATATATATATATATATATATATGTGTATATTAGAAATATAAATATAGCAGCATATAAAATGTGAGATGTAGCAGAAACTATGTATACAAATGGTACATGTAAGATGTACATGTCCTTCTGCTCCAAGTGGGTGAGCGCGGTGTGGACCACGGAGGAAATGGCATCTTCTGTGGATCGGTTGTTTCTGTAAGTGTACTGGTGTGGGTCCACAGTGATGTCGATGGTGGCTTTGATGTGGGCCATGACCAGTCTTTCAAAGCATTTGGTGACTATCGGCTTGAGGGCTATTCAGCCCCATAACTGTGGAACTTTTGGGGACCGGAATGATGGTGGCAGGGAGGCATTGAATATGTCTGCCAGATCCTCGGAGAGCTGATCAGTAAGGTCATCAGAGTAAGTTCTTGGAAATCTAGCCCCCCCCCCCCCCCCTTTAACAACGAGGTGTGCGGGAACGCGAGACTACTGAGTTCCTTAACAAAGCGTCGGTAAAAGTTCATGAAACTCCCGGCAAATCAGATAATTCCACTGTCAACTTCGGTCTACTCAACATCCGCTCACTCACGAGTAAGGGACATCTCATCCAGGATCTCCTCACCAACCGTAAGTTCGACTTCCTTAACCGAGACCTGGCAACAACCCAATGACTTTCAACAACTCTATGAATGCACTCCGGGGTTTGTTTACATCTGCCAGCCTGTTCCCACTTTATCCTCCTTTGAATTAACAGTATGTCAATTGTCTGGATCTACTCCCAGTATCATTACAACTGTTTATTGTCCTCCAAACCAAAACAACTTTCTAAATGATTTTGCTCCTCTGCTCACTTATCTCTCCACTCTTTCACCAAATAATATAGTGCTGGGAGATTTCAATGTTCATATGGACAATATCAATAATCCATTAACTAAAGACTTTACATTTTACATTGACAGTTTTGGATTCCAGAAGTATACGGATGTCTCCACTCATGCTAAAGGTCACATTTTGGACTTAATCTGCTGCTCTGGCATCGCACCGTCTGACCTTACAATGGATTATCTCCCCATAACTGACCGTCTCCTCCTCTCATTTTCCATCAGTCTCCCTCTCTCCATCACTAAGCCCTCCCGGATCATGTCCTTCCGCAACATTAAGGACATTAATTTAGATCCTCTCTCCTCACAACTGAACTACCCTTGAGGAGCTTGTCTCACATTATAATACTGGACTTCACCACATACTTTATTCCCTTGCTCCGCTAAAAACCAGGTCTGTTTCTTTTTCTCATTCTACCCCCTGGTTTACGACCGAACTTCGGCTCGTGAAAGCTAAAGGACGGCAACTTGAGCGCCTCTGTAAGAAAACTGGCCTAACTATTCACAAGGACATTTATAAAAACCATCTGTTACACTATAAGGACTGTATCACCCAAACTAAATCCAATACACTAGTATAATCTGTTATAACAAGTCACTATTCTCATTATATAAGAATATCACTCAAGCTCCTGATTCTTTGCCATCTTACCTTTGCTCAACTGCCTTCTGCAACTCCCTCATGTCATTTTTAATAAAAAAATTCTGAACATACATAACCACCTTAATAATTTACCCTTTATCTCAAAAATTCTCGAGAAAACAGTAGCAGCTCAATTACATACTTACCCATCTTCCAATAACCTCTAATCACTAATGACCTCCTCATGGCAGCTGATTCTGGTTTACTCTCCATCCTCATCTTCCTTGACCCAAGTGCAGCATTTGACACCATTTGTCACCCCACACTCCTCAATAGATTAGTCTCTCACTCAGACTCCTTTAAACTGGTTCAAATCATACCTCACCTGCCACACTCAGTTCATTCAGCTCAAAACTTCTCAGCCTTCCTCTGTCACCTTAGGTGTGCCCCAGGGCTCCTGTCCTGGGACCCCGTTTAGTCATCATTAATTTCCACTGTTACACGGATGACACCCAGCTCTACTTTGCCACCAAACCCACTTCCAAACTTCCACCCTCCTACCTTACTGACTACTTGGCTGAAAATAAATTCTGGTTCAATTCAAATCTACTAAAATTTAACAGTGATAAAACTGAGGTTCTCCTTCTTGGCACAAAATCAATTCTATCCAAAATCAACATCAACCGGGCTGCCTACTTCCACCTTTGCAACATAAACTGTCTTCGCCACTCTCTTACCCCTCATGCTGCTGCCAATCTTATTCATAGCTTCATTACCTCGCAATTAGACTACTGCAACTCTCTTCTTTTAGGTCTCACCCACAAATCTCTCCATAAGCTTCAACTGGTCCAGAATTCATTACCAAAACCCCCAGTTTCAACCACATCACTCCTGTTCTCCACCAGCTCCAATGGCTCCCTGTCAAGTTCCGAATCAATTACAAAAGCCTTCTGCTCACTTTAAGGGCCATTCACAATCTTTCTCCACCATATATCTCCTCTATTCTTCAGGTTGTAATTCCATCTCGCTCCCTCCGATCATCCTCCTCTATCCTCCTGACCGTCCCCATCATTCGCTGCCTCTTTAACCTCCTGAATTCAAAACACAACAGCCAGTATCCCAGCACACAAAATATCACCCAACACACACTCAGGAACTACAGAGGGGGTAATCCTTTGATGACTGCAGGGGGAACCAGAAGAGTTCCAGACCCCAAGGAACCAGGAAGAGGAGAGGGCACAAAAGACACAGGAATACACAACTCAGACCCCACATGCACATCAGAGACCTCAGAGACGCACCCAACAATCATTTGCACCCGTCAGTCAAAGGAACAGGTGTAGGTTCCACCCCTCCCATTCCCCCAGCTACAAGTTAAAAGTAACGCTCGAGTGACAAAGGAACGAAAACCTGGAAACTAAATAGCACAAAACAGAACATATGACCCAACTCAACAACCAATAAACAAACAATTAATTAATCAATCAAATGCACTGATGGAGACATTGTGAAGAACACAAACATGTATTCCTCAGCCAGAAGCCAAGTTCAGTTTGGTCTAGAATATTAAAGTTCATAGGATCAACACATACAAATGATTAAAGCCATATATTATGTTATTATAAAGGCTTTAAATGATAAATGTTATTAATGGAATTTTCTGACAAATTAAATTATTAAATAAAATCAAATGATTAAAGAATGATATAAACATAAACTTTTAAGTAGATGAATAACCTACATCAAAAATCAGGTCCTGAAACGCGATGCAAAACACATAGGTAAGACAGGTCATAGAGCAGAGCACACTACAAACCTGAAAACCACACCAATAAATAGGCGCGCTATAAATAGGTGTCACAATATTCAAAGTCAGTCCTGCTTACCCACAGTCCCGACTAGAGGGTAACAAAAATGCTGAAAATAGGCAGTGAAGTAGGTAGGAAAGATGAGGACGAGCTACACCTAATAAACAGGAGAAGAGGAACGATTAGTGGTTGAAGACACAGTGTATGGTGTATCACATGGTTTAAGTGTAACATCACCCCCCTCCAGAAAAAGGTGCTTCAACAGGAGAACCCTCAGGACATGAGAGCAAACATTTGCCATGGCGCCACCGTCGACCTCTGGGGCAGGTCGCATGGTGATCGACTCCCTGATATGTTCCAGGTCCAAAATGACACCCGTCGGAACCCAGTTTCTCTCCTCAGGTACAAACCTAATCCACCAGATACTGAAGCCTACCCTGGTGCTGGATAGAAAACCGAATAAATATTTGTCTCTTTTCTTACTCTTTTCTTATTACTTATGTGACCATGCTCAATAGAAGCATAAAAACCCGACTATGCCACCTAGGCAATTTCACCCTAGGAAATATTATGCTAGATAAAACCCACAAAGCACACAGTTCATTACAGACTTTAGACACATGGGATGGAACTCAACCTGAAATGTTTAGTTGTATTACAAGATTTATTTGTGACAATGTTTAATAAAAGTTAAAAACTGGTATATAAAAGCAAGGAAATACAATAAAGCTGTATCACACAAACTCAAGAGTACTAGAGGCCTCACACTAGCAGGAGGTAATCATTCCTTGCACATCAGAAAATACTTATAGGTCCTTTTTATCCTGGATTCACTCAAACACACACACACATACAGTGGTGTGAAAAAGTGTTTGCCCCCTTCCTCATTTCCTGTTTTTTTGCATGTTTGTTACACTTAAGTGTTTCGGAACATCAAACCAATTTAAACAATAGTCAAGGACAACACAAGTAAACACAAAATGCAATTTGGAAATGAAGGTGTTTATTATTAAAGGAGAAAAAAATCCAAACCATCATGGCCCTGTGTGAAAAAGTGATTGCCCCCCTAAACCTAATAACTGGTTGGGCCACCCTTAGCAGCAACAACTGCAAACAAGCGTTTGCGATAACTTGCAATGAGTCTTTTACAGTGTTCTGGAGGAATTTTGGCCCACTCATCTTTGCATAATTGTTCTAATTCAATTACATTAGAGGGTTTTCGAGCATGAACGGCGTTTTTAAGGTCATACCACAACATCTCAATAGGATTCAGTTCAGGACTTTGGCTAGGCCACTCCAAAGTCTTCATTTTGATTTTCTTCAGCCATTCAGAGGTGGACTTGCTGGTGTGTTTTGGATCATTGTCCTGCTGCAGAACCCAAGTTCGTTTCAGCTTGAGTTCACGAACAGATGGTCGGACATTCTCCTTCAGGATCTTTTGGTAGACAGCAGAATTCATAGTTCCATTTATCACAGCAAGTCTTCCAGGTCCTGCCGCAGCAAAACAGCCCCAGACCATCACACTACTACCACCACCATATTTTACTGGTGGTATAATGATCTTTTTCTGAAATGCAGTGTTCCTTTTATGCCAGATGTAATGGGACACACACCTTCCAAAGAGTGCCACTTTTGTCTCATTGGTCCACAGAATGTTTTCCCAAAAGTGTTGGGGGATCATCAAGATGTGTTTTGGAAAAATTGAGACGAGCTTTAATGTTCTTTTTGCTCAGCAGTGGTTTTCTTCTTGGAACTCTGCCATGCAGGCCATTTTTGCCCAGTCTTTTTCTGATGGTGGAGGCATGAACGCTGACCTTAACTGAGGCAAGTGAGGCCTGCAGTTCTTTGGACGTTGTTGTGGGGTCTTTTGTGACCTCTTTGATGAGTTGTCGCTGCGCTCTTGGGGTAATTTTGGGCGGCCGGCCACTCCTGGGAAGGTTCACCACTGTTCCATGTCTCCGCCATTTGTGGATAATGGCCCTCACTGTGGTTCGCTGGATTCCCAAAGCTTTGGAAATGGCTTTATAACCCTTTCCAGACTGATAGATCTCAATTACTTTATTTCTCAATTGTTCATGAATTTCTTTGGATCTCGGCATGATGTGTAGCTTTTAAGGATCTTTTGGTGGACTTCACTTTGTCAGGCAGCTCCTATTTAAGTGATGTCTTGATTGAGAACAGGTGTGGCAATAATCAGGCCTGGGTTTGGCTAGAGAAATTGAACTCAGGTGTTAAAAACCACAGTTATAGTATGTTTTAACGAGGGGGCAATCACTTTTTCACACAGGGTCTTGATGGTTTGGATTTTTTTTCTCCTTTAATAATAAACACCTTCATTTACAAATTGCATTTTGTGTTTACTTGTGTTGTCCTTGACTATTGTTTAAATTGGTTTGATGTTCTGAAACACTTAAGTGTGACAAACATGCAAAAAAACAGGAAACGAGGAAGGGGGCAAACACTTTTTCACACCACTGTACACTACAAATCAGAAAAATAAACCTCAATTATGGTGAATTCAACCACAGCAGACCAGGTGCAAGAAAGGGATTTGAGGTGGACCCAGGAAAAGACCCGATTGTCAGAGACACCACATGCACTCAAGTTTCTGGAAGACAGAAGCAAGACACAAACGGGTAATAACAATTCAATGAATACCCTCCAAAGACCTCTCACAGTATCTCTCTTACAATTACAATTTAAGTACAATTTATCTATCCAGCCATATACTAGCTAAAACAAACAAAAGAAAAAAAACAAAACTAGTACAGTAAAAGTTAAACAAATCAAAGCAAAAAAACAAAGAGATAAAAATCTTTATCAAAAGATTTCAACGTAGGCAAAACAGCAGTGGCTTGATTAAAGGCCCATCTGAAGCCAAGCTAGAGTAGCAGCTGGGAAAATACCTGCAAGAACACACTCCATCAGATTCAAGCATCCAAGAGAGTTTTCATTTTGCAAAACCCCTTAGTTAGATCGCTAAATAAAACATACCTGTACATGAGTATTACCATTAACAGGAAAAGTGCTCCAACTCAGGTGTCGATAGAGGATGACCAAATTCCCTACAGGAGTTGTACCGATGCTAACGGCTACCGGTATGTTCAAAGAGAGATGCAACCCGGTTTTCCCAACAAAACTCCTACATAATCCGGATTAACAGACATATTAAACTTTCAATATAGCCTTACATGGAAAGCCACCATGTACCTTACAGGAAGCACACAGATGAATAATACCGGAGAAAACAACAGCTATGTCCTGGCAACTTTCCTGCATATCAATACAGCCACATCATACACAAATTGATTGAATTTCTAGCACAGCATAATGAATAAGAACATACCTTAGAGGGAACGTCTTGGCAACAAATCCCACAATATCACTGGCTCAGTAACTTGCCACAGCCCACGCCACGCATGCCGCTGTACCCAAACGACCGAGCTAAATAGCTAACCAGCATGACGACATGAGGAAAGAAGGGAAGGCCACGCCTCTTCTACGGTGACTGCGCCACACCAAAAAGATAAGTGACGTAAGCGAGACTTACACCAGTTACACTTAGATAAAAGATATACCCATTTCGAATCCATTTTATGGGAATTTCAACATTATAGAGATTTGAATAAAAAGACTTGAAAAACGTATTAATTGACAATGGATCTGTGCATATCCTTCCAAATGAATATTTTATTTGGAGGATCAACCAAGATGTAGCCCGTCTCTTAATTTGATAAGCCAAAAGCCTAGACGACTTCTCGCCATGTTCATAAGTGCTAAGTGTACGTAGCATCAACTGTTCAGCGTCAGTAGTTGTAAAAAGATTCAATTCAGACTGTAAGCCAAGATGCTGTTTTAATAGATCAGGTAATGGACTAGTTGCATTACGTTTATATATGTCTGCAATCCTTGACATCAAGTCAAGCAACCTAGACCTCCATACTCTTTTTGCATATGCAGTGGCTCAGAGGGAGGTGCCGCGTTGGACCGACCAATCGGTGGACACCCTGCAAGACGCTCTGGATGACGCGGATTGGGACATGTTCCAAACCAGCTGTGCTGATGACGTCAGTCTGTTTGCGGACTCTGTAGTGAGCTTCGTTGGGAAGCTGGTTAATGACACGGTTCCTAGAATCACCGTCAGGACGTTTCCCAACCAGAAGCCATGGATGGATACATCTGTCCGTGATGCTTTAAAAGCTCGTACAGCTGCATATAACTCAAGACTTATCGGCAACAGCATGGAGGAATACAAAGCCGCGTCATACGGAGTACGCAGGGCGGTACGACAGGCAAAACAGCGCTATGCCGAGAAACTAGAGTCACAGTTCCAGCAGCGTGACTAGATCTTTATGGCAGGGACTGCGGACAGTGACGGACTATAAAAGCACACCCTCCGGTTTAACGAGTGCAGATGGGACGCTGGCGAGCGAGCTAAATAACTTTTATGCTCGCTTCGGCGCTCCATCCAACATGGCTCGCTGCGCAGCTGGCCGCGCATGCGCAGACCTTCGCGACGAACAGCCGCCACTCGTCATCTCGGAGAGTGACGTCAGGAAAGTGTTCAGAGGAGTGAATATCAGGAAAGCTGCAGGACCAGACGGGATATGCGGGCGTGTCCTGAAAACCTGCGCATCCCAACTTGCTCCGGTATTCACCAGGATTTTTAATCTCTCTCTGTCACTGGGCGTCGTACCATCGTGCTTTAAACAGTCTGTCATTGTCCCGGTTCCGAAGACATCCCAGCCAGCCTGCCTGAATGATTACCGCCCTGTAGCCCTAACATCAGTTGTGATGAAGTGCTTTGAAAAACTGATCAGAGGCTTCATCACTTCTTCACTTCCGGACTCCTTAGACCCCCTACAGTTCCCGCTCCACGGATGATGCCATCTCACACCTGCTTCACTCTGCCCTGTCTCACCTGGACACTGGGAGGAATAATTATGTTAGAATGCTGTTCGTGGACTATAGTTCAGCATTCAACACTATTATCCCTTCCACACTCAACACCAAGCTGGAGAATCTGAGACTTCACCCATCCCTGTGTCACTGGATCTCCAGTTTTCTGACGGACAGACGGCAGGCAGTGCGGGTTGGCAAGCATCTTTCCACCCCCCTCACTCTCAGCATTGGGGCTCCTCAGGGGTGTGTTTTGAGTCCTTTGCTGTACTCATTATACACCTATGACTGCGTGGCCACCTCCAGCTCCACAACTATCATCAAGTTTGCTGACAACACCGTTGTTGTAGGCCTGATCTCCAACAACGATGAGCGGGCCTACATGGAGGAGATTATTCACCTGGAGACCTGGTGCCAGGATAATAATCTCCAACTGAACGTCAGCAAAACTAAGGAGCTGATAGTGGACTACAGCAGGAAACAGACGAGGAGCTTCCACCCTGTGAGGATCAACGGCGCTGCAGTAGAAAGAGTAGACAACTTCAAGTACCCTTGAGTTCACATCGCGCAGGACCTATCTTGGTCCTGCCACATTAACAAACTGGCAAAGAAGGCTCGTCAGCGTCTCTACCACCTTCGACGTTTACGAGACTTCAGGCTGCCCTCCAAGGTCCTGCAGAACTTCTACTCCTGCACCGTCGAAAGCATCCTCACAGGGAACATCATACCCTGGTTCGGGAACAGCACCCATCTGGACAGACGGTCACTACAAAGGGTGGTACGTTCGGCCGAACGCACCATCCGAGTAGCACTTCCAGACCTCCAGACCATCTACAAGAAGCGGTGCTGGTCCAAAGCCAAAAAGATTGTGGAAGACCTCAGTCATCCTGACAACAAGCTCTTCACTCTGTTGCCATCAGGACGGCGTTTTCGTGTCCTGAAGGCAAACACAGAGAGGATGAGGAGGAGCTTCTTCCCTACGGCAATTCGGACCCTGAACCAGGACTAAAAGGACATTAACCTGTAACACTGCACTGCAATATTTGCACGAAAGCACAACACACTTTAACTTTAACACACATTGCACATTGTAAATACATAGTCAAATTTTATCTTTATCTTTTTTATCTTACTCTACCTTTCTTTCTTATCCTTTTTAAACAAATTTTATTTTTCTGTGGAGAGGTCAAAAAAGAAATTTCACTGCTGGCTGTACTATGTATAACTACGTATGTGACCAATAAACCTGATTCTGATTCTGATTCAGTGTAGGAAATTATCTGACCTCAAAAATATGCCTTAAGAGTTTCCCACAACAAAGAAAATGAGGTAGTGTCATTTTTGTTGGTAGAAATGAAGTCATGAAATGAGGTAGAAATAAAAGCAGTAAAAGATGATAATAACGAATTGAATCTCCAGGTTAATGAAGGAATTGGGCCACCAGAGAATGTTATATAATATATAAGTATATAATATATAGAGTGGAGCATGGTCTGAAATGACAATAGGATGATATTCAATAGAACCAACTTCACAAATAAAATAATTATCTATAAAAAAAAAAAATAATCAATGCAGGAATAAGTCTGATGTGGATGCAAATCAAATTCTTTAGTGGAGGGATTTTAATATCTCCAAGGGTCAAAAACAGCGTTGCTAGTGATAAAATCAGAAACTGGGGTGTTAAACAAAGAACCTCAGAGAATTAAATATCTACCGTTTACATCTGCAATGACCTCATCTGACTCAAACTGAATCTCTCTTCTGACCATAATTGTCACCCCTCTTGTGTTGTAATTAAACATTGAATGAAACACCTTGTCACATCTATCGGTTGCTGGTGGTATTACCGGCTCTTCTGGACGGTTCATCAGTGCCCCCTGTTGGACCCTGTTTGTTGTTAGTGTAGATCTGTTGCAGCTGTGTGTGTGTTCATTGTGTGATTAGTTTGCTTGTCCTGGTAAATCCGTTTAATCCGGTTCAGATGTGTTTTCCGGTCATGTGACTAACCTCTATGTTTAAATACCCACCCTTTCCCATTGTTCCCTGTTGAAACATTCTTATGTCCTGTTGCATGCTATGGCTGTGTTTCCCCCTGGTGTATTCTGCATTAAAGACTACTCTTAAACCTTCAACAGTTTGAACTCTGTCCTTTCTAGTGTTAGGATCTTTTGATTTTGAAAAAGGCAGAAAGAACGAGCTGATGCAAAATGGTCACCTCAACTCATTTATTTAGGACAAAGAGAATACTTCATGGACACCTCCAGTAACTCACGCTGGCCAGCGGTCTTCCCTCCTCAGCGTTCTGATGCTGTCTCCCTCCGCGTCTGAGTGAAAAGGCCCCCTCCCTTGTGTTTACCTCGGTATATATGCGTTACGTCTAGTTACCGCCCCTTAACTGCTTTAAGCCAATCACAAACTACCGCCCTAGGTTTTAAATCAGCCAATCCCAGCCCAGTATTTCCTAGTGGCGGGAAATCCAAGGTCCTTTGTTTGTCTTTCGGCCATATTGGAATTCTCATAATGTATAAGGAATTTAAAATTCCTGACACTAGCCGTGGCATCGGCTGATCATAACAAATCTCCGCGAAGTGATCGCTATTTCTGAGATGGGTCTCTTGCAAAAATATATCAGCATTCAATTGCTTTAAATGAGCAAATATCCTTGACCTTTTAACTGCATTTTAAGCCATTCAAATTCCAACTCAAATCTGACAGGGGACACATTCTTAAATTTATAATGTGAATTAGTTGTTTCATTTAATTTACATTAAATTTGAGGCAAAACATGGAAACAGTGCCAGCTGAAGGGGACATTGTGAAGAACACACAATCACATGTATTTACACACACATACACACACACAATTATAACCCCCCACAAGATACCCACCCAAAGTCTTTCACACACAAGGACTGTCTGGGCTCCAAATGAAGCCAAATCTATAAAAAAAAAAAAGTACCCCTGTTTGCTCAACATGGTTGGACAGGTGAGGCCCAAGGGAAATATATTATACAACATACAAATGAAAAAAATGCACCATCAACAAATAGTAGAGATTAACATAAACGTATAAACAGTCATTTAACCAATGTCTGAATATTAACCATTTAAAAGGGGGAGGAAATATAATCAGTTAAAGGTTGATTCAAAGTTCCATTAGTAGACAAAAAATAAAAATGTCAAAAATCGTCATTAAAAATAATAGTAATAAAAATAGTGCTATAAAAAAATAGCACGTTCGCCTCTCAGCGCTAGGGATTCCCGGTTCGAATCCCCATCTGGGTGGAGTTTCCATGTTCTCCCCGTGTCTGCGTGGGTTTCCTCCGGGTTCTCCGGTTTCCTCCCACAGTCCAAAAACATGGATCAAGTCAATTGAATTCTCAAAATTGCCCCAAATAGAGTGTGTTTGTGTGAGTGAGTGTGTGCCCAGCGATGGATTGGCACCCTGTCCTGGGTGTATCTGGCCAGCGCCCGAAATGTTCTCCCCTGGATGGGCATGGGGAATCCCACTGCGACCCTAATAGAGGACAAAGCGGGAGATAATGAATGAATGAATGAACGTTGCAAAATCCAGCCCAGAAATCGAATCGGGGCGGGATGGTGGCTTAGTGGTTAGCACGTTCGCCTCTCAGCGCTAGGGATTCCCGGTTCGATTCCCCATCTGGGTGGAGTTTCCATGTTCTCCCCGTGTCCGCGTGGGTTTCCTCCGGGTTCTCCGGTTTCCTCCCACAGTCCAAAAACATGGATCAAGTCAATTGAGTTCTCCAAATTGCCCCATATAGAGTGTGTATGTGTGCGTGTCTGTGTGAGTGATGGATTGGCGCTCTGTCCTGGGTGTATCTGCCCAGCACCTGAAATGTTCTCCCCTGGATGGGCATAGGGATCCCCCCTGCGACCCTTATATAGGATGAAGCGGAAGATGATGGATGGATGGAAATCTAATCGATACTATTACTTAGTTATCGAACCAACTAATTGCAAAGCCTCCTCATGTGAAGTGAAATCATGATGTTTGCCGTACCGCGTTATCTGAAGCTGAGCCAGATAGAACATGCTGTATTTAACCCCTTTAAATGTTGTGTAGAAGTTTGTGAACATTGTTAAAGGCAGCTCGTGCTTTCGCCCGTTTTGGAAAGAAAGTCGGGTAAGATTGAAATGGTCATGCCCGAGACTGTAATCTGCTGTTGTTGTCTTGATAATAGTGTAGTTTCTCTACTATGGAACTTGCCTTGCTTTAGTGTGGGTGCCAAAGAACAGTGTGCTCTGTCCACCACTGGACATTTTGAAGTAGTATGGATACTATGGATACTGGATATGTTTGAAGTAGTAAGAGAAAACAAACTGTCCTCAGGAATTCCCACAATTCTGAAATTTTGGTTCAGCCATGACAGCGTAAATCAACTCTGACCTTAATGCATCGTTATCCAAGTTGGAAGCCGATGCAGTGCTGAGGCCCCTGTAGGCACGGCTGCAACATGCAAAGCTGGCATAATGAGAGACTGCGTCAAACTCGTCGATTTATAAAAAATTGAGGCATTATTACGTATGCATCGGTAGCTATTAGAACAACCAAGTGATATCCAATAATGCAATAAAATAAATATGTGATTGTCACAAAACGGACGTAAGGAATGGTCTGGAGACGTAGATGCAGAACAAGATGGGTTTATTGAAAAGCAAGGCAGAGGTAGGGTGGTGCAGGAGGAGGATTGGTCGAGGGGGGCATTGCCAACTGGACCCAGGCCGGGGTGTGGAACCTGGACGGAGGACTGGGCAGAGCACAACACCGAGCAAAACAAACAACCAAACAAAGCACACAATAATACTAACGCTGTAGAAAGAGAACCCTACACTGGCTATGCGTGAGGAAAAGCAGAAAGGTCTAGTCGGGGTGTCTAGGGTAGACAAAATAACAAACCCTAATATAGGAAGAACAGGCGTGTCAAAGGGAGTGATAGACAAAAACCTGAAGGAAGAAAGCGTGGAGAAAGTGCTCAGAGAGGTACGGTGAACTACACGGGACGACGAGCGGCTCAGGAAGGAACTGCAACAAACAAGGGACGGGGAGACAGCGAGAGGGTTAATACACAGGGAAGAAAACCATGTTAGTTCACCGAGAGAGAGCATGTTAGTAAACAGATCGGAACCGTTAGTATGCTGGGTGAACACTGAGACACGGACGCCCTCAGGTGGTGACGCGCCAGCGGAGCGAGCTAGGGTGAGCGCGAACTCCGCCCCAACTGGCCGAAGCCGAACCACCTGAGCGGACGGACAGAGACAACGATCGCTCCCGGGACGCAGGACTTTAGGGACAGGGGGAACACTGAAATCAGAAAGAGGATTAAACAAGACACTGGGAGCGATCGCAGAATCACACAGACGTTCATGCATACGACAACAGAGACTAATCTAAACACAGAGGTGAGAGCGCGGATGCTAACAAAAAGCTAACACAAACAGACGCACACTCACCGAGACCAGATACACCACAGGACCAAAAGCAGAGAGAACAGATCAAGAACAGTAGCCAAAAAATCGCTCTGTATGTATGGAGACCAGGGACAATACTTCGCGTTCGTCCCGTGTGAAGACAGAGTTTAAATAAGTTAAACGACCCATCAAACAAATTAGCCTCACCTGGTGACGGAGCGAAAGCGGAACTAGAAGGCGGGGCTCAGAGAGCGAGTGGCAGAGCGTGACGGAGAGATAGACGCAGACACAGGATTTCTCACAGTGATGATAAATAAATGTTTCAATAGTCAAACTATTTCAGTTGTGTTCAAAATAACAGCAGTGTGTTTAAAAACATGAGTTAAGCACAAAATCCTTACAGTAGTTTTTATGTCCATGCATTGGGAACATTGTATACTGTTTTCCAAATCAAAACATGAAGATAAATGTATAATTCGTAACTACTTTAGAGAAAATAATAGAAAATGACCATTGGGCTGTTCACAAAAATAGTAGTGTCTGCATTTGTCTTTACAAACTCAAAATCTGTACTCCTTTTTTTTTTATTTAGCATTCCTGTGATTCACTAACCTAATATTTAGTTGAATAACCACACTTTTTTAGAACTGCTTCACATCTGTGTTGCATAGAGTCAACCAACCTCTGGCACCTGTCAACTGGTATTTCAGCCCAGGATGCTTTGACTATATCCCACAATTTATTTGCATTTCTTGGTTTTGCCTCAGAAACGGCATCTTTGATGTCACCCCACAAGTTTTCTGTCGGATTTAGATCCGGGGATTGGGCTGGCCACTCCATGACCTCAATTTTGTTGGACTGGAACCAAGATTGTGCTCGTTTACTGGTCATTATCTTGTTGAAACACCCATTTCAAAGACAGTTCCTCTTCAGTGTAAGGCAACATGACCTGTTCAAGTATTCTGATATATGTAAACTGGTCCATGACATATGTAAACTGGTCCTGGTATATGGTAAATAGGCCCAGCACCATAGAAAAGGGAAACCTATAATGATGCTTGCAATACCATGCTTTACTGTCTTCAGAATGTACTGTGGCTTGAATTCAGAGCCTAGGGCCCTTGGACCCAAAAAGAACAATTTTACTTTAATCAGTTCACAATATGTTTCTCCATTTTTCTTTGGGCCAGTTGATGTGTTCTTTGGCAAATTGTATACGCTTCAGTACATGTCTTTCTTTTTTTTTAACAGTGGGACTTTGGGGGGACTTCTTGCTAATAGATTAGCTTCACACAGGCGTCTCCTAACTGTCACAGTACTTACAGGTAACTTGAGACTGTCTTTGATCATCCTGGAGCTGATCATTGGCTGATCCTTTGCCATTCTGGCAAATTATTCGATCCATTCGAATGGTAGTCTTGCATTTTCATCCACATCTCTCTGGTTTTGCTCTCCATTTTAAAGCATTGGAGATCATTTTGGCTGAACAGCCTATTATTGTCTGCACTTCTTTATAAGTTTTACCCTCTCCAATGAACTTTTTAATCAAAGTTTGCTGCTCTTCTGAACAATGTCTCGAATGACCCATATTTCTGAGGCTTTCAAGGAGAAATGCATGTACAGCATGTCCTGGCTTTACCCTTAAATAAGGGCCACCTGATTCACACCTGCTATTATTTTGAACATACCCCTTTCAATTAATTATTCAAATACACAGAATCAATTGCATGTACACTCACCGGCCACTTTATTAGGTACACTTGTCCAACTGCTCGTTAATACTTAATTTCTAATCAGCCAATCACATGGCGGCAACTCAGTGCATTTAGGCATGTAGACATGGTCAAGACAATCTCCTGCAGTTCAAACCGAGCATCAGTATGGGGAAGAAAGGTGATTTGAGTGCCTTTGAACGTGGCATGGAGTATTTCAGAAACTGCTGATCTACTGGGATTTTCACGCACAACCATCTCTAGGGTTTACAGAGAATGGTCCGAAAAAGAAAAAACATCCAGTGAGCGGCAGTTCTGTGGGCGGAAATGTCTTGTTGATGCCAGAGGTCAGAGGAGAATGGCCAGACTGGTTCGAGCTGATAGAAAGGCAACAGTGACTCAAATAGCCACCCGTTACAACCAAGGTAGGCAGAAGAGCATCTCTGAACGCACAGTACGTCGAACTTTGAGGCAGATGGGCTACAGCAGCAGAAGACCACACCGGGTGCCACTCCTTTCAGCTAAGAACAGGAAACTGAGGCTACAATTTGCACAAGCTCATCGAAATTGGACAATAGAAGATTGGAAAAACGTTGCCTGGTCTGATGAGTCTCGATTTCTGCTGCGACGTTCAGATGGTAGGGTCAGAATTTGGCGTCAACAACATGAAAGCATGGATCCATCCTGCCTTGTATCAACGGTTCAGGCTGCTGGTGGTGGTGTCATGGTGTGGGGAATATTTTCTTGGCACTCTTTGGGCCCCTTGGTACCAATTGAGCATCGTTGCAATGCCACAGCCTACCTGAGTATTGTTGCTGACCATGTCCATCCCTTTATGACCACAATGTACCCAACATCTGATGGCTACTTTCAGCAGGATAATGCGCCATGTCATAAAGCTGGAATCATCTCAGACTGGTTTCTTGAACATGACAATGAGTTCACTGTACTCAAATGGCCTCCACAGTCACCAGATCTCAATCCAATAGAGCATCTTTGGGATGTGATGGAACAGGGGATTCGCATCATGGATGTGCAGCCGACAAATCTGCGGCAACTGTGTGATGCCATCATGTCAATATGGACCAAACTCTCTGAGGAATGCTTCCAGCACCTTGTTGAATCTATGCCACGAAGAATTGAGGCAGTTCGGAAGGCAAAAGGGGGTCCAACCCGTTACTAGAATGGTGTACCTAATAAAGTGGCCGGTGAGTGTATATCATGAATGCTGAGACTGTTGGCTTTCTAAGAATCTACTGCACCAACTGGCAAATTGTTTGTCATGTGGTAATTTAATTTATACCAAAAACAGTGATTAATCTGGTTAGTCATATTGGACTGCTATTATTTTGAACACAACTGTATGTTCCCTATGAGCTCCACCAAACAAACATCTATTCCATACCAAGTCAAACCGGTCCATACCGGTTTGACCGAGTTTTTGCTGCTTTGTGATAAGGTACTTTAGTAAAAAGCACTATATAATAAATTATTTGAACTTTTAGTTTGATTTCATCAAAATGTAGTATCACAGATGGCAGAAGCAGAAGGATTAATGATACTGGAAATGGTGTAAGGGCCAAAGAACCGAGGAGGTAGTTTTCGTGAAGGAACTCTCATAGGAATGTTGTGGGCAGAAAGCCAGACAGATTGACCAGGATGGTACTTGGGACTGGCGCGACAATGCCGGTTAGCAGAGCGTTCTGCGGTGGGCTGAGCTTTGATGAGGGCTGCTTTGGTGTACTCCAGATCCGGTGGCACAACCTCATGTGGTGCATGACTGACTGAGGTGGTTGGTAGCCTCAAAAGGAGATTTTCCAGAGCACAAGAAGTTAAGGGAGTTTAGGGCATATTCCACCCAGGCCAAATGTGTGCTTCATTGGTTCGGGTTAAATCTCCCCTTTTGTTACTGTCACTTTGAAACTGTCACTTTGAACTGACAGTTTCCATGACATTGATTTCTGTTAGATAGAATGAAAACCATTCAAGTGTCATACCAAAGAACCCTAGTTTAAATAAAGTGGATAGAATCTGATGATTTACTGTATCAAAAGCTGCCGAGAGGTTGAGCATTATAAGGATATATTAAGGAGTTTTAAGAGTTAGTTTTGGCAGATTTAATTGAGAGGTTGTTCTGAGTAGAAAACCTGTGTAGATACCACCTGTTCAAGTGTTTTAGACAGGAAAGGTAAAAGTGATCGAGTTGCTGGCAAGTTTTTTGCCAGGGAAGTAGGATGAGAAGGTTGATGCTGCACCCCCTCCTTATTTTCTACAACAGGTATTTGTTAAAAAGATGCGTCTTTAGTAGTTTCTTAAAAATGCCTAGTGACTCTGCGTTCGCAAAGGTGGTGAATGAAGACTGGTATGTTTCTAAATCTGACGACAGTCAAGACTTATGTCATTTTCTTTCAACGCATCGAAGAGTAGTGCGTTGTTTTTGAAGCGTGTGTGTTTTCCTAGTGGATATTGGACAGACCTGGTCTAGACAGGAAGCCAAGGTGGAGGGTCCATTCTCAAGCCATACTTTTCGGGGCTGTTGGAGCCCGGGTAGGCAGAGATGAAAGCCTCAGCCTTGGGGTCCAACAACCCTTCTATTGCACTGGTGGCGGAGGAGGTGTAGGCTACAATACCTTGTGGATTGGGAGGGGTTTGGGCCAGAGGAGCAAAGTTGGATGTACTCTAGGGACATACTATATACCGAGCTCATCACCAATTTTCATGCGCACCACCCAGATTGACCTGCTCACAGATCCAGGGAAAGTGGAGGTCAGCATTTCGCTTCTACGTGGAGGATGGGAGGATGACATCTCCTAGTGGTGATGTCACACTGGCAGTATGTGTTTTGTGCAGTATTCTGCATTCTTCACTTGCGCACCAGGGGAAGTGTGCAGTGTGCGTGGACATTAATGTTTTTGTCAGTGTATCTGCTCAGAGATGGACCAGCTACCTGTCTTACCCTTCTTCAAGTCATTGTTTCAATTGCATACCAATGCAAAACTGAGGATAAGAATCTTTCAAAATGAATGAATTCACTCTTTATTAAATACAGCAGCATGCCTTTTTCCCTTTATTACTGAAACTTTATTTCTGAAACTTTATTTCAAATGTCAATAATTTGGTTATGAAGTGCACTTAATTTTTTTTATGTATATATTACCTAGTATTACTTGTACATCTTTAAGTATGGGCATTGACACAAAACATTGACAAAAAAAGTGATGTTGAAATGCCAAACCAGTACAATTTTTAGCACAATTTTAACATATATTACTTTTGTAGCAATATTGGGTCCAGGACAATCGAAGTACTCTATACTTCACAATAGAAGACAATGCTTCATGAACACTATAAAGTTTACACATCACATATTAATTTGTTTTCTTATAAATGATAAAAAAAACATTAGATTTAAAGGTTTTTAATTATCTACACTACATGGACAAAAGTATTGAGACACCTATATATTACAGTTACAGAACCTTTATGACAACAAATCCTAAGCAGGTCCAACAACACCCCCCACACCCCAGCAGCAATGACAGCTTTTACATTAAAGGATATATTATTTATGGACCTTGCCTCTTGCACTTGAGAGTAATCATGCTGAAACAGAAGCAGGCATTCCCCATACTGTTCCTACAAAGTAGGAAACATACAAGTATGCAAAAAGCATGGTTAGTTAGTTGATCATAAACACATATATTTAGAATGAATGAAACACTTGATTTCAGAATAGTTGTGTCCTAATACTTTTGTCCAAATAAAGTGTATTCATTATCTGTATCAAGGAAGTTGAACTGTATAAAGTAGGATTTACAGAAACTATTGTTTTTTTTTGTGTTAGCTACAAAGTTAATCTTGTAAACTTACTTTTACAGAATACTGTATAATGATTTTTCTCTAAGTAGGATTTTGATGTTTGCTAATCAATGTGCTTTTGTTAATTGATAGTTTTGCTGACTGTCTCTATGAAAAGTGACTGGATCAAACAAAAGAATGCAAGTAGGAAACAGCAGGTTGGGTATAAAAGAACAAACTGCTTAACAAAAGTGAAAGCATGTTTGAATATTGTTTATATTTACTGTATGTTAAATGTTTGATTTTCTAAATTAGCACAATCTTTTACCCAAGGATAAAAAACAAACTGTTAAATGTTTTTATCAGATTTACTTAATTTTTAAATAATTTAGGCATCATATTTAATTTGAAGCTCTCTTTCACCACATCTTAACACATGTGCTTTTAAGGTAAAATGGTTAACAATGGTTAACTTATAACTTATAAAACCATGTCTTCATTCTAACAGCATTTTCTAAGTTCTAGCCCTTTACATTTTATAAAGCAGTACCTGTTACTCATATTTGTTATTTTGTAAATTTATTAGTGAATTACTCTTTTAGATTAGTATAGTCTACATATTTACATTCAAACACAAACAATTATTATTTTACCAATTTAGTAAACATTAAATAAATCTATTAATTTTACTTTCTTATACAGGCAGTTGGGAGTATGTGGGATCAAAAACAAGCAAAAAGAGAAAAAGACAATGAAACCCAACCATCATGTGCAATTATGTCCAAGGACTTTATCAAATAATCTCCCTGTATTACTCACAAATAAAAGTTAACTCTTTATATTTGATGACCATTAAATAATTCCTTAATGTGACAAAAATGTCTGTTGGAATTTGATTTCAAGTGAGACTTACGTTCACACATCAGGTCCCATGCAGTCAAAGGTAAGCTCAAAGATCAAAGATGATACCTGCCATCCATTCAAGTTTATCATACTTCAACTTCCTCTGGAATGAATGAACATGTTGCTTTTTTGAAATCTAAATTATTCATATTACACTTCAATTCTTAAATCAATATCAGAAAGCAGCTTTAAGTGGAGACTTCCGCACCTTTTTTGTATACCTAATTTGTATATATTTTATATACTTATTTTATTAATAATAATGAATATAGACTTTAAATATAAATTTAAAACAATTGTCATTGTCAATTTATATTATTAATTTAAACAAATGTTATAGTGTTGTTATTTATGTTAATGTTTAATAAAGTTTAAAAAATATGGTAAGATTAAAGTAGAATGTTAATAAAAAATTAAGTTAAATTCATTAATAGGTGACAGATAATGGGGAAAACTGTTTAAATAAACATCAAATTTGTCTTTTAGAAGCTACAAGAGGTATTTACAGGATTCATCTTATGTCTTTAAAAAATGCTCCTGTTTGCAGCAGAGCTATTGGGTTTATGTGCTTGTTTAAGTCTGTATGAGTCTTGTAGGTGTGGGTGTATGTATGTGGACACCAAAGTCCTGTGTTATACCAGTGTATAAGACTTAGTGTATGGGTTGTTGCTATGTTTCAGGTGTCCTTTGGAGTCTAACAGTGATTCCTGAGAACTGCTGAGTTTTGCAGCTTGGGCCAGGGCACTTGGCTCATGTTGGGGTAATGTGGAAGCTGAGCCTGGCTGCCACTGCTGTGCTACTTCCCTACTGGGTGGGCCAGAAGAGGCAGGTGCAGTGGAAGGTGTCTCAGAGGGTGTAGGTGGCGAAACATCCGTCTGCTTAGCCATGTGACTTCTCTGAGGATCTAGGACTGTCTGTCCTGTGGCTTTTCGAATTGAATGGGCTCCTCCCCTGCTCAGCATGAAGTCCATCCGTAGGTAGGTGGGTAGGTGGATGAGTTCACCACCTGCAGATAAGTTTTTAAATTCAATTTATAATATACAATAGTCTTATAAGACCTTAAATTTGGTTCAGAGCTATATTGAAGAAACACTTAATTTGAAAACACTTGAATGTCTTTCAGTAAAACAGTAAATTCTTCAAAAAAAAAAAACTTTAGAATGCAATATTCCAAATTATCATGCACAACAGAGTTGAACTGAAATCTTTTGAACTTGCAGCATTAAGAGGTCACATCAAAAACCTTTCACTTACAAACATCCTAACTGGCCAAGTTACATGTTCACATGGGACACCTTCTTTGCTGCCACATCCAAAATCTTTGCACTGTTTGAACTTTGGAATTTTTGGAGACTTTCTGCTTGAATTTCTTTGCAGTATGTCAGAACAGCCTCCCAGAAATGCTGTTTTAATGTGAATAGCATCCTACTTCATAGATTCTCTCATTTTATGCTCATATCAACCAATGACACAAGCATAGCTGCCTTAGCTTTCTGCTATAAGGCTATGACACTGACACTGTGGTTGAATAGTGGGTTTATGCACCACTGCAAGCTCTTGAAGGATCCTACATCCTACATACACTGTTTTCCCTGTGTGTGTGATTGTACACAATTTAACAGCAAGCAAAACTCCCTTCAAATAAATGCATGAGAGTCAGGATGTAGCCTTCAAGGTCCTGGGATTTATTGAAGTGTGAATTCATGCACCAAATGAATAGGAGTGAATCTACAGAAATAGGTATGTACACAATACATCATAAGCAATAAGGCAGAACACTACACCTTGTAGTTCGTGGGACTCCAGCGGCACCAGCAGCTTCAAAGAACTGTTTGTGAAATATGGAATGTTTTCATACATTGTTCAAGGCATTGCACTATTTAAGGCTTTTTAGAACCAGAGATTAATTTCAGTTAACAAAAGATCCCTGAGACAGAATACCATCCATGAGTTTAAATGAGAAATAAAAAATAAATTTTTATGACACTTTAGTTAAAACCAACATGCATAATAATTTGGAACACAGTGGATACTAAAGTGAGTACACCTTTCACATTTTTGTAAATAATTTATTGTATCGGTGGCACGGTGGCTTAGTGGTTAGCATGTTCGCCTCCCAGCGCTAGGGATTCCCAGTTCGAATCCCCATCTGGGTGGAGTTTCCATGTTCTCCCCGTGTCTGCGTGGGTTTCCTACGGGTTCTCCAGTTTCCTCCCACAGTCCTAAAACATGGATCAAGTCAATTGAATTCTCAAAATTGCCCCATATAGAGTGTGTCTGTGTGAGTGAGTGTGTGCCCAGCGATAGATTGGCGCCCTGTCCTGGGTCTATCTGCCCAGCGCCCGAGACGTTCTCCCCTGGATGGGCATGGGGAATCCCATGGATGGGCATGGGGAACCGCGGCCCTAATAGAGGATAAAGCAGGAGATAAGAATGAATGAATGAATTTATTGTATCATTTAACTGGATAACACCTAAGAAATTTAAGGAGTTATTTCTTTGTTTGCATTAGAACTGTGACGCACATGCTGCGTTGGTGAATGTGAGCATTCCGAACAGCCACACGAGACGAAGTGTAAAGTTCTTTATTTAAGTGTAAAGAGCTTTATTTCCACTACGAAAAAGAACTGAAAGAAAACCTGGCTCGATGGCCGAAACAAACAAAACACAGAACAATAACAATAAAGTGAATTGAAATCAAGGCGATGGTACCGAAGGATGAGGCGAGAGGATCGTAAACCAGGAACGGAGCAAGAGGTCAGAACACAGATGATCAGAACAGGAGAACGCTGGATTGGACACTGATACACGAAGGTATGGTCAGACAATCTGGCAACGCGGTAGAGGAACTTGGGGGTATTTATAGGAAGTGATGAAATGAAGAGGGTGTGGCAGACGGGAAATAGGAGATGGTGACAGCACCCCCCCCCCTCAATGACCGCCTCCTGGCGGTCCCTTGGGCTTCTCCGGATAAGTTAGGTGAAAATCCTTAATCAATTGGAAGTCGAGGATAGCTGAACGGGGAACCCAGGATCACTCCTCGGGACCATAACCCTCCCAGTCGACGAGGTACTGGATGACACTACCCCGTCGACAGGAATCCAGAAGGCGGTGGACCATGTAGGCAGGACCACAGTTGATGACCCGGGCGGGCGGTGCGGGTCTGGTAGGAGGGCAAAGAGGAGAAGTGCGTAAGGGTTTAATCTGTGAGACGTGGAACGTAGGGTGAATCCTCATGTGCGAGGGAAGGAATAGGCTGATGGCCGTGGGACTGATGATCCTGGCAATGCGGTAGGGACCAATGAAATGGGGTGCCAGCTTGCATGAGGTAGAGCGAAGAGGAATGTTTTTTGCAGAAATTGTCCTGGTTTGTAACAGCGATGGCGATTGGCCAGGCGCTCCATTCTCCTTTGAGCCTTTTGAAGAGCGATCTTGGTCAGCCTCCAGATTCTTTTGAAGCGACGCATGTGACGAGTTAACGAGGGGACCGCTATCTCAAGTTCCTTCTCAGGAAAGAGACGAGGTTGGTAACCCAGGGAAACTCCGAAGGGGGAGCGTCCAGTAGCCGCAGATTGGTGAGAATTTATGGCATATTCCACCAGGGAAGGTGGAAGACCTAGGGTTGCGCTCTGAGACTCGTCGCAAGGTGGCCTCAACTTCTTGATTAGCTCTCTCGGACTGGCCGTTTGACTGGGGGTGGAAGCCGGAAGAGAGGCTGACAGAGGCTCTTCTGGCAGAGAAGATCAGAATGTCATCTAGGTAGACGAAGACAAAATGATCGAGGAAATCCCGGAGCACATCATTGACAAGGTTTTGGAAGACCGCAGAAGCAGGAGCATTAGTCAGCCCAAATGGAAGTACGCAGTACTCAAAGTGGCCACTGGGGGTGTTAAAAGCAGTCTTCCATTCATCCCTCTCCCGGATCTGAATTAGATGGTATGCATTACGTAGATCCAGTTTGGTAAATACATTGGCATAATGAATGGCCTCAAACATATTGGAGATTAGGGGAAGAGGATACTTGTTTCTAACAGTTATCGCGTTGAGACCGCAGTAATCAATGCAGGGCCTTCGAGTGCCGTCCTTCTTTTCCACTAAAAAGAACCCCGCTCCAAGGGGCAAAGAGGATGGACGGATATGCCCCGCAGCCAGGCATTCGGTGATGTAAACCTCCATAGCCTCCCGTTCAGGTCTACTGAGGGAATACTGGCGTGTCGACGGTAGGGGAGCCCCGGGAAGCTGGTCAATGGCGCAATCATATGGTCGATGAGGTGGCAGGGTCTTGGAGCACTCCTTATCGAATACTTCCTGTAGGTGATGATAAACGGAGGGAACGGTAGTGAGGTCGATATGAGCCGGAACTGAGGCAGCAGGAGATGAGACGTGGGTATGGGCGCCGCCCAAAAAACTCTCATGGCATTGCTCACTCCACTGGGTTACGGTGTTATGTCTCCAGTCAAATGTGGGAGAGTGTTGTTGTAGCCAAGGAAACCCAAGCACCACTGGATGACAGACAATCTGATGGATTTCATATAGTTACCCGCCTTGGCCATGCGAACCGATGAAGTCGTGTGAGTGATGTGAGCTAGGGTTTTACCATCCAAGGAGATACAGCCGCTGTCGGTGGAGCAGTCGAGAGCTGCGTAACTTGCCAGGTAAGTTCGCGCACTTGAAAAAGTAATTCCTGGTTCTGTTCCAAAAGACTCATCAGAAGGTTCTCATGTCGGTTGAGTCTTTCCTGATTCTCAGTCGGCGAAGCCGCGGTGCGGTTAGCTTCGGACATGCGCTCATTCGGTTGCTCCATAGTGGCCAGATTGTGCTGTGATGCGCATGTGGCGTTGGTGAATGTGAGCGTTCCGAACAGCCACACGAGACGAAGCGTAAAGTTAAGAGCTTTATTTACACTACGAAAAAGAACTGAAAGAAAACCTGGCTCGATGGCTGAAACAAACAAAACACAGAACAATAACAATAAAGTGAATCTAAATCAAGGCGACGGTACCGAAGGACGAGGCGAGAGGATCGTAAACCAGGAACGGAGCAGGAGATCAGAACACAGATAATCAGAACAGGAGAAAGTTGCCAATTAATGAAAGAGGGATGTTACCCCATCTTTGAATATCAGATGAGATCTTTGAAATGAGAGTGAAATAAGCAGATGCCAGTCAAGATAAAGAACGAGTCACGTTAATACCTAGGTATTTAAATCCAGACGGACTAAATTGAAAATGTAAATCTGACTGCTGAAGATGACATGCAGCAATATTAATAGGAAAACACTCACTTTTCCCCAGATTTACCTAGATGTACCAAAGTTCTCCAGAATACCCAAAACAGCAGGAATGGATTGCGTGGGATTAGTCATATATAATAACAAATCATCTGCATACAGCAATAATTTATATTGAATATCATTACGAATGATTCCTCTGAATAAAGGGGAAGCTCTTAATGTAATAGAAAGAGGCTCAATAGCAATGTCAAGTTTGGGAAGGTCGGATGAATGTTTAGAGTAAATTATATTAAACAGTGTACGAGTATTAAAAAACATTGGACATCCTTTAATAAAACCATTCTGCTCTTCAGAAATTATATGAGGAAGCACATCCTCTATACGGGATGCAATCACTTTAGCCAACACCTTAACATCAGCATTGAGCAGAGATAGTGGTCTGTCATAACCACAAGATGCTGTCCCTTTTCAGAAGGAGAGCGATAGTGGCTTGTGTCATAGTTGGCGGTAATGAACCACTTTCTACCAATTCATTAAATACAGATAAACGAAGCGCAGCCAATTTACTAATAAATGTTTTCTGGAGAAATTGCAATTCTGGAGAAGGGTTCTGTGCATGGTCTTGATCCAAGTTACTAATTTTAGATGAAAGTTCTCAAAGCCTTGCATAAATCTTTTTATTACAAAGGGCAGAGTAAGAAATTATTGGCCTCTAAGATAGCGTTTGAGTGTTTCTCATAGCAGTGAGTATGAAGCCCTGTCTTATTGATTAAAAGACAAGAACTCATCAATCAAATTAGAAATTATTTCACAAAATTTCTTGTCTGCTAGAAGAAGAGAGTTAAATCTCTATAGTGGTGGGCTACGTTTATACATAGAAAATTTAATGTCTAATACTAACGGAGAATGGTCAGATATTACAATACTCAAATAGTCAGAAGAAGTTACACAATGATTTAGCTTACTATCGATAAAAAAGTAATCAATTCTGGAATATGAATGATGCACCTGAGAAAAAAGGATTTTTTTTTTGGTAGAGGGATTAGGGGATATCTACAGATCAACAAGACCATTCTGTTTCATGAAATCAGCAAATGTTAGACATAGCAGATCGACTCAGATTGTGAGGATTAGATCGGTCCAAGATTGGGTCAATAACACAATTTAGGTCCCCACCAAGTTAGTATTTAAGTAGGGAATTCTACTCAATAGTCTATTGGCAAATTCAGCATCATCAAAATTCGGGGCATAAATATTTACCAGCAATATCGTCTTCTGCATTAGGGTACCAGCAACAAAGAGGTACCTGCCATTCTTATCTGCAATAACATCAGTGAGAGAGAACTGAACTTTTCTGTTAATTAAAATGGCAACTCCCCTAGCTTTTGTATTAAAGTTTGAATGAAAAACTTGACTTGACCCAAGGACAATATAACCTATAGTGATATTTAGTTTGAAGATGGGTCTCCTGCAAAAATCCTAAATCAGCGTTTAAATGTTTTAAATGTGTAAAAACCTTAGATCTCTTAACTGGATTACCTATATCCCTGATGTTCCAACTAATAAATCTGAAAGGTGTGCCTGACCCAGCAATGTTGGGATCAATATTGCCACTAACCATTTATTTAAAAAAAGAAAATGTAAATTTTCGCAGAAAGCCAAGCCAAGGCGCAGTCGTGCTGTATGAACCAGGCCGTACTGAGCGCCTTTAATCCCACAAAGCTGCCGACTCACCTCGTTGAATGCAGCCCAAGCCCAAGCTATCTTGACAGTGTAGTCAGGGAAGACTGAGATGCTCGAGTCTCCGGCTTTAATCTGACAGAGCTCTCTGGCATGGCGCAAATTGTAGACACATTCACTGTGATAATGGAACCTGCACACAATCGCTCGTGGCCGATCACCAGGCTTGGGATTGGGTTGGAGGGTTCGGTGGGACCGGTCCATAAGTGGTTTTTTTTCTAGACTGATTTTTGATTCTTGGAAAGGCAAAAGAACACGCCGATGCAAGATGGCCGTCTCAACTGGTTTATTGAGAACAAAGAGAATTTCTGGACACCGTCAGGAAGTAATGCTGGCCAGCGGTGTGCCCATTCAGCTTTCAGGTGCTAAGTACGCCTTCAGGTCTGAGTGAGAGAGAGCCCACTCAAGGGTTACCTGTGTATATGTTGTTACGTCTAGTTCCCGCCCCTTAACTCCCTAAGACAATCGCAGATTACCCCCTAGGTTTTAAATCGGCCAATCCTAGCCCAGTATTTTGGTTCGAATCTGTGGCGGCAAAATCAGAGGAGCCCTTTGTTTGTCTTTCGGCCATATTGGGACTCTCATTATGTATAAGAAATTTAAAATTTCTGACAATTCCCCCTATGGGAGCACCTATATGCTCTCATAAATAAATTTTTAATTAAATATTCCACGGCCATAAATTTTAAACCAGACTTTACAAGTTACCATTTCAAAAAGTTTGCACGTTATTGTACCCCCCTCTAACTAACACCCCTCGTGACGGTGCTCAACAAATTACATGGCCTTATAGGCTGAAAACACAACACTGAAAACAAACTTTAATTATGCTTATAGAAGCGGTCTGCCCATTCAGCTTTCAGGTGCTAAGTACGCCTTCAGGTCTGAGTGAGAGAGAGCCCACTCAAGGGTTACCTGTGTATATATTGTTACGTCTAGTTCCCGCCCCTTAACTCCCTAAGCCAATCGCAGATTACCCCCTAGGTTTTAAATCGGCCAATCCAAGTGTTACGATGGGGGGAATAATAGGAGCCAAGATACAGGGGAGTAGTGGCAGGGTGACAGATGCCACTAAAACGGCGTATGTATATATAAATCTATATGTCTCTATATATAAATATATATATATGAGTATAAGATATGTAATAATAATAATATATAATTAGGAATATATATATATATATATATATATATATATATTAATAATCGGCACTCCCGCGGCGCGCTGGGAGTTCCGCACAAAACGTCCCGACCGAGGTTCAAACCGGCGGCCTGTGACGTACGAGCCACTGAACCAACCCGATGCACCACCTAGGCTTAACGGAAGAGGGCGCGAGGCGCGTTCTAGCCCCTATGGCAGCCGAGCGGTAGAAAGAAACCGAAACTCAAAAACCTCCGCTAAAGCGAGGCGCACATATCGCGCTAAACCAAAAGAAATAAATAAATAAAGAGCAGCTGAAAACGCTGCCTCCGCGACCGCGGCGCAAAACCCGAACCGAACCGACGCGGGTGTGACGTCACCGAGTGATGCACACACGTCTTCCCTGATCCCCTACTCTGAACCCGAACGCTGTGCTCTCGAGCACCCTGCCGCCTCCGTGGATGAGCGGCGTTCGATCAGACGCGTTATCTGAACACAATAATAATGTACACACAGGGTAGAAGTAATCGTGATATTGCCCCAGGGCGTACCCCGGCAACCAATATCATAGGACAGTGGGAATATAATGTAAGAAGAAGGCCCACTGTTAATTCAACATTGGGCATAACTCCAACGACCACACCCTGCGCGTGAAAAAGGCGACGGCGTGGCGAGGAAGCGCCGCCACAGGTCGTGTTAAATAAGGACGCTAGCAGCTGGGTCTCGCCAGACCTGATTGCCGCTGTGCCTCCTGGGAGTTGGAGTCTTACTCCTGACGAGGCGAGATGGCGGCGTGCGTCTCTGTCGCCCCCCTGTGGCGACACGGCCTGTGACAGTACCCCCCCCTCTAGGGGCGGCTCCCGACGACCCCATTCCAGCAGCCCGGTTGCGTCTGAACTCCCGGATGAGTTCAGGGTCTAGGATGTTGCGGGCCGGAACCCAGGAGCACTCCTCTGGGCCATAGCCCTCCCAGTCGACAAGGTACTGGGTGGAGCCCTGGACCTTTCGGGAGTCCAGCAACCCTCGCACTGTGTATGCAGGGCCCCCTGCGATAGTTCGTGGGGGAGGTGGCGAAGTCTGCGGTGCCAAGGTCTGACATAAATAGGGCTTGAGTCTGGACACGTGGAACGTGGGGTGTATCTTCATGGCTGAAGGCAATTCCAATCTATATGTGACCGGGTTGATGCGTCGGACTACCTTGAATGGGCCCACATATTTAGGCGCCAGCTTGCCGGCTCGCCCCTTCAAGGGAATGTCGCGGGAGGACAACCAGACCCTTTGACCTGGGCGGTATGAGGGCCTTGCGCCAAGTACGGCGGCATCGACGCACGTACAGTTGTGGTGCAGGAACCCCTACCTCAGCCTCCTGGTCAGGGAACATGGGTGCAGGATACCCAAATTGGCACTCGAATGGGGACATGCCAATTGCTGAATGCCACAGTGTATTATGGGCATATTCAGCCCAAGGCAGAAGCTCTGCCCACGAGCTAGGGTGGTCGGCCGTGAGGCACCGGAGCATACGGCCTAGCTCCTGGTTGAGCCTTACGGTGGCCCCCAAGGATTGGCCGAATGCCTTCCAGAATTGGCTGGCAAACTGAGGGCCCCGGTCAGAGACTATGTCTTGAGGGATCCCATGAGCCCAGACCACATGTTGGACTAGGAGGTCCGCTGTCTCCTTGGCATTGGGCAACTTGGGTAGAGCCACGAATTTGCTCACCTTGGAGAACCTGTCTACCAGCACCAGGATAACTGTTATTTTTGGACGGCGGCAACCCCGTTATAAAATCTAGGGTGATGTGAGACCAAGGCCGCGAGGGAACTGGGAGAGGGCGTAATAGACCGGGGGTGCGCCCCCGGGGGGTCTTGCTGCGGGCACACGTTTCACATGCTGCCACAAACTCTCGGACGGAGCTCTCCATCCCTGGTCACCAAAACCTGCGTTGCAGAAACTCCAGGGTTCTGGTGACCCCTGGATGGGCCGAAAATGGGGACGAATGCCCCCATTCTAGCACTTTCCTGCGGAGTTCCGGCTGGACGAATAACCGGCCTGGTGTATTGCCGCCAGGTCCTGGGTTCCGCTGGAGGGCCTCCTTTACCTGTGCCTCAATGGACCAGGTCAGGGCTGCCACGACACGGGGTTGTGGCAAGATGTGTTCGGGGTCCGGGTTGGACTCCTTCTCTCCCTGAGACCACAGCCGTGAGAGAGCGTCCGGCTTGGCATTTTTAGAGCCCGGCCTATAGGTCAGTGTAAAGGCAAAGCGCTCAAAGAAAAGTGACCAGCGGGCTTGCCGGGCATTGAGACGCTTCGCCTGCTGAACATAGGCCAGGTTTTTGTGGTCTGTCCAGACCAGAAACGGGTATTTGGCTCCCTCTAGCCAGTGCCTCCACTCCTCGAGTGCCAACTTCACTGCCAACAGTTCTCGGTCCCCTACCGGGTAATTGCGCTCGGCGGGGGTTAGCCAACGGGAGAAGTAGGCACAGGAGTGAAGTTTGGGGGGGGTCCCAACGCGTTTGGAGAGCACCGCTCCGACCCCTACTTCAGAGGCATCTACCTCCACTATGAAGGGTTCCTCCCGGTCAGGGAGTTGGAGGACTGGCGGCTCTGTTAGAGCACCGCTCCGACCCCTACTTCAGAGGCATCTACCTCCACTATGAAGGGTTCCTCCGGGTCAGGGAGTTGGAGGACTGGCGGCTCTGTTAGCCGAGCCCGGAGGGTATCAAATGCCCGCTGGGCGTCTGGTGGCCATCGAAATGGGCCGGGGGTTTTCCGGGTCAGCGCTGTTAGCGGGGCTGCTATCACACTGTAATTTCTCACAAATTTTCGGAAGAAATTTGCGAAGCCTAGGAACCGCTGGACCTCCCGGAGTGAAGTTGGACTTGGCCAACCTGTAACGGCCTGGATCTTGGTCTGATCCATCCTCAGGGTGCCTTGGGATATAATTAATCCCAAGAAGGATACTGTTGAGGTGTGGAAGTTGGACTTCTCCAATTTGACATATAGGTGGTTGTCCAGGAGAAGTTGAAGGACACGACGAACATGACCTATGTGCTCCTTGAGTGACCGGCAATAGATCAGGATGTCGTCGAGGTATACATAGGCGTAGCGGTCAAGCGCCTCCCTCAAGACGTCATTGATGAACCGCTGGAAGACGGATGGAGCGTTCATTAAACCAAAAGGCATGACCAGATACTCGTAATGCCCGGTCGGTGTAAGGAACGCCGTCTTCCATTCATCCCCCTGTCTAATGCGAATCAGGTTGTAGGCGCTGCGAAGGTCCAACTTGGTAAAAATCGTGGCCTTCTGCAGCGCCTCAAACCCGGTGGACATCAGTGGCAGGGGGTAACGATCCCTGACGGTTATGCTGTTCAACCCGCGGTAATCTATACACGGTCGTAACGTGCCATCCTTCTTCCCGACAAAGAAGAAGCCTGCTCCCGCGGGTGAGGAGGATGGTCGGATGAAGCCCATGTCCAACGCCTCCTGGATGTAAGTCTCCATAGCGGTGCGTTCCACGGCATTTAAGGAGAACAGCCTTCCCCTAGGTGGTGACGTGCCGGGGAGGAGGTTAATGGCAGAGTCATGGGCACGGTGAGGTGGTAGGACGTGGGCTCGAGCAACACTGAACACCTCTCCAAGGTCGTGGTACTCATGCGGAACCTTGGAGAGATTGATGGTGGTGTGTGGGATGGGTGCTGGGGTCTCCCGACGCAGCAGGCATGCCTCACTATACCGAGGTGCCCAGCCATAAACCGATCGCGATTGCCAATCGATACTCGGGTTATGCTTTTCCAACCATGGGAAACCTAAGATCAGCATGAGCCGGGGAGCCCTGGTGATGTAGAACTCAAGGGTCTCCTCGTGCCCCCCAATGCGAAGGCGGACCTGATGGGTAGCATGAGTGATGGGGCCTGCCCCTAGCATCCGGCCGTCCAACGCCACCACCGGTATCGGTGCCGGCAGGGTCATGACAGGTAGATCTAAGTTTCTTGCCAGCTCATAAACAATAAAGTTTCCCGCAGCCCCAGAGTCTACATAGATCCCGACCTCAGACTTAGACTTGTTTCCCCACATTAACTGACCCCTTAAGGTAACGCCGACGGGGGTAGGTAATTTAGGGCCTAGGTTCCGCCCCCCTGACCGAACCTGTCCCCCGGGCATTTCCCGACGGTCGCGTTGGTCGGGTGCCCCCTAGTTGCATCGGCTCTTCCCCAGATCCCGATCTCTCGGGGTTACGAGCTGGGGCAGGCCAAGCAGGCCGAGGGCTGAGGGCCCATGTGCGATTGGCCCTTTCCCTGGCGCGTTGTCGCAGACGTGTGTCTACGCGAATGCACATCTCGTACATATCCGTAAGACGGGTAGGCAGGTCCCGAGTCGCAAGCTCGTCCTTCATATGCTCACTGAGGCCTTGGTGGAAGATGCCTAGCAAGGAGCCTTCGCACCAGCCGCTCTCCGCAGCCAGGGTGCGGAACTCAAGCACATAATCCGAGGCAGACCGCATCCCCTGGGTTAGGGAGAGTAAGCGCGGGCCGGTTTCACGCCCCTCCCTGGGGTTGTAAAAGGTCTGCCGGATCGCTTGACGGAAAGTTCATTCCGTGGCACACTCACTGGCTTCTGTCTCCCACAGAGCATTGGTCCAGGTTAAGGCTTTGCCAGTTAGTAAAGAGATCATGAAGGCTACCTTAGAACGCTCTGTGGGAAACCTAGAAGGCTGTTGTTCGATAGCCAGTGAGCATTGGAGCAGGAATCCCCTGCACCATTCTGCCTCCCCAGCAAACCTCTCTGGGGTAGCAATCTGTGCATCCGCACCCCCGGGAGGGAGCCCAGATGCCCCCACCCTAGATGGTGTCTCAGGCGTGGGAACAGCCTCGGCACGCTGTTCTACAATCAAGGTCAGCTGCTGCATTATTTGTTTTAGGAGCTGTTCATGGCGGCCGATGGCTGCCCCCTGGAGCTGCAAAGCCTCCCTGATAGGCGGGTCCCCTGTTGGTTCCATCTATGGCCACGCCGTACTGTTACGATGGGGGGAATAATAGGAGCCAAGATACAGGGGAGTAGTGGCAGGGTGACAGATGCCACTAAAACGGTGTATGTATATATAAATCTATATGTCTCTATATATAAATATATATATATATATATATATATATATATATATATATATATATATATATATATATATATGAGTATAAAATATGTAATAATAATAATATATAATTAGGAGTATATATATATATATATATATATTAATAATCGGCACTCCCGCGGCACGCTGGGAGTTCCGCACAAAACGTCCCGACCGAGGTTCGAACCGGCGGCCTGTGACGTACGAGCCACCGAACCAACCCGATGCGCCACCTAGGCTTAACGGAAGAGGGCGCGAGGCACGTTCTAGCCCCTATGGCAGCCGAGCGGTAGAAAGAAACCGAAACTCAAAAACCTCCGCTAAAGCGAGGCGCGCATATCGCGCTAAACCAAAAGAAATAAATAAACTAAAGAGCAGCTGAAAACCCGAACCGAACCAACGCGGGTGTGACGTCACCGAGTGACGCACACACGTCTTCCCTGATCCCCTACTCTGAACCCGAACGCTGTGCTCTCAAGCACCCTGCCGCCTCCGCGGATGAGCGGCGTTCGATCGGACGCGTTATATGCACACAATAATAATGTACACACAGGGTAGAAGTAATTGTGATATTGCCCCAGGGCGTACCCCGGCAACCAATATCATAGGACAGTGGGAATATAATGTAAGAAGAAGGCCCACTGTTAATTCAACGTTGGGAATAACTCCAACGACCACACCCTGCGCGTGAAAAAGGCGACGGCGTGGCGAGGAAGCGCCGCCACAGGCCGTGTTAAATAAGGACGCTAGCAGCTGGGTCTCGTCAGACCTGATTGCCGCTGTGCCTCCTGGGAGTTGGAGTCTTACTCCTGACGCGGCGAGATGGCGGCGTGCATCTCTGTCGCCCCCCTGTGGCGACATGGCCTGTCACACCTAGCCCAGTATTTTGGTTCAAATCTGTGGCGGCAAAATCAGTGGAGTCCTTTGTTTGTCTTTCGCCCATATTGGGACTCTCATTATGTATATGAAATTAAAAATTTCGGACATACTCCAACTATCCTGATGTTATTGCGCTGTGATCTAGACTCTAAATCCTCACATTTATTTTCTAGCTTGGTTACACAGTCTGTGAGGTACTTAATTGCAGTTTTCATTTCAGTTACCTCATCAGAGCACACAGTGAGTGCGTGCCCCATCTCCCCGACTGTACATTTTAGTTTGGTCATGGTGACGTCAGTAGCAGCTTTATCGTTCGCCAGCTGTCTTCACCGCCTGCAAGTCAAGCTTGATAGTCGATAAAGTCTCATTAAGAGCATCCTGAAGTTCCTTTTTACAGATTTCAGCAATGTGATTCCTCAACGAGGCCAGTATCTCCAGCTTGAGGGCAGTGGTATCAGGAATGGCCTGCGCTGGCTTTGGCCGACGCTGGAGGACCATCTGGACCCGTGGTCGAAGTTTGCAAACAGGGCCATAAATGTGTCTGAATGGTGCTATGGGTTTTGTAGATCTTCCTAGCCATTTCACAAAGTCCAAAATAACAGTTCCAAATTAAAATCACTGCAGAGTAACTTAAGGCTACAGTTGTTACAAAAAAGCGCAAATAAATTATAATTATATTTGAAATTGGCAGGAGCGTCTAAACTCACGTCCTACTCCATTAAAGCTCAGCAGCGCCCTCATCAATGTAGATTTCTAAAAGAAATCTAGTGTTCATACATTGTTCTCTAATTTTGATCTCAAGTGTACACAAACAAATTTTTGAAATAGTTGATCATTTATCATGATGGAATGCTTTCCAACACAAGATATTTTTTATTTTAAAATTAGTTTCTGAATGTTATTGGATCTTGATACACTCACCAGGTTTGTGTGCTTTCGGCATTGCCATGTTTGTGACCTGGCTGGCATCCTGTGGTTTGGGTGGAGAAGCAGTGAAGCGGCAGATTCCTGACTCAGATGGTGTGCTGGATGTCATGCTGTCTGTATAATCATTGGTGCCAGCTGTCATCTGTTCAGAGGATGTGTCAGAGATGAAACACTCAGTGATGGTAAACTTGGCATGGCGAAGCTGCTCTTCCATCTTGGCATGCTCATAAGCACGAGCAAGTTCTTCATAAGTGGAGGAAGCACTCTCTGTAGATACCATGCTACTTCTGGCACGGTCTAAATAAAAAATAGACATCATTATTAAATTGTTCAGAACTGGTGGCTGTTACAAGCAAGCTTATGAAAGCGGTGCTCATTTGAGTAAGCCTCGCTTGAGTCCAACATTTCATTTCCGTCTAGATCCGAATTACTGATGCAACCTATTCCAGCAAATTCAAGTCAGGAGTTTGTAATTCATGTTCATGTGCATGTACACATTATTTAAACTGCCTCAGTAAAATTTGTTTTCGAAATGACAATATAAATTTAGAAAGATCCAAAGCAATAGGCTGTTTTTGTTTCTCCTGCTGAACAGATTTACTTATACATGTTTATAATTAGGGACATATGCCCAGCAATAGATTGGCACCCTGGGCGTCCTGGGTGAGTCTGTCCAGCGCCCGAAAAGTTCTCCCCTGGATGGGCATGGGGAACCCCCCGCGACCCCCCGCGAAGATAATGAATGAATGAATATATATATATATATATATATATATATATATATATATATATATATATATATATATACTTTATAATGAAGACATAATTACAAGAAACGGCAACACCAGCTTGGCACCAACTTATAAAGCAAATCCAAGACTAGGAAAATTTTTTAACTGACAGTTTGTTATGGTACTATATGGTCCAGGTAATTGTTGCACTCAAAAACCAGGCAGCGGGTAGCATGTACAGAATTTTTCTTATACAGCACATAAAAACACACGGCAGCAAACAAAAGTATCTGTACTTAATTTGAGGCTCTCTCACAGAGGAGAGAGCAGGGCATATATAACACAAAACAGTTCAAATAAGTTCAAGTAATCTATAGTGCTTTTTAAAATAGTACATTGTCATAAAGCAGCTTTACAGTGTTATAAGCCTTTGAACCCCAAAAGAGCAAGCCGAAGTGGCAATGACAAGGAAAAAACTCCCTGTTATGTTGTTATTTTAAGGTCCTTGGGAGGACCAAGTCTCAGTGGGGGACTCCCAAGGACAATAATTCAAATGCGGCACTATATTGAATAAATAAATGACATGTTGCAATAATGTTTGAGTGCCTATATTGGCTCAAACAGATCTCGTTTTTGTATCTGACACATCCACACAAAGCCCCAGAAACCTAGAGGAGTATGACGACCAATCTTTGTGCTCAGAGCAAGTGTCAACGATAATGAGATCTGAAACTAGGTGTAAATAAAACCACTGTTATATTCACATGTGGCTATAATGTTGGCTGAAACAGATTGACACATTGTCACATTATAGCCGCCAAGTTTATAGTGTATTAATGAATCTGAACATACTTGGTACAGTACAATTAATGGGTGCTGTGATTAAACATTACTACTCTAATAGTCAAATTTTGATGCCGATAAAGTTAGGGCATTTCCATAAAATGACCCTTTTAAATACTACTTTGAATAATTTAATGAGACCACTGCTTTTTTTTATAAGATAAGGAAAATATTTAGAAAATCACGCTCACCACTATTCCAGTAGAATTGGTTTCAAATGTACCTTATAACCTCTGTAATGGATCATTCAAAAATTGTACATCAGCTGAAATTAATAGTCAGGTTGGGAGTGCTAGGCCACTCCCCCCTATCTTCCTAGTTTCGGACTACACTTAAGGTGCGAATGCACCCTGAGTCAGCAGGCCAGCATTGTGTGTGTGTATACGTATTTATGTATACATGGATGTTACGTCGGGTGTCTCGCTACTTTGGTTGCTTTTTGTTATAGTTTGCTCCCGGCACGTCGCGCTGTGCCTTCAGCGGCATTCCCGCTGTTTTCAGCAATAAATTTCCTCTTCGTTTGCTTACCTGGTCGCCTGGCTCACTTCACCGCACCGCGCTGCGCCGCCATCGGACGGACTGCGCCGCCCGATCGTAACAGAAATGCTGGCCTCCCCACCCCACGAAGTCCAGGAATTCCCGGCTGGGTAAGCGCCTCTATTTTTTCTTTGTTGTGGTTCCCGCTGTCGCGTATCCCATCTCGCGTTCTGTCCCAGCAGTTGGGTTTGTTAGCCGCAGCATTCGGCTACTGTAGCCCGGCGCTAGCCCCACTAATAGCCATCGCTTTGGCTGCAGCATTGGCTGCACTAGCTCGGCGCTAGCCTCGCCAGTAGTCACTTCTTCGGCTGCAGCATCCCGGCTACTTTAGCCCAGCGCTAGCCCCGCCATTAGCCGCATATTTTTGGCTGCAGCACCGGCTGTATTAACTCGGCGCTAGCCCGGCCATTAGCCGCATTTTACGGCTGCAGCATTGGCTGCATTAATTCGGCGCTAGCCCCGCCATTAGCCTAGTCCCCGGCTGCAGCATCCCGGCTATTTTAGCCCGGCGCTAGCCCCGCCAATAGCCGTTCCCCCGGCTGCAGCAATCGACTACTTTAGCTTGACGCTAGCCCTGCCATCTAGTTTTTGCTGCAGTATGGCGAGATCATGCTCCGTGAGCAATTCCTCGCTGCCAGTAGTCTGCCTCACAGACGCCGGACCAGGATTCCGCCCTGCGAGCTGCCCTGTGCTGGCAGCGAGCCTCTGCGCGAGCCGCAGCGTGAGCCACCCGGACCCGCCGATCACCCGCTCCGCGAGCTATTCCTTGCCGCCAGGAGTCCGCCTCGCAAACACCGGACCGAGGTTCCGCCCTGCGAGCTCCCCCGCGCAGTCAGCGAACCGCTGCGCGAGCCGCGGCACAGTTTGCGGGTTGGGACGTTGTCCTGCGTCCCGCTGCGCACCGATCGCGAGCCTCCGCAGGCAGTCAGCGAGCCACTGCATGCCGTCTGCGAGCTGCTCCGCCCGGCTATTGAGCCGTGTCGCGCCGCCGCTCGCCGTTCGCCGTCAGCGAGAGCAGGTCGTCCCGCTCCGCCGGTAATCCGCCCCGTAAGCAGCCACGCACCGTCAGTGTTCCGCCGCGTCCCACGAGCGTTTCCTCGCTCGACATCCGTAAGCAGTCGTTCCGCCGCTGGTCGTCGGTAGGCCGCTCCGCGAGCCGTCCCGCTCAGACTGTGGTCCGTCCTGGGAGTCGCCGCGCGTCACGAGCTTTCCGCCGCTCTCCGTCGGCGATCCGCCGCACTCTGTTGGCGCTCCGCCGCGCTCCGTCGGCGATCCACCGTGCTCCGTCGGCGATCCGCCCCCTGATTCGTACCCTGCCGTCAGCGATCCACGCCGCATCTCGCAGGGTTCGAGGCATCGAGCCAGGCAACGGTTGCTGGCCTGTGTCGGTCGCGTCCAGTCCCGAGCCGTCCGGGTTCCGTTTAGGGTGCGTTCGGTGCTCGGTTCCCGCCTCGTTAGACCAGGACTGTATTGTATGCGGTGGTGCTGTGGTACTGGTTCTCTCCTTCTGTGTCCAGGTGGCGGAGAGGAGGGAGACTGGGAGTCTAGGCGTGGTGACCAGCGCATCACCTAGGGTGCAGTCCAGTGGTCCGAGGAGGAGGCTTGGGCCGCCGGTCCCTGAGCCCGCGTTAGTCCCTCCGGTCCCTGAGCCCACGTTAGTCCCTCCGGTCCCTGAGCCTGCGTTAGTCCCTCCGGTCCCTGAGCCCGCGTTAGTCCCTCTGGTCCCTGAGCCCACGTTACTCCCTCCGGTCCCTGAGCCCGTGTTGTGCTCTCCCGCACCGGAGTCCGCGTTGTGCTCTCCCGCACCGGAGTCCGCGTGGTGTTCTCCCGCACCGGAGTCCACGTTGTGCTCTCCCGCACCGGAGTCCGCGTTGTGCTCTCCTGCACCGGAGTCCGCGTTGTGCTCTCCTGCGCCTGGGTCCGCAGGTATCACCATCAAAGTGTTCCGTCGCCCTCGCGCTCGCAAAGGGTCTCGCCGCCCACGCGCACTCAAAGGATTGCGCCATCCTCGCGCTCACAAAGGGTTACGGCGTTCCCATACCCTCAAAGGGTCACGTCCCTATCGTGCTCACAAAGGGTCGCGCCCCTCTCACACTCTCAAAGGGTCGGGTCCCTCTCGCGCTCGGTGCTCCCGTATCCTCAAAGGGTCACGTCGCCCACATGCTCACAAAGGGTTACGGCGTCCCCTTAACCTCAAGGGGTCACGTCACCATCAGGCTCACAAAGGGCCATGGCGCCGCCGTACTCACAAGGGGTTGCTTGTCCCCACAGCCTCAAGAGGTCACGTCACCCTCGCGCCCTCAAGGGGTCACGTCGTCTCTGCTTCCACAAAGGGGTCACGTAGCCCTCGCACTCGTCGAGGGTCACGATGCCCCCACGTCCTCAAAGGGTCACGTTGCCCTCGTGCTCACAAGGGGTCACGACGCCCTCGCCCTCACAAGGCGCCGCTGCGCTCATAAAGAGTCATGTCGCTCCCGCACACTCTAGGGGTCTCACCGCCATCCTTGGGCGTTTAGGGCTCTGTTAGTCCGCGCCGACTTCGCGCCGTCCTCGGGCCTCGCGTCCCAACAGGGACCCGAGGGGCTGTTATTTTTTTCCCCTTTCTTTTTTCCCCCCCGGTAGTTTTGGGGGGGCGATATGTCAGGTTGGTAGTGCTAGGCCACTCCCCCCTGTCTTCCTATATTCGGGTTTTTGCCGTTTAGGGCTCCCGTAGGTAGGGCACATCCCCTTGAGCTGGGCTTGGGTCCTACCTGATCACATGTGGCCTGCTGACTACACTCAAGGTGCGCATGCGCCCTGAGTCAGCAGGCCAGCATTGTGTCTCACTACGTTACGTCGGGTACGCTACTTTGGTTCCTTTTTGGCCCGGCACGTCCTGCTGTGCCTTCAGCGGCGTTCCCGCTGTTTTCAGCAATAAATTTCCTCTTTGTTTGCTTACCTTGTCACCTGGCTCGCTTCTTGGAACCACACCGCACTGCGCCGCCATCGGACGGACTGCTCTGCCCGATCGTAACATTAATGTACAATATCAAAAAATTGAATCCGCTGTAATAACTGTAACTTAATTACAAAACAAGGTGATAATCATTTAAAAAAAACTGTCTCTTGATTACTTTTAGTTCTCTAGTGTAGGAAATCCCACAAATGACCCATACATACCAAATATCACTAACCCATACATACAAAGAGCACTTAGTTAGCCCAATGTAGTATACCCAATGCAATTGTATCACAGATGATGGTCAAAATAAGAAAAAGCTATTTAACAGACAAGCAAAAGACACTGCTTTTTAATCAGCTCAGCAACATTTTACAGAGAAGTGGCTGAACCATTAAACCATTTTTAATTAGAGGGCTTAAAAAAGCCCTCCATTGTTATTCTTGATATTCTTATTAGAGGGCTTGAAAAAGCGTTATGTAGGTAATTAAGACATGACCTGTGCTATTTATTTTTGTAGTTTGTGATATTTATATTTTTTAATAAATTTAAGCTTTAAGAGAAAAATATCCCAATAGGAAATTATTACGGCTGATTTTCAAACTGCTGTAACTCGTCCATATTTTGTGCTAAGGCCACAAAACTCCAGAGGCTTGGACCCAGGGTAAATATAGAAAAAATTACAAACAGATTGCACTTTTCGCTCACTTTTTATTCCACTTTGAATTTCACTCTATTCATTTCTATGCTGAAGCACCGTGATTTTATGAGATTTTACTATAATATTTTAGTGAGTTATTAATGTTTATTTGGAGTGTGGAAATAGGCAGAAAATCGGCTTTCTCTGCATACAGAGTGATTGTAAGGGGGGCTTTCTCTGAGACAAGCATGCTCACACACACACACCCAACATCCAATCAGAATTAGGGGCGTGGCCACATGACATCAAAGGAGCAGTCTGGTGTGTATTTCAGCTCACACAGTTCACAGAAGCTATGGAGCATCGGGGCAACTTCTACTTTATACCAGAGTGAGTGATGTATGTTCTCCTAGTGTGAGAGTGTTGTCTCTTTTCAGAGTGAGTGAGCGTTTTCCCAATATAAGTACTGTGTCTGTTTCCAGCGTATGTAAATTTAAGTGTTTCCTCAGAGTTTTGGAAACTGTGAGCTAACCTAGCATGCGTGAAGCTGAATGCGAACCTGGTGTGAGTGATGCTGTGTGCCAAGCCAGTGTGTATAAAGCTGTGAGGGAAACCATCCTCTGCTTGGCTAAGTGCGAACCTGACAAGATAGCTATTAAGTGGGAGTTAGAGCTCATTGTTTGCTCTTTGGGTTCCTTACTGCACATTTCTAGCACTTTCAGGTTATTTAAGCACATCTTTAGCACAGCCTGATTTTCAGAGTGTATTCCCACTGCTGTCTGCTAGGTACAACTCATCCCTGGCATGCTCAGCAATGATCTCTATGATTTCAAAATGTGGCTTCCACAGTGACAAACCAAACCAGAGAACAGATTTAGTGACACCAAAGTACATATTTTACATCACCAAAGCAAATGAGAATATGGCTTCTACGCTGCCAAGGTAAAGCTTTCATGGCTCCAAACAGGAGCATGGGCTCCAGACCACCTAGCCAAAATTTGGCATTCATGTTGCCTAGCCAGAGTACAGTCAAGCCAGAGTTTGGACTTCATGCCGCCAAGCCAGAACATTTAGTCATTTACATTTAGTCATTTAGCAGACGCTTTTATCCAAAGCGACTTACAAATGAGAACACCACAAGTCAGAAGCCATGGAGAAAACCAACTACTGTAAATTCATCAAACCTGATTGTTATTCGAAGCTGCGCCCCCCCCCCTCCCTTTTTTTTAAAATGTTTTTTATTTTTATTTTTATTTTTATTATTTTTTTATTTTTTTACAACAGGTATTTGTTAAAGAGATGCGTCTTAAGTAGTTTCTTAAAACTGTTTAGTGATTCTGCCTTACGGACAGAGTTGGGAAGATCGTTCCACCATTTTGCAGTGGTGAACGCCACAGAGTGAGAATTAGCTCCTCGGTGAGGTGGAATCGCCAGGCGGCAATCATCACTGGAGCAAAGTGAACGAGTCCGAGTGTATTTTGAAAAGATAGAGTGAAGGTAGGAGGGGGAAGATCCAGAAATGGTACTGTATGCCAGAGTCAGTGACTTGTACTGAATGCGAGCAGCTACAGGAAGCCAATGGAGGGAAGTGAGTAATGGAGTGACATGAGTTCGCGTGGGCTGGTTAAACACAAGTCGGGCTGCAGAGTTTTGAATTAGTTGAAGAGGTCTGATTGTGGAAGCTGGGATACCGGCAAGTAGTGCATTACAATAATCAAGCTGGGATAAGACTAGGGCTTGAACAAGCAGTTGGGTAGCATGTTCAGTCAAAAAGGGTCTGATCTTCCTTATGTTGTAAAGAAGGAATCTACAAGAACGGGCGGTTTTGATAATATGATCAGAGAGTTTAAGGTGGGAGTCTATTGTGAACCCGAGGTTCCGGACCGAATCGGATAGGGAGATTGTGGAGCCATCAATTTGGAAGGTCAGGTTGTGATGGATTGAGGGTTTAGCTGGGATAATGAGAAGCTCTGTTTTTTCTAAGTTTAATTTGAGATGACGGGCCTTCATCCAGACAGATATGTCGGTGAGGTACGCAGATACCCGGATGAAGTTGAGTGTCATCAGCATAGCAGTGGTAAGAGAAACCATGCGCCTGGATGACTGTGCTCAGTGATGTCATGTAAAGTGAGAAGAGGAGAGGAGCAAGTACAGAGCCCTGAGGCACACCAGTGCGTACTTGGTGAGAGTTAGAGATCTCCCCATTCCATGACACTTTGAAGGTCCTTCCTGTGAGATAGGATCGAAACCATTCAAGTGTCGTACAAGAAAGGCCTAATTCAGCTAGAGTGGACAGTAGAATCTGATGATTTACTGTATCAAAAGCTGCAGAAAGGTCTAACAAAATGAGGACCGAGGATTGAGATTTGGCTTTGGCAGATTTAAGTGAGTCAATTACAGAGAGCAATGCTGTCTCCGTGGAGTGACCACATCTAAAACCGGATTGACTGGGATCAAGGAGATTATTCTGATTAAGAAATTTGGAGACCTGTGTGGATACCACCCGTTCAAGTGTTTTAGACAGGAAAGGTAAAAGAGAAACAGGTCTGTAGCTTTCGACCAAATTTGGGTTGAGCGTAGGTTTTTTGAGTAGGGGTTGGCCTGTTTAAAACAATTTGGAAAAGTCCCTGACGTGATAGAGGAGTTAACGATGTGTGTGAGGAGGAGGCAATGGATTGAAGAAGGTGGGATGGGATGGAATCAAGGGGGCAAGTAGTTGGGTTACTGGCAAGAAGAATTTTGCAGATGTCAGATTCTGTGAAAGGGGAGAAGGAGGAGAGGGTTGGATGGCTGGATGGGTGAGATGTAGTGTTGTGGAAATGGTGAGTATGAAAGAGAAGAGAAGTACGTTGCTTCCGAAGCGTCTCCGTGAGCCAGGGACTGGACGGAGAACTATGTGTTTTCCTGGTACGTTGCTTCCGAAGCGTCTCCGTGAGCCAGGGACTGGACGGAGAACTATGTGTTTTCCTGGTGAATTTTGGACAGACCTGATCAAGACATGAAGCCAAGGTGGAGCAGAATGTGCTTGATGCAGTGTTGGTGTCAAGGGTTAAGAAGTTACTGATGCTAGGAAGGGCATCTGTAACCAAGTCGGCAAAGAGTGTGTTAGAGAGAGCACTAAGATTGTGACGTACCTGAGATGTTTTACTGATGATCACGGGAGAAGGTGGAAGAGAGACAGAGAACTGTATGAAGAAGTGGTCTGATTCATGAAGTGGAGTGATGTGTATGTCAGAAGAGAGACATGAGCGCGTCATGATGAGGTCGAGCTGGTTACCAGCCCGGTGGGTAGCTGAGGTGCGGAGTAGATGGAGGTCCAGGCTGGAGATGAGATCGAGAAACTCAGCGGCGTACGGTCGGTCTAAGTGAATGTTGAAATCGCCGAGGACAACAAGAGGACAACCATCATCTGGGAGAGATGATAATAACATATCAAATTCCTCGACGAAGTTATCTAGTTGACCTGGAGGACGATAGATGACAAGAAAATTACATTTAACCGGTTCAGTGATTGTCAGTGCATGGAATTCGAATGAGAGAGTGTTTGATGAAAGTGTAAGAGGAGAGAATTTCCATTTGTGGGTTATAAGCAAACCTGTGCCACCTCCTCTTTTGCCAATACGAGGAGAGTGAAAGAAGTGGAAATTAGTTGAAAGGGCAGCTGGTGTCGCGGAATTCTCCGGACGAATCCACGTCTCGGTGGGGGCTAAAACCTGAAGACCAGCATGAGCCGCAAAAGCAGAAAACGATCTTTGTGCTGCATATCCAAAATATGTCAAAATTATGTGTGTGTATGCAAACATGTGCATTAGACTAGAGTTTAGCGGCACCAGTAAGGCAATGGCATCTCACAAATCAGAAAATTAATGTGGGTCTGAGAGACCGATAAAAGTATTGGATTTATGTGAAAAAACTCAATCTCTGTTCTTTGAGTGTCTGACCTGGGTGTGCACTCAAACCTAAACTCAATAATTTTGCATTCACAATAAATGTTATATTTTCACTGAACAGTACAGTATAACATGCAGTTTAGGACATGATGACAGCGTGTCTGAAGTATATTGGTTAACATTATGGTTTAAGTTTTTGTCATTTGTCAGAATGGTTGAAAATAATGAGGTTGTAAAACAGGAAATACCCCAGCTAACCAAAATATTGTCATTACGTCCGTCCAACATAATTTGCTGACCAAAGTTTCATCTCTGCGACATGATTATGTTGACGTGACATACGGAAAAGTGAAATTCTTGGATCCATTATGGCGACATAATAGTCTAATAGTCGACAGTTGTTAATCGGTACATAACTTTGCTGTTTAATTTGCTGTCCGGCAACATAACCACAACGTACTTTAGATTATGGGCGGCGTGCGGCCGCTGGACTTCGGGCAGGGCGGCATGCGGCCCCTGCTGCTCGGGCTGGGCGGCGTGCGGCCCCTGGACCTCGGGCTGGGCGGCGTGCGGCCCCTGGACCTCGGGCTAGGCGGCGTGCGGCCTCTGGACCTCGGGCTGGGCGGCGTGCGGCCCCTGGACCTCGGGCTGGTCAGCGTGCGGCCCCTTGACCTTGGGCTGGGCGGCGTGACGCCCCTGGACTTCGGGCTGGGCGGCGTGACGCCCCTGGACTTCGGGCTGGGCGGCGTGACGCCCCTGGACTTCGGGCTGGGCGGCGTGACGCCCACGTCGGACAAGGAGTGGGCCATGCCCTCTGGCTGCGTGGTCCGGTGGACGCCCAGGTCAGGCGAGGAGTTGGCCACGCTCTCTGGCTGCGTGGCGAGGCGGATGCCCCCTGGCTGCATGGCGAGGCGGATGCCCCCTGGCTGCGTGGCATTCGCTGGACTTCGGGCAGGGCGCCGTGCCGCCCCTGCTGCTCGGGCCGGGCGGCGTGCGGCCCCTGCTGCTCGGGCTGGGCGGCGTGCGGCCCCCGCTGCTCGGGCTGGGCGGCGTGCGGCCCCCGCTGCTCGGGCTGGACGGCGTGCGGCCCCCGCTGCTCGGGCTGGGCGGCGTGCGGCCCCTGGACCTCGGGCTGGGCGGCGTGCGGCCCCTGGACCTCGGGCTGGGTGGCGTGCGGCCCCTTGACTTCGGGCTGGGCGGCGTGAAGCCCCTGGACTTCGGGCTGGGCGGCGTGACACCCCTGGACTTCGGACTGGGCGGCGTGATGCCCCTGGACTTCGGGCTGGGCGGCATGCGGCGCATGGACCACCACAGGTGTGCCAGCTCGCGGGTGTGTGGCAGGACTGCCCGCTGGCTGGACCTTGGCGGGAACGCACGCAGGAGGGGCCTCAGCGGATTCATACGCTGGCTGGACCTCGGTGGGTTCGCACACTGGCAGGACCTTGGCGGGCACGCATGCTGGCAGGACCTTGGCGGGCATGCATGCTGGAAGGACCTTGGCAGGCACGCATGCTGGCTGGACCTTGGTGGGCACGCATGCTGGCTGGACCTCGACGGGCACGCATGCTGGGTGGACCTCGGCGGGTTCGCACACTGGCAGGACCTTGGCGGGCATGCAATCCTGCACATAGTACAAATACACCCCCACCGCAATGCCCAAACACAAAGACACGGACATATCTGACACGGGGAAGACGGACTGGACACACGAGACTGGACACACGGTTCACACTGAGAATTTCACTGATTCGTTGACGGTGCTCAGCGCGCGCGCTAAAAGACTTACCGCGACGTGTATGCCTTTAGTTATAGGTATTATAATAGGTGTTATATATCAGGTATTATACAAGCTTTCATAATAAAATGCTTGTTGACATGTGCCCGTAAGTACAGCGCGCGCATTCTGCCATCATATACTACTGTGGAAACATTATAAAAACACTAAAATCATTTCTCAAAACTGACTGTTCCATTAGCGCATAATTCATTCTAAAAGTAAACGCTTTTACTCTGTCGTGCGTTCGTAAGTTACAAAAACTTTAGATAAAGGGGGTTGGGAATTTCTCTAGCGGCGCTCCGGCTCATTTGTGTAACAATGGACACTAAGTGGTGCACTGCAGGGGAGCGGGGGATTTGCGCGCACACACGCACGATGACAATTTTCGTGGTTCCAGGGAAACCAGTGTTAAATGCAATTATAATTTATATTATCAAATCAAAATAAGTGATAAATTTATGCAGTCTACAATTTGTCAAACAATACCAAAGATTACATATACAATATATGCAGTGAGTAAACCTTTAATTATGTGCTAATATATAATTCATTTAGGTAAAGGAAATACTTTTTTTTATAATTTATTTGCATTGTGAAAAACTGTAAGTAAAACAATATTCATGTTTTTAAAAACCTGAACCTGAAGCACAATATGCTCTTTTTTAAGGCTAGGGATTTAGTTGAATGCTCTCTCCACTAAATACAATTTTTTATTTAAAACTTTTAGTAGAAGAAACCTTTTAAGACATTTATATGGTACCGTTATGCTCATGAAATTATGGCAGTATAGTAGACCTGAGGTTTGCAGATCTAAACAGGATAATACAGCATGGTGCAAGGGTCTTGATTAGAAATTAAAAGATTTGGACATAAAAATGATGTAAAAGCAGTTAAAATTTAAGGGACAAATTTTAGGTCAAATTTTTCCTTTTGGCAATAATAATCCTATGTACAAGGCAATATACAATGCTTTACACTTAACAGGTAGCCTATAGGACAACGCAATTAAAATGACAGATTTCTTTTCAGATGTTTACTCTCCACATGATATTACAGTTATTATTATAGATTATTATTCCAACCTTTATACAGCACTCACATCACAGAAATATTCTAATTATGATTAAAGAGTCTGAGTTAGTCATGGTTTCAGGTTGTTATTTTGGCCCATCAGAAGTGCAAGTGGCGTCTCATCCCTCGTGGTTCCACCTGTGACATCATCCCTACTGCCAGTGGCTGAGCCAGATGGCATACGCCGGCGGATTTCTTAACTTAGATTTTTTTTTTGGAATAGCCCAGAAGCAAATTTTACACACGAAAGAGACTTCAGGACCTAGGATAGAACGAGCTGGCACTGCTGATGGCTTACTGGGCCGAGACGAACATATGATGCTCTCAATGCTCTTCACTGCTACTAAGCTCGATGCTCACACGGTTAAGTCATCACTTCGTCCTACTTTGGTCTTTACACCACGTTTCTCATCTGCAGATGTTGAGATTCTGATGCAGGTGGAATCCATTCTCCTGTCGACCAGCGAGAGGCACTGGCGCAGTTAGGGAAGCTTATGTCTGTATCGTGAAGATCACGACCACCAATGTGTCCCAGTTGCCCCTGGGTGTGGTCCAGCAAACACTGTTAAGGTTATTATGTCAGCAGTGTTGGTTAATAATTTCCATGCCCCTGTCTGACAGCAGAAATCCTGCGAGCTTAGCCAAATCTGATTGCCTGGAGAATAAGTGGAAACTGCACTCCAGCGCCGATCAGCGAAAGACTTATTGCACTGCAAAACCTTATTGATCTGCTGGTGAACCTGTCCCCAAGCCCAATCATTGTGCTTAAACAATTCGTCCACTACAGGTGAGTCGGAGGGTTCGGGGTCCCAGAGTACAAACTGCAGGTGGTAGTCCAGAACAGACTGAAAAGGAGTCATACCTGTAGATGAGTGGCTTAAGAAGTTCTGAGCGATCTCATACCTAGGAACAGGGTAAATATGTAGTGGCTTGAGTTTGCCAGCAGGGAGCGTCTTAGGGGCCTTGTAAGGAGCACATATGGAACAAGACTTAACAAGGTACTGAATATCTGATTTTAAAGTGTCCCACCAATACTTGCGATAAAGCAGATGTATTAATGCGAGCCACCCAGAGGGGGGGCAGAACATAGGGACGAATGTGCCCAAGTAATAAGTTTGGTATGAAATGGACCCGGCACAAACAAGAGTTTAAGAAGGTTATCCAGAAAGTGTAGGCTTACCAACTCCATAAGTTCTACATCAAACTCCCAGTGCAACGAACCGATGAAACAGCATGCTAGAAGAATGGTTGTGTTGGTAGCTGGATCTATCTCCTGACTGGTGTGTGTTAATATGTGCATTCCCTGGATGTAACATAGTAACTTTAATTAGTTTTAATGTGTATGCTATAAAATTCTGTGCATATGTGGACTAGTTATATAATGTTTAATTAAGCATTAGATGGTCAACCAGATTATGATGGACTTATATTTTTTGTGTGAATATTTAAAATATGTGCCTTATGAGATGTGGCCTTAATATTAATATTTCCTAAAAGGATAAGCTTCCCATATATCATAATTTGAACCTATGAACATTTTTAATGCTTTGGCAAAGTCGTATTATTATTTAAATACTTTTTAATAAAACTTGAAATCTTGAAAGCTCATTTGCATCATGCATGTGTCACAAATGCTCCCTCTAGCAGCACTTCTGCTACACCTGGTGGTGGTTCTGTGGGCGGTCTCACGCAGACTTGGTATCGCGCCTGGTCACCGGAATTCTGATTCCAGTTTCCAGTTTTTGGCTCCCTCTTCCTTCTACATCAGCCCTTCCTTTGTCCGTGTTTGTCGCATTGGTTCTTGTTACCTGACTCTCCATTGTGTTATTCCGGTTTCAGGATTAAGCGCTCTGCAGAATCGTTTGCTCTCCATCTTGACAGTGTCGGCAGTTGTCTTCATCGCGGGTTACGCTGTTCTACTGCCGTCTGCCAGCTCGCCTCCTTTTTGTGTTTTGTTTCACTTTATATATTTTGGAGGTCGCATTTTGTTCATTACATATCGTTTTTGCATTGAATGTTGGAGTACGTTCGTTTGTTTACTACGCACTCACCGTACGTATCCGGTACATCATCCTTGCCTCTTCCAGTGGTAGAACCAGAACGTTACGATGGAGATCCAGAGGTATGTGAGCTATTTCTTCTTCAATGCTCTTTTTACTTTGACAATCGTTCCCCGGCTACGGATGAACAGAAGATTTTCTTCATCATTTCTCGTTTACGTGACCGGGCTGGTAACTGGGGATCGGCTCTCTGGAATGCTCTCACAGCCAAATCGAGTAACTTCCAGCTATTTATGGAACGTTTTCGTAGTACGTTTTTTCTCCCGCGTAAGGAACGTGCGGTGGGGGATCTACTATTTGAACTTAAGCAAGGTACCAGATCCATCGCCTATTATGCGCTGGAGTTTCAGACTCTTGCGGCTCATAGCGGCTGGAATAAGCCGGCCCTCCTGGTAGCTTACCACTCAGGATTAAGGAAGGAGCTTGCGGCGGAGCTACTTTTTAAGGACGAGAGCATGTCCCTCTACGAATTTATCACCACCATGATTCGTTTGGATCAGCTCTGGCAATCTGAAAAGACTTTGCCCTCGCCTCCGCGCACCACGGCCTCACCTGCCACTTCCTCGTTGGATCTGGAGATCCCGATGCAGGTGGAATCTATTAGGCTGTCTGCCAGCGAGAGTAGTCGTCGCATCCGTGGATGCTTATGTTTATATTGTGATGGAAGTGATCATTTGTTGGACTAATGTCCCACGTGTCCCTCCACTAGGGGTCGTGGTTCGGCTACTAGGCTGAGAGCCATTACATCGTCACAGGATTCTGTTGTGGTAAGCATGTTCCAAATGCAACAACCGTTTTTACTGCCTGCTAGGCTTACTTTCTTGAACAAATGTATTTCTACGACGACATTACTGGACTCTGGGGCTGAGGGTAATTTTCTGGATTCTTCATTTGCTGTTAAGTTGGGTATTCCTAAAACTAAACTTGCACAGTCCATTTGGGTTAGTTCTGCTGATGGTCGCCCTCTGCACCCTGGTGCCATTTCACATTCTAATTTTTCTTGTCACCTGTCAGTTAGTGCTCTTCACACAGATGATCTCACATTCCTCCTTATTTCATCTCATTTCCCTCTCATTTTAGGGTTGCCTTGGCTTCAGCGGCACGACCCAGCCATCTCCTGGGATTCTCGGGATATTAACAATTGGTCGCCATATTTTTCTTACTGTGATAAAAGAGCATCTGCTTGAAGGTTATGATGACCAGTGCTATAGGAGGTGACCAACTGTTAGCCTTTTGGTCTTACCAATGCTCCTGGTATTTTCAAGGCATTTATTAATGAGGTCTTAGGGGATTTTTTAGAGGAGTTTGTCCTGGTCTATCTCGATGACATACTTATCTTCTCGTCTGACCTTACCATGCATCGCCATCATGTTCTCACCATCCTTCGGCGTCTGCTACAAAATCAGCTTATGGTGCTGATAAGTGCGAGTTCCACCAAGAACAGATATCATTTTTGGGCTACATTTTTTCCGCCAAGGGATTACAGATGGACCCTAGTAATGTCCATGCCGTGGTGGACTGGCCAGTACCTACTACAGTCAGTTCATTACAGCATTTCTTGGGGTTTGCTAATTTTTATCGCAAATATATTCACGGTTTCAGTTCCTTGGCCTTGCCTCTCACCAATCTTTTGCAGGGTAAATCCAAGATCCTCCACTGGAACCAGGAGGCAGATCAGGCATTCGCTGACCCCAAGGCCCTGTATTGGCTCATCCGGATCCTGATTCTCGTTTTTGAGTTCTCTCTCAATGACCGGAGTCATCTTCCCGTCGTCATCCGGTGGCTTTCCTTTCCAGGAAATTGTCTCAGACTGAGTGCAATTATAGTATTGGGGACAGGGAGTTGTTAGCTATTAAAATTGCTCTGGAGGAGTGGCGGCATTCGTTAATGGGGTCCAACCACCTCTTTGTGATCATAACTGATCACAAAAATCTTGAATATCTTAAGGGGGCTAAACGCCTTGATGCCCGTCAGTCTCGCTGGTCTTTGTTTTTCAATAATTTTCATTTTACCATCTCCAAAAGGGCTGGTCATCATAACCTTCAAGCAAATGCTCTTTCACGACTGCATCTGGGTCATGGTAGCAGGGGAGGAGGAGTCGATTCTTCCTGCGAGATGTTTCCTGAATACCATACATTGGGAGTTTGACCATGAGATCGAGAGGGCCTTACAGGGTTGTCCAGCTCCTTCCCACTGCCCATCTGGATTATTGTTTGTATCTTTGCCTTACCGTACTCGTTTGATCACCTGGGCTCATTCTCTATTGTGTGCAGGACATCCTGGGGTAGATCGGACTATCCAGCTACTTTACTGTAAATACTGGTGGGAATCTTTAAACTCTGATGTTCAGCATGTTGTTTCCTCCTGTTCTATTTGTGCAGCTTGCAAGACCCCTATGGTGTTACACGCTGAAAAGCTCAATCTCTTGCTTCCTTGGGCTGAGATCGCTCAGAATTCTCTCCGTCATTCCGCCACCGGGTTGACCCCTTTTCAGTGCGTGTTGGGATTTCAACTGCCATTTGTGCTGTGGGATCCAGAACCCTCCAATTCCCCTGACGTTGATGCTTGGTTTAAGCGGAGTGAGATGATATGGGCGCAGGTTCATCAACGCGTTGACCACGTCTTGCGGCGCAATAAGTCCTTTGCGGATTGCCATTGTAGTCAGGCCCCAGTTTATGCGCCTGGGAATTTAGTATGACTCAATTCCTGCGATGTGCCATACAGGTTATCAAGCTTTTGCCCAGATTCCTAGGCCCCTTCAAGGTTCTGCGTCAGATTAACCCGGTATCAGTTAGTGCTACATTCTAAATATTGAGTTCATCCAATCTTCCACACATCCCGCCTGAAACCTTTTGTTGCTGAACCCCTTGATTCTGTTCTACTAGAGGGTATAGTTTTACAGACAGTGTCGGTTCCACCTTTCAGTACCTGGTTGATTGGGAGGGGTTTGGTCCCAAGGAACACAGCTGGGTAGATAGCTCGGATATTTTGGATCCTAAACTTATTGACGATTTTAACACCAGTCATCCCGATAAGCCTGCCCCACGTGGCCGTCATTGAGGTAAGTCTGTTTCCTCTACTCCTCTTTCTCATCCCCCTGCTCTCATAGATTCCGGCTCAGAAATTAATCTTATTCATGAGGGTCTTGTTTCCAAACTGGGTGCATCTTTCAATGAACTCAGTCATCCCCAGAATTTACATGATTATTTCTGGCAATCATGATGAAAACTTGACATTTTTTGTAATCAAATCTCCACAATGGAGTTTCCATGTTCTCCCCGTGTCTGCGTGGGTTTCCTCCGGGTTCTCCGGTTTCCTCCCACAGTCCAAAAACATGGATCAAGTCAATTGAATTCTCCAAATTGCCCCATATAGAGTGTGTATGTGTGAGTGAGTGTGTGCCCAGCGATGGATTGGCGCCCTGTCCTGGGTCTATCTGCCCAGCGCCCGAGATGTTCTCCCCTGGATGGGCATGGGGAACCCCACCGCGACCCTAATAGAGGATGAAGCGGGAGATAATGAATGAATGAATCTTCACAATGCCCCTTAGTTCTTGGTTTCCCCTTGTTGGCACTCCACAATCCCCAGATCAACTGGCAACAGAGTAGGATCACGTCTTGGAGCGAGAATTGTTATGCCCACTGTCTCCGGGCTGCCACTCGATCTCCTTCCACTGTTACCTCACTCTCCATACCATCCAGATAGGTGAATCTATCTGCTATTCCCCAACCATACCATTGTTTTAGGGAGGTCTTTAGCATGATCGAGCCTGTGAACTGCCCCCACACCGACCTTATGACTGTGCTATTGATCTCCTCCCTGGTGCTCCCCTCCCTTCCAGTTGTCTTTTCAATTTGTCCCGTCCTGAAAAAGAGGCCATGGAAAGGTACATTTCTGAGAGTCTCGCTGCCGGTCTTATTCGCCCCTCCTCTTCTTCTTTGGTGGCAGGATTCTTCTTTGTGGAGAAAAAAGACAAGACTCTCCACCCTTGCATTGACTATTGCGGTCTCAAGCAGATCACCGTCCACAACAAATACCCTTTACCCCTCTCCAACTCGGTGTTCGAATCCCTCCAAGGCACCACTATTTTCTCCAAACTCGACTCATGCAATTTCTACCACCTAGTGCGCATCTGCGAAGGAGACGACTGGAATACTGCCTTCAATACACCCTTGGGACATTTCGAATACCTTGTTCTTCCCTTTGGTCTCACCAATGCTCCTGCCTGTTTCCAAGCCCTCGTCAACGATGTCTTGAGAGACTTTCTCGACTGTTTTGTGTTTGTATACCTTGATCACACGCAATGTCTACCACCTAGTGCGCATCCGCTAAGGAGACGAATGGAATACTGCCTTCAATACACCCTTGGAACATTTTGAATACCTTGTTCTTCCCTTTGGTCTCACCAATGCTTCAATCACTTTAATTTCTCTGTAACCTATCGCCTTGGTACACGCAACACTAAACCAGATGCTCTATCCCGACTCCACTCTAGTAAGGGGGATACACCTTCCACTACCGAACTCATTCTGCCAAAATCATTGCCAGCTCAAACTGGTCCATCAGTCCACCCGCCCGGGTCATGGACGGTCAGCCGGCATTCACAGTACGCCAGCTCCTGGACTCTTGTCAATGTGATCGTGGAACCCAGTATCTGGTAGATTGGCAAGGACTATTGTCCTGGGTCCCACGCTCTGCCAAATTGGACACTGCCCTCATTCGTGAGTTCCATCGCAGACACCCTGATAAACCTGGAAGGGTGCCAAGAGGCACCCGTTGAGGGGGGGTACTGTCATAGCCTGCACCTCCTTGTCTCTCTGACACTGCCTACTCATTAACCCTAATTACCCTTGCCTGTAGACAATCTCCTGGCAGCCTACATAAACCACTGGGTTTCTCCTCTCCAGTGCCAAAAAATTGGTTTTCCAAACCACGTTGTGATTAGCATTCCCAGGTCCTCTGTGTATGCCTTGTGTATCTGCAATTAACCATTTGCCTTCTCTCCTCTGTGTCTCCCAGTTGATCCACATTGCTCTCCTGGTCCTTTTTCCTGAACCCATCTTCAAAGCCACACCTTGCTTCATCACTGTCATTGCTACTTCTCATTTTACTGCCATTGCTACTCCTCATTATACTGCCTTTCTGCAAATAAACTCCTTGCATTATATCCTGCATCCGTTTGAATTGTGTTCGAAACCTGGTTCCCATTTACACATCCTACCAACAATATTTGAGAAGACCTTAAGGCCAAAGCTTTGAAGAACAAGTCATGCCAACATGACATAAATAATTAAAACCAACCTATCTGAAAATTCAGGATTTGTATAAAACAATAAATTCAAATCCACCTGACATCCTATAAAAATTTTCATTTTATCATGTCACCAGCTTCTGTTCTTTCAATTTTTGACTAAATATTACAAAAACATGCATATGTGCTACAAACATTTATTGAATTCACCAGCCTTGATTTAGTTGTTAAGTGTTTACCTGTGTCTTGGGAAGGACTGTAGCTGTCACTCTCTTTGTCTACAGAACCAGTGGCACATGGAGTGGGTATCCTCCAGTCTGTGGTAAGTGTATGAGAAGACATAGGCTGATGAGGTCTGTTTAAAGTCCACTGACTGGCATGGCAGCTACGTTTTGCTTGACCAGCTTTAGCGGTATGCTGGGCAATGGTGTCTAAAAGAAAACAGAATAGATGTCTGGCTTGGGATAAAAAAAAATGAATTAATTGCGCATATTCATAAACAAACTTTATGTTGGCTTAGAAGAGCTGTCTGGCCAACAACACGACAAACAGTTGTTGGTAGCATGTTAGTAAGCAGTTTCTAGGCCATTTTAGGCAGTTGTTATGTGGTTTCTAAGACATTCCAAGTTGATTATAAGAAGTTGGCAGGCAGGTACTAAAGTATTGTCTGCAAGAGCCTTTGTAGACATTTGTTGTTTGTGCAAGCTGTGCTAAACACTTTGGGCAATCTGCAGTTTATTCAAACAAAAATGTTATGCTATGTATGGGTAGTTAAATTGCCACAGTAGTTAGTAGTTCGTAGTTTCTATATAAAACACAAATATTAATAAAAAAATATGTAAATAATTGTCATCAAGTAAAATATGTTCTTCTAATCTTCTTATACAGTATGTATTATCAGGCATTGCTAAAGCAAATTCTACATTTTGTCCCGTGTATCCTCTTCTGTCACTCCAAGCAGCCTGCATGTCCTCCCGCACCACTACAACAAACATCACAAATACCAAGGGACAAATTCTTACAAGCACAATTATTGCAATTGTTCAAAAGCCTATGAACACCTTGGGGTAATTGCCTTTAAGCATTAACCTTTAAGCATTAATCAACATTTGATTCTTGTCAAGCCACAAAAAATAATGTAAAAACACTTTTGCGCTACAACTCAGAATAAACATTAGTACTTACTAGTACCAGGTCGTGCATCTGAGACATCTACCAATGGGCCAGTAACCTGGGACATAGACTGGTAGTGAACAGTATGTGTAACGGTGGAGGACTTCTGCTTGGATATTTCCCCAAAATCATCATCTGTCAGTATTTCTGTTGATCGGTCATCTGACACACACACACACACACACACACACACACACACAATCATCATAATAAACATCGTCATTCATTTTCATGTAATATTACAACTAAGCAAGTCTTATAATGAGTCATTGCTTTAAGTGCCAATTTTTGAGAGCACTCACACTTGTTTGAGGGTATACACAACACACTCTGGGGTGAGATTCGGGAACGCTAATAATGTCTTTAAAGACAAAAAATATGTTGCATTAAAATATGGAATGTCTGTTCACATAACAAGCTGGGAGTCAGAGCGAGGTGGGAATGAAACATTAAATCATTAATTTCATTCATTATCTTCATTTCATTCATTTATCTTATATTAGGGTCGCGGGGGGTTCCCCATGCCCATCCAGGGGAGAACGTTTCGGGCGCTGGGCAGATACAGCCAGGACAGAGCGCCAATCTATCGCTGGGCACACACTCACACACAAAGACACACACTATATGGGGCAATTTGGAGAACTCAATTGACTTGATCCATGTTTTTGGACTGTGGGAGGAAACCGGAGAACCCGGAGGAAACCCACGCGGAAACGGGGAGAACATGGAACTCCACCCAGATGGGGATTCGAACCAGGAATCCCTAGTGCTGAGAGGCGAACGTGCTAACCACTAAGCCACCGTGCCGCCCACATTAAATCATGCACTGCAGGTCAAATAATAACTGACATTGAGGCTATGTAACAGGTGCCTAGGGCACCTGTCACCTGTTCTGTCTTTCGTTCCGTTCGTTTGAGTTAATTAACATTCATTGCTCATTAGTTTTGGTAATTAACTCCTTATTGCCATTGGTTTGTTTTGTGCACGTGGTCGGGTGTCTTTTTGTACTTATTTCCATTGTTTCTCGTCATCGGTGCTGGTCGTGTGTTTAATGTCACTAGTCGTTTGTACCTCACGTTTTTTGGTGCACTGCACCTTTAAATAAACCCGTTCTCTGCTACCTGCGTGCCTGGCTCCCTTCAGCGCGTGTAGACGCGGCGGCTCTGCGCTTCCTATGCTCCGAGGTAGACCACCGTGACAGGCTAGGGAACAAGTTTAATAAAATCCCACCTAATCTTGAATTTTTGTACATACATTGCATTATTTCATGATCCTATGGCTATTACATTTGTCTTGTTTGTTGTGGATTTTCATACATGTACTATCACTTTAAGGACAGTTGTATTTTTTTTTAGGTTTTCACTGGAAAGTGTTACATAGAGTGCTAAGTGACTCTAATGCAATGCTTTGTTGATAAAACTTCTATTCTAAGTTAGCCTTGTATTAGCTGAGTTCACTACAAGACATATGCCCAATGCAGTTTTATGTGCATTCCCTGCTGATAGGGCATAGGCCTAGACCTAGGGGTATAGTCATGTATAGTCACTGTGCATATTGTATACAAATAATTATTATTTATTTCACATGCAGGTATGTGGCAATTAGTTGTTTATTATTTTCTAAATATTATTTTTTCTAATTTGTACATTCATGGTATGAATATTATATTGAAGGTATTTTAAAAGCACTTAAATATATGCTATTTATTTAACTAAATATAAAGTCTGCCATTTGCAAACTGAGGTGCCTAGGGATATACTGATGTATATGAGTCTATGAAAAACTGTCTACAAAATATTGTTGATTATTATTTTTTTAATGCAGGAAAAACACAGTAATGTATAAATGTATACAGAAAAAATATTTTTTTAAGTTTGTATTTCAATGAGTGTGTCCCTATACCAATTTACAGGGCCTGTTATGAGGTGTGGAAATCAGCACAACATAAGTTTTAGAATTCAAGTTTGAAAACCAGTTACTCTTTATAGGTTGCCACTTTATGTTGTTCTTATCTTCTCTGTCAGGGTAATTATAAGTAAAAAACAGCCACACAAGTTTCAAACTTCTATGTACATTTTCTGTCTTGGTCCTCCCAAGGTTTCTTCCTTAAATAACAACATAACAGGGATTTTTTTCTTGCCACTGTCGCTTCGGCTTGTTCTTTGGGGGTTTAAAGGCTTTTCATTCTGTAAAGTTGCTTTGTGACAATGTACTGTTGTAAAAAGCGCTATATAAATAAGTAACTTGAACTTGAACTTATGTTCTATGTCTCCAAATGTTAACCTTCGCCACTTCCTTCAGCATTTGCCTCACACATCATTTTCCTGTGCCCAGATGGATGTCACACAGACAACCCTAGTAGCTGATACCCTGACCCAGTATAACTGTTGCCCAGTTATCTAATCTTTCACAGATTTTGCCTCCAGTACAGAATATAATCTAGTGGCTATGCGTGGCTATGATCATGGGGTACGCCATCAGTCTGTTGGTGTTTTGTCAGTTTGCCTGCTTTTGTTTATTTTATTTTTTATTTTTTGTTCTGGAAATTTATCCTTTTGAAGGACTTTATTTGTTCATTAAAGACTAATTGCATCGGACTATTAAATAAGTTGAAGTTCAATTAATTTATTTATATACCGCTTTTTACAATAATACATTGTCACAAAGCAGCTTTACAGTGTTGTAAGCCTTTAAACCCCCAAAGAGCAAGCCAAAGCGACAGTGGCAAGAAAAAAATCCCTGTTATGTTATTTTGAGGGAGAAACCTTGGGATGACCAAGACTCAATGCAGTTTGTGAAGATCAGCATCAAATCCAATAAAATCCAATTAACAGATGCATCTGGTGAAAGATTCAAACAGCTGTGGGTGTGTAAGGTTTTTATATTACTTTAAAGTAATTAAATAAAAAGTAATATAGTAAAGTAAAACTCATGATGAGTTGAATAGTTTAGGGAACAGATAAAATGACTGTTTGATGAACGAGCATGGGAAAGTGTAGGAATATCCGGTTGCAGGGTAAGCGGGGAGATTTGAATAATGTGATAGTCAACAGGGTCATGTCATAAATTCATACCCCTGAAGGAGGCAGAAATCAGGACCAGATGGACAAAAAGGACAACCCACTTAAGGGTCATATACCGAAGCGGGATCTTTGAGAGATCAAGTTCAAGTTATTTATTTATATAGCGCTTTTTACAACAGTACATTGTCACAAAGCAGCTTTACAGAATGAAAAGCCTTTAAAACCCCAAAGAGCAAGCTAAAGCGACAGTGGCAAGAAAAAAACTCACTTTTATGTTGTTATTTAAGGAAGAAACCTTGGGAGGACCAAGACTCATCCTCCTTGAGCGGCCAGGCAACAACAACAATGTGAACCAAAATGGCCTTTAAAGTGAGCTTCAAGCACTTTAATTTTTCCCAACATACTTCAGAAATATGCACTAATGACATTCAATAGATTCAAGATTTAAAGTACCTTTATTTGCATGGCTGTATAATGTAAAATACTGTGAAATAATACAATACTTACACAATAAATTACTATATATATATATATATATATATATATATATATATATATATATATATATATAATCACTCCATAAATGTACAGCTTCAACTTTATTATTCTAGACACTTAAATAATCATCTTACAAGATAAACCCTACCCAATTTCTCCTTCTATCTACCTATGGTAGTAAAATTTAAACCCACCATGAGTTCTCCCAGTTTTACTGTTATAAAGAGGTGTGTTTCTCCTTCACTACATTCCTCTTACCCTAAATGGGTATGCTCTAACTCACCCTTTTATTAGGTGTACCCTTTTATTGAAATGCCCCAGGGGTGAAGTTCAATCTTGTATTGCATTTCTGGAAACAATCAAGGCCACCTTATGTCACCCGTTTGAGGGAAGGCCCTGCAAAGAACTTACATCTGTAGCGTAGAATGCATTAGCGTTTCAAGTCTAGATAGCCAGGTGTGGTTGGAACGAACCCACACTGATCGCTCATTTCCATGACGGTCTACAGGAGGAAGTTCAATATCAGTTAGCAGGCTGAGACTATGGGTCTTCACTGGTCTTCGACATAAGTTGGCTTGAAACTATGCATTGTGAACACTTTTGTTGAAATGTGGGCTTTGATCGATTCCAGTGCTGATGGGAACTTTATCGAGCAGGTGTTCTGTCAGATGTCTGATATTAATCCAGATCCACACCGTGGACAGGAGTCCCATCGTGTCTGGTTCTATTTCACAATGCACCTCACTTCTGCATACACACTAGTTACTAGTTACTAGTTTCATACACACTAGTTACTGCCATGTAACTAATTCTAATTCTTCAACTAATTCAAAACTCTGCAGCCCGACTCGTGTTTAACCAGCCCAAGCGAACTAATGTCACTCCATTACTCACTTCCCTCCATTGGCTTCCTGTAGCTGCTCGCATTCAGTACAAGTCGCTGACTCTGGCATACAGAACCATTTCTGGATCTTCCCCCTCTTACCTTCACTCTATCTTTTCAAAATACACTCCGACTTGTTCACTTCGCTCCAGTGATGATTGCCGCCTGGCGATTCCACCTCACCGAGGAGCTAATTCTCACTCTGTGGCGTTCACCACTGCAAAATGGTGGAACAATCTTCCCAACTCTGTCCATAAGGCAGAATCTCTAAACAGTTTTAAGAAACTACTTAAGATGCATCTATTTAACCTGTTATAAAAAAAGGGGGGGGGGGGCGCAGCTTCGAATAACAATCAGGTTTGATGAATTTACAGTATAGTTGGTTTTCTCCATGGCTTCTGACTTGTGGTGTTCTCATTTGTAAGTCGCTTTGGATAAAAGCGTCTGCTAAATGACAATGTAAATGTATATGTAAATGTAATGTAAAAACAATCAACTTTCTAGTAACCTTTTCCTCTTATTCTAGGTTTGCCTTAGCTACGGTGGCACGATGCTGTCATCTCGTGGTCAAAATCCCAGATCCTGGCATGGTGCTCCCACTGTTTCCAAGATTTTCTGAAGTTCCTTGAATGCTCCCGGTCAGACTCTCTTCTTACCTCGGTGGCTTCAGAAGTAGGAGGGGCTGCTCTGGTTTCCACACAGCAGGTTGTGGCTGCATCCTAGTTCTCTGCCTGCTGGATCTTTTTGATAGCAATTCAGTCTTTGAATTTTGGTTTTTGCCCTTTTTTAATGGTTATCTGTGTGGAAATTACTAATAAAAGCCACTAGACTGAAAGATCCTGATTCTGGTGCTTCTCCACCACTCCCAGTGTAACACATACATTTTACCTGTTTTACTGCACACAGAACATTCTCTCATTCATCATATTAGCTAGCTCTTTTCCTTTTCCTTTTCCCTTAAAATGAACATTGTTAACCTGGGCCTCGTCCAATCCAGTATAATATAATTTTTGAGTTACATGTTTCATTTGGCACAGTTTTTACATTATATGGCCTGAGCTTGGGACCGACACTAATTCATACACCCAAATACCTAGGCCTTAAGGTATTTGATTATTTATCTATAAACAGACACAGCCCATTTAAAAAAAAATAGTAATTGCCATGTTTAACCTTCTATTAATCATCATCCATCATCCATCCATTCATTGTAAGCAATAAATTATTGAGATTATTTGTTGTCAGTCAAATCCAGAATCCATTTTGACAAATGTTATGATAGAAGGGATTAGGTTTTACCTATTGTCTCCAATGTGTCTCTCTCCTCAATGAGCAGCTGGGCCCGTGGAATATCAATATGCATTCGAAGGGTTGGTTGTTGTTTGGTTCCAGCATCTGGGGTTCGTGTGCTCTTGCTAAAGAACAAATAAACAGTGGTTCTTGCTAAAAAATATTCTATGTGTTTAAAAATATATAGACAAGCAGTTTAATTTATTTCACTTTACCTCATAAGCATTTCTGCCAAACTTTTTGCATCTGTGAAAGAGAAAAAACAATTGCAGCTGTCATATAACTGAGAAGATAAATTAGCTTCTCTATCATGCTTTTTGACTATGTTTGTCCACAAACCACGTAAACGTTTCAGTCTCTGCTCCCGCCTTCTTCTCCTCGTAATCAGTAGAACTATGAAAACCATAGCAATGGCCACCAGGATGGTAATGATAGTAACCACCATGTTCATGTCCTCATTGCCTTGCCTGTTTTCTTGACTGGGATCCACAATCTTTATTAGTGGAGCAATAGTACCTGAAAAAGTGGCAAAGCTATTACTTTTGTAATTCTAGACACTGAAGTGTATAGCTGTAAGATCAACTGTATTGCAGAATTGCTCAAGTGTAGACAGCTTTTATGATAAATGTCAACAAATAGGACCAAACACAGGTTTTTGTAAAGTTTAGTACAGATTTTGATCACTTAATGACCTTCACAAAAAAAAGGAAAGAAGTAAAATTATTTTAGGGAACTTTTACTGTGATGACATTTATTACTAACACTGTGAGCATTACAGGATCTGCACTCCAGTGGCTTAAATCCTACCTGACCGATCAATATCAATTCACCTGTGTTAACAAGCAATGTTCTGATCTTGCTAAAGTTAAATATGGTGTTCCACAAGGGTCAGTTCTTGATCCACTCCTATTTGCGTTGTATATGCTCCCATTGGGATCAATTATTCGTAAACATGGAATCAGTTTCCACTCTTATGCAGATGATACACAGTTATACATTTCAGCTAACCCTAATGATGTTCGTTCAGTCAGTAAGCTCGAGTACTGCATCCAAGATATTAAAATATGGAAGTCTAAAAACTTCCTACTGCTAAATTCTGATAAAACAGAGTTTCTGATAGTTGGACTCAACGACAAAATTAACAAAGCTTCTAACACTATGTTAAACCTTGATAACTCTTTAATTAGACCCAGTTCATCTGTTAATAATCTCGGTGTCATTATTGATTCAGATCTCTCCTTTACAAAGCACATTAACAATATTACTAGAATTGCATTTTTTCTCCTTCGTAACATTTCGAAGCTACGAAATATCCTCTCCCTCCAAAATGCAGAAAAACTAATTCATGCTTTTATTACCTCAAGGTTAGATTATTGTAATTCACTTCTTACAGGATGTTCTAATAAATCATTACATAAATTACAACTTGTTCAAAATGCTGCAGCTAGATTTTTAACTAAAAGCAAAAAGTTTGATCATATCAGTCCTGTTGTCAGCACGCGAACCAACAGAATACTCAACAACAGGGTTTGGCGTGAAAAAGGGTCCAGCGACAGTTTATTACAGTCCACACTGTAAAACACAAAACGAAGCCGCAACGCGGTGCTGCACAAAACAAACCAGAGAGCTGTCGCAAAAGAGAAACCAAAACGCAGCCGCAAAGCGATGCTGCCGGAAACTAAACTGAAGTGTCGCAGAGCGCTCAGTCTCGTCCAGGAAAATACAGTCCGGGCTCCTGATCAGGACAACGCGAAGGCGGGAGGACGTCAGCAACAAGATAATGACAATAACTAGCACGTACACACGATAAACCAACACACCATGGCTTAGTGCCGCAGAGAATATATAGGGTCGCTAATGACCTGAAACCCGCCACAGCTGTGCCTAGAATTCCGGCGAGGAGGGCCGAGCGCTTTCAGGCGGGAGAGAGGGGGAAAGAGAGGAAGTGCTGACAGTACCCCCCCCCCACCACAAGGGGAGGGTGCTAGGCTGAAAGGGTAGACTTACCTTGGCAACGCGGACGGCCCCTACCCAGTTGTGCGACCCTGTCAGGATGCTGGCTATGGAATTGAGCAATGAGTGAGGGGTCTAATATGTCTGCCGCAGGCACCCAACTGCGCTCCTCCGGACCGAACCCCTCCCAATCCACCAGGTATTGAATGGTAGAGCCTCGGCGCTGAGAATCAAGTAGTGATGACACCGAATAGATATTAGGGTTGGTAGAGGTGCCCTGCTTCTCCGATGCCTGAGCCCACTCCTGGTCCAAGGGTCCTGCTACAAACGGTTTCAATCGTGAGGTATGGAACACAGGGTGGGTGCGCCATTGGCGTGGCAGGTCTTCCTTGTAAGCCACTGGGTTAATCTGTTTTAGAATGCGAAAGGGCCCCAAAAAACGTGGAAGGAGCTTCCGCGCTCCTCCACGGCAGCGAAAGTCCCGAGAACTGACCCAGACCTTGCTTCCAGGAGCATAACGCGGAGCAGTCTGTCGATGTCGGTCAGCAAAAGCCTTGTTACGGCACACGACCTGGCTGATACGTTGGTGCACTTGCCCCCATACTTCCTCGCTGCGGGTAAACCAATCGTCCACTGCAGGCGCCAGAGAAGGCTCGGAATCCCAAACCACAAATGGGGGTTGGAACCCTAGAATGCATTGGTAGGGGTCACGCCGGTGGCCGAGTGCCGGAGAGAGTTTTGTGCGATTTCGGCCCAAGGTAAGAACCGCGCCCAGTCGGCTGGGTTGCTGACCGCGAAGATGCGCAGGAACTTGCACAGCTCTTGGTTGGAGCGCTCGCACTGACCGTTACTTTCGGGGTGATGACCGGAGGTTAGACTAACGCTGGTTCCTAACTTTTCAAAAAACGCTCGCCAGACCGCGGAGGTGAATTGCGGGGCTCTGTCGGAAAGGATGATTTCCGGAATTCCAAATATAGGGAACAGGTGACGAAAGAGTAATTCCGCTGTTTGGAAGGCAGACGGCAACGCAGGTAATGGTAAAAATGTAACCGCCTGAGAGAAACGATCTACAATAGACACAATGGTGGTGTATCCTGCGGACTCGGGCAGGTCGCACACAAAGTCTAGTGCAATGTGTGACCACGGGCGCTGAGGAATGGGTAATGGTAAGAGCTTACCGGCCGGGAGGCTTTTGGGAGTCTTGCACGCTGCGCAGACCGAACAGGATAGTACTAAATGTTGGACATCGGCATGTAAGGATTCCCACCAGTATTTGCGCCCAAGAAGCAGACACGTCCGTGCCACCCCTGGGTGACCAGAGCACAGTGAGGTGTGTGCCCATGTTAGCAACTGATCACAAAACGCCCGGGGAACATACGTGAGGTGAGCAGGACAGTCGGCCGGTGCAGGCTGTGCTTGTAGTGCCTCCCGGATCTTAGCGTCTACCTCCCAGCAAATCGAACCCAGGAAACACCGAGCGGGCAGTATGAGAGATCCCAAGTCTGGGTCCGGGTCGAGGTCCGCATGGAGCCGAGACAACGCGTCGGCTCGCCAATAGTATTAGAACGATATGCGATGGTAAAATCGAAATTATTGAAGAATAGGGACCACCGCGACTGCCTAGCATTTAAGCGTTTGGCCCCCCTGAGGTACTCCAAATTTTTGTGGTCTGTAAGGACCAAAAAGGGCTGCGACGCCCCCATCAGCCAGTGTCACCACGAGGGTGATCTTGATGGCAAGGAGCTCCCGATCCCCAATGCTATAATTACGCTCGGCTGCCAAAAGTTTACGGGACAAAAACTCAATGGGATGGAGAGCAGTGCCTTCGAGCCACTGGGACAGCATGGCACCAACCCCGGTGGCTGACGCATCCACCTCGATGACAAATTGCTTTTTGGGGTCGTGATGAATAAGAAGCGGGGCAGACGCGAACTTTTGCTTGAGACGTGTAAAAGCTTGTTGGGCCTCCGAGGGCCAGCTAAGCACTCGAGGCTTGCCCTTAAGCAAATTTGAAAGGGGTAGCGCGATGGTGCTGAAGGCTTTAATGAGCCTTCGGTAGAAATTTGCGAAGCCCAAAAAACGCTGCAACTCCCGTATAGAGGTGGGCTGAGGCAATTCGAGAATGGCGCTTACCTTGCCAGGGTCCATTTGAATTCCCTGGGCTGACAAAAGGTAGCCAAAGAAACCTATTGAGGGTCGGTGGAACTGACACCTCTCGGCCTTGACATAAAGGTGATGCTGCAAGAGACGATGCAGTACGGTGTGAACATGGGTGACGTGGGACTGGATGCTGGGCGAGTAAATTAATATGTCATCAATGTAGACGATTACGAAGTGGTCGAGAAAATCTCGCAGCACATCATTGATGAAGGCTTGGAATACCCCAGGGGCATTAGCAAGGCCAAACAGCATAAATAGGTATGCATAGTGCCCTGTGGTGGTAACAAACGCTGTTTTCCACTCGTCCCCCTTCTTAATACGGATAAGACTGTACGCACACCTGAGGTCCAGTTTAGTAAACACCCGGGTAACTGCGTTGAGGGCGCAGTAATCGATGCACGGTCGGAGGGTAGAGTCCTTCTTAGGGACAAAAAAGAAACCTGATGCCGCTGGTGATTTAGAGGGTCGAATAATACCCCTGAGGAGCGCGTCATCTATATACTCCCGCATAACCTTAGTCTCGGCTACTGAAAGCGGATATGGGGTGACTCTGGGAAGCTTGGCGTCTACTAGTAAATCGATCGCGCAGTCGTACTCTCGATGCGGTGGTAAAGGCGTATGTGAGGCTGAACCGAATACCCGGGCTAAATCCTGTTACTCACATGGGACCCCCTCAGGCAGAGGGGTAACAGTCACAGGAGGGCTTTGAAGTTGCAGTCTAGGGTACCTGATGCAGTGCGCCTTGCAAAATGGGGACCAACTCATGATTTCCTGGTCGGACCACGAGATGACAGGGTGGCAGCAGCCAAGGCAACCCTAGAATAACGGGATATGCAGGGGAGGAAATGAGAAAAAACGTTAATTCCTCCACATGGGTGGCACTGGAATGCATAATTAATGGTTTCGTGGCGAGGGTAATACAACCCGGATGAAGGAACGGAACAGCGGAACAGACGCGGACCTTAGCTTGAAGTTCGTCGATGGGCACGCCCCATCGACGTGCCGCTTGACAGTCTAAAAAATTATCGCGAGAGGATCCGGGGTCGAGGTCTTGCTCCCTCTGGGGCTTCTAGCCCCTCCGCGGTTTTCCGAACGAGTGGGGCAGGCGGCCAACAGATGATCGCCCCCGCCGCAATACAAACACAGTCCCGCCCGTCGGCGCCGAGTGCGCTCGCTCGAGGACAGCCGAATCGCCTCCACCTGCATGGGGACCTCCGTAGTCGATGACGAGGAAGGCGGAAGAGACAGCGAAGCGCGGTTGCGCTCCCTCCTGCGTGCGCTGAGCAGTTGATCGTAGCGAATGGCTGCGTCGATCAAGTCGGCCAGTGACATGTTTACGTCCCAACACGCCAATTCGGCCTTGTTTTCGACTCGCAACTCTGCACGAAACACAGTGAGAAGCGCCACGTCGTTCCAGTTGGCGTGCGCCGCGAGCGTGCGAAACTCCAGCACATAGTCCGTTGCAGAGCGCGTCCCCTGTTGTAACTCAAGCAGAAGGTCCCCTGCTGAACGTCCCTGGCACGGATGGAGGAACGTGTTCTTAAATAACTCCATAAAGAGGTCGAAGTCGCGCGCCTCCGCGGCTTGGGAGTTCCACAGCGCTGTGCTCCAGCTACCGGCACGCCCGCACAAGCGAGATAACATGAAGGAAATTTTTTGCTCCTCGGTAGCAGGCGGGCGGTTAGCCAGATATAGAGAGACTTGTAATAAAAAGGTTTCACACACCTCTGAGTCATCGGAGAAACGTTAGGGCTCCGCGACAGGCAGCGGTGAGGTCTCCGAACTATGCGCCTCCAGCCCATCTCCAAACTCCGCGTGGGTGGTTAGCCGCTCCGGGCATCTCAGGCTAGCGCGGGATCTGGCTTGCTCCAAACGATCCTGACAGTCTGCCATAGTGCCCACAGCGGCCGATAGCTGTACGATGTCTTGGTGCAGCGCTCCAAGAAATCTGCCCTGCTCGCGGAGCACTGAAGCCGAGTCGAGTCCGGGGGATTCCGACGGATCCATGCTGTTTGTGTGGTGTTGGTTTCTGTCAGCACGCGAACCAACAGAATACTCAACAACAGGGTTTGGCATGAAAAAGGGTCCAGCGACAGTTTATTACAGTCCACACTGTAAAACACAAAACAAAGCCGCAACGCGGTGCTGCACAAAACAAACCAGAGAGATGTCGCAAAAGAGAAAAGCTGCCGGAAACTAAACAGAAGTGTCGCAGAGCTCTCAGTCTCGTCCAGGAAAATACAGTCCGGGCTCTTGATCAGGACAACGCGAAGGCGGGAGGACGTCAGCGCTATAACACAAGATAATGACAATAACTAGCACGTACACACGATAAACCAACACACCGTGGCTTAGTGCTGCAGAGAATATATATGGTCGCTAATGACCTGGCTACCAGTTAAGTTTTATATTGAGTACAAAATTTTATTGATAACATATAAAATTCTACGTAATCAGGCTCCACAGTATCTGAGTGAGCTGATTCAATCGTACAAGCCAACACATGAGCTCAGATCTCAAGGTGCTGGTTTACTCTTAGCTCCTAGAATAAATAAAATTACTGCTGGTGGAAGAGCATTCTCCCACAAGGCTCCTCAACTTTGGAATAGCCTTCCAGTTACTGTTCGTGATTCTGAATCACTATTAATCTTTAAAAATAAATTAAAAACACATTTATTTAATCTTGCGTTTAATTAATCCCCTGTAGATAAAGATGTAGATCTCAGGCTTGGCTGTGTTGGGGTGGTAATCTGTGATCAGTGTGTGCTGGCGTTTCACCTCTTCACCCACCTCATCATTAATGGGGGGGGTGTGGTGCTGAAATGATGCTGTTCCGGGGCGCCATCTCAACTATGTAGAGTCTGCAGTATCTGCCTCTTTTAGTTATGCTGCTCTAGTCAGTGACACCAGAGTCACATGCTGCACTGTGTCAATCAATAACTTATTAATTAAATGCCGTGCTTTATTATTAGCTCTAACTGCCTTCCTTGTCTGTTTCTTTTGAGGTGTGACCGGCTTCCTGGAGGTGTAGTCAGACCTTCATCCAAGGCTCTGCCATACTGGATGGAACCTGAATATTAATTGGACTGGCAGTCCTGCAGGACCCCTTTAATGGACTTACATATAGTTCTCCAGTTGTTAGAGTTTTTCCATTTGTTAAATATCTGTTCATGTCTGTCCTACACTGTTGTTACTGCCTGGCCGCTCAAGGAGGATGAGCCCCCCACTGAGTCTTGGTCCTTCCAAGGTTTCTTCCTTAAATAACAGCATAACAGGGATTTTTTTTCTTGCCACCGTCGCTTCGGCTTGCTCTTTGGGGGTTTAAAGGCTTTTCATTCTGTAAAGCTGCTTTGTGACAATGTACTGTTGTAAAAAGCGCTATATAAATAAATAACTTGAACTTGAAAAATTAACATTAAATATAATAATAATAATAATAATAATAATAATAATAATAATGATGATGATAATAATAATCCATCCATCCATTATCTTCCGCTTTATACTATATTAGAGTTGCGGGGGGGGGGGGGGGGGGTTAGGGTTGCATCCAGTGGAGACGTTTCAGGTGCTGGGCAGACACACACAGTGTGTGTGTGTGTGTGTGTGTGTGTGTGTGTGTGTGTGTGTGTGTGTAGAGGGCTGCTAGTGCTAGTGTGCCTGTGGTGGGGCAGTTTATCGAGGTCTGGGAGGGATGTGAAATCCGGAATGATATTATTAAATTTGAAAAACTGTGGATGGAAGTGCTGGTATCTGGTACACTGAGTGAGGAGGTACTACATCTCTACTGTGCTAAGAGGGCAGTGCTAACACAGTCTCTCCTCTCAGGGTAAGGCCCAGGTTCTATGGCCAAGTCATGTGCACTTACTCTGTACCTCGTTTATGTTTTTCTTAATTTGAGGTCTGATAGTATGCTCAGATCTGCTGCACTGTAGTGTTAGCTCAGGGCCAAATAACATAACTACATTTTACTGTGGAATTTAGTTCAGATATACAGTTTTTGTGTAGAGTTTGGGTTTTGATTTTGTGTAGAGTTTGCATTTTTGTGTTAGTCATGTATGAGTCTCTGTTTGGCTTTTATCAGTGTGTGTGTGTGTTGGTGCTGTATCAGTGTATGTTGATGGGTGTATCAGTGCAGTGACTTAGCACCAGTTAGATGAGGGCCTATATCTTCACTCAGCTCTTGGTGTTTCAGGGCTTTATAATTAATTCAACTCTTTTGAAGAATAATCATGTTTAATCAGGATTTAAACTGAATTGAGAGGAGGATCAATTCAAACGGAACATTTCTGAAGGCCTAAGTGTAAAATGCACTTGCATCTTATTTACAAAAATGCAGCTTTCATTTATATGATGTGTTAAGCATCATAAAGTAATCTATATAATGTTTAAGTACTTCTATTAACATTTTCTTTCTTAACTTTATTCTACCAACATTTTTCTAATATGTACAGTGCCTTGAAAGAGTAACTTTTCAAGATTTTTTTCACATTACACCCACAAACTTAAATGAAAATCAAGTGTATTGTGCCTGTGTATTCAGCCACCAGTACGTGTTACAATAGTGTTACCAATTGCATTCAGAGGTCTAATTTATTTATCAACCTGTATGTAATTTACACTAAGTATTAGTATTACTATAGCTGTAAGGCCTCAAAGGTTTCTTAGAGCCAAATTGCATCAAGAGACTCAAATGATTTGATTGATGGAACTACTGCGGCACTGCCTGAAGAATGTGTGTGCCTTTTAGCTAAGAAATGTCTTTGAAGCTAAGAAATATGCTTACCTTTCAAGATGCTGAGAAACTAATTCATGCCTTGATTACCTCAAGGTAAGATTATTGTAATTCTGACTTTATGTCAGAAGAAGTTTGATCCTATCTCTCCTGTGTTATCAAATTTACACTGGCTACCAGTTAAGTTTCGTATTGAGTACAAAATTTTATTGAAAACATATAAAATTCCACATAATCAGGCTCCACAGTATCTCACTGAGCTGATTAAACTGTATAAGCCAACACGTGAGCTCAGATCTCAAGGTGCTGGCTTCTAAAATAAATAAAATTACTGCTGGTGGAAGAGCATTCTCCCACAAGGCTCCTCAACTTTGGATAATCACAGTTAATGTTTAAAAGTGGATTAAAAACACATTTATTTATTTTGCATTTAATTAATTCCCTGTAGATAAAGGTGTAGATCTCAGGCTTGGCGGTATTGGGTTGGTGATCTGGAAATGATGCTTCTCCAGGGAGCCCTCTCAACTAAGTATAGGCTGCATTATCTGCCCCTTTTAGTTATGCTACTCTAGTCTAGTCAGTATGCCGGAGTCACGTGCTGCACTGTGTCAATCAAACTCTGGTTATTAATTAAATGCTGTGTTTTATTAGCTCTAACTGCTTTTCTTGCTTGTTGCTTTTTGAGGTGTTTCCTGGAGGTGTTATCTGTAATGGTCTCACGACCAAGCGAGGCGGATCCGCTACTCGGAGACAACGAGCTGAACGCAGGTACAGTCAACAGTGGTGTTTATTTGATCCAAGCACGGCAAACACAAAGCACAGGACGAGGCGAGAGTGAGGCGAGGGGTGATGACGTCAACGGGAGTGATACAAATGAACAGGGTACCGGAACGAAGTGCACTAGGCGAGGCGAACAGCACATAGACAGTCAGAACACGAGACGAGGTAATCAGGGCTAAACAAACGTGGACGGCTAGTAGTGTCAAGGCAGGCAATGGCGTGGCACGAGACAAACTGGCGGAGAGTGTCGGGCGTGTAGGGTATTTATAACAAAATGGTGACTAATCCCAGGTGCGCGTGATTACGGGGGCGTGACACAGAACCCAACCCACACCACGTGAACAAAACAAACCGTGACATTACCCCCCCCTCAACGGGTGCCTCCCGGCGCCCTAAATGGCTTGTCCGGGAAGCGTCGGTGGAAGTCGTTGATGAGGGAAGGGTCCAGGATGGCCGCCCGGGGAACCCAGGAGCGCTCCTCCGGGCCGTACCCCTTCCAGTCTACCAGGAACTGGATTCCCCGGCCACGGCGTCGGGAGTCCAGCAGTCGGTGGACTGTGTAGGCGGGCTGTCCATCAATTAGGCGAGGGGCTGGGGCTTGGCGGGGTGGGGGGTTGAGCGGGGAGTGCACGACGGGCTTGACATGGGAGACGTGGAAGGTGGGGTGGATGCGCATAGAACGGGGCAGCTGAAGACGGACGGCAGTGGGGTTGATGATGCGGGAGATGGGGAAGGGGCCGATGAAACGGGGACATAGTTTCCGGGAGTCGGTCCTGAGGGGAATGTTCCTGCTGGACAGCCACACGAGTTGTCCCACCTTGTAAGTGGGGGCCAGGCGGCGCCTCCTGTTGGCCGAGGCGGCGTAGGTAGACTGGGCTTGGCGGAGCGCGATTAGGGTGTTTCTCCAGGTTCGGTGGCAGCAGCGGATGTGTAGGTTTACCGAAGGCACGCAGGTCTCGCTCTGGTCTTCGGGAAACAGGGGAGGTTGGTAGCCCAGTGCTACCTCAAATGGTGATTTCCCCGTGGCGGAGCTACACGCGGTGTTGATAGCGTATTCGGCCCACGCCAGGTTCTCACTCCAGCGCTCCGGGTGTTGGGCGGACATGCAGCGCAGGGCGGTCTCCACCACCTGGTTAGCCCTCTCAGCTTGCCCATTGGCCTGTGGGTGACCTCCCGACGTCAGCGACACAGCGGTCCCGAAGAATTTGTGGAACGCTCTCCACACCTGGGAAATGAACTGGGGTCCCCGGTCTGAGACGATGTCCATGGGTATGCCAGATATTCTGAACACCTGCTCGAAACAAATCCTTGCAGTCTCAAGGGCAGAGGGAAGCTTGGCCAGAGCAACCAGACGGACAGACTTGGAAAAACGGTCTACAATGGTGAGTATAACCGACTTACCTCTGGAGTTGGGTAAGCCGGTTATGAAGTCCAGAGCGATGTGGGACCAGGGGCGCCCAGGTACGGAGAGCGGCTGAAGCAGTCCGGCGGAGGGCTGATGTGACGCCTTGTTCCGTGCGCAGATGGTACACGCGGCGACGAACTGTCGGACGTCGGCTGCCAAGGTGGGCCACCAGAACTGGCGCCGGATGAGTTCCTCCGTGCGGACTCCCCCAGGGTGGCAGGCCCAGCGAGACTCATGCCCCCACTTGAGCACTGCGACGCGGGCAGCTGAGGGCACGAAGGTCCGGTTGGGGGGCCCCAGCCCAGGGTCCGGATCCTTCGCTAGCTCGAGCTCGATGATGCGATGGACCTCCCAAGATACCCCTGCAACGACACGGCTGGGGGGGAGAATAGTGTCAGTGCTTGGTCCCTCCTTACCGTCGGCGAAGAGGCGTGACAAGGCGTCGGGCTTGGCGTTTCTAGTGCCGGGACGGTAGGACATGATGAAATGGAACCGACCAAAGAACAAGGCCCACCGAGCCTGACGGGAATTCAGGCGCTTGGCCGACTGAATGTAGGCCAAGTTCTTGTGGTCGGTCCAAACCACGAACGGCTGGGCTGCCCCCTCCAGCCAGTGTCGCCACTCCTCCAGCGCGAGCTTCACCGCCAACAGCTCGCGATTACCCACGTCGTAGTTTCTCTCCGCTGCCGACAGTTTCCTGGAGAAAAACGCACAGGGGTGAAGCCTACCTTCCGCCGACTTCTGGGAGAGTACCGCCCCAACTCCAGCGCCCGACGCGTCGACCTCCACAATGAACTGCTTGGACGGGTCCGGTTGGATTAGAATAGGTGCCGTGGTGAACCGGTCCTTCAAGAAGTCCATGGCGTCTTGAGCCTCCTGGGTCCAACGGAACTTTTCCTTGGTGGAGGTGAGAGCGGTGAGTGGGGCGGTGATGCTGCTGTACTGGCCGATGAACTGCCGATAGAAATTGGCGAACCCCAGGAAACGTTGTAGTTCAGTCCTAGAGGTGGGGGTCGGCCAGTCAGTGATGGCCCTCACCTTCTCGGGGTCTTGTCGTACTGCCCCGGCGACAGGATGAACCCCAGGAAGGGTACCGACCGCTGGTGGAAGTTACACTTCTCAGCTTTGGTGAAAAGGCGGTTCTGCAGCAGACGGTTCAGGACCAGTCGTACGTGCCGGGTGTGCTCGCCAGGTGTCCTGGAGAAGATCAGAATGTCATCCAGATAGACGAAGACGAATCTGTCCAGGAAGTCCCGCAACACATCGTTCACCAAGGACTGGAACACGGCCGGGGCGTTCTTGAGGCCGAAGGGAACCACACGGTATTCGTAGTGGCCGCTGGGGGTGTTGAATGCCGTTTTCCATTCGTCCCCCTCCCTTATACGGACCAGGTGGTAGGCGTTCCGCAGGTCCAGCTTGGTGAAGACTCAAATACGGAAGAAGTTAATGGCAGAGGGTATTTGTAGGGGACCGTGATGGCATTGAGTCCCCTGTAGTCGATGCAGGGACGTAGGGTGCCGTCCTTCGTGGAGACAAAGAAGAAACCGGCCCCTACGGGGGATGTTGAAGGTCGAATTAGTCCGGTGGCGAGGCACTCCGACACGTACCTCTCCATGGCCTCCCTCTCCGGACGGGACAGCGGGTAGATCCGGCTTGACGGAAGAGGAGCCCCGGGCAGGAGGTCGATGGCGCAGTCATAAGCCCTGTGAGGCGGAAGCTGGCATGCCCTGTCTTTGCTGAAGACCTCCCCAAGGTCATGGTACTCCTTGGGCACCGAGGAGAGGTCCACAGGGCTGGGGCTGATCGAAGGCGGAGGGTTGCCGGGGAAGGCAGCGGCGAGCAGGCAAGTAGAATGGCAGTCAGTTCCCCAGGTCAGGATGCGGCCGCTGACCCAGTCAATGTGGGGGTTATGTTTGCGGAGCCAGGGGTATCCCAGAATGATGGGGGCCTCGGGGTACTGGAACACCGCAAAGCAAATCCTCTCCTGGTGGTTGCCCTCCAGCATCAGCCGCGTAGGCGAGGTGCGGTGAGTGATGGGGGACAGCCGTCTGCCATCCAGCGCCAGGGTGTGGAGAGGATTCGCTAGAGGAGAAACAATCAGACCATAGCGATTAGCAAAGCCCACGTCTATCAGATTCTCCTCTGCCCCAGAATCTAATAGAACCTAATAGAATCTAATAGAACGGCGTGCGTGCCGTTCATGGCGTCGTAGGCTCATACGTCCGTCTATACGTATGGCGAGGTTGATGAGTTCTTGGAGAGAGTCTGGGCGATCGCGGGTGGCAAGCTCGTCCCGCATGCGGTCGCTGAGTGCGTGGCGGAACACGCCGCGGAGCGAGCGCTCACACCATCCCGACTCCGCGGCGAGGGTCTGAAACTCCACGGCAAACTCAGCTACAGAACGAACCCCCTGCCGTACTGAGAGTAGACGCGTATCGATGTCCTCAGAATAGTCCGGACGATCGAATACCGCACGAAATCTCTCCAAGAACGATGCAAACGACGAACCCAGGGGTGACGTCAGACCCTGGGCCGCCTCTGTCCAGCTGAGAGCGCGTCCACGTAGCAACCCGATGACGAACGCGATTTTATGGGCGTCCGTGGGGAAGCACGTGGGGCGGATGCTGAAGTACAGCTGGCACTGGAACAAAAACCCCCGACAACGTTGGAGCTCTCCACCATAAGGCTCCGGGAGAACAGCGGCGCCGTCGGGGCGAGATGCAACCGCGGGCGGCGGGTTCTGTACCTGGTTCGGGGGTGTGGTCACCGGTGCTGGCGCTGCGGGCAGCGCGGAGAGCGTAGTCTGCAGCTGGAGGGATAACTGGCTCACCAGATCCGCCAGTTCCTCCTGGCGACCATACAGCAGCTCTAGCCATGAGTCGGGCTGCTGTCCGGCGGGTGGTGGTGATGCCGGCTTCGCTCCGACAGCGCGTCGCTCCGAGGGATCCATGTTGGCCAGTTTGTAATGTAATGGTCTCACGACCAAGCGAGGCGGATCCGCTACTCGGAGACAACGAGCTGAACGCAGGTACAGTCAACAGTGGTGTTTATTTGATCCAAGCACGGTAAACACAAAGCACAGGACGAGGCGAGAGTAAGGCGAGGGGTGATGACGTCAACGGGAGTGATACAAATGAACAGGGTACCGGAACGAAGTGCACTAGGCGAGGCGAACAGCACATAGACAGTCAGAACACGAGACGAGGTAATCAGGGCTAAACAAACGTGGACGGCTAGTAGTGTCAAGACAGGCAATGGCGTGGCACGAGACAAACTGGCGGAGAGTGTCGGGCGTGTAGGGTATTTATAACAAAATGGTGACTAATCCCAGGTGCGCGTGATTACGGGGGCGTGACACAGAACCCAACCCACACCACGTGAACAAAACAAACCGTGACATTATCAGCTTTTTATGCATGGTTCTGCTGAAGCACTGCTGCAATGACAATTATTAAATGGAACCAGGATTCTTATTGGACAGGCAATCCTGCAGGACGCCCTCATTGGACTTATATAGTTTTCAATTGTTAAATATAGACACCTGATCATCACACAATCTGTACATGGCTGTCCTACATTGTTGATGCTGCCCTGCCGCTCAAGGAGAATGAGTCCCCCACTGAGCCTTGGTCCTCCCAAGGATTCTTCCTTAAAATAACAACACAACAGGGAATTTTTCTTGCCACTGTCACTTCTGGCTTGCTCTTTGGGGGTTCTAAAACTGACTCTAAAAAATTTTAAAAGCTTTGTGACAATGTTCTATTGTAAAAAGCGCTATATAAATAAACTACTTAAACTTGAACTTTCATAAGCTGCAGGAATCAACTACGAGCTGCTGGAACGCGAGCGTACGGCAAATGCCGTCGGCCAACGTGTTAGAGCTTCTACCGCTCTCTCTCCCTGCCTATCATGCTCTACAGTCATGGCCAAAAGTTTTGAGAATGACACAAATATTATATTTTCACATGATCTGCTGCCCTCTGGTTTTTATGTGTGTTTGTCAGATGTTTTTATCACATTAGAATATGTGAATAAGTTAATGCAGCAAGTCAATATTTGCAGTGTTGACCCTTCTTCTTCAGGACCTCTGCGATTCTCCCTGGCATGCTCTCAATCAACTTCTGGACCAAATGCTGAGTGATAGCAGTCCATTCTTGCACAATCAATGCTTGCATTTTGTCAGAATGTGTAGGTTTTTGTTTGTCCAACCATCTCTTGATGATTGACCACAAGTTCTCAATGGGATTAAGATCTGAGGAGTTTCCAGGCCATGGACCCAAAATCTCTATGTTTTGTTCCCTGAGCCATATCACTTTTGCTTTATGGCAAGGTGCTCCATCATGCTGGAAAAGGCATTGTTGATCACCAAACTGCTCTTGGGTGGTTGGGAGAAGTTTCTCTCGGAGGACATCAACAGCAATGGAGCAATCACTGAAACGATTTTAGCTGGTCCTTTTAAGGCAGGGCTGCAATGAAGTTGAAATGTGTTTTGGTGGATAAAATTCATTTTCTAGGCAAATATTGACTTGCAATTAATTGCTGTTAAGCTGATCACTCTTTATAACATTTATAACATTTGTATATACAAATAGCCATTATAAAAACTGAAGCAGTAGACTTTGTAAAAAATAATATTTGTATCATTCTCAAAACTTTTGGCCATGACTGTATTTCTCCTGCTTATTAATCTCAGGTGGTTCGCAGTTTACTTCCTTCCCTATTTTAGGCTTCCGGATTTTCTGCTTCCGCACGAAGGATCTTTGTGGTTTCTCCGGTTGTCGTCCATGACATTCATGTTTTTTCGGTCCTGGTCTGCTCTCTCTCATAGGTGCTTGGGACTACTCTTACGCTCCCCGCTCCTTCGGACGCACTCCCATCGGACGGCGTCCTGGTTGCAGCAGAGGTTGATTGAACTTGACCTAGTTCTCATGCAGCAGGGGGTGGCGTATTCTGTGGCTTCCACTACCGCCTACGTCATCCAGAAGCCTTGACCCAGTCCCCATGGCCATGAGTACCAGCAGACATCCTTTCTGCTTTATCATATGCCGTTCCATCTCCCGTGTTCGCATTCTCCGTCAATCGCCATTGGTGACTTCCTCACCAATAAATTTTTGCGGCTGTGAAAACCTATTGAACTGTCAGCTGTCTTCCTCTACTGGTCGTAATAGAAACCTTTCGCACACAGAAAGAAGAGAGTAAGGCCTGTCCAGGTCGCGCTGGCACACGGAATCTCAACGAGAGCGAGCTATCTGCAGCGCACAACGGGCACAGGGACAGAATCTCTCCTCCTCGCAGAGCGAGTTGGGAGAGGTCGCCGTCTTGCGTACCCTCCTACGACAGACAGACTTCGAACAAGGTCTGCTTGCACTTCGGTCCACCGTCACTCAAGCTGCTCCACGGGTGGCAGTTCCAGTTCCCACCACCTCACACACACCGTCTAACCCCTCCAGTACTGAACAGTTGATCATCTCCCTGTTGGACCCAGAGCGTTACGACAGCAACCCTGCCACCTGTCCCTCCTTTTTCACAGCCGCTCCAGGGCCAGCGACCAAGATAAGATTTGTCATCTCGTGGCTTACCGAGAGGGCGTGCGAGTGGGCCACGCCGATATGGGAGGCGACATTCATAGTGTACAATACTTAAAACCTTTCAATCAATGATGGTGAATTGTGATTTGTTACATGCTTTAACAAGAAAATACACATCTGAAAGTGGCACAACTGGAGGCTAACACTATAAAAGGAAGTGGAAAGACCATTTGGAATTAGTTATAAGTATTTATGGACAAAATATAATTAATATCAGTCTGTAATTCAGATATTTTTAGGTCTTCAGAGGATGCTTTGAAGGCCCTGATGGCCCGCCCCTGTATTTATGTAAAAGGATCTCTTGTGAAGTAATTAAAAAAGTGTAACAAAAATAGAAAATCAGTATATTCAAAAAATAAAATACACAGCAATGTGCATTACATATAATACAGTAAGGTAGACTATAAAAAAACAATACATGTGCCACAATTACACAATTCAATGAAAAAAATTGCACACAATGTATTGCACACATTCATTATTGAATAGGTATTGCACAATTGTTACTTATTAATTTGGGGGTTACTGAGAGCAGTGCTGGTTGTACAGTTTTGTTGCAGTAGCAATGAAGGACCTGATTCTCTTTAACATGTTTGTGATGATGCAGACGAAATCACTGAAGGTGCTACCCAGTGATGCTAGTGCCTCATACATGGGGTGGGTTTGTCTATAAGAGTTGCTATCATATTTAGCATCCTCTCAGGGTCTTAGGGTTCCCCCAGGACAGAACTGGCCTTCCTAATTTGTTTGCCCAGTCTTTTCCCATACACATTAGTGATACTGCTGCCCCCGTAAAATATGGCTGATGTCACCACAGTGTCAAGTGGGTCCGTGTATTGAGTCTGCACTTTCCTTTTTTTAAGTGCAGTAGTACTGTCTGACCAGTCATTGTCTCACCATTTTATTTTGAGATAAACAGCTATGTACTGATAAGTGTCCATCTTGTCGATGTCCCGTGCTGTTACAGCATTATAGGGCCCCTGCAGCGAACTACTTCCTTCGGCATTGGACATATACACTGCAGGGCCCGAGGTTCAACATCTGCTCCTCCATCTTTACCTTCTCTTCCATTGTTGCATTCAGCACCATCAACCTGCACTTCCCCTGCATGACGCGCTTATTTCAGGGGGGGTGTGAGGTAAGATAACTTTTTTGTTTTATTTTTGTTTTTTGTTTTATTCAGGCCTCGGTACCTTTTTTTGCATATTGTGCTTTTGTTAATTAATTGTGTTTGGTAATTGGTTGCCGCGCTTGGTCATGTGTTCCCTTTTTGCTATGTAGTTTCCGGATTTTTTGTCATTTGTTAGTCGAGTGTCTTAATTGTCACACGCTGTTCGAAGCCGTCGTTCTATTTTGTGCCATAATTAAAGGCTCTTTTGCTTACCCACGCTTCCTGGTGCCATACCGTGTTTTTCGTGCACAATTATCTAGGTTTCGGCACCGCACCATGAACACATACAGTCATGGCCAAAAGTTTTGAGAATGATACAAATAAAAATTTTTACAAACTCTACTGCTTCAGTTTTTATAATGGCAATTTGCATATACTCCAGAATATTACAAAGAGTGATCAGCTTAACAGCAATTAATTGCAAAGTCAATATTTGCCTAGAAAATGAACTTTATCCCCCAAAACACATTTCAACTTCATTGCAGCCCTGCCTTAAAAGGACCAGCTAACATCGTTTCAGTGATTGCTCCATTAACACAGGTGTGGGTGTTGATGAGGACAGGGCTGGAGATCAATCTGTCATGATTAAGTAAGAATGACCCCACTGGACACTTTAAAAGGAGGCTGGTGCTTGGCATCGTTGTTTCTCTTCTGTTAACCATGGTTATCTCTAAAGAAACACGTGCAGTCATCATTACACTGCACAAAAATGGCCTAACAGGGAAGAGTATCGTAGCTAGAAAGATTGCACCTCAGTCAAGAATCTATCGCATCATCAAGAACTTCAAGGAGAGAGGTTCCATTGTTGCCAAAAAGGCTCCAGGGCGCCCATGAAAGACCAGAAAGCGCCAGAACCGTCTCTTAAAAGTGTTTCAGCTACGGGAATGGGCTACCAGCAGTGCAGAGCTTGCTCAGGAATGGCAGCAGTCAGGTGTGAGTGCATCTGCACGCACTGTGAGGCGGAGACTCTTGGAGCAAGGCCTGGTCTCATGGAGGGCATTTTGCCTATTGTCGATTCACTCTTCCCAGCTTGATGCAGGTCTACAATTTTCTTCCTGGGGTCTTTTGACCGCTCTTTGGTCTTGGCCATGGTTGAATTTGGAATCTGACTGTTTGTAGGATTTTTACATAATTTATTTGTAAATTATGGTGGAAAATAAATATTGCCTCAATGTGACTTCCTGTAGTTTCCTAATTTATTTCTCATAGTTGAAGTGTACCTATGATGAAAATTACAGACCTCTCTCATCTTCCTGAGTAGGAAAACATGCACAATCAGTGTTTGACTAAATAATATTTGGCCACACTGTATATTTCATGAACATTGGGTTCATCTAATTCACATATGTTTTTTTTTTTCCAAGCTGCAGTCTATACATTTAATATTAATGATAAAAGAGGTGCATTGGCAGACAGAATAGAGATTCATTCTGATCTTAAATATTAATAACATCAAATACCTGGTTGCAGTTTTTATATTTTAGTTATTTTTTATGATAAGAAACATTATTTATTATTAATTATTTTGTACAGCTGGTTATGTGGTTATGGTTATGTTTTAAGCCCTGGTGTTATTACAAGCTCTACATGCAGTGTTAATATATGGCCTTAAAAGTGAAAAATGCAATCCTGCATTGCTTTAAATTTATGCCCTGCGATGTGGAGAAAATGAGGTCTTAATGTTCTCTATTAGGTTAGGCAGATTGCGGTTTAATGAACCTCTCATTCGTGTTTTATAATTTTATGTTTGTATTTCTTCACTCACATAAGTGCCAAGATTATAGGCACATTATGTTTTCACTTCTACTCCCAATTACCATTACAACTATTTTAGCATTTTAGTTTTAAATGGAATGGAATGAAATGAACTTTTCAAGTAAATATAGTTGTAAATGTCCATTTATTTATTTTAGGGTGCAATTAAAAAACAAATGATGATGTATGATGATCCAAATTATTATACCTTACTTTTTATTATTGGCAATGAAACATTAATTTCTGATGCAGATCTTTTAAAGTCCTTAATACAGTATATTTGACTCCCTAACAAGACTGTGTTAAATGTGTAAATCAAGACTCCAAAATAAAACTGCAATTCTAAGCTTTATATGTCAAAATATAATACTTACTACCATCCATGTTCAGCGTAGCAAACAGTACCCGTTTTTCAGCTGTGCCCGCGCTGTTGCCCACCCTCATCTGTAGCTCATACCACGTGCTCTCCTGCAGGTCATAGAGCATGTGGCTTTTAGTAAGAGTTGCACGCTGCACCATCATCCATGCTGTAGCATCCACAGGTCGGTATTCCAATGTAAAAAAGTTGATGGGACAGCCGCCATTGTTCCAGCCAATCAGACTGAGCTCTACACGTGTGGAGTTGATGTTGGAGAAAAGGTCATGGTCTTTGCCAAACTGGGGCTCTAACAGTGAAGAATGTGAGAAAAGATAAAAAATTAATTAATCTGTTAAACATTAAATGAACAATAGGTTCATTATGGTTCATTATTGTACATTATGGTTACTTAAGCATCAATCATTGCCCTTCTAAGATTTTTGAGTAGCTTAATCAACTTACGTAAAAAACATTTTATTTTTACAATTACGGTATTCACATCTCCAACCATACAATCAAGATAATAAAACTGTGATGGAACTGATAAGCACAGACTGTGCAATAACCTGTCATTGTAAAGAGATGAGATAAAGCAGGTGTCCATATAGTGCAAAAAAGCTATACCTCAATTATAGTTCAGGCTAGAAAAATGATTGTTAATTCTATAAAGACCTGTCCTGACCACACCTAATTTAAATGGGGAATTAATGTGTATAGTTTGTGCAGGTGCATAAAAGTGAACCTCATTTACTTGTAGATCCTATCCTAGATCCTTGTAGTCGCACTATCAATACGGTTATGACAAACATGAGTGTCAGTCAGTACAGGAACAATTCTTTTTAACATGTCTCTTTCAGAGGCATTCCACAAAAAAAAGTCTTCAAGACCTGTATATTCGGCCTTTCCACCCTATCACAAATCGATCAAAGCTTAAACAAGTATATAAATTCTGAACATCAAAATACATTCCAGGATACTAGTTCACAGTATGCGCAGCCCTGCTCTGGGTGGCAGTCAGCCTGCAGGCAGCCTGTAGTAAATGCAAAAAGAAAATTTTCATTTTGAGGTGGTGTTTTGTGACAATGTACCGTTGTAAAAAGTGCTATATAAATAAATAAATAACTTGAAATAACTTGAACTTATGCAAAATGGAGGTATACCATATAATTGAGCCAGCAACAAAAAAAATTAGAAGGAAGGCCATCAGAAGGAAAGTCTATTAAATGACCCTTAGCCTACATTTCATTGTTAATTATAATTTTATGCATTTAATTGCACTTTTTCAATGCCTACTACCATGCAAAAATACATGATGAAAATGTAGATTTCAAACCAATTCAGAGATGACTCGTTAATAAGATTCATATAATGGAACACATTGAACATGATCAACTTTAGAGAACAACACAGAGTTTCCTAAATGTCAAGGTCGCTGTGTAGTCATCCATCCATCCATCCATTATCTTCCACTTTATCCTCTACAGTACTAGGGTCGCGGTGGGGTTCCCCATGCCCATCCAGGGGCGCCATGTTTCGGGGCACTGGGTAGATACATCCAGGACAGAGTGCCAATCTATCGCTGGGCACACACTCACTCACACACAGACACACACTCTATATGGGGCAATTTAGAGAATTCAAATGACCTTGATCCATGTTTTTGGACTGTGGAAGGAAACCGGAGAACCTGGAGGAAACCCACGCAGACACGGGGAGAACATGGAAACTCCATCAAGTTTTGGATTCGAACCGGGAACGTGTTAACCACTAAGCCGCCCTCTGTGTAGTCATATTATCCTAAATTTATCCTAACAGGAGTAAATTAGCAGTGTTTTAAGCATATTTCATAAAGTGTATATATTCTAAAGCTCTGCATAAAAACTTGTGAGATACTAATATTAAAACTTGTGAGAACAAATGAGATTATTAAAAAAGAACACTGATTAAAAGAAGAGAAACATTTCAGATACCTGCAAGTTATTGGTGTTAATCTGGCACCTGGTACAAATTTCCTTAATTATCTGATAAACCTTTTTTCAATGCCAGCCTACCTTTCCAGTTTTCACTGACTTGGTGGCAAAAATGGTGAGCCATTCCAAAGTGACTGAAACCTTCTGGCAGCAGGTTGTCCAAATGAAGGCAAGACAATTTGGTCGTTCCAAGTATGTGATTTCTAAAATATTGCATCTTCACAACATCACAAACTTATTCAAGTCCCCCAAGAAGGCTGGTTAAGATAAATGTGGTCCAGAGCGCATTTCAGTGACAAAAGCAAGTTTATTAAAATAAATTATTCTAATGAGAAACATTACGTTTGTTGACAAACTGTGGAAAGAATGAACCCAAAGTGTGTAAAGAAGTCAGTTAAAAGTGAAGGAGGAAGTGTCATGGTTTGGGGAATATTTTCACATGTGGTTCCTTGTGTTAATTACTCAGTCAGCAATTTTCATACAGGACTATGCCCCCCATCACACAGTAAAACAGTTCCTTGAAACTAAAAACGTTGAATCAATAAAATGGCCATCCCAGAGTCCTTAGCTAAACCCAATAGAAATACTTTGGAACATTTTTGGTGACAACATTGTGGCCAAGAAACTCACAACAGTCACAGAACTGTGGAAGAGACTGGAAGAATAGTGGACCCAAATCACAAGCACAGCAATGTGCGAGACTAGTGATCCTGTGCATCCTGTGGCCGCAGATCTGCTGAAGTCATTCGGAGCAATGGACTATATGCTTCTTACTGATTGGTCACTGAGGGCGGCACGGTGGCTTAGTGGTTAGCACGTTCGCCTCTCAGCGCTAGGGGTTCCCGGCTAGGGGTTCCCGGTGTTTTCCCTGTGTCCGTGTGGGTTTCCTCTGGGTTCTCCGGTTTCCTCCCACAGTCCAAAAACATGGATCAAGTCAATTGAGTTCTCCAAATTGCCCCATATAGAGTGTGTGTCTGTGTGAGTGAGTGTGTGCCCAGCGATGGATTGGCGTCCTGTCCTGGGTGTATTAATTTTTTATTTAAATTTTAAAATACTTTGGTTACTTTGTAGAACATTGTTCTAGTGGCATGATGTACCACTTACAAAAACTATTTAAATGTTGATGAATGTATTCTGAAAAAATAAAGTGTTCATACATTGTTCTCTAGTTTTGATCTCTAGTCTACATAGGCTGTACTGAAGAGAGAGGGAAACATATTTCAAAAGCAAAAAAGACATATCTCAAAATAATAAGACCTGTTTCTGGACAGTGGTGTTTTTTTTATTTAAACATTTCTCATCAAATCATGTTATTCACAGGCTGCTTTTTTTACACACTTTTTTTTCTGGTGGTGTATGGGGCTCATGCTGTGCTTTGCCATCTTTACAACCCCAGATCAAATCCCACTCCATACGGAAGTTACTATATATTTTCTTCCACATTACAGCAACAGCCCCTTACATTTCATGACTAGCATGGTAGAAAAAAAAATTATCAAAAAAAATTGATGTGGTGCATCAAGTACAACCAAATTAGATTTTTTTTTTTTTAAATAAGCTGCTTATTTGATGCCAAATTTCCTTTTGCTTCTTGCTTTGATTACAGGTGCTGGTTGTGTTGTTGAAATGTTTGTTTTATTGTTGGACATTTGACGATTTTAAAATGTAGTAGTAATCATTACTGACCTAAGAGTGGGTTACTGGAATAAGAAAATGCAATGATTGTGTGTAAGGTGTATAGACACTTCAACTGCCTTTCAGGTGAATTAATAATTTGATGTGAAAGTGTGCTTGGTCTGTCCAAGTTATTTTTCTAACCTGGTGGTGAAAATAGGTCCATCTAATAAGGATTATGCAGCATAAAATTAATTATTCAATACTTTATATCACATGTCAATGTTACACTTTGTTCACATTTTATACCCTTAGTTATTTAATTATTAAAAAGTTTACATTAATTAATTATTTACTTTAATTTTAATTTGCAATTATAAAACAACAAACTATGAGGGTTGAATCTGCAGAATGAAGAAATCATAGAATAAGACATGTTGATTTGAAAACTCTTACCTTTCCCATGGGTTTTGGCCTCTATGATCTCACTGATACGTCCAGGGCCTACGGCATTCTGAGCTGTTAGGGTGAACTTGTACCATGTGCCACATTTCATGTTCTCTAAACGGTACGAACGCTCACTTGGGCTGATGGAGATGTTGCCCCATTCTTCACTGTTGTCCTCAGAGTACTGAAGAATGTACCCTTGAAGAAACAATAAAAAAGTCAACATCATTTAAAACAAAATTATCATGGTTCCTTATGTTAAAATTAAAGTTTATTTTACAGAACATTATCCAAGTTGTTAGATAGTTTATCTGTACAGAAAGGTTTTAATTTGAGGAATTTAAGTTAGTTAACTTAATCTAATTATATTTAATTAGATCTAATTTAGATTTAAGATTAGATTCAACTTTGTCATTGTGCTGAGTAAAGGTACTGAGGCAATGAAATGTGGTTAGCATCTAACCAGAGATGCAATACATACTATTTACATAAAATGCAATAGTAACAGTAACCGGGGAAGTCAAAATTGATGTTTATATACATATATACAGTGGGGTGCGAAAGTTTGGGCATCCTTGTTAATTTTCCTGATTTACCTTTATAAATCTTTTGTTGTTTGAATAAAAAAAAAATCAGTTAAATATATCATATAGGGGACAAACACAGTGATATTTGAGAAGTGAAATGAAGTTTATTTGATTTACAGAAATTGTGCAAAAATTGGTCAAACAAAATTAGGCAGGTGCATAAATTTGGGCACCACAAAAAAAAAAACCTTAACTCAATATTTAGTATATCCTCCTTTCACAGAAATAACAGCCTGTTAACGATTCCTATAGCTTCTAATGAGAGTCTGGATTTTGGGTGAAGGTATTTTAGACCATTCTTCTTTACAAAACATCTCTAGTTCATTCAGGTTTGATGGTTTCTGAGCATGGACAGCTGTGAAACATTTTCAATAATATTCAGGTCTGGGGACTGAGAGGGCCATTCCAGAATGTTGTACTTGTTCCATGAATGGCTTAGAAAATTTGGAGCAGCGTTTAGGGTCATTCTTTTTGGAAGATCCAGCCCCAAAGCTTTGTCACCGATCCCTGGACATTGGTGTCCAGAATCTGCTGATATTGATTGGAATCCATGCGGCCCTCAACTTTAACAAGATTCCTAGTTCCTGTACTGGCCACACAGCCCCACAGCATGATGGAACCTCCACCAAAGTTGACTGTAGTTAGTAGGTGTTTTTCTTGGAGTGCTGTGTTCTTTTTCCTCCATGCATAACAGCCCTTGTTATGCCCAAATAACTCTATTTTAGTTCCATCAGTCCACTGCACCTTATTCCAAAATGTAGTTGGTTTGTCCAAATGTGCTTTAGCATACCTCAAGCGGCTCTGTTTGTGATGTGAGTGGAGAAAGGCTTCCTCTGAATCATTCTCCCATATAGCATCTCCTTGTAAAGTGCGCCGAATAGTTGAACGATGCACAGTGACTCCATAAGCAGCAAGATGATGTTGTAGGTCTTTGGTGCTGGTCTGTGGGTTGACTCTGACTGTTCTCAACATCCTTCGGTTCTGTTTTTCTGAGATTTTTCTTGGTCTGCCACTTCGAGCCTTGACTTGAACTGTGCCTGTGGTCTTCCATTTTCTCACAATGTTTCTCACAGTGGAGACTGAAAGCTGAAATCTCTGAGATAGCTTTCTGTATCCTTCCCCTAAACCATGACGGTGAACAATCTTTGTTTTCATGTCATTTAAAGGTTGTTTTGAGACTCCCATGCTGCGACTCTAAGCCTACAATTGCCCCCCTTAAATACCCTTTCACATAATTGATGTCACATGTGTATGGAGGTCAAGGATCACTGAACTTACCAAACCAAATTTGAGTTCCAATAATTAATTATAAAGATTTTGAAATCAATAAAATTTCAACAGTGCCCAAATTTATGCACCTGCCTAATTTTGTTGGCCAAACCAATTACCAAACCAATTGTTTGCACACTTTCTGTAAATTATATGAACTTCATTTAACTTCTCAAATATGACTGTGTTTGTCCCCTTTATGATATATTTAACTGATTTTTTTATCCAAACAACAAATGATTTATAAAGGTAAATCAGGAAAATTAACAAGGCTGCCCAAACTTTCGCACCCCACTGTACATAAATACACACTTTGACAAAATTGTTAGTAGTCCTCGGGTAATGAAAGAAAAACCAACAATGGTCACAGAAATAACTTAAATCTGACAAAATTAATAATAAATAAAAATTCAATACATAGGGCTACAGGTAGTTACTGTTCTGTTTGGTGACATGGTGTGTACCACACTCTACACAGACCAGAGATAGCAAAAGAAAGATTTGTCTTAGGACACAAGGTTTCTTTCTTAAAATATCAACATAACAAGGAGTTTTCTCAAAACCGCATTTTAATTTGTCTCTGTTTGTCACACTGTTCCGACTACCTCACCGCCACACACACCCACTGCTACACCTGATGCACCTTCCACCAATCAGCGCTCTCCCTCTCCTGATTACTAGATCCAGGTGCACCTCATTAGCGGGAGCTCTATTTAAGCCGGCGTCCCGGATACACCAGTGCAGAGTTTTCTGGTTACGTGCGTATGCTATGGTGTGTCTGTTCGTTTGGCTCAGCTTTTGCTGCTGCGATCCGGTTCTGCCCGTTGGTGTTTTCCAGGACGGTTTACCTGTGAGCAGGTGAAGGATTACAGACTCCAGTTCCCTCGAGTTCACCTCGCTGCATTCCTTACCGTCTCATCATCTGGTCTCCCGGGGATTCCGACAACCGGTGACGTCATTACCAACGCCTTACCTCTGTTTGCTCATTTCGGACGATTGACTGTATCTATTATTGCTTATGCAATAAAGACTCTTTTATTTGCTGAAAACCTCATGCTTCCTGTGTTTCCTCCGGTAGCGTGACATAAAACTCTGCCAACAAAGAAGGAAGGAGGAACTGTGATGGATCCAACTGAAGATGCCCTGCATGCACAGGCAATGCGCTCTGATCGAGCTTCAGAACGGACTCGGCGAGGTGACTCGGGCCGTGCAGTCTCTTATGGAGCGGCTTACCGAGTTGGAACGCGAAGGTTCTGGATCCAGAGCGTCTGTCTCCACATCACAGCAACTTCCATGTCTGCCAGACACCGACACGCCTCCCTCCCCACCGCTGCCCGCTACTGCCTCTTGGAACCAGAACGGTTTGATGGAACGCCTGAAAGATGCCGTTCGTCCCTGATGAAATGTTCACATTTCTTTCGTAGCCATCCCAGATCCAGCGAGGTTGATAAAATCTCGCTGGTCATCTCACAGCTGACGGGCAGAGCGAGTGGGCAACCACCCTCTGGGAGGCACAGGGTCATGAATGCCGATCTTATGCAGCGTTCCACGAGGCTTTCCGGGCTACCTTTTCCCACCCCCTGGAGGGGGAAGTCGTGGGCCCACAGCTGTACCGGCTACGTCAGGGATCCAGGTCAGTGTTGGCATACGCGTTGGAATTTCGAATCCTGGCAACCCGAACGGGCTGGAGCGGCTCAGTGCTCACAGTGATGTTTCGGGAAGGATTACGTCGTGAGATCCAGCGTGAGATAGCGGGACGGGTGCCTCGTTGGACGAATTCGTTCGGCTTGCCGTTTTAATGGAGCAACACCTCGCCACGGTGCCAACATCCCAAGGACCCAGACTTCAGCCATTGAACATGATCGCTCCGTTGTCTTCTCCATTGGAGGCTGAGCCGGAGCCTATGCAACTCGGACGATCTCGGCTTTCCTCACAAGAGCGACAGAGGCGTGCCCAACAGGGTCTCTGTGGTTATTGCGGGAGTTCCGAACACGATCTGCAACATTGCGGTGTGAGACCGGTTCGCCGTGAACGTCTGCGGGCGCCTCGTACCTCGCAATCTCGCACTGCGCAAAGAGTTTCGGTGAGGGACTCGGGGGTCGCTGTTAATCGTTCTTTGAAAATTAACATCATGCTATTTATTAAAGGTAAATCTGTATCTGCTACTGCACTGGTGGACTCGGGAGCTGATGGCAACTTCATCGACCGTGAGTTCTGCCACTTGTGGGGGATTCCTGAGGAGTCCCTAGAAACCCAAATTTCGGTACAAGCCGTCGATGGTAATCTTCTCCCCTCGGGGGCAGTCAAGAGCACTACACTGACACTATGGTTAGGTATCGGGAAAAGTCATTTTGAAAAAAATAATTTTTTTATTATTTCCTCCCCTTCGGTGCCTAATGTTTTAGGTTTTGGGGCCTGTTGCGGATCCGGTCATCCCACTGCCGTAGTGAGTGTTCTCAACCTCCCCCCCCCGCCTTTCTCTTCCCTCTATGCAGGTGTCTGCGGAATCCCAGCTTCCTTCTCAGGTACCTGCGGAGTACGCGGACCTCGTGGAGGTCTTTAGTGAACACCGTACGTGCACGCTCCCTCCTCATCGGCACTACGACTGCTCTATAGACCTATTACCCTGGGCCAAATTACCTCACGCATCACGCGCGTCCATTATATGCCGCCGAAACACGCGCTATGCAGAGCTATATTGCTGAATGGGTTTATCTGACCCTCCAAATCCCCAGCCGCATCCATTTTTTTCTTTGAACCTAAGCAAGGGGGTGAGTTACGGCCATGCATAGATTTTCGCGAGCTTAATAAAGCTACTAAACGGTATGCTTACCCTTTCCCATTGGAACCAGCTAATTTACAACAGCTTCATGGGGTGCGCGTGTTTACTAAACTGGACCTCAGAAACGCATATAATTTGGTACGGATTTGGAAGGGAGATGAATGGAAAACCACCTTTATCACTACCTCGGGGCATTACGAATATCGCGTGATGCCCTTCGGCCTCACTAACGCCCCCGCGGTCTTCCAAGCCTTTATTAATGATGTGCTGAGGGAATTTTTACATCAAGGGGTTATTGTTTACCTAGACGATGTCTTGATTTTCTCTGGTGATATGGCCTCCCATGTCGCGTTGGTGCGCCGGGTTCTTTCCCAAATTCTTGCAAATGGTCTCTATGTTAAAGGGAAGAAGTGCGCGTTCCACCAGGGGTCTATCTCTTTCTTGGGGTTTATTATCTCCCATAAGGGGATAGAGATGGACCCAAACAAGGTCAAGGCGGTTCTGGACTGGCCGACGCCAGCCACACCCCGAGACCTACAACGCTTCCTAGGATTTGCTAATTTTTATCGGAGGTTTATCAAAAATTTTTGGCAAATTGCACTTCCACTAACCTCTAGTCTCAGGGGCAGCTCTTCTGCATTGTGCTGGAGTTCGGAGGCGGATTGGGCCTTTAACACCCTTAAACAGAGTTTTACATCTAAGCCTGTTTTGGCCCATCCTGATCCCGAACCACAGTTCATCATGGAAGTGGATATCTCCTGCAGTGGGGCCAGCGCCGTCCTTTCCCAGACTACTGGTGGATTAGCTAATGCCATTCCCATCGCTTACTTTTCCCGTAAGTTCCTGCCTGCCGAGTGTAACTATGGGATCGGGGATCGAGAGCTTTTGGCCATTAAGTTAGCCTTGGAGGAAAGGCGTCATTGGCTCATGGGGTCCTCTCATCCTGTACTTATATTTACTGACCATAAGAATTTAGAGTATGTTAAGGGTGCGCGGCGCCTTAATGCTCGTCAGGCCCGATGGGGTCTATTTTTTTAATCAGTTTGATCTCAAGATCTCGTTTCGTCCTGGTGCCCAGAATAGCCGGGCTGATGCACTTTCCCGAATCCATGGCCCATCGGAGTCTGATCCTGAATGGTGGAATCCCATAATCCCTGCACACAAGTTCATAGGGTGAATCCAGTGGGAGCTTTACCACGCCGCCTGAATGTCCGGGGGGGTTACTTGTGTTCCTCAACCATTTAGGTCCAGGGTTATTACGTGGGCTCATGCCTCTCTAAGTACCGGTCACGCAGGAATATTACGTACCACCCAACTCATCCAGCGGAAGTGTTGGTGGGAGTCCTTACAGGCTGACGTACAAACCTTTGTACGTTCTTGTTCCACCTGCGCAGCCAGTAAGACTCCTCGGGAGCTACCAGCTGGTAAGCTCTGCCCCCTACCGGTGCCGGAGAGGCCATGGTCTCACATCGCCCTGGACTTTGTTACCGGTCTGCCTTCCTCCAATGGCTATAACATCATCCTCTCGGTCCTTGATCGCTTCTCTCGGGCAGTCAAATTATTTCCCCTTAAGGGTCTGCCCTCGGCATTTGAGACGGCCAAATTGCTTTTCACCAGGGTCTTTACAGCATTCGGTATCCCTGGTATTTTATCTGATGGAGGACCCCAGTTTACTTCTGTGGTCTGGAGGGCTTTTTGCGAGAAGTTGGGCTCTTCCATCAGTTTAACTTCCGGATTCCACCCTCAAACCAATGGGGCCTGCGAGCGCTCACATCAAGAAATTAATAAATTTCTCTGCATCTATGCCCATCATAATCCTTCTGACTGGTCATGCTACCTTCCCTGGGCAGAGATTGCTCAGAACTCGCTGCGTCACTCGGCCCCCGGCATCACCCCATTCCAATGTGTACTGGGTTATCAACCGCCCTTTGCACCTTGGGATGGAGAGAACACAGATGCACCGGCTGTGGACGCTTGGTTTCGGCGCAGCGAGGAGGTATGGTCCCAGGTCTACCGGCGCATCGATCCGGTCATTCGGAGGTACAAGCGGTTCGCTGATCGCGCTCCCAAATTTGGGGTAGATGACATGATGACAGATGACTTAATACCCAGGACATCAGATGTCATCAGGGCACACGTAAACAATATATATTTATATATATATATATATATATATATATATATATATATATATATATATATATATATATATATATTGCACTTTTGGTTCTGGTTAGATGCTAACTACATTTCATTGGCCACGTACTTGTACTCTGCACCATGACAATAAAGTTGAATCTAATCTCATCTAATCTAATCTAATCTAATTGCTGTCCCCTCCATTATTCCTGCTTTATGGACTTCCCTGCGTGCACTCAGAGCGCCCCTTTTGAGTCAGTCTGCACTCAGACCACCCCCTGTGATTCCTCCTGCGGCTCGGTCGGCACTCCAGGTTCCTCCTGTGAACCAGTCGGTACTCCAGGTTCCTCCAACAACTCGGTCAGCGCACACAGTTCTGCCTGTGACTTGGTCAGAGCACAGAGTTCCACCTGCGATCCGGTCAGCGCACACAGTTCCGCCTGTGACTCCGTCATCCTTGGTGTTTTTATCATCTTTTAAGATGTCCACTCTCTGTGCAGAACACTGAGAAGGAGAGCAATGCGCTAGACCACATTGGAGGAGTTATTGGTGATGCTACCAATAACTCCTCCAGTAGCGTTGCAGGTAGTGTTGTGAGTGGATTGATGAACTACAAACAATGTGTGTTGAAAGGCGAGCCATCTAGGGAAGGCATCAAGTAATCCTCCTCCCAACTCACTGCAACCAGCTTTCTGCTATCTTCAGTCTCCTCCTGCTCTTTGCTCCAGAACTCCTTTGTCTTCACTTTTCGATTTTTTGTTCTTTCTTGCTTTCAAGCATTCGTTTGGTTTTGCTCTTCTGTCTTTGTTTAAACCTTACTTGCTAGCTTTCGGTCTGTTTCACTCTCTCGTGCTCGTTTAGCCTTGCTCTCTAGCGTTGGAACTGTTTCGCTCTGAAGCGCTGCCTGTGTTACTTTTTCCCTGCAAGACCCTGGACCAACTTTTTTGGGACAACTTGTTTGGGACACTTGAGTGCCTTGTTTGGGACAATTTGTTTCTCATCGTGCATGCCCCTTAAAGGGGGCGGGGGAGAGGGGGTGGATTGTCAGGATCTACAGCACCTATCTGTCAGGACAGTGTATTGATTTGTGTTTGTTTTGGTTTAAGCACCTTTAATTAACAACTTTTAATTAATAATTAACTTTAATAATAATAATAATAATAATAATAATAATAGTAATAATGCATTTTATTTATAAATGGCGCTTGTCAGGGCACTCAAGGACACCTTACAAAAGTTAAAATGGACACAATATAAAAGGGGATCAAATAAAATCAAACAGATTTAAATACATTCATTCACTATCGCATAAAATAATGCACAGAAAAATGTGCAGTGAATATTAGGAGTATGCAATTGCAAAGATGTGGGACTGTATGGTGTAATTAAATCAGAAATATACGATGGGGCGAGAATATGTAAGGCTCTGAAAGTCATTAGTAATATTTTAAACCGGATTCTATAGTTGACAGGGAACCAGTGGAGCTCTTTGAGAACTGGGGTGTTGTGTTCTATTGATGAAGACCTGGAGATGATTCTTGCGTCAGAATTTTGAACCAACTGGAGTTTGTGCAAAAGTTTCTGTGGTAAGGCGAAAAAAATAGAATTACAGTAATCTAGTCTGGATGTTACCAATGCATGGACTAGGATAGCTGTGCTGGACTGACTGAGGAATAGACGGAGCCGGTTAATGTTTCTCAGGTGAAAGTGGGCAGATCGTGTGATGCTGGAGATGTGTGCTTTAAAAGAGAAATGGCTGTCGAGAATGACTCCCAAACTTTTAACCTGAGTGGACGGCAAGACAACAGAATTATCAAAATTAAGAGTAAACGGTTGAGTTTTGGAGAAGATGGCCTTAGTTCCTACGAGGAGAAATTTCTGTTTTATTAGTGTTGAGCTGTAAGTAGTTATCAGAGAACCATTTTTTTGTTTGTTCTAAACAGTCTGATAGAGCAGAGGGTGGGAGAGTATCATTGGGTTTGGTGGAGAGGTAAAGCTGGGTGTCGTCAGCGTAGCAGTGAAACTGTATATTAAATTGTCTAAATATTCGGCCAACTGGGAGTAGATAAATAATAAACAGAAGTGGTCCCAGAATAGAGCCTTGTGGGATGCCACAGACAACTTTGGACTGGAAAGATTGATAATTCTTGAGGCGAACGAACTGTGAACGATCGTTAATATAGGAGTAAAACCACTCAAGCACAGTGCCGGTAAGCCCAATTGATTTGAGGCGATAAAGTAATATTGGATGTGAGATACTATCAAATGCAGCCTTAAGATCCAGAAAAATAAGAATGGTAAGAAGACCTGAATCAGTTGCCACCAGGAGATCATTTTTTATTTTGAGAAGAGCGGTTTCTGTGCTGTGAAGAGGACGAAAGCCGTATTGAAAGGTCTCATATAGGTTATTGTCATTTAGGAAAGCATGAATCTGGGTAAAGACAGCATTCTCTAAAATTTTCTAAATTAAAAGGTAGGCTTGAAATAGGCCGAAAGCTATTAAGATCAGTCGGATTCAAGCCAGGTTTTTTAAGTAAGGGTGTAATCATAGGCTGTTTAAGGGGGGCAGGGACAAAACCGATAGAAAGGGACATCTGAACGATAGCAATAATAGGTGCGCATAGTGAGGAAGCGCAGACTTTAACAAGATTAGTTGGAAGGGGGTCGAGGATACAAGTTGTGGACTTAGCTTTCTTAATGAGAAGAGCTATTTCAGTAGTTGTAGGGAGTATGAAAGTGGATAGAGAAGTAAAACATTGTACAAGAGCAGGAGGACACTTATAATTGGCATCAATAGTGTGTGAAGTTAGCTGTTGATGGATATTTTGGGTTTTTGCGTTAAAAAATTACAAACATGTCACACCGTTCAACAGAGAGCATATAGGTAGATAACGGATCTGGTGGTTGCAGCATATTGTTTACAGTAGAGAAAAGAGCATGGGTGTTGCCCTCAGTGTCCAAAAATAATGATCGGTAGTAGGTAGCTTTGGTAGCAGAAATAGCTTCCTTGTAGTGAGATAAGTGGCTGTTGTACATTTCTCTGTGTACTGTAGGTCCACTTTTCCTGAGCAGGCGTTCAAGCTGTCGTCCCCTAGATTTTAAGTGACGAAGTTCAGTAGTGTACCAAGGCACACTATGTGCAAATGAAACAGGTCGTGACTTTAATGGGGCAAGTTTATCCAGGAGGCTGTGTAGCTCTGTGTTGTTCTGTGATAATAGAGTCTCCAGAGAAGCAGATCCGAAGTTCCATTGTAGAGTGCTAACTTCAGATAATAAAACACTTTGATCAATGTTCTTGATATTGCGGAACGAAATGACCCGGGGACTAGTTTTCACAGCGGGCAATGTTGCACTAAATGAGATCAGATGGTGGTCAGAGATGGAGAGATCCATGGCAGCACAGTTCTAAATGGTGATTCCAGAACAGCAGATGAGATCAAGAGTATGTCCTTTGCTGTGGACATATATTAGTTCATTGTTCCATTTTTTTGGTTTGTTTTCATTTGTTCGTGCCTGGGCCTTATTGTGGTAATTAATCTGTGTCACATGACCTTGTTTTTTGTTATTTAAGCCAGCCCTGCTCCCTCATCACTGAGTGCCTCAACCTCGTTGCAGGTCCTTTTGCTGTTTCCTTGGTTTATGTGAATGTTGAATAAAACTCCTGTTTCTGGAACCTGCTGCCTGGTTAATGAGTGGTTATCGCAACACTTAATTGGACCTAGGATTTTGTGACAATTAGTTTTATTATACGTTTTATTTATTTGCCAAATTAATTATTTTGAAGATGGTCACACACAATCAAACCCCGACCCACCCCAGTAGACCAAATCCTAGTTGTCCTTTGTCAAGAAAGTACCCCTGGGTCTAGGGTAGAGGACCTATAATAATACAGATATTTAATTGAAGTCATTTTAAGTTATTTAATATTGATGATAATATTACAAACATATTTATGAATTGCAAAAAACATGGATCTGATCCAGGCAAAAGTTAATCCATTTTTTTTTTTGTTGTGGCAGTTCTGATCCATTAGACACTTGATATAGTGCATATATAAATGCATGTATAAGTTCTCTACTTAATAAGTCTTCATTAAAATTATTATGTTTTAAATAAAGCCACCCGTCACACATAAAATAGGTACACTTTCCTACCTAATAAAGCCAGAAGTAAATATGAGAGACAATCTGTCAAGTTTAATCATTATAATGCATACATAACTGCTGACACTCTGGAAATAATTAAACCACATGCATGGAGATAATCCACAGTAAACAGATTGGTGATAAAGGCAAAGTGTAAAAAATATGGACCAATAGCTGTTATTAAGGTCATTAAGTTACACAGGTATCAGTTTTAACCTGATCCAGGTAACAGATAGATAATAATTGTGTTATTATTTTTAGATTTTGAGCACTATTCAATTATTTAAATTTTACATTCATTTTATACTTTATAAAATAAGCTGTAGTTCGACAGGAGTTACCTCTAATGGAGCTACCTCCATTGTCTCCAGGAACCCAAGAGACTGTGATTGATGTGGTAGTTGTTTTCATCACAGTGAGACGTGGCTGGTCTGGGGGAACTACAAGTAAAATGTATAAATAAAAGTTAAATGTTAATATACAACTACATCACACAAGCACATCAAATGTCTTGTAAATTTTTGCATGAACATTTACCAATATCAACTTCATCACTACAAAAATAAGGATTTCTTTTAGTATAAAACTTTAAAAGAAAAGTCCTAAGCTAAAGCAAATAAATAAGAAATGTATTTAATGGTTTAATTTGAAAGATATAATATTGTATAAATATAATTTAAAGAAATTAAAAAATATATATAATAACTAAGTAAATAAAAAAAGTAAGGTGTTTTCTCTCAATGTGAGGACAATCAGGTGTAAACTGTCAGTGTTCCCGCGGTTCGCCCGGCTCCCCGCCTATCACGGTCCGTCTCTCCGGATTATTGATGTCAGCTGATTACTATTTTCCACCCACGTCATTTCCTATTTAAGGCGATCAGAATTGCTCCTTCCCCGCGAAGGATCTTTGTTCTCTCCTGCAGTTCGCTCATGTTTACGCTATGCTTGTGTTCGATACTGGATCTCCGTTTTTCGCTTAGGTCCTAGGAGCTACGTTTTCGCTTCCCACAGCGACGGACTCTTCATTGACAGACCGTGGTTTGGAGGATCACGTGTCTGCAAGGAAGGAAGAGTGACGTGTCCCAGTTCCCACACAGCAGGAGGCGGATACTCTCGTCACCGGTCTACGGCGACGTCACTGGTGACGCTTACCCCGTTCCCAGAGTCACGTGACCGATGGTTCCGCCATTTTTTGAGTCTGCAGCGTTCCAGTGCTTTTGTTTTGTTTTTGTTGAACGCTATCGTTCTTTCCCGACGTCAAGGGATCTGCATTAAAACAGAACCGAACTGTTTCTGACTAGTCTTCTGTTTTTTATCCTGCACGTCGTAACAGAAATCCTTCGCCACAATAAAGAGAGGAACTTCTACGCAGAGCACGTCGTGATGGATTCACAGCGCGATGCTACCGGCGGTCCACAGCGGACACCGGGATCAGATTTCTCTGCCCTTCAGAGCGAGTTGGGTGAGATTTCGGCCGTACTGCGCAACTTGTTGCAACGGCAAGCGGACTTTGAACAGGGGCTGGTGTCGCTCCGATCGGCCGTCGCCCAAGCAGCGTCTCCGGCTGCGGTTCCTGCGTTCCCTCCCGCAGCTCATCCGACACCTGGTCCTCCTGGATCTCCACCTCTGAGTATCTCCCTGTCAGAGCCAGAGAGGTATGATGGAAATCCACTTACCTGTCCCGCTTTTCTCATGCAGTGCTCGCTGTTCCTACATAGCCGCTCCATCTCCAGCGATCAAGATAAGATTGCGCTGGTGATCTCCCGGCTTACCGGGAAGGCATGCGAGTGGGCCACAGCAATTTGGGAAGCACAGGGTCCCGAAGTCCAGAACTTTTCCTCATTTATCGAGGCATTCAAGGCCGTGTTCAACCATCCAGTAGAGGGAGAACCCTGCGGAGAAGAGCTGATGCGGCTACGACAAGGGTCCCAGTCCGTCGCCAGTTATGCGTTGTCGTTTCGTACTTTGGCTGCACGATCCGGCTGGAATGAGGCCTCCTTGAAAGCCCATTATCGAGAGGGACTACGTCCAGAGGTCCGACGCGAGATTTCCGGACGTGATTTCGGCGCCTCTCTCACTGATCTCATCCGTCTCTCCATCCTAATGGACCAGCATCTGAACCCCGCATCCAGGGGACGTCAGCACGTCACAGAGAGGGGTAGAGCGGAATCTTCACAGGCATCATCATCCCGTTTGTCCGAAGCAGAACCTATGCAGCTGGACACAACTCGCCTGTCTCGTCAGGAGCGTCAACGCCGCCTCAGGTCCCATCTGTGTCTGTACTGTGGTGAGGCCTCACACATGGTTCAGAACTGCCCTGTACGGCCCTCTGACCAGACCCGTCGTCCAGCACCGGAGTCTCCCAGAGCGGTGAGAGGTCACAACACCCCTCAATCCCACCAGCTTCACATCGACGTAGAACTCTGCATCACCGAGACCAAGGTCAAAGCATGCGCTATGATAGACTCAGGAGCTGATGGGAGTTTTATTGACCAGGGGTTTTGCCAGCAGGGGAATATTCCTCTCCGTGCTCTTGACTCTCCTATGAGGGTCTGTGCCGTGGACGGGAGACCTTTGTCTCTGAGGAGTATCACCCACAGGACTGTCCCTTTGGTTATGTACACCAGCACGGGTCACTCTGAGTTAATTTCATTTTTTGTAACCGCCTCTCCTTTTCTGCCTATCATTCTAGGTTTGCCTTGGCTGCGTCGGCATGATCCAGTCATATCCTGGGCCACTTCCCGTATCCTGGCTTGGTCACCCCGTTGTCAACAGGAGTGCCTGGGTCCCCCTAGTGCTCCCCGACTGCTGTCCAGTGTGTCCTCCGATGCTGCTCCTTTCAGTCAGGTGCCTCCGGTATACGCGGATTTGTCCGAGGTCTTTAGTAGGGAGCGTGCTAACACCTTACCCCCCAACCGTCCGTACGACTGCGCCATTGATTTGGTAGAAGGGGCCAAGTTACCGCACTCACGTCCGTACCCACTCTCGGCTAATGAGACGCGCACTATGAGAGAGTATATTACCGAGGCTCTAAAAAACGGGTTTATTCGCCCTTCCAAGTCTCCAGCTGCATCCGGGTTCTTTTTCGTCCCCAAGGCCGGAGGAGAGCTTCGTCCATGTATAGATTATCGTGAGCTTAATAAGGTAACTAAGCGCTACCCTTACCCATTCCCGCTCATTCCGTCCAACCTTGAACGTCTCCATGGGGCTCGCGTCTTTACTAAATTAGGTCTTCGGAATGCGTATAACCTCGTTTGCATACGGCCGGGGGATGAGTGGAAAACCGCCTTCATTACTACCACAGGACATTATGAATACCTCGTCATGCCTTTCGGTTTATCTAACGCTCCCTCGGTGTTCCAAGCCTTTATTAATGACGCCCTACGCGAGTTCCTGGATGAGGGAATCATTGTTTATCTAGATGATATTCTCGTTTTCTCCCAGGACCTAGAAAGTCACGTTAAGCTGGTACGGCAGGTGCTGTCTCGTCTCCTTCAACACCGGTTATTCGTGAAAGGGGAGAAATGTGTCTTTCATGCAACCAGTATTTCTTTTTTGGGGTTTGTGCTCTCCAAGGACGGGTTGGAGATGGACCCAAGTAAGGTTCAGGCAGTCCTAGATTGGTCCACACCTTCTTCCGTGAAAGAGCTCCAGAGGTTTTTGGGTTTCGCCAATTTTTATCGCCGTTTTATCCAGGGTTTTAGACGTCGCGCATTACCCCTTACATCACTGCTTAAAGGCAAACCCAAGGTGTTACGGTGGAACTCTGAGGCGGATCGAGCGTTCCGGGAACTGAAGAGGTGTTTTACCTCAGCTCCTGTCCTTATACACCCGGACTGTAGCAAACAGTTTGTGGTAGAGGTGGACGCATCGTGTAGCGGGGTGGGAGCCATTCTGTCCCAAAAGGGGGCAAATAGTTCAGTACTTCGTCCTATTGCCTACTTCGCCCGTAAATTTAGTGCTGCCGAGTGTAATTACGGAATTGGTGATCGCGAGCTATTAGCTGTCAAGCTGGCTTTAGAAGAGTGGCGTCATTGGCTTATCGGTTCTCCGTTCCCAATCCTCGTTCTCACAGATCACAAGAATTTAGAATTCTTGAAGGGAGCACGACGTATGAACGCCCGCCAGGCCCGGTGGTCTCTGTTTTTTAACAACTTTGACCTTCTAATCTCGTTTCGTCCGGGGAGGGAGAACCGTAGGGCGGACGCTTTGTCGCGTGTCCACGGCCCTGCTGAGTCCGATCCCGAGTTAGGTGACGCGATTATTCCACCACATCGCTTCGTTTGTCCTATCCAGTGGGAGATTGACCAATTGATTCGCGACGCCACCTCCGGAACGGCTCCTCCTCCTGGATGTCCGGCGGAGGCACTGTACGTCCCCCCTACACTCCGAGATCGGCTTATCTCGTGGGCTCACACATTCCTTAGCGCAGGTCACCCGGGGGTCGGTCGCACTATACAAGTATTGTTGCGGAGATATTGGTGGGAGACGCTTCGTACCGACGTGCAGAGGTTCGTACGGTCTTGCTCTCTTTGCGCCGCTTGCAAGACCCCGCGTACCTTGCCTGCCGGTAAGTTGCTCCCGCTACCGGTTCCCGATCGTCCGTGGTCACACATTTCCATTGATTTTATTACTGGTCTTACTCATTCTAACGGCTACTCAGTCATCTGCTCCATTCTAGATCGTTTCTCCCGCGCTATTCGCCTAATTCCTCTCAAAGGTATGCCTTCTGCGTTCGAGACCGCAGAATTATTATTCCAACACATTTTCACTACGTTCGGGATCCCAGAGTCGATTCTTTCCGACCAGGGAGCCCAGTTCACGTCGGCAGTGTGGCGGGCGTTCATGGAGAAACTAGGGGTATCGGTCTGCTTAACTTCTGGTTTTCATCCAGAGTCTAATGGGGCATGTGAAAGGACTCACCAGGAGGTGTCAAAATTTTTACGCTTATATGTGCACCGTAATCCCACCGACTGGTCACGGTATCTACCATGGGCAGAGATCGTTTAAAATTCCCTGAGACACTCCTCCACTGGTCTTACCCCGTATCAGTGCGTTCTTGGTTACCAACCTCCGTTCGCACCATGGGATAGCACACCCACGGACGCTCCCGCGGTGGACGCCTGGTTTCGCCGTAGCGAGGGTGTTTGGGAACAGGTTCACCGTCGCATAGAGACAGTTCTACAACGCGCCAAACGTCAGGCTGATCGCTCTCGCGGGGAGACGCCCCAATATCAAGTAGGGGACATGGTTTGGCTTAGCTCCAGGGATATTCGGTGTCGCAGAGGTACTCGGAAGCTCTTGCCGAGGTATTTAGGTCCTTTTCCCATTGCGGCTAGAATTAATGAGGTGGCTGTCCGACTTAGTCTCCCCCGGCATATGCGTATTCACCCTACATTTCACGTCTCTCGTCTTAAACCCTTTGTCCCTGGACCTCTCGAGACCACCTGGCGAGAGGCCAACGCTGAACCCTCCTCTGAGACAGAACCCAATATCTATACGGTATCGTCCCTACTCGACTCGCGCAGACGCAATCGTAGACTGCAATATCTAGTGGAATGGGAGGGATTTGGACCCGAGGAACGCAGTTGGGTGTTCGCGGAGGACATCCTGGACAAGGAGTTGATCCGGGAGTTTCATCGTAATTTTCCAGAGAGACCAGCCCCGCGGCCCAGAGGACGCCCTCGCCGCCAAGGCAATCCTAGGGGTCCCCGACCGGCCTATGACCCGGTCTTAGGACCCCCGTCCGGGAGGGGTAATGTCAGTGTTCCCGCGGTTCGCCCGGCTCCCCGCCTACCACGGTCCGTCTCTCCGGATTATTGATGTCAGCTGATTACTATTTTCCACCCACGTCATTTCCTATTTAAGGCGATCAGAATTGCTCCTTCCCCGCGAAGGATCTTTGTTCTCTCCTGCAGTTCGCTCATGTTTACGCTATGCTTGTGTTCGATACTGGATCTCCGTTTTTCGCTTAGGTCCTAGGAGCTACGTTTTCGCTTCCCACAGCGACGGACTCTTCATTGACAGATCGTGGTTTGGAGGATCACGTGTCTGCAAGGAAGGAGGAGTGACGTGTCCCAGTTCCCACACAGCAGGAGGCGGATACTCTCGTCACCGGTCTACGGCGACGTCACTGGTGACGCTTACCCCATTCCCAGAGTCACGTGACCGATGGTTCCGCCATTTTTTGAGTCTGCAGCGTTCCAGTGCTTTTGTTTTGTTTTTGTTGAACGCTATCGTTCTTTCCCGACGTCAAGGGATATGCATTAAAACAGAACCGAACTGTTTCTGACTAGTCTTCTGTTTTTTATCCTGCACGTCGTAACATAAACATACACCATATTTTATTCAAAGAACAAGGATCGACAATGCAAAGGCAGTGTGCATCCCCGAAGCCACAAAGCCAATGAACAGATTCCAAACAGCTGAAGTACAACTCACTAGCCGCTAATCTGGAGTACTCCCTAGCTAGACAAACCACAATCTTTCAAGCCGCTGAACCACTGCTGGACCCTCCTTAACTCTTCTCGTCCTGTGGTAAGGTATGTATCAGTAAAGTACCCCCACCCCCATGAACATTCTGTCCTTAAGGCCTGGAATGTTGTTTGATGGTTTGGAGTGCAAAATTCACTTTTGCACTCCTGCCGAAAGGGTGGAACTGTCACAAGTGCTGTGCACTCCTGCCATGAATTGTATTTAGTTGTGTTACCTTTGCTTTGTTTAGTTAATTAATTTATGCCTTATTTTATTAGTCTAATTTATGTTAAGTAGTCACATAACCCGCCTGTGTTATTTTATTCTGCCCCAGATTTTTCTCATAGCTCCAAAAAAGATTCTGTTTCACCACTACATCACTGTTACTTTCACTGTCATGGGCACATACCACGACAACAATACTTTAGCATTGTATTTATTATTTAAAGTTTAGGAAGTGTTTCAGGGAGCATGGCTGATATTTTTTTCACATTTGAAAAATAATCTTGTGGTGTACTCAAAAACCAGTATGGATTGTTAAAAATTTTGAACCACTAAAACATGATCAAAGTTACAGACTTATAAGTGATACTCTTGATTTACAAACTTACCTTGAACCTGCAGACTCAGTATAATTTCATCTAAACCCCAGGCATTGCTGGCAATGCAGCTGTAGTAACCAGAATCCTCAGCTTTTACAGTGCGAATTACAAAACTTCCATTGGTTTGAACACTGCGCCTGCCATCGATAGAGACTGGAACAGGGATTCCACTGCTTATGGAAAACCAATATATCTTAAGTCCACTTTAAGATAAATCAGTTAATTGCAAAATGTTGAAGCATGCTGGAATGACAAAACACTTAACATGACACTCACTTTCCCTTCAGCCACTTTACTATTATCGGAGGGTCTCCAACAGCTCTGCAGGGCAAGACAATGTTCTTCATCCATGGTGTGGTTACTGTGCCACTAAATGTTAGCACACGTGCAGGAGCTAAAAATAAATGTTTATGGTAAGAAAAATATGTTCAAATAATTTTAAAAAATCATACAAATTTTCAATTGTTTTTTTTTAGAATTACACCTAAAAATATGTCAGGATTTAGCTGTGTGCATGCATGTCCTATCTGACCTTCCTTTATAAATCACAATCTAGTGTTGTGATACTCTGTGACTTATGTCATGACTTTAATGTTCATGCATGGAAAAATGCCTCTAATTAAATTTGATTCCTCCTGAGCACAAGAAGTTCTATCGTGTTACGAGCAGGATCAAAGTCCAAACAATGTCATTTCACTCAGGGAACGAAATCGGAGAGGTAACATGACGAAATGTCTTGTTCAGTAGGACAGTGCAACATTACAATTGCAAAAAAGGCATTGTGACTGTTGTTTTCAGTTTTAGAAAAGGCTTTTAATATGTCTAAAGTAAAACAAAAAAGTGGTCAGACATAAAAATGACTGTTGCTATGGGATCCAGTGGCATCAGTGATGCTGTAGCTTAACAAACATTTTATTACAGCATCTCCACTGCACCCGGTGCATCCAAACTGTCCAGCAGGTGCCATGTTATAAGCAATGCTTATCACTGTTACGATCGAGCAGCGCAGTCGGTCCGATGGCGACGCTGTGCGGAGCGGTGTGGTGTACAGAACCGAGCCAGGCGACCAGGTAAGCGAACAAAGAGGAGATTTATTTGCTGGAAACAGCAGGAACGCCGCTGAAGGCATGGCGGGACGTGCCGGGAGCAAACTCAAACAAAAACCCAAACAGCGAAACACCCGATGTAACACAGGTATCCATACGTAAACATACAATGATGGCTTGCTGACTCAGGGCGCATGCGCGCGTTAAGTGTAGTCAGCAGGCCACATGTGATCAGGTAGGACCCAATCCCAGCTCAAGGGGAAGGGAGCCCTAAATGGCCAAAACATGGGAGCCCTAAACGGCCAAAAACACTGAAAATAAAACAGGGGGGAGTGGCCTGGCACTCCCAACCCTGACAATCACTTTAAAAAAGAATTTAATTAAGCTGGTTTATCAAAACCAACTAACTGTCCAACTTCCTCTCCTTTTTTGCTAATCTATTACTTGTACTTGTTGAAGCGATTGGGTGGATAGTGTCTGAACTGTGGACAGGTAATATACACTTTTTTTCATCCAAATGGATCCCATTATAAATCTCTAAAAATCTCTATAAATACTGTCAGAAACGCAATGTCGGGCAAGCCATTAAAAACTTTAAAATCAAACGAAAGGACTTTAAACTATATCCTGTACTTGAATAGGAAGCCAGTGTTGAAATGCCAATACTGGAGCTCTAGCAGCAGCGTATTGACCTCCATGTAAAGGGAATTGCAGTAGTCAAGGCGAGATGTAATAAATAAATTAATAACAGTCTCAAGCTCCTTAGATTACAAAATTGGTTTGAGCACTGCAATGCATCTTAGTTGAAAAAAAAAAAAAAAAGATAATTTCTTTCAAAAAAAATCATTTTTTAATTAATTAATTGAGTTTGTAAAATTTTGCAGCTGAATCAAAGCCAAACCATTTCACATTAACATTTCACATGTGGACAAAATATTAAAACACCATCCCACTGAAACAGGTGCCTAGGGCACCTGTCACCTGTTTTGTGTTTCGTCCTGTTTGTTTGAGTTAATTAACGTTCAGTGCTCATTAGTTTAGTTAATTAACTCCTTTCTGTAACTGGTTTGTCTTGTGCACATGATCGGGTGTCTTTTTGTATTTATGTCCATTGTTTCTTGTCTTCGGTGCTGGTCGCTTGTGTTATATGTCACTTAGTCATTTGTACCTCTTGTTTTGTGGTGCACTGCACCTTTAATAAACCTGTTCTCTGCTACCTGCGTGCCTGGCTCCCTTCAGCGCGTGTATACGCGGCGGCTTGTGCTCCCTATGCGCAACCGCTTCAGCCCGAGGTAGACTACCGTGACAGAACGACCAGCCAAGGAAATTTGGGGAGTCCAGAGCCCAGGTAAGCGCATTTTTAAATTTTTCTTTGCGGGGGCCGTGTAGCCTCGTACTCGCGGCGCGTTCCTTCCGTGTCCGCGAGTGCGCCACTATGCGCAGCCCGCCGTCCCGGAGCCGTAAGGACGGCTCGAACAGTGTAATGTCTGATTATGATTGTTATGATTCCGATGATGAGTGGCTATGGAGGTACGGGTACGAAGCGCTCTGCGCTGAGGAGGGTCTCGACTTGGTTCAGATCTCCGATGATGAGACGGGCGAGTCGTACCTGTATGGGCATATTCTGCCCATACAAACCCTCCTGAACTCTGAGGAGTTCTGGGCGGACACTCCGGTCCAGCTTGTTAAACCCCACGTGGCGAGATCCAGACGCAGAGCGCGCCGGCGCGGTGCCAAGACGCAGCGTGCGCGCGGCACGTGTGCTGTGGGGCAGTCACGTGACGCGCCCGCGCCGGACCGCGCTGTGCCTGGATCGCGCTGCGAGGGGGCAGTACCGGAGCCGACACTCGGGGGGGTAGATGTGGATCCATGTGGCGTGAACGTGGTGTGTCCCCCTGTCTCGTGTGTCCAGTCCGTCTTCCCCATGTCTGAGATGTCTATGTGTTTGGGCATTGCGGTGGGGGTGTATATGTTCTGTGTGCAGGATGGAGAGCCCGAGGTGCCCGCCGAGGTCCGCCCAGCGTGCGTGCCCGCCGAGGTCCTGCCAGCGTGCATGCCCGTCGAGGTCCTGCCAGCGTGCATGCCCACCAAGGGCCTGCCAGCATGCGTGCCCGCCAAGGTCCTGCCAGCGTGCGTGCCCGCCAAGGTCCTGCCAGCGTGCGTGCCCGCCGAGGTCCTGCCAGCATGCGTGCCCGCCAAGGTCCTGCCAGCATGCGTGCCCGCCAAGGTCCTACCAGCGCGCGTGCCCATCCCGAAGTCCAGGGGTGTCACGCCGCCCATCCCGAAGTCCAGGGGCGTCACGCCGCCCATCCCGAAGCCCAGGGTGTCGCGCCGCCCATCCCGAAGCCTAGGGGGCGTCACGCCGCCCAGCCCGAGCAGCAGGGGCCGCATGCCGCCCAGCCCGAGCAGCAGGGGCCGCACGCCGTCCAACCCGAAGCCCAGGGGCGTCACGCCGCCCATCCCGAAGCCCAGGGGCGTCACGCTGCCCATCCCGAAGCCCAGGGGCGTCACGCCGGCCATCCCGAAGCCAGGGGCGTCACGCCGCCCATCCCGAAGCCCAGGGGCGTCACGCAGCCCATTCCGAAGCCCAGGGGCGTCACGCCGGCCATCCCGAAGCCAGGGGCGTCACGCCGCCCATCCCGAAGACCAGGGGCGTCACGCCGCCCATCCCGAAGCCCAGGGGGCGTCACGCCGCCCAGCCCGAGCAGCAGGGGCCGCACGCCGCCCAGCCCGAGCAGCAGGGGCCGCACGCCGCCCAGCCCGAGCAGCAGGGGCCGCACGCCGCCCAGCCCGAGCAGCAGGGGCCGCACGCCGCCCAGCCCGAGCAGCAGGGGCCGCACGCCGCCCAGCCTGAGCAGCAGGGGCCGCACGCCGCACGCTCCGAGCAGCAGGGGGCGTCCGCCTCGCCACGCCGCCAGGGGGCGTCCGCCTCGCCACGCCGCCAGGGGGCGTCCGCCTCGCCACGCCGCCAGGGGGCCCACTCCTCGTCCGACGTGGGCGCCCGCCAGACCACGCAGCCAAGGGGCGCCCGCCTCACCACGCAGCCAGAGTGCGTGGCCAACTCCTCGCCCAATGTGGGCGTCCACCGGACCATGCTGCCAGAGGGCGTGGCTCACTCCTCGTGGCTCACTCCTCGAGCAGCAGGGGCCGCACGCCGCCCAGCCCGAGCAGCAGGGGCCGCACGCCGCCCAGCCCGAGCAGCAGGGGCCGCACGCCGCCCAGCCCGAGCAGCAGGGGCCGCACGCCGCCCAGCCCGAGGTCCAGGGGCCGCACGCCGCCCAGCCCGAGGTCCAGGGGCCGCACGCCCCGAGCAGCAGGGGGCGTCCGCCTCGCCACGCCGCCAGGGGGCGTCTACCTCGCCACGCCGCCAGGGGGCGTCCGCCTCGCCACGCCGCCAGGGGGCCCACTCCACGTTCGACGTGGGCGCCCGCCAGACCACGCAGCCAAGGGGCGCCCGCCTCACCACGCAGCCAGAGTGCGTGGCCAACTCCTCGCCCAATGTGGCCGTCCACCGGACCACGCTGCCAGAGGGCGTGGCTCACTCCTCGTCCGCCGAGGCCGTCCACCAGACTACGCAGTCAGAGGGCATGGCCCACTTCTGATCCGCCGTGGGCATCCACCTGACTTTGCAGCCAGAGGGCGTTCGGCACGCCTCACCCGCAGAGGGCGTCCACCCGAGGGCGCTTTCCAAGCCCCGCTCAAGGAGGGCGGAGGACCCCCCCCCCCCCGGGACTGTTATTTTTTTTTCTTCTCTTGGTCGCGTCCCCCCGTTGCGCGACCGCAGGGGCAGGGGGTAATGTAACAGGTGCCTAGGGCACCTGTCACCTGTTTTGTGTTTCGTCCCGTTTGTTTGAGTTAATTAACGTTCAGTGCTCATTAGTTTAGTTAATTAACTCCTTTCTGTAATTGGTTTGTCTTGTTCACGTGATCGGGTGTCTTTTTGTATTTATGTCCATTGTTTCTTGTCTTCGGTACTGGTCGCTTGTGTTATATGTCACTTAGTCATTTGTACCTCTTGTTTTGTGGTGCACTGCACCTTTAATAAACCTGTTCTCTGCTACCTGCGTGCCTGGCTCCCTTCAGCGCGTGTATACGCGGCGGCTTGCGCTCCCTATGCGCAACCGCTTCAGCCCGAGGTAGACTACCGTGACACCCACAAGTGGGTAATTTTTTGTCACCTACAAATGTGTAACCAAAATATAACATCCATATGGTAAACATATTAGGACATCATCACACGTGTCAGAGACATGTTTCCAAATGTATGTGGTCACCCAAGTACAAGTCCAAAACTCATACAGACTACTGTACACCCAGATAGGGATTCGAACCTAAATCCCTAGTGCTGAAAGGCAAGCATTCTAGCCATCGTGCCGTTTATTATTATTAATATTATTTTCTGTTTTATTCCCACCATATTTATTTTTACAAGAAATATACCCATCCAAGTTTCAATTAAATTATTTTAACAATTAAAGTCACACAAGTTCATAGAAACCGAAGCATAAAACCAATAAAACATTTACCACAGACACAACCTACACCACACATACCCCACAGTACACACACATCAAAGTATCCACACTCTGCAAGTCAGACACACAACTGATACATGACAGACATACACAACTTAAACTACATACATAACACACAACAAACCACAGAATACACACCACATCACTGAAACACACTACGTAGTACACATATTAGGTCATAATTTCACCTGTGGCTGAAATATTAGGCCACAAATTCACAAGTTGCTAAAATTTGTTCATTCCATGTGCAGTCAAAATATTAGGCCACTATCCCAGAAGAAATAAAAACAAAAAAGGAAAACAACAATAATGAGACTAGATGAAAAAACAAAGGAGATATCAGCATAAGTCTCCTGTTGCTTAAATGTGGCTCCTGAAATAAAATGCCTTAGTAATCTCATGTGTTTGCTCCTGACTTTTAGCACAGATCTTACTCATTCAATCACTTCCAGGCAGACAAACATATTTTATTGATCTCAAATGGCGGAAATTTAAAGGCAACCCGTAGCATAGCAAATCACAAACTATTTCATAAAGACTGCAACTAATAATTATTTTAATTGGTGGAACAAGCCGGTATAGCAATTAAAGTTTATTTAATTATATATATATATATATATATATATATATATATATATATATATATATATATATATATATATATATAAAAGTAGTGCCAGCAGAAAATGATAACAAAATTGCTAATTAAATACAAAACAATGTCAGCACAAATAAGACCTGAAAGCCATCTTGTAGATTCATAAGCAGCACAAATCCAAAAGGTAGGGCAGCCAACTCCAGCTTCAGTTCACTGCAGAGAGAGACAAAGGGAGAAAAAAGCACACAGTCTAACACTGTAGCGGTAGAACAGGAACCAGGACCTAAGAACCAGAACATAAGTGACTCAACGCAAAAACAAAGGAAGCCTATAAATAGGGGAGGACAGTGCAAGGAAGCCTATAAATATGGGAGAAAAGTAAGGAAAATAATTTAGGAAAGTGAATGCAGGTACTAGCACTCGGGGGGGGGGGGGGGGGGGGGAGTCTTTAAGTGTTCAGAGAAAGTGACACAGACAAAGAAGGTGCGAAAGTAAGTTTTCCCTCCCTGTGAAAAGGACTGTAAGGAAGATGTATTAGACTTAACCCAACAATGCATGAAACCAATAGGATGAGGAATTTTAAGCGTGACAGTCCAGAATAAATTTGGAATCGAGGATGTTCCCAGCAGAGGCCAAGCTATGCTCATCAGGTACAAACATTCCGGCCTACCAAATATTGAAGGACTGAGCTCTTGCATTAGTAATCCAGAAGGGAGGATTCATTATAAATATTGGACGATGTAAAAGATGATAGAATGAAAGAGTCTCCTATCCTTTCCAAGGCTCATCTGGTGGACCCAAGACGAAAGGTTTGAGTAATGTGTCATGGAACATGGAGTGCACCTTGAGCTCAGGTGGGAGGTGATAGGCGAACCTATTGGGTTTTTTTTAGCATTTTGTATGTTCCTAATTTTTTAAACAAAAAAAGTTTTGAGTGGCCCCAGGCATGCACAGCATGATGCAAACACAGAACCTGTTCAACGTGTGTGTGGACCTGAGACCAGGATCTTTGGTAGACCAAGAGTATACTGAAACTGTCAGATGTCAAATTGTTCAGAATCCCACAGAAGGAAAGTGGGTTGAAAACCCAGGATGAAATGATAAGGAGTAAGGCTGGTGCTTGAGTGCACAATTGTAGAAGAAATGCCTGAACGATATGAATAGCTGTAGTTTCAGAATTAATGAAAAACTAATTTTATAGGAGACACTTCAAAACAGTAACAGAATGTGATGACGATGGGATTGATATCTTAAAAAAAAAACAAATACCTCTAGTAAATAAAAACAAATTTGCTATGAAAGTAACAAAAGCAGTCTATTGTTTATCACTTTCTTTGATGCACACTAAATTGTAAGCATTGCAGAGGTTAATTTTAGACATTACTTTAAGTAAGAGTGTTTATCCCTACTTGACAAGATCAATTGAGCACTCATGGGGACAATAAAAAGTTTTTAAAAAATAAAGCAGAAAATCATGCATACTCCACTGGAGCCCCATAGTGAGGTCAGTGACCCAAGAAGCAGTGACAAAAAGGATGTTGGACCTAGGATATTAAATGCAATGAGTCTTGAAATAGGGGTACTACTGAATAATATCGCTCCTTAACCAGGAGATGATGGGGTCATGCTGCCTTAGCCAGGGCAAACATAGAATATGGGGTATATGGAACTAATTAAATGGTCTCTCAATGCCATTGACACTGTCTTCTCGACGAGAAGTCATGGTTCGGGGGAATCAGCTTGCCCGGACGGCACATTGGCATCTGGATACACGATGGACGCCTGGGGAAATTGGCGGATCGTGTGTCTGGCCCCCCTGTCCGTGGAAGATGTGGAAGATGTCTACCTATTCGGATTTATGATCCTGGTATTTCTGCTGATTGAATTATTCATGGCCCTGGTGTATCGCAAAATTAAGAGAGTTGGGTCAGTTGTCCCAAGAAGCTGCCCAACATGATTGATGTGCTGGGCAGAGCGATAGGGACTCAGACTGCGACTTTAAATCGCCATATGGAATCAATTTTTGAGAGGCAATTGGCTCTGTGAATGAATTTTGATGAGTTGGAGATCAGGAATTCACAAGCTTTTTCGAGCTGTTAAAATAGCTGCGAGTCTTATCTGCTTTTGGGCTCCCTTATCAGCTGTCCTTGAGAGAGCTGCCTACTGAAATTCCTCCAGAAGAACTGTTGCTTTGGTTTCCTGATGAACTGCTCGCCCTGTCTCTTCTATGGACTGCCTCTCCTTTCCGATCCCTTATGGACACGTCTGATACAGCTTCTCTTGTCCATGTCTTTATGTTTGTATTTGCTTGTCTGCTAAAAGGTGTTTTTTTCAGGCCCCCAACCTGTATTAAGGCATAGTTTGGGAGCAGATGTTTTTTATCACCTATTCTCCTAATTGTATCACTTTTTCTGCCTATTTATGATGATGGCGCTGCTGCCGGCTGCCGCCGCGACTTCTCCTCAGGTCGTACAAGCATTTAACTGTGTATAACTATGCATGTGAAGAATAAACTTGACTTGAATAAGAGGAAGAAAAGAAAAAGTAAAAAAAAAAAAAAGACAAATACTTTTTGCACTAACAGACAACACTAAAGCATATTTAATGTTTGAAATGAATCCAGGTTGCAGTGGATTTTTAAAGCTAAATTGAATGGTCAGCTTTAGAGCACTGGTGAAAACACCCCAGCACTCAGACACAGCAGTGTCATGAAAATTCAAGTTCCCAAAACACATTCATTAAAATAAAGGGTTTACAAAAACACATCACACTTAGGCCAGTCAATTCCTTCTGCATTAGGGAGTCGAATGGAGGAATCACTTCAACCATGTTTGGTTTAGGCTGTTCTGAGCAGCAAGGGTTCAAAATTTGAGGCTGTAATAAGCTGTGGAGTGTGAGCCCTGGCGCAGATTGCCCAGCAGTTCTCATCATAAACGGCCTTGATGAGGATAGTTACAGGCGCTTGTGACATTGGCGCTCAAGTGGAGTAGAGCCACCTGACACGACTGATGACCGTGTGCTTTTATAAGTGGGCATGGCACATGCCGAGGGGAGAGAGTTTCCATCTAGATGCAACAGGACTGGTCTACATGTCTACATGTGCGTGTATTTTAAAAGCTCGGTATGTGTGAGTGTAGGCGTGTTCATGTTAACAAAGAAGCCATTCCTGTTTCCGGTCCTCATTTCTTCCACCCTGTGACACTGTTGCCAAAACCCGGGAGGAGTAAGGATGCATGCGGTCTGAGAATGTCACCTGCGAGCTGCGTGTGCAACCTAGGTGTTCGTCATTCGCGGAGTGCAAAACGGAGTGGGCGGAGGTTCCAACAACAGTGATTGGAGCAGAAGACGCCGGGGTGCGACGCTAATTGAAATCTGAATCTGAATCAAAATTGCAGGAAACCGGAAGGCACGGAAGGCACCTACTGCAGTACTGTGTAAATAAAATCCTCTATGAAATGTTGGCTTAATGTGGTTAGTGAGGAACAGCAAAAAGCTTTGGGGGATTTCACAGCTGTACCATCCAGGTTTTGAAAATGAAACCCTGGTAGTGGTAGGAATGGACAGGGGCGTGGCACAGATCAGGCACCAATCAGAGACCTGTCTGGGAGAGTACCAGTGAGTGAGTACAGTTTTTGAAGCATTCATAAAGCTCTTACAAAAACTTCCCTTTCTTCAGAAGTTCTGCAGAAGGATTGATCTTGAGGTTCACTAGGTGTCTCTATAGTACTGGCATTAAGTGCTGAGCTGGGGAATAATACAACAAGCAGGTAAGGCAAAACAGAACAGAGTAAATATAGTGGCACAGGTACGACCTGAACGGTGTTATCTAGAATCGTAAATGGAACAAATCCAAAAGGATAGTCAGGCATTCCAACATAAGCTTACCAGCATGATAAAAAAGAGAGAAACAAAGTCACAAGGAGAGTGAGTAAAGTAATTGAGGTAAAATGAGTGCAGGTGTTAATACTCTGTATTAACTCTGTAGTCTTTGTGTGCTCTGGAAAAGTAACTGGAGCCAGTGAAGTTGAGAGTGACAAAGCAGGTGTAACCGCATATTATTGTCCATTTTATTTTTAGTCCAAAATAATAACATTGCGAAAGCCAGAATTTTAAAGTGATATAGTGATCTTTTTTGCCTACTGTGTTTACACACAGAGGAATTTGTCCTCCACATTTAATCCATTCGTGCAGTGAAATACACACATATACATACACTGGTGAAGTGAACACATGTGCCAGGAGCGGTGGGCAGCTCTGTACACGCCGCCCGGTGAGCAATTGGGGTTAGGTGCCTTGCCCAAGAGCATTTAATCCATAATAATTGGTGGGACAAGGAAGCAAACCAAGGACCTTTAGGCTGCAAAGCTGGTTCATTAATCTCAAGGTCATGACTGCCCCAATTTTTAGCCAGGCTTTTGTGAAAAAAGTGCGGCGCTATATCTATAAAATCTATAAAATCATGATTTTAAATACAATATCAGGATAGTTAAAACTTAAAATGTCTTAAAATTAAATAAATACAACTGTAGATAATCAACAACATATGACATTTATAATGTGGTATTTATTTTTTGTGAAAATACCCTTTGTGAAGAACTCCACAAAGTACACCAAGTGAATAAATTGATTATGGAACCAACTTATTTTCAAAATTTTCATAATAGTTTTAGACAATTTTGGCTCATTCTTTTTTTTTTACAACATTTCTTCAGTTAATTAATATTTGTGGATATTTTTTAACTTACAGCTGTGCCACAGCATTTTAATTCGGTTGATTATTTGGAATACAGTGGAGTTCAAGGTTCATGAGGTACTGTATATAAAAATCTATTGAAGGCGGTTTAATGACTTGGACAATATTCAGCTAAAAAACACCTCCCCTCTACAGTTTACAATATAATTCAAATAATTATATAATCTTAAGAAATCTCTAAAACAACAATAGTAGGTGGTCAAAACCGGACGTTTGTGATCTCTGGACCTCAGAGAGCACTGCATTAATAACAGTTTTTTTTCTTTTACATTAGAATTCACATCATTTGAACATTGGGTCATTTAGCAGACACTTTTATCCAATGTGACCTACAAATTTACCAACTTGATGGTTGAACACTGGGCTAATGCTGCAACCATGGAGCAATGAGGGTTAGGGGTTTTGCTCAAGGACCCAAATAGTAACTTCCGTAGACCTGGAATTTGAACCAACAACCTTTAGAATAATAGCCCAACACCCTAACTATTGAGCTGCCCATCTCATACATTGGGTAAAAAACAGAACAGAACTACAGAACACAAGTCTGTGAACATAGTTTGCTGTGCAATTCCTGAAAGTATGTGAGTGTGGTATAATACAAACAAGTAACCTTAAAAAAATGTTTTTTAAAAAGACCTTCTTTTCTCGACCACTGAATAGTGAATATTTTTCAATATTTATAAAATTAATTAATTAATACTTTCACATTTACATATAAATTTTAAATTCACAACATTTGTTAGGCGTCATAGGAATGTATAAAAATTTCAAGTAAATTGGCTAATGATAAGTGGGTCAAATTAAAAGTCAAAGATTTGTAAAAGACCAAGTCACAGATAGAAAGAGTGGGGTGAGAAAAGAAGGTCAAAAAGGTGTTCTCTGGGCCTAAGAGCATTTAAATGAAGGCAAATTGTAAAAAATAAAAAATAAATAAAAAAACAATTATGGTCAGATCAATCAATTTGTTTTGGAACCTATGGACACCATGTCCTGTGGGCTAAAGAGGAGAAGGACCATGTAGTTTGTTTTTGGGGGACAAAAACTCTTTGATGGTATGGGGCTAGATATCTGGAAACACCCCATCATTGCTGAATAGCACATTTCACAGAAGTTTTGCTCCCATTCAGACAACCTGAAGTTCAGGAAAGAGTGTTCAAAAAAAAAAAAAAAAAAAAAAAAAAAAAATATATATATATATATATATATATATATATATATATATATATATATATATATATATATATATATATATATATAGTGATTATGTAAGATTGTGTTGTGTCACATATTTAGTACCTTTAGCTTGAGGCTCTATGGTGATAATCTCGCTGGAATTCCCTCGACCAGCAGAAGTCTCTGCCACCACCCAAATAGTATACTGCCAGTTTTTATTCAGGTTAGTCACCCGACGAAAAAGCACATCTGGTGCGGCTTCAAACTCACTAATGACCTGTAATGTGATCATTCAAAATAAAACAGCACACACAAATTTATTAATATACTGTTGTTCATCCATGTCTGAACTGTTAGATTCAGTGCTTCTTGAAAGTGTGTGAACCATTTAGAATTTTTTAGATTTCTATATCAGTTTCACTTGAAACTTTAAATAGATGTTTGTTTGAACAGTCTGAACAGTCAATAAAACACATAATCTGACTCCATTTGCAGAAATAAGTTAATTTAAATGATTATGCTAATTGTTTTGGTCAAATTTATTCAAAATTCTGATAATTCAGAAATATTCATAAACTTAGTGCAGAACAGGTGGCAGAAGTCCATTACTTAAGTGAAAGGACTCGTAATATTGTAAATAATTACTTAAGTATTTTTTTTTTTTTACTTAAGTAGAAGTATTAAAGTAAAAATGAAAAAAGTATTCATTTAAAAATCAATTATAATTAAATTTTTAACCGGTTGGCTTTTTATTCAAATCAAAGATGCACAAGCACTATCACATGAAATCATGCTGTAAACTGCTTTAGTTTAATATTGTACTTTTTACCAGAATCCCATCCAAAATATATATTCTATATTAGTAGGCCCTGACATATTAAGTTTTATAATGTGCAAAACAATTAACCAAAGCAGTGGTTGAATAATAACATTGCAAGTGTACGGATTGTGATTAAAAAACATTGTAAAGATTGTGTAATTGGGGCAAATTGGGGCTACCTGATATGACTAGTTGTCATTTAGTCTCTCAGCATAATACTTTATTGTAAACGACACCATTAAACTTTTTTAAAGAGTCCTTCCTTCCATGAGTCTTAAATTTTAACATTATTTGGCAGAAGTTGAGCATCAAGAAGAGTTATGTTTAGAACTCAGAACTACTGTTTTATTTAAACAACTGTACATATAAAAAAAATACACCATGGCAGCACATTTGGAAAAGGTAGCACAACTTATCTGAATACTGGCTAAAGAATTATGCCAAATAAAATGTATTAAATATGAAATCAACCTAAAATACAAAATAGCTCATTTCAATTAGCTGTTGCTTCTTTGGCAGATACAAAAAGCATCTTATTCACCAAGACATGTTTGTTGGGTCAGCGAGGTCAAATAATGATTGGTCTTTGCCTGTCACCCATCGAATCACAAGTTCGCTCCATTCCCTCCTGCCACATCCCCAAAATCCAGTAGGATTCCGGTTTGAACTTCATTAGTTGTGTGAGTGGATTAAAACAAATAAATAAAATCATAAAATAGACCTACAAATAAATGTAGTCAAAATAAAGTATCAAACCTGTTTTGGAAATAAAGTAAGCAGGTATTTCTCAGGTATTTCTAAGAGTAGAAGTAAAAGGTATTAAGTGACAGAAACACTTGAGTAAAGTACAGATACCTAAAAAAAAGTACTTAAGTACAGTAACGAAGTATAGTAATGCGCTTCCCATTGGACTTTGGTTTTCATTTTTTGTATCGTCTTGTCTCTGTCTCTCATGTTTTGCTCATTTGTTAAGTCTGTTACTTGATCAATAAATACTTGTTATTTTATCTGTTTTGTCAATCTCATCAGGTATGTTTGCCCATCACATGTCTTCCTTGTGTATATTTAAGCATGCCTCACCTAGCTCATTCTGTCTGATCGTTGATTAATATCTATTGTTTTCAAGTTATTTTTATTAATAAACCATTTTTCACATCACCATCTGCTCTATTCTTGGATGCTGCACAGGGAGCAGGATTATGATGCACAACTGTCATTGCACTAATTAAAAAACACCTGTAAGATGCAGAGCTGCAATTAAGTACAGATTTGTGTATTTTGCAAATCCTGCTTTCACTCCTCCTTGTGTCCCAACATGTGGCAACCTGACTCTAATTTCACGTCTAAATTATGCCAATCAAAATATTTGAAATATACGTATTTGTCATAGATACCCACAGATCTCCCAAACTGACAAAATATAATATTTTTCATTTGATTTTTATTTATTTATTTGGTTCTCTACATTAATTTATTGTTATTGCTTAAAAATACAATAAATTTATTCCGAAATTTATTTTAAAAATGTTATTAAGTTAAATTCCATGTTAAAATGTAGATAAAATAGAGTAAATGAGTATATGCATCTGTGTCATGATGGGCACACACCGTGGGATAAGGATTGGAGCAGAAAACAGTGTACTTTCGGATGATCCCATTTAGCTTCAGTGGGGGAAGCCAGGAGACAAAAACCACTGAAGCTGAGACAGCAGCAGCTTTTAAACCAGCCGGGGGTCCTGGAACTGAGTAATCATAAATATATCTATTATTATTATTACTATTATTAATCAATGTACCTTTAAAAAACCTTTATCAAGAAAGAACCAAGTATAAATGTATGAAAATGATCTTTTTTAAGCCATAAAGTGAAGACTGTTAAACACTGAGACAGAATGGAATGAAATCTCACCATCCTCTTTGGTTCTGGTATATATTTGATCACTCCGAACACCATCTCCTGCTCGTGTGAATGCCAAAACTTGGATGCTATAGTTGGTGTATTTCTCCAGATCTTCAAGCTCCAATGAAGGTTGTGTTGTTGTGACATTCTTGATTTCTCCAAGCTCTAACACACACACACACACACACACACACACGTTTGTGTTAATTTTTTATACATTGAATCTCTACATTTCACATCTTCATTAAGACTTATATAAAGACAAATAAAGGTCATTTGAAATTTATCTTTAGGACCATTGGTAAATTAAAATGTGTGGTGCTATTGAATCAGAATTACATCCCCCTTCAGTGTTGTTGAGTACAAGCAGGACTTAACAATACAATTAAAAACTCAAGACTAAAATATTGCAGTTAAATTTCTGCAAACAGAAGTATATTAGTAGTCATAGAAAATATCAAAGGCAACAGCATGTCTGCTTGATCTAATCTACAGTTCTGCTTAAAGTGTTGCAATAAACAATCAGTTTTTATCAGTGGCAGGCCATGCATTTCACACCTAGACCTTCAGTAATGTGTAAAGACTTGTTGAATCACAGATAGAAAAATCATGTAGCCAGAATAAATGCCTTCATTAGGGAAACAGATTTTAGGTGCACAAGTCTCCTTCTACTGTAGCTACAGCTGTAAAACACATATAAATTACAAACAATAACCTCATTAAATTGCACTATTATTTAGGAAAATAATACTTGTCAAAAATCCTGATTAAATTTTGATTAATTTTCTCATTGGTGACACCACTGCTTGTAAACAGCGTTTTTCTGAGCCAAAATTCCAATTCACTTTGCATTACGATATTTGCACTTCTGTAACTCAGCCAATTTCTGAGCTACAAAAACAAAATTAGCTAGAGTCAGAGATGGATAAAGCCATGAAATTGTAGAGTGTAGAAATTGTAGAATGAATGAAATATAGAATTGTAGAATGAAATTGTAAATTCACTCGTAATCACTCTTTAAATTTGGCTTAGTTCATTACCTATGGCAAAAATCTGATATCAAAGTGATGTAACTTGGACAATTTTTGAGCTACAGGCACAAAACTCATCACATCCTGAGTGATTTGCAGAAACCCATCAGCTAAAACCACAGACTGATTGCATTTTCCATTCACTTTTTATCACTCTTCAAATATTGCATTCCTCCTCCTCACTCTGACCACACCCTATTACCCTATTACACTTTTTTTACTTGCCAAGAACAATTTAGCTATTCTTTGGTTTTGGTAGTCTATGTTCCCAAATTTGGGGAGATAAAATTGCCCCGGATTTATTCCTGTGAGCACCGATGCGATGCCATTTTTCCAAATTCCTGCTATTTATGTTTAAATGGCGTGCTTTCAAGTAACAACAATTCAAGAGGTATTCACATTAAGAAATGGAGACTATTTTATCTTGATCTTCTCCAAGATCATTGTCTACAAAACTCCTGGTCCTCACATCTTTAACATCTCAATCAGTCAGGGTATTCTCCCAACCTGCATCAAAGCCAACACCAACCTCCCAGTCCTATAGAAAGCATTGTTTTAATGACTACCGGTCAGTATCACTCATCCCCATCCCTATGAAGTGCTTTGAATGGCTAGTCATGAAACACATCAAGTCTGTACTTACGGCCTCCCTTCCAGTTTGCATATCAGCTTAACCATTTGACCAGTGATGCCATCTGCACTGCCATACACACAACTCTCACACATCTCAACATCAAGGATTCCTATGTTCTGATGCTGTTCATCGATTTCAGCTTGGCATACAGCTTGGATGATGGCATCACCATCATCCCCCAACAGCTCATTCTCAAACTGGACAGTCTGGGCCTGAACACATTACTGTGAAACTGGCTCTTAGAATTCCTGACTGGGAGACCACAGGTAACACATCCAGCATTACTGGGCTCCCCAGGGATACATGATAAGCCCCCTTCTATTCACACTGCTGAGACACGACTGCACTAAGGCTGCAACTAACGATTATTTTGACAATTGATTAATCGGCCGATTATTTTTTCGATTAATCGATGAATCGGATGAATAATTTTTTTTTCCATGTCTTTGCATTTACATTTAATCATTTAAAAGACATTTTTATCCAAAGCGACTTACAAATGATAACATTACAAGTCAGTAGTTATAAAGAAAACCAGCTACACTGTAGAATTATTAAGCAGGTCAATAAATGTATGGTTTTATTTACAGTATGAGTTAAAGGCATCCAAGTAGCCAAAAGAACAATTAAACACAAATCTCACACACACACTGACAATATGTAGCATAGTGTGAAAAAATATACTAAATTATTTGAGTCACTATAATATGTTACGTAATTCCCCTTTAAATGCAACTAATTCAACCTCACTCCCATAGTGTGCAGTGTCTTCACTCATATTTTATCAAATAATTAAAACGTAAAGCTTGATCTTTAATTAGCACCATTGTGTACAAGTTGAATGTATTTCTAAAAGCACATGTAAACACTTATTAAGCTGTTTGGGGGGGAATAGTGTAACAGGTGCCTAGGGCACCTGTTACCTGTTCTGAGTTTCGTTCCGTTCGTTTGAGTTAATTAACATTCATTGGTCATTAGTTTTGTTAATTAACTCCTTATTGTCATTGGTTTGTTTTGTGCACATGGTCGGGTGTCTTTTTGTATTTATTTCCATTGTTTCTCGTCCTCGGGGCTGGTCGTTGTGTTTGATGTCACTAGTCTGTTTTTGGGGGGGGGCACATGCGTGCCCGCCAAGGTCCCGCCAGCGTGCAAACCCGCTGAGGTCCAGCCATCCCAAAGTCCAGGGGCGTCACGCCGCCCATCCCAAAGTCCAGGGGCGTCACGCCGCCCATCCCGAAGTCCAGGGGCGTCACGCCGCCCATCCCGAAGAACAGGGGCGTCACGCCGCCCATCCCGAAGCCCAGGGGGCCGCACGCCGCCCATCCCGAAGCCCAGAGGGCCGCACGCCGCCCAGCCAAGGGGGGGGCACATGCGTGCCCGCCAAGGTCCCGCCAGCATGCAAACCCGCTGAGGTCCAGCCATCCCAAAGTCCAGGGGCGTCACGCCGCCCATCCCAAAGTCCAGGGGCGTCACGCCGCCCATCCCGAAGTCCAGGGGCGTCACGCCGCCCATCCCGAAGCCCAGAGGGCCGCACGCCGCCCAGCCCGAGGTCCAGGGGCTGCACGCCGCCCAGCCCGAGGTCCAGGGGCCGCACGCCGCCCAGCCTGAGCAGCAGGGGCCGCACGCCGCCCAGCCCGAGCAGCAGGGGCCGCACGTCGCCCAGCCTGAGGTCCAGGGGCCGCCCAGCCCGAGCAGCAGGGGCCGCACGCCGCCCAGCCCAAGCAGCAGGGGCCGCACGCCGCCCAGCCCGAGCAGCAGGGGCCGCACGCCACGCCGCCAGGGGGCGCCCGCCTCGCCACGCCGCCAGGGGGCTTCCGCCTCACCACGCCGCCAGGGGGCGTCCTCCGGACCACGCCACCCGTGGGCGTCCACCGGACCACGCAGCCAGAGGGCGTGGCCCACTCCTCGTCCGACGTGGGCGCCCGCCTCGCCACGCAGCCAGAGGGCGTGGCCAACTCCTCGCCACGCAGCCAGAGGGCGTGGCCAACTACTCGCCCGATGTGGGCGTACACCGGACCACGCTGCCAGAGGGCGTGGCCCACTCCTCGTCCACCAAGGGCTTCCACCGGACCACGCAGCCAGAGCGCGTGGCCCACTCCTGGCCCGCCGAGGGCGTCCACCGGACCACGCAGCCAGAGGGCGTGGCCCACTCCGTGTCCGCCAAAGGTGCTCATCGGATCACAATTCCAGAGGTCGCCCACCGGACCACGCAGCCAGAGGGCGTGCCCACTCCTCGTCCGCCGGGGGCGTCCACCGGACCACGCAGCCAGAGGGCGTGGCCCACTCCTCGTCTGCCGAGGCCGTCCACCGGACCACGCAGTCAGAGGGTGTGGCCCACTCCTGATCCGCCGTGGGCGTCCACCTGACTTTGCAGCCAGAGGGAGTTCGGCACGCCTTCCCCCCCCCCCCCCCGGACTGTTGTTTTTGGTCGCGTCCCCCCGTTGCACGACCGCAGGGGCGGGGGCAATGTAACAGGTGCCTAGGGCACCTGTTACCTGTTCTGTGTTTCGTTCCGTTCGTTTGAGTTAATTAACATTCATTGGTCATTAGTTTTGTTAATTAACTCCTTATTGTCATTGGTTTGTTTTGTGCACGTGGTCGGGTGTCTTTTTGTATTTATTTCCATTGTTTCTCGTCCTCGGGGCTGGTCGTTGTGTTTGATGTCACTAGTCTGTTTTTACCTCATGTTTTTTGGTGCACTGCACCTTTAAATAAACCCGTTCTCTGCTACCTGCGTGCCTGGCTCCCTTCAGCGCGTGTAGACGCGGCGGCTCTGCGCTTCCTATGCGCAACCGCTTTATTCCGAGGTAGACTACCGTGACAGGTAGGTTCAGTAAAATTGTTCTATAGTATAGTATCGTATATAGTATGTTTAAGTGTTTAAACATACTATATGTTTAAACTATATGTTTACTATATGTTTATAGTATGCTTAAATTAACATTTCCTTAAATGAATGAAAAGCATAATGAAAGAAATAGTGTTTCATCAAAACATCAATCACTTAACAACAAAAGTCAATTCCAAATAACACATGATACTCAGTTGCCCTCAGTAATGAACCAAATATTGTCTGTTCTGTAGCCTATTGGAAAAAAATAAATTATGAAATGAACTAATTAACAATCAGCTATTGAAAAAAAAAATTAACAAATGAACTAAAACTATCAGCTATTGAAAAACATTAATTAACAAATTAGCCAATTAACAAAAAAATACCTCTTGTGTGAAATGTCAATTGGACACCGTGACATATGCTTTGCACGCCGTGCACAAGGCTTCCCATTTGTCTTGTCCCGGTCTGAAAGTGGGGAAACTCTTTTGTAAACATACACTTGCGTGCGCAGTGTCCCAGTGCCGGGACATTTAATGATTCAATGAAGGTCATTTAAAAACCAGGACAATTCCTCACTTTAAAAAAACCCGGGACAGGACGTGAAATACGGACATGTCCCAGGAAATACGGACGTATTCGTATAACGGACGTTAAGACTTGTTCTCCATCATGTATCATCACCGTGGTGCTCTGTGCAGCTCAATTCATTTTCGCAGAGCTTGCATGTTCCACGTTCTTTATTTGTGTGCAGTGTGAAGCTCCCGCAGTTTTGATTTAAACAGAAACTGTTTCTGCGTTGGCTGTGTTTCATTTCTACGATTTATCAACTTGTTTTTGAGACTCCGCCTCCGTTCTGTTCAACCCGCTATTATTTGCCAGCGTTATTGAAGCGGTTACGACATTGCGAGTAACACGGAAATAGTGCAACCCAACGAATCGATAATGGAAATTCATTATCGACACTATGGATATTCGATTTTTATCGATTTTATCGATTCGTTGTTGCAGACCTACACTGCACACCATCTTACAGCTCCAACCCCCTTATTAAGTTTGCAGATGAAATGACTGTGTTTGGTCTCATTAACAACAACGCGGAACAAGGACTACTACAGGATTGAGGGCACGGACGTAGGCATCTATAACCTCATCCCCTGCAGTGTACTGCTATTGTTATGCTAATGCATCAAAGAAAGTCCAACCCCTAAATTTAAATACCCTGACAAATTTCAGTCTGTAGACCAGAAAGCAGGATTTCACATGAATTATGTACTAAAACAGCATGTTATCATTACTATGCATTATGTGCAAGCTTGCATCGGGTTGTGCTGTATATATAATGGTTATTTCTAAAGTAATATTCCAAACAGGAACCAATAATAAAGAGAAACAAATGGGAATTATAAGCAAGATTTATTTAAAATAACATTTACTTTACAACATACATGCACATAAATAGCTACATAAGTAACAAGTAGTGTTCGTGGTTCCTCAGAGATGAATAAATTATCTTCTTCCTTCAGCTTGTGCAAGTGTTGGGTGTGCCGAATACACGCTACAAAACATTTGGGCGAAAATTATTGCTAAGTTCTGTAAAATGAAGATGAAATGTGAATACTTAAAATACATGAAGCCAGTGTGGAACCATAATGCATAATCTTTCCTTCATGGAGCATGTTGTCACGCACACATCTGCCACCGCAACAAAAAAAAAGACTCAGTGAAAACAATATAAAACTCTATTTTATGACAAAATGACAACTTATATACATTAGAAATTGTACCTTTGCATCTAACATTTTACATATTCTGGTGTCTTCCTTTTTACATTTGCCACAGGTGAACTTGATGTGCAGATGTTGAATTGTTTTGTGCAGCGGTTTTTGTTGCACAGTTTTACCTGACACTGTGTGGTCTTTTCATGTGCAGGCACAGGGAATTCCCCTTGTTCAAGGCCTTTTATGCATATACATACCTTCAGTTGTAATCTATAATTGTGTTTGTTTTCCATTTGCGCTCATTGTAAACCGACACTTGTTGGTACAAGGTGCTTAGGACACAGGCAACTTTATTTTTCTTTGGCGCATATGCTGTTTGCAAGGCCCTGTCTGATTATACACCACTGTGGACAATTCTGACCTCCCCTTCGTGTTTTTTGCTGGACAGGGAATCTTCTGTCTAACTTTCTTCATGGTGCCGAGCAGAGTTGTGTTGTGGTTTAACAGACTGTTGACCAGAGCCAAGGATGTAAAGTAGTCTGTCATGACAGTTCTGCATTTTCCCAAAAATGGCTTCATGACTTGCATGTCGATATTCTCAGCCACACATTCTCCCTTTTGAAAACTGTGGTCCTTTCCTAAATATGGAATGGCATTGCACATATACTTCCTCTCCAAGTCAGCTGCAGGCTTGGATGAGATGTACTGCAGAGGGCTGGGTTGCTCTTCTTCAGATGATCCATCACTATTCGATTCTGTGTCAGAATCATCCTGTTACAATCGGTAGAGGAATACAGCTGACAGTTCAAAAACATTTTAAACCTTCAAAAGTTCATTGGTGAGGAAGCTGAAACCAAAGGATGGTGATCAACGGAGAATGCGAACTCAGGAGCAGGAACGCCACAGACGATCAAAGAGAAAGGCTGTCTGCTGGTTCCTGCAGCCGTGGGAACTGGGTCAAGGCTCGTGGATGATGTAGGCAGTAGCAGAAGATGTGGAATAGGCCGCTGCCTGCTGCATGAGTTAGTCGACCTCTGCCGGTGGAGCGCAAGCAACCAGGATGCCGTCAGACGGGATTGTTTCCAATAAAGCGGGGAGCATGAGAGTAGTCCCAAGCACCTGTGAGAGGAGCAGACCAGGGCTGAGAAAACATGAATGTTGCAACAACGGACAACAACCGGGGAATTCACAAACATCCTTCACATTGGTTCATTGGTTATTGGTCAGTTTTCATGTGGTCTGGTTTACGTTTATAATCTTCCGTTTCCGTTTAGTCTGCGTTCCGGCATTGGTTTAGGTTCGGTTCTGAGTCCTATGTATCGACTCCAAATAAAACTGTTCACCTTACCTGCGCCTCCTGGATCCTTTCTGCGCTACTGCGCTTCATTTTTGCCTTTGCGGACACGCGCCTGACAATACCTTGTATTATTGCTTATAATATGCTTATATTAGGCCTTAAATGATCTAGGCAAAAGCCATTTCAACAGGTGTAGACTAGTTTGTGTCACTGATGCAGCAGGTTGGTCGTGTGCAAATGTGCATTCCAAACATGTGAAATGCATAGCATTAGCAATTGAAAAAAAAAATTGACAATAGAAAATGCATCCACATGTCTGCATGCAATAGGAAAGAATACATCTTTATTGACTTCTGTTTGTATCCCAGGCAGATCAGCGAATATATGGAATGAATATATGGAAAACTCCTTTCTAAAACACAATTCTGCATTCAGTGTGTGCGCACATGGTGCCAGTAGCAGTTTTTTATATGCAATCAAAAGTTTTTATACCAATAATTGCTACCAACTGACATCTACATCCTAATTTTAAAAATAACTTTTTTATATATCCAGGCATCTTTCAAACATTGCACCTTGTGCATCACATTCTGTAGGTCCATGCTAGTGCATTCAAATGAATTTATTTTAGATAAAACAGAAAGAAAACAAATGCTACTTACATCATAGATCTAAAAAATACTATTAATCTATCCACAATCTCTCCTTACGAATTGGTCTGTAACCATGGTTTCATAATTGACTCACATAATAAACTCTCTGATCATGTCACCAAAACTGCCCATTCCTGCAGATTCCTTGATTATTGTAATGCTCTGCCAGCCAACACATACAGTGTACACATAACTATAACTAATTCAAAACTCTGCAGCCCATGCAGGATACAAGATGGCAAATGTCAATATTTTACTCATAATAGAACACAAATCACAGATCAAAAGTTTGAACTGAGAGAATGTATCAATGTATGGGAAAAATATATTGTTTCAAAATTTCATTGCATCAACATTTTTACCAGTGTGGCATCTGCTCTTCTTTTTACAATACAACACTCAACAGACATCTGGGGAGAGAGGAGACCAGTTTCTCAAGTTTAGAAATAGAAATGCTTTCCCATTCATGTCTAGTACAGGCCTCTAACTGTTCAATCGTCTTTGGCCTTCTTTGTAGCACCTTTCTTTATATGATGTGCCAAATGTTCTCTAAGGGTGAAAGATCTGGACTGCAGGCTGGCCATTTCAGTACCCAGATCCTTCTCCTTTGTAGCCCCGATGTTGTGATTGCTGCAGAATGTGGTCTGGCATTATCTTGTTGAAAAATGCAGGGTCTTCCCTGAAAGATATGATGTCTAGATGGGTGCATATGTTGTTCTAGAACCTGAACATAGTTCTCCGCATTAATGGTGCCTTTCCAGACATGCAAGCTGCCCATGCCACAGGCACTCATGCAACCCCATACCATCAGTGATGCAGGCTTCTGAACGGAGCGCTGATAACAACTTGGGTTATCCTTGTCCTCTCTGGTCCGGATGACATGGCGTCCCAGTGTTACTTCAAACTGTGTCTCATCTGACCACAGAACAGTCTTCCATTTTGCCACATTCCATTTTAAATGACCCCTGCCCCAGTGCAATGTCTGAGCTTGTGGAGCTTGCTTATAAATGGCTTCCTCTTTGCACTGTAGAGTTTCAGTTGGCAGCGGTGGATGGCACGGTGGAGTGTGTTCACTGACAATGCTTTCTGGAAGTATTCCTGAGCCCATTCTGTTATTTCCTTGACAGTGGCATTCCAGTTTGAGGTGCAGTGACATTTAAGGGCCCGGAGATCATGAGCATCCAGTAGAGTTTTACGGCCTTGACCCTTATGCACAGCGATTGTTCCAGTTTCTCTAAATATTTCATATTTATATTATATAAATATATTGATATTATGCACAGTTGATGATGATAACTTAAAAGTCTTTGTTATTTTATGCTGGGTAACACCATTCTGGTATTGCTGCACTATCTCTCTGCGCAACAATGGTGGAATTGGTGATCCTCTTACTATCTTGGTTTCTGAGAGACACTAACACTCTGAGAAGCTCTTTTTATACCCAATCATGTTGTCAATTGACTTCATTAATGCTAATTGGTCTTCAAGCTGTTCTTTATATGCTCAATTTCCTTTTTCCAGCCACTTATTGCTACTTGTCCCAACTTTTTTGGGATTTGTTCACACTGTGAACTTTTGATTCAACATATTTTTCCTTTAAAATGTTACATTTACACAGATTAAACTTTTGATTTGTCATCTATGTTCTATTATGAATAAAATATTGACATTTGCCAACTCAACATCATTGCATTCAGTTTTTATTCATAATTTGTTTAGTGTCCCAACTTTTTTGGAATCCGGTTTGTATAGGCACAACATATATACATATAAGTAATTGTAACTTTGGATCTAACACTTTTTATAAACAAGGTACAGTTACTACAAAATAATGTTAACATCATACATTTTTGTCGTAAAGAAACATTCTGTCAGGTTTGGGAGTGCTAGGCCACTCCCCCCTGATTTCTGTCTTCGGGTTTTGGCCGTTCGGGGTTCCCGTAGGTAGGGCCCATGCCCGAGATCTGGGATTGGGTCCTACCTAGTCACATGTGGCTTGCTGACTACACTTAAGTAGTGCATGCTCCCTGAGTCAGCAGGCCAGCATTACCATTGTTACGGGTGTTCATATGATACTACATTTTCAGGGTTTCTCGGTTGCGTTTCCGTTCGGTCTGTTTGTTTTGTTTATGTTTTATTTGTCTGCACCTTTCGCCCGTGCTTTAGATTTTCAGTTCCACTATTTCTATATTAAAACTCTCATTTGCTTACCTGATCGCCTGGCTCGCTCTTTCGCTCCGCGAATACCTCACCCTGCGCAGGGAAGCACTTTTGTGACAGAATGCTGGCCTCCAACACCTAGCAAAGTCCAGGATTTCCCGTCCGGGTAAGCGCCTCATTTTTTTTTGTTTGAGGTGGAGAGAAAGCAGGCTGGGAGAGAGGGCAAGGTGTCCAGCGCATCACCTGGGTTTCAGTCAAGTGGTCTGATTGGGAAGCAGTGGTCGTCAAAGATCCCCGCTCAGGACCAGTTACCCCCCGCTCTGGACCGTTTATCACCCGCTCTGGACAATGGGTCGTCCGTGCTGGACTGTTTGCCCCTCGTTCGGGACCATCCACTCCCTGCTCTGGACAATTTGCTCTCCGCTCTGGACTGTTTGCCCGCTGTGCAGGAGATTCGAGACTCGGTTCCAGACACCCAGCCTAAGGACAAGGACTGTGCTGCGTTCGCCTCCACTCGGGTCACCTCTGCGGTCGCGTCTAGTCGGTTTGCCTCTGCGGGCACGTTTACCTTGGTTGCCCCTGCGGTCGTGCTCCCGCGTTATTCTCTCCAGCACCTGAGTCCGCGATAGTCTCTCCTGCGTCCGAGCCCGCAGGTATCGCCCCGAAAAGGCCACGTTGCCTCTGCGCCCTCAAAAGGCCGCATCGCCTCCGTACTCTTAAAAAGCCTTGTCGCTTTTGCGCCCTCAAAGGGCGTCGCTGCCTTCGTACCCTCAAAAGGCCGCTTCACCTCCGCATGCTTAAAAAGCCTCATCGCTTTTGAGCCCTCAAAGGGCGGCGCCGCCTTCGGGCTCTCAAAAGGCCGCTACGCCTCTGCACACTTAAAAAGCCTCGTCGCTTTTGCGCCCTCAAAGGGCGTCGCTGTATTGGTACCCTCAAGAGGCCGCTTTAAAAGCACACACTTAAAAAGCCTCGTCGCTTTTGCGCTCTCAAAGGGCGTTGCTGCCTTCGTACCCTCAAGAGGCCGCTTCGCCTCCGCACGCTTAAAAATCCTCGTCGCTTTTACGCCCTCAAAGGGCCTCGCCGCCTTCGTGAACTCAAAAGGCCGCTACGTCTCCGCACGCTTTAAAAGCCTCGTCGCTTTTGTGTCCTCAAAAGGCGTCACCGCCTTCGTACCCTCAAGAGGCCGCTACGCCTCCACACGCTGAAAAAGCCTCGTTGCTTTAGCGCCCTCAAAAAACGTCGCCACCTTCACACCCACAAAAGGCCTCGCCGCCTTAGCACCCTCGAAAAGCCTCGCCGCCATAGCGCGCTCAAAGTGCCTCGCCACCATACCGCCCTCAAAAGGCCTCGCTGCCTTAGCGCCCTCAAAGGGCCTCGCCGCCTTAGCGCCCTCAAAAGGCCTCACCATCTTCACAACCTTAAAGAGCCTCGTCGCTTTAGCGCCCTCAGAAGGCCACTGCGCCTTCGTGCCCTCAACGGGGCCTCGCCGCCTTCGCGCCCTCAACAGGCCTCGTCGCCGTCGCGTCTTCATATGGGTCCCCTTTGTTTTTTTTTCCCTGGGCGGCCATACCCCCCCCCCCCCAGTTGTTTTGGGGGGGCGATATGTCAGGTTTGGGAGTGCTAGGCCACTCCCCCCTGATTTCTGACTTTGGGTTTTGGCCATTCGGGGTTCTCGTAGGTAGGGCCCATCTGGGAGACCTGGGATTGGGTCCTACCTAGTCACATGTGACCTGCTGACTATACTTAAGGAGCGCATGCTCCCTGAGTCAGCAGGCCAGCATTACTATTGTTACGGGTGTTCGTATGATACTACGTTTTCAGGGTTTCTCGGTTGCGTTTCCGTTCGGTCTGTTTGTTTTGTTTATGTTTTATTTGTCTGCACGTTTCGCCCGTGCTTTAGATTTTCAGTTCCACTATTTCTATATTAAAGCTCTCGTTTGCTTACCTGGTCGCCTGGCTCGCTCTTTCGCTCCGCGAATACCTCACCTTGCGCAGGGAAGCGCAGCACCTCCGTTGGATGGACGGTGCTTTTGTGACACATTCGGTCAACCAAGTTAAACAATGATAAGATAAAAGAGATCATAGTGAACTCCAGGAAAACGCACACTCGGCATGCTCCTTTGACTATAAAATGTGGAGAGAGTGAGCAGCTCCAAGTTCCTGGGAGTTCATGTCCCCGATGACCTTTCCAACAACACCGAATTACTGGACAATAAAGCTCTTATTTATTACTGGACAATAAAGCTCTCAGTTATTCTACTTCCTCCGCAACCTGAGGAGAGCCACCTTGACCTCCATCATGTACAGATTATAAATGGGGGCTATTAAGAGCATCCTGATCAGCTGCATCACAGTGTGGTAGGTGCCTGCACTGTGTCCTGCTTCAAGACCCTCTGATGCATCGTGAAAGCAGCTGAGAAGACCTTTCTACCCTAAATGCAAGATCTCTGCAAGATCCCAAATACCCACTATACACATTTTTTAGACTGCTGCCATCAGGGAGGAGATTGCGGTGTTTCCAGGCTAGAACCAGCAAACTGAGGGGAACCTTTGTTCTTTAGGGAGTCAGGTCACTCGGCACATTTACATTTAGTGATTTAGCAGACGTTTTTATCCAAGGCGACTTACAAATGAGAACACCACAAGTCAGTAGTTATGGAGAAAACCAGTCACACAGTAGAATTATCAATCTTGATGCATTATCTGATCCTGCACCCCCCCCCTTTTTTTCTACAACAGGTGTTTGTTAAAAAGATGTGTCTTCTGTTATTTCTTAAAAATGCCAAGTGACTCTGCCTTACAGACAGAGTTGGGAAGATTGTTCCACCATTTTGTAGTGGTGAATGCCACAAAGTAGGAATTAGACCCTCGGTGAGGTGGAATCACCAGGCGACAATCATCACTAGAGTGAAGTAAATTTTGACGGCGTGTATTTTGAAAAGATAGAGTTAAGGGAGGAGGGAGCAGATCCAGAGAGGACCAAGTACAGAGCCCTGAGGAACACCAGTGATACTTTGAAGGTCCTTCCTGTTAGATAGGATCGAAACCTTCAATGTGTTGAAGTGTTGAACCAGAAAAGCCTAATTCAAATAGAGTGGACAGTAGAATCTGATGGTTTACTGTATCAAAAGCTGCCGAGAGGTCTAGTAGAATGAGGACAGAGGATTGAGAGTTAGCTTCAGAAGATTTAAGTTAGTCAACCACAGAAAGCAATGCAACACTCTCCCTGCTCTGCACCCCATCCCTTTCTTCACTTAACACACAACTCCAGACCATTCACTCCACAGAACTCACCACAACTTACTAAACTCTGCAAGATTAAGAACTAACTGGACATGCACTTATCACCTAAAAATCTATATGCTCATTCATTTTGAACTATGGAGTATATTTGCACTGCTGGTATTTGCAATTTGCATTACTATCTTTCCATCATATGTCACTTTTGTATTTATCTGTAATAATGAAGAATTCAAGTACAAGTGAGCCTATATATACAGTATATATATATATATATATATATATATATATATATATATATATATATATATATATATATATAGACACACACACACATATATATATACAGTGGGTTGCAAAAGTATTCATACCCCTTGAACTTTTCCATATTTTGTCACATTACAACCACAAACATAAATATATTTCACTGGAATTTAATGTGAAAGACCAACACAAAGTGGTATACAATTGTGAAGTGGAAGGAAAATTATACATGAATCAACATTTTTTTATAAATAAAAAACTGAAAAGTGCGATGTGCAAAAGTATTCAGCCCCCTTTTCCCTGAGTGCAACCAATTGCATTCAGAAGTTGCCTGATGAGTGCTAATGACTCAAAAGGGTCCACCTGTGTGTAATCTAATCTCAGTACAAATACAGCTGCTCCGTGACGGCCTCAGATGTTGGTTAAGAGAATATTGGGGAGCAAACAGCATCATGAAGTCCAAAGAACACACCAGACAGGTTAGGAATATGGTTTTGGAGAAGTTTAAAGCAGGCTTAGGTTATAAAAAGATTTCCAAAGCTTTGAACATCTCACAGAGCACTGTTCAATCCATCATCCGGAAATTGAAAGAGTATGGCACCACAGTAAACCTACCAAGACAAGGCCGTCCACCTAAACTTACAGGCCGAACAAGGAGATCACTGATCAGAGAGGCAGCCAAGAGGCCCATGGTGACTCTGGATGAAATGCAGAGAGCCACAGCTCAGGTGGGGGAAACTGTCCACAGGACAACAATTAGTCGTGCACTACACAAATGTGGTCTTTATGGAAGAGTGGCAAGGAGAAAGCCATTGTTAAAAGAAAACCATAAGAAGTCCCGTTTGCAGTTTGCCAGAAGCCATGTTGAGGACACAGCAAACATGTGGAAGAAGGTGCTTTGGTCAGACGAGACCAAAATTGAACTTTTTGGCCACAATGCAAAACGCTATGTGTGGCGGAGAAATAACACTGCACATCACTCTGAAAACACCATCCCCACTGTCAAATATGGTGGTGGCAGCATCATGCTCTGGGGGTGCTTCTCTTCAGCAGGGACCGGGAAGTTGGTCAAAGTTGATGGGAAGATGGATGGAGCCAAATACAGGGCAATCTTGGAAGAAAACCTGTTGGAGTCAGCAAAAGATTTGAGACTGGGGCGGAGGTTCACCTTCCAGCAGGACAACGACCCTAAACATAAAGCCAGAGCTACAATGGAGTGGTTTAAAAAAAAGAATATTCATGTGTTAGAATGGCCCAGTTAAAGTCCAGACCTAAACCCAATTGAGAATTTGAGGCAAGATCTCAAAACTGCTGTTCACAAACGCTCTCCATCCAATCTGACTGAGCTTGAGCTGTTTTGCAAGGAGGAATGGGCAAGAATTTCAGTCACTAGATGTGCAAAGCTGGTGGAGACATACCCTAAAAGACTTGCAGCTGTAATTGCAGCAAAAGGTGGCTCCACAAAGTATTGACTCAAGGGGGCTGAATACGTTTGCATGTCGCACTTTTAAGTTTTTTATTTGTAAAAAAAATGTTGATTCATGTATAATTTTCCTTCCACTTCACAATTGTATACCACTTTGTGTTGGTCTTTCACATTAAATTCCAGTGAAATATATTTATGTTTGTGGTTGTAATGTGACAAAATATGGAAAAGTTCAAGGGGTATGAATACTTTTGCAACCCACTATATATATATATATATATATATATATATATATATATATATATATATATATATATATATATATATATATATCAGTACTATATCAGTAGATTCCAGCATGTAACTGTAATAGGATGCCACCTCTGCAACAAATCCATACGTGAAATTTTTTCACTCGTAAATACTCCATAGTCAACTGTCAGTTTAGCCCGTTCCTGTAAGGAAGATGAACCAAACCAGATGTTTATGGATGCAGTTATTACAGCTTCAATGATCACTGTGTAGAACTGGACCATCAGATTCTGTGAAAGGTTGAATTTTTTAAGATGCCTTCAAAAGTACATTCTTTGCTGAGCTTTTTTGACAATAAAGACCGTGTTCCTCTCCCATGTTAGGTGACTGGACATGGTGGTGCCCAGGAACTTAAGCGACTCCACAGTGGAAACCACAGAGCCATTGACAATAAGTGGGGGAAGGGTGTAGGGTTGTGACTAAAGTTACTCACCATATTCACTGCCTTTTCTGGTATAAGCAAGAGGTGGTTGCTGTTGCACCAGGAGATTAGCTGATCCACCTCCTTTCTGTAAGCAGACTCATCTGTGTTGGTTATGAGCCCAATCACAGTGTCCAATGGTGTCATGTGCAAACTTCAGTATTTTTACAGATTGGTCACTGGAGACAGTCGTTTGTGGAAAGTCTGAAGAGGATAGGTGAGAGAACACAACCTTTTGGGATTCCTATACTTGTGGCCCAGGAATCTGATGCATTTTGACAGGTTGACCGTTTCGTCGACAGCTGTGTAAAGGGTTTGTGATGTTTTTCAAGTGGGCTAGAATCAGGTGTTCGAATACCTTGAGAGCGACAGGCCTGTAGTCATTAAGTCCAGTTATGAGAACTTTTTTAGGGAGTGAAATGATGGTGGATGTTTTGAACACATGAGAACAGAGCAAAGGTATAGTGATTTATTTGAATATGAGTGTGAAGATAAGTGCTAATTGTTCACAGCAGTGTTTTCGGGTGGATGGAGACACTGGGTCTGGGCCGGGGGATTTTCTCACCTTCTGTTCACAGAAAAGCCTCTTAACTCTGGGATGACTGACTTTTTCTAATCCTGAGGACAAGCCCATCCCTGTGTTTTGCTCCCGGCACGTCTCGCAGTGCCCTCAGCGGCGTTCTCGCAGAATCATTGGTGTATCTGTGTTTTGCTCCCGGCACGTCTCGCCGTGCCTTCAGCGGCGTTCCCGCTGTTACAGCAAATAAAAGCTCTTTATTTGCTTACAGCCGCCCGACATTAATGCTGGCCTCCTAAAACCCCTGCGAAGTCCAGGAGTCCTCATCCGGGTAAGCGCTATTTTTTACTATTCCTCCGCAGCCGCGTTCCCCGGCTTACGGGTCATTCTGGCGTTTTGTACGCAGTAGCAGCGTTAGCTTCAGCGCTAGCCGCTATTAGCCACATCCTCCGGCTGTTAGCACGTGTTAGCGTCGGCGCTAGCCTGCTGTTAGCTACGTTTGTTCGGCTGCAGCACCGGCTGCATTATTTCGGCGTTAGCCCCGCCAATCGCCACGTTTCTCGGCTGCATCATCGGCTACCTTAACTCGGCACCAGTCCCGCCATTAGCCGTGTTTTTTCGGCTGCAGCACTGGCTATATTATCTCAGCGTTAGCCCCGACATTAGTCGAGTCCCCGGCTGCAGCATCCCGGCTAATTTAACCCGGCGCTAGCTCCGCCAATAGTTTTTTTTTCCTCTATTGCAGCAATCGGCTTCCTTAGCTTGGCGCTAGTCCCGCCATCTTATCTTCGCTGCAGTACTTGCTCCCCGGAGGTTGGAGTGATGAGGGGAATTGACCGGGTCCCGGATTATGGGGAGATTGTGCTCCCTCTCTCGGCCCCGATTAAGCTCCCGGCACCCTGCGACGGGGTGGCTTTGAAGCCACTTCCTTATATTATCGGCTGTCGCAGGGTGTTAGAACTGGTGACCAGTCGGGAGCTTTCGGAACGAGAGTGTGTGCTATTCTACCTCTCCCGACTCCTGGGACCTGTGCTGAGGTGGGCCGAGGGCCTAGTGGCCACCAGGGACGTCTGCCTCACCTCAGCAAGTCGGTTCGAGTCGGCGTTCCTCGCTAGGTTCGCCCCGGGCTCAGATGCCCGCTCCGTCGGCGAGTACCTGGACACGGTGAAGAGACAACTTCCCGCGGGCAGGTTAAGGATCCTCAGCGCGATCCTGCGCGCGTGCCTCAGCGCGAGCTTCCTCTCTGCTCCACGGATCACCCGCTCCGCGAGTTCTTCCTCGCCACTCGGGATCCTCCGTGCGGGCCTCCCGGCTCCACGGATCACGCGCTCCGCGAGTTCTTTCTCGCCGCCAGGGATCCGCCGCGCGCTCCCCCGTGCGAGCCTCCCGGCTCCATGGGTGACCCATTCCGCGAGTTCTTTCTCGCCGCTAGGGATCCGCCGTGCAACCGCCGCTCTTTGTAGGCGATCTGCCGCGTGCCGCGAGCAACCCGCGTGGTCAGCCTACCGCTCCACGCTGAGCGCAAGGCGCTTATCACCCCGCTCAGCGCCACCGTGTTGAAGGCCGCTCAACTCTCATGGGACTCTGTACCGGCTACCCTTCTCATGGGTCAAGACTGGTTCACCTTTGCGTCCACTCGGTTCGCCTTTGCGTCCACTCGGGTCACCTTTGCGTCCACTCGGGTCACATGTGCGTCCACTCGGGTCACCTTTGCGTCCACTCGGGTCATTTCTGTGTCCACTCGGGTCACATTTGCGTTCACTCGGGTCATCTCGGCGTTCACTTGGTTCACCTCTGCGGTCACATGTACTCCGGCGGTCACGGTTGCCTCTTCGGTCCCTAAACCCGCAGGTTTCTCTCCGATTCCGACGTTGTTTCTCGGGTCCCCGGAGTCCGCGTGGGGGTTCAGCCGTCCTCGCGTTCACAAGGGGTTACAGCGCCGCCTTAAACTCAAAGGGTTTCGTCCCCCACACGCACCCAAGCGCTCGGAAGGGGCCATGGCTTAGCTGCGCTCTCCAAGGGGCATGTCCTCCTCGGACACACATAGGGTCAGGTCCTCCTCGGACTCTCAAAGGGTCAGGTTCTGCTCACGCGCTCAGGGGGTTACGGCATTTCCGTACCCTCATAGGGTCTCGTCCTCCTCGCGCTCAGAAGGGGCCACGGCTCAGCGGCGATCACCTCCTCGTAGGAGCATGTCCTCCTCGTACTCACATAGGGTCACGCCCTCCTCGTGCTCACAAGTGGTCACGGCGCCCCCGCATCCTTAAGGGGTCTCGTCGCCCCCGCACGCTCGGGGGGTCGCGGCATCGCAACCCTCACAAGAGGCCTCGTCATCCCCGCATATTCAAAGGGTCTCGTCACCCCCACACATTCAAAGGGTCGCGTTGCCCCTGCATCCTCAAGGGGTCTCATCCCCCTCGCACTCACAAGGGGTCACGGCGCCGCCGTTCTCTCATGGGGTCACATTACCCTCACACCCTTCGAGGGTCACGACGCCCCCGTATCCTCAAGGGGTCACGTGCCCCTCGAATCCACAACGTACACACCCTCACACGTGGGCACGGTGCCGCCGCACCATTAGTCACGTCGGCCCCGCACCCTCTAGGGGCCTCTGCGCTGCCCTCGAGCCCCCTTTTGTTTTTTTTCGTCTCCCTGGGGGCCTTTGACCCCCAGTTGTTTTTGGTGGGACCATATATGTATATGTATTTTGCTCTCAGCACGTCTCGCCATGCCTTCAGCGGCGTTCCCGCTGTATTGTTTTTTTTTTTTGTGTTTTTGTTCTGGGCACGTCTCGCCGTGCCCTCAGTGGCGTTCCTGCGGAATTATTGGTGTATCTGTGTTTTGCTCCCGGCACGTTTTGCCGTGCCTTCAGCGGCGTTCCTGCTGTTACAGCAAATAAAAGTTGCTCTTTATTTGCTTACCTGGTCGCCTGGCTCGCTTACTACATCCTAACCGCACCGCGCTGTGCCACCATCTAATGGACAGCGCCGCCCGATCGTGACATAGAGATAGATAACAGCTAATTTGTAGTTACTTCAAAAATGTATGATGTTAACATTAGTGTTTAGAAACTTTACCTGTTTTTGTTTATAAAAAAAGTGGTAAATCAAAATCACAATTACTTATGTTGTGCCAAAAACGGTGGCTTAGTGGTTAGCACATTCGCCTCTCGGCACTAGGGATTCCCGGTTCGAATCCCCATCTGGGTGGAGTTTCCATGTTCTCCCCGTGTACGCGTGGGTTTCCTCCGGGTTCTCCGTTTTCCTCCCACAGTCCAAAAACATGGATCAAGTCAACTGAGTTCTCCAAATTGCCCCCTATAGAGTGTGTATGTGTGAGTGAGTGTGTGCCCAGTGATAGGTTGGCGCCCTGTCCTGGGTGTATCTGCCCAGCACCCGAAACGTTCTCCCCTGGATGGACATGGATGTTGTGCCAATAATATGGCTATAACATTTACAATTAAAGGTTATTCTTATGAATTCCTGAAAATGTCAGTTTGTTAAATTAGGATGTAAATGTCATTTGGTAGCAGCTAGTGGTATAAAAACTTTCAAATGCATTGAACATGAACTGATGAATTTATGGCAAGGTGTTTTCACTCTTTTCTCGATGTTCAGAATGTTACAATGTTCTTTTTTCCCCATGGCCATTAGACTAAGGAACAGTTGAGCTGATGACCACCTCACAGACCTAAAGCAATTTTGGCACTAACTCTACACCAGACTACTGCAATGTAATGTAGCTTTGCACAATGTAAAAAAAAAAAAATCTTCCTCAAAAGATTATGTACATAGAGTGTGTGTGTTTTTTATATTTGTATTTTCATTATTATATTTACTTTTTCTTACTCATCCAGGGCAGACAGCAAAGTAAGAATTTCATTGCACAGGGAAACATGTTTACTGTGTATATGACAATAAAAGCTTTGAATCTTGAATGTTTGGAATGTTTTCCACATATTGTTGCCAATATTTTTTCAATGTCCTTATTATATGTTATAGGGCCATTTTTAGATCTAAGATGTAAGAAGAATTTCTTTTTCTGCTTTATCTAAAATGCAAGGTTTGCAAGATGCCTGGATATATATAAAAAATATTTTTTTTATATCAGGATGTAGATGTCAGTTAGTAGTAACTATTGGATGCAGAATTTATGGCAAGGTGCTCTTTCCATATATTTATTACGTTACACAGAACATATTTGCGTTCCAGGCTGATCTGCCTGGGACGCAAACAGAAGTCAATTAAGATTTATTTTTCCTATTGCATGCAGATGTGTGGATGCATTTTTTTATTGTTAAATCTTTTTCACTTGCTAATGCTATGTAGAGAAGAAATGACAGAGAAAATAACCCTCTGTGCATTACAAGCCTCCTAATTCTACAGTGTAGTTGGTTTTCTCCATAACTACTGACTTGTGGTGTTCTCATTTGATAAAAGCGTCTGATAAATGACTAAATGTAAATGTAGTACAGTTAAACAAAACCAATATATAATCAGCACCTTATTGTTTTTGTTCTTTCGTGCAGCGTAGAGCAGCGAGTAGGCTTTCTCTTCTTATTCAGCATTGACATGTTTTGGATCACTGCCTGCACAGTACATGAAGCCCATAGAACAAATGACTGCTGGAGCCATACTGTCAACGATCTAATTCATAGCAGTTTTGTATTTTCGAACCACACTTGGCCAAGTTGGAGCAATGGTTGACTGCTGGTCACAAAAAGTATTGTATGCCTCTAATGAACTAATTAATTTTTACAAAAAAATTATGCGATATTGACAATAAGGACACCCACGCTGAACGTCTGAAGACAGTCATATGCTACAATTTTGGATATGGCAACATTTTGTACACAACTGCCAGCTGAGTTACGTGCCAGGGCAACACATCACTGTCAATTTACAACTTTTCTCACCAAGGTTCGCTGTCCATTTCTGCAGTAAATCTCATCCAAGCCTGATAAATTTGGCATAAAGTTCTGAATTGCAGCTGACTTGAAGATGAAGTATATGTGCAACGCTATTCCATATTTAGGAAAGGACCCCAATTGTCCGAAGAGAGAAATAGTGGCTGAGAATGTCATCATGCAAACACATTTGGGAAAAACAGAACTGTTACGATGGACTTTAAATCCTTGGAACTGGCCAACAGACTGCTGGACCACAACACAACTCTGCTCAACACCATGTACAAAATTAGACAGGAGATTCCCCCTCCAGCAAAAAAACAGCAGGGCGAGGTCAGAATTCTCCACAGTGGTGTATAAATCGACAGCATATGCACCAAAGAAAAATAAAGTTGTCTGCATTCTTAGCACCTTGCACCAACTAGTGACGTTTGCCAATAAAGCACAAATGATAACCAAACACAATTATGGATTACAATGCCCTGAAGGTATTTATATGCATAAAGCTATATGTTTTTGAAGTGTAAATGTCACAAAATTGTTTTACAGTATTTAATTTTCTCTAAATATTTTACAGTGCGGTATAGACATAATGGACCTGACGGTGCAGGTGGCCTATTGCTCTTTTTTACAATCTGCTAGATCTGGCTGCAATGAATGCCCATGTATTGTACAAGGCATGCACCGGTTCTACTGAGTCATTTATGGCCTTGCAGAGGAACTGCGGCAGTGTCATATGACAGAAAAGGCCTTGAACAAAAGTGCCTGCACTTGGAAAGACCACACAGTGTCAGGTGAAACTGTGGAACAGAAACAGCAGAATCTACAAAAAGCTCACCTGTGGCAAATGTAAAAAGGAGGACACTTGGATATGTAAAAAATGTTAGATGCTAAGGTACAATTTCTTATATGTATATGAGTTGAACATGTGTCTTAAAATCCAGTTTTATATTGTTTTCACAGTATCTTTCGTTTTTCTATATGTTTTGCAGCATGTCTTTAAAGCGCAGGTGGCAGATGAATGGAGCAACATGCTCTATGAAGGAATTAAGGAATACTTAGCAATAATATTCTCTAGTAAGTTTTGCAGAAGCAGCATGTATTCAGCGCATCTGGCGCTTGCTCGCGTTGAACATGTCCATTGCATGCTCATTGACATGATCCATGAGGGGATGATTACGCATTATGGTTCCACACTGCCTTCATGTAATTGAAGTATTTATATTTCAGCTTCATTTTACAGAACTTAGTAATCATTTTCCCCAAAATGTTTTACAGAAGCAGTGTGTTTGCGGTGCACCTGGCGCTTGCTCGCACAGAATATGTCTGTTGCATGCTTGCCAACATGCTCTATGAAGGAATGATTATGCATTATGGTTCCACACTGGCTTCAAGTATTTTCATTTTACCTTCATTTTACACAACTTAGTTCAGAAATAGCGCTTCTTAAAATGACTAATGATCTCCTTAATGGCAGCTGATACTGGACTAGTTACAATTCTTGTTCTCCTCGATCTGAGTGCGGCCTTTGACACTGTATGCCACACCACCCTTCTAAATAGATTATCTGCGATTGGTTTGAGACATATTCCACTAAGATGGTTTAAATCTTATCTCTCTGACCGAACTCAGGCTATTCAGGTTAAATCATTGAAATCTCGATCCATTTCTGTTACTTCTGGTGTGCCCCAGGGCTCTGTCCTGGGCCCCCTCCTTTTAATTATCTATCTTCTTCCTCTTGGCAATATTTGACATAAATATAATATGAATTTCATTGTTATGCGAATGACACCCAGCTTTATCTCTCCAGCAAACCATTGTCCAACCTTCAGTTTCCATCCGTTACTGACTGCTTACCAGAGATAAAGTCATGGTTTAAGTCAAATTTGCTTAAATTAAACAGTGATGAACTTCTCTGAAGTGACTGAAGTTATGGGAACAAAATCTTCATTAACCAAAGTAAACAGTCTCTCTTTAATGATTGATAACTGTCCAGTTTCTGCTTCCCCTCAGGTCAAGAGTCTGGGTGTCATCCTCGACAGCACTCTTTCTTTTCAATAACATTACACAGTCTGCTTATTTCCACCTGAGAAACATTAATCGCCTCCACCCTTCTCTTACTCCCCATACCACAGAAATTCTTTTTCACAGTCTAGTCACCTCTCGCCTAGAATATTGTAACTCTCTCCTCACCGGTCTCCCCAACAAAACTCTTCATAGAATCCAACTAGTCCAGAATGCAGCTGCCAGGATTATTACAAGTACCCCCTCCACCCATCACATCACTCCGGTCTTGCAGCAGCTACACTGGTTACCTATTAAGTTTTGTTTAGATTACAAAACTTTTCTGGTAACTTTTAAGATTATTCATAACCTTGCTCCTCCATATCTGTCCGATTTGGCTCAAATAGCCACTTCCCCCCATACTCTTTGGTCATCCTCTTCCATTCATCTAACTGTACCTTCTTCTCGTCTTGCCACTAGGGGAAACTAGGCTTTCAGTCGCTCTGCTCCCTGACTCTGGAACTCACTACCCTCTACATTTACATTTAGTCATTTAGCAGACGCTTTTACCAAAGCGACTTATAAATGAGAACATTACAAGTCAGAAGTTATGCAGAAAACCAACTACACTGTAAATTCATCAAACCTAATTGTAACTGCTTACTTAAGCAGTTTATATTCTTAATTGATTTAAGGTTTGTAAAATTGTATAATAGTGTATAATAGAACTTGTGGATAGAACTTCTGTTCTTTTAAGAACATTGACAATGTAAATTTCCATGGTTACACTGCTAATTACCGCGGTTACCACGTTACAAAGGTTCCAAAGTTAGCATTTAGGGTCATTCAGAAAGTGAAGACCAGCAGGGTACGACGTGAAACCATAGCTCTCCTTAGATATTTCATGCAGCCAATGAGGTTTGTATTCTGTTAATATACCAATTATGTTTATTACCTTTTCTAGCATTAGAGTGAATTGAGATGTAACTACGGTTCTAAATCCAGATGTAAATTCGTGTGATAAAACCAACAAAAGATCAGTCTTAAGATTAATCGTCTACAATATGTAAATTGCTCATTGTATATTTGTTTATTTGATTTATGTTACAGTTCTTACGGTTGGGTGTAAGATTATGTACAAAGTTAAGGTGCATACTCAAGAATAAACCTAATCAGTATTGGCAAGAATATTTGTGCTGTCGACTTTGAATCTGAGGAAGCTACACTAATTGTTATTTGATGCTGCACCCCCCCCCCTTTTTTATTTATTTCTTTTTTATTTTACAACAGGTATTTGTTAAAAAGATGCGTCTTCCGTAGTTTCTTAATACTGCTTAGTGATACTGCCTTACGGACAGAGTTAGGAAGATCGTTCCACCATTTTGCAGTGGTGAACGCCACGGAGTGAGAATTAGCTCCTCGGTGAGGTGGAATCACCAGGCGGCAATCATCACTGGAGCGAAGTGAATGAGTCAGAGTGTATTTTGAAAAGATAGAGTGAAGGTAGGAGGGGAAGATCCAGAAATGGTTCTGTAGGCCAGAATCAGTGACTTGTACTGAATGCGAGCAGCTACAGGGAGCCAATGGAGATAAATGAGTAATGGCGTGACATGAGTTCACTTGGGCTGGTTAAACACAAGTCGGGCTGCAGAGTTTTGAATTAGTTGAAGAGGTCCTATTGTGGAAGCTGGGATACCGGCAAGTATAATCAAGCCGGGATAGGACTAGGGCTTGAACAAGCAGTTTGGTAGCATGTTCAGTCAAGAAGGGTCTGATCTTCCTTATGTTGTAAAGAAGGAATCTGCAGGAATGGGCGGTTTTGATAACATGATCAAAGAGTTTAAGGTGGGAGTCTATTGTGAAACCAAAGTTCCGGACCGAATCAGTTGGGGAGATTGTAGAGCCGTCAATTTGGAAGGTCAGGTCGTGATGGATTGAGAGTTTAGCTGGGATAATGAGAAGCTCTGTTTTTTCTAAATTTAATTTGAGATGACGGGCTTTCATCCAAAAAGATATGTCGGTGAGGCAGGCAGATATCCGATTTGAGATTGTGGTGTCGTCAGGGGCAAAAGACAGATGAAGCTGAGTGTCATCAGCAGTGGTAAGAGAAACCATGCACCTGGATGACTGTGCTCAGTGATGTCATGTATAGTGAGAAGAGGAGAGGAGCAAGTACAGAGCCCTGAGGCACACCAGTGCATACTTGGTGAGAGTTAGAGATCTCCCCATTCCATGACACTTTGAAGGTTCTTCCTGTGAGACAGGATCCAAACCATTCAAGTGTCATATCAGAAAAGCCCAATTCAGATAGAGTGGACAGTAAAATCTGATGATTTACTGTATCAAATGCTGCAGAAAGGTCTAGCAGAATGAGGACAGAGGATTGAGATTTAGCATTGGCAGATTTAAGTGAGTCAATCACAGAGCAATGCTGTCTCTGTCTAGTGACCACATCTAAAACCAGACTGATTGGGATCAAGGAGATTATTCTGATTAAGAAATTTGGAGACCTGTGTATATACCACCCGTTCAAGTGTTTTAGACAGGAACGGTAAAAGTGAAACAGGTCTGTAGCTCCCGACCAAATTTGGGTTGAGCGTAGGCTTTTTGAGTAGGGGTTTGACTATGGCCTGTTTGAAACAATTTGGAAAAGTACCAGACGTGAGAAAGGAGTTAATGATGTGTGCTGGTGTGATGGAGGAGGCGATGGATTGAAGAATAAAAATATGCAGCTTTAGCCAAAGGAGTGTTAACGTCCTGTTTATTGATACTGTAGATGAGATGGGTGGCAGATGTGAGAGAGTCTGGGTGGGGGAGCGAGGTTAATGGTTAATAGCTGCAGTCTGAAAGGTGTCCTTTATGTGGTAAAATCTGCAGTAGAACTCATTAAGGTTGTTGGTGAGTTTGCGTTCATTCAAGAGAGGGGATGTTCTTGTCTTATAGTTGATCATTTCTTGGAGGCCTTTCCAGACTGAGGATGTGTCATTCGCAGTCGTTAACCCACCACCCAGCCTCACACAGATAAGTCATTTTGTACAGTTTGATCCACTGTCATGTTGCCTCTGGTGGGGCAGGTGGTTTAGTTTAAGTTTGGTGATAAAAAATTTTATGTGATTGTAAACATAAAAATGATGACCACACCATGATACACACTCTACCATCTCTTCATTTCCATGACTCAACTCCTGTCCATAAAATGTACCTAGAAGAACTTTGCCAGCTGGATTGCGAGTTACGGTACCACAGGATTTAGCCATGTCTCGCAGAGGAGGTTGTCTCCCAGGAACTTGATTTTGTTGTTCATTAGACTGAACATTGGCTTGAACACTAGGCAAAACTGCTTGGTGTGCCCTGGCCCGTCCCTGACACCAGCTCGCTTTTTTCTGTGTTGTTCGCACTGAGTATGCCATCATGCTTTGTTGTTTGTCCACTTGGGAATGAGGGTCCAAATTAATTTAGGAACATGTTATTGTTTTGATCACAACTGAATTAGTATCCCATTTTCCCCCAAACTCCTTTGTTAATGTTTTTAAACATGTGGCCACTTCTTTGATGGCTTAAAATTTTTGGCCAATTGTCGGTCATTGTCCAAATATTTGGCAACATGTGGATTAGTGTCCACTTTTGACAACAACAATGCTGCCGTCCCAATATGTGTTTACACATTGGGTTGTTATTCTAATATTTTAATATTAAGACCTGTGCATGTCCCTAATAAAAACTGAAATAGAATATTAGCTCTGAGTCATGAGACAATCCAGGAAATTGATGTATAAAATAATTTTAGCACTTTATATCCCTGCATGAATTTTTGCCACTGCATGTGTCTTTTATACAACCAGGCTTGTTGGTGCACTCTGCACTGGCTCTGGAAGTGCCCTGGAAGTGCCAGCAAGTCAGCCCCTGATTTAGCCTTGTACTCTCTGGAGAAGCCTTATGTAAGGAATGTGGTTCATTACTTACCTTTTGTGTTTCTGTCTTGGTGTAGTTAATTAATTGCTTAGCCTTTATTACTACCTTTTGGTTGAGTTAATTAACTGCCTTTTGTTATTGGTTCTCATGTGTAGTCATGTGGTCTGTTTTGGTTATATATTCTCCATCTTTTGTGTTTGTCATCAGTCCAGCATCCATTTATGTTGTTGTCCACTCCTTGTGTTTTCTTATGTTGCTTTAAATAAAAGCTTCTTGAGGCTTACAAGGTTTCCTGATCCTGATTGTGTGTTTAGGCACTTAAGTTCTGCGCATTTATGGGCAGCTCTCTTTGAGGACCGAAAGTGTTTTGTGACAGAATGCTGGTCTTAGGGTGACCAGATGTCCCGCTCTGTGTGGGACAGTCATGCAATTTCGTTACTTTTCACGCGTCCTGCAAATTGAGACGTTGTCCCGCATTGTTATTGAAAGTCAGACTCTAGTTTTGAAATGCGTGTTTTATAATCTGCCATTAGATGGTTGTGTTGTCTGTTATCGGGGGAGAGGCAGGCTGTTTGAATATCAACCAATTAAGAACACAGACACGTGTTAAGGGCGCACCCACCAACACAAACAATGCAAATCAGGTCTGGCGTGCAGCACAAGATATGGAGGAAAGGGAGGTAAACACGACCCGTACAGCTAAAAAAACAAAATGCAGCTGCAACAAAGACTGAGAAACTATCTACCACTTGGTGAAACCAGTGCAAGGCGAGTCTGATAAAGTATTGTGTGACGGTTGTCAGTCATTTCTCCATTTCACACGGAGGTGAATATGATGTAAAACGACACAGACAATGTGAGACTCACAAAAATCATCACAATGTGTTGCTTAAAAGTAGGTTTCCCAGTCTATGCATGCGTTCCTGTAAAAACCCAACGCAGATAGAGTAACAGCAGCTGAACTAACTAGTGTCTACCATACTGTGAAATACTCCCTATATGAGTACACGTTTAAAGTACACGTATACACGTACACGTGTGTGTGCACATATATATATATATATATATATATATATATATATATATATATATATATATATATATATATATAATATATATATATATATATATATATATATATATATATATATATATATATATATATATATGTGTGTGTGTGTGTGTGTATAGCTGGTCTCAACCTTATGTGGAGTTCAGTTTATTTTGGCCCGGCCACATTGCTTACTCTGGCTTTAGCCTACCGGTTCTAACCCAGATCTGAGCCTTTCGACTCTGCCTCCTCGTGTCGAGTGACTCGGCTCCTGGGTCTAGCGGCTCATCTCAGCTTTGCGTAAGCTGTTTAATTTTTTCTGCCCAGTTGTAGCGTTTCTTCTACAACTTTTTCACCTTTTAGGTTTTTGGTAATTGAGTGTTTTGTGGTAATTGAATGTCTAATTCGTGGTGTTGGGATGAGGGATGAGGACGACAGCGCTTTATAATACCTTACTCACCTGTGGCTGTAATAAGACAGACTAAAGTTTTTTTTTCAAAGGCCATGTTGATAGTCATCGGTGAAGATACACCCTTTTTTGTTGCACTAGGACATGGCTGGTGTGATGGTAGAAGCAACGGGGGTGACAAGCAGGTAGGTGTTTGTCAGCTATCTGATCAGATTATGAAAGTAGAAAGGAAGTTTTTAAACCAAAGAAATGCCCAAATACCAACAGCATGTCTCCTATGCCGCAAGAGATGGGAATATATTAGATTATATTACACCTCAATTAAAAATGCCCACTGTGACACGTGTAGCTGTCGGTCATTCTGACCAGGTTCTCTTCTGTATCATACATGCATTCAGGCAAAATATACATAAAACCAACAAGCCTTTCATAACTACAGTGAAAAAGTGAATCAGTGCATTGGTTAAATGGTGTCCCCTGTTGCAGTCCATTAAATTCTGTCTGGTATCCCAGGTGCATAACACAATTGAGTTATAAGTTAATTTAATCTAAACTTTAACTACATGTGAACTTTTTGCAAATGGACGTCTCTGCTACACTTCTTAAGGTCTGACCCGTAGCAAAATAACATAACTTGTGAAAACAAATACCTTAACATCCATGTACTAATTAATAACTTCTAATAAGTAATTCTAAGAAAATTCTGAGTAAATCAGCTTAGTAAGCTTGATGTCCATATGCAAATACATTTTTGACTGCTGTAATCTGTTTTTTAATTATAAATATGTATTCACAGATTTATTTTATAGATGTCTGTGTTCTAGATAACTTAATGCCTGTATTCAGCCCACCGACTATATTTATACAATTACAACAAATGCAACACTGTTCTGCCATAGTTAAAAAATAAGGAAATGAAGGTACAATAAAATTATATGATAGCTTATTAAGACCTGCCTTACCCCCATCTGGTAAATTGGTCCAGTAAATTACACGATAACCCAGCAGCATGCCATTTAGTGCTTCTTTTGAAAGAGGAGTCCAAGACAAGGAGATGGTCTCAGGGGTTACAGCAGTGGTTACGACATTTTCAGGTGAACGGCTTGGAACTGTTAAAGGTTTCAGAAAGAACACATAACATAGCACTAAATTAATGTTTGAGCATGTAGCCAAGAAATGGTTATCTATATTTAACCTAAATTGCAAATCTTTGGATTGTAGTTGCAAACTAAGATTAAATATTTTTTCTAATTAAAAAATAAAAAATATATATATATATATATATATATATATATATATATATATATATATATATATATATATATATATATATATATATATATATATATATATATATATATATATATATATGGGCGGCACGGTGGCTTAGTGGTTAGCACGTTTGCCTCTCAGCACTAGGGATTGCCGGTTCGAATCCCCATCTGGGTGGAGTTTCAATGCTCTCCCCGTGTCTGCGTGGGTTTTTATATATTTTTTTTTTTTTTTTTTAATAAATAAATCTAGTAACTGGTTATTGCAAAGGTTAGACTCATTGTCAGGAGTGCATTTTCACTACTATGTACGATACTGTTTACCATTTGTTTAATGTAGATTTTTTTTAAAAATCATTGTTATTTCTGATCAGCTGTGTTCCTTCGTGTATATACACCCTCCTTTTCCCCATTCATCTCTATTCAGTTGTTATTTGAAGTTGTGTCTATTTGCTGGTGTGCAGGCTTGTTTTTGCAGCTGATCGTGACATATACAGTAAGTTAGTTGTCCCTTTATATTATAATGTATTCAGCCAGTTAAAATGTCAAAATTGTTTATCAAAATATAAGTTACAATAATTTACTATGCTGTACGGAACCTATATTAGTGTGATATGACCCTAGTGTAACTGTTAATGCCATGAATAATATTTAGTGAACTATACATTTTAAAACTATAGAATATTCTAGTAAATATTTCAACAACTAACATATTTTCCAGACTATAAGGCGCACCTAAAAGCCTAAAATTTTTGCAGAAATCGGACTTGCGCCTTATAATCCGGTGCGCCTTATACGGGTACTGAGTTCCAAAATCTATAAAAGTATTGTTGTTCGACAAGGTGTTTTTTCCACACATCACCGTCCCTGCTGATCTGTGACTCCATGCGCGCTCATCTCACAGACAACGTGAAAAGCCAAGTGAAGAAAATTAATTCGGAGCTTGCCGTCATTCCGGGAGGATTAACTAAAGAACTCCAACCGCTGGACATTGGAGTAAACAGGGCATTTAAAGTAAAGTTGCGAGCGGCATGGGAGGGATGGATGATAGACGCCGAACACACATTTACTAAAATTCGGAGGCAGCGGCAGGCAAGTTACGCCACCGTCTGTGAATGGATTGTGGATGCCTGGGATAAGGTTTCTGCTGTAACAGTTGTCCGAGCTTTCGCGAAAGCCGGCATCATTGCTGAACTGCCGCCTGGCCACGAGACTGAGTCAGACATTGATGAGAGGGAACCCGGAGTGCTCGATAGTGAAATTGCGCAGCTTTTTAATTCAGACACAGAAGATGAGGGCTTTGATGGATTTGTGGGAGAAGAGTGATTAAAAATAAAGTGTGTTTTGTCAAGTAGTAGAATAAACTTAAATTAAAAATCACTGTTCCACGTCCTTTACTTTTCTTGTAGACCGTATGTTTTATCATGTGCCTTATAATACAGTGCCGTACAGAATAAGTACCGTACAGAAATAGAGTCCCTAATTGAGACTGCACCTTATAGTATGGTGCGCCTCATACGTGGGTCAAATACAGAATTAGACCCCGTAATTCAGACTGCACATTATATTATGGTGCGTCTTATGGTCTGGAAAATACGGTAATTAAAAAATAGTCTGGCCTCTGAGAAGTCTACATATCTTGCATTATTTTGATTTTCTTTTATAGCACTATTATATTTAAATAGCCAATTAAATTTTTTTCATTAATGAGGCTCTTACTGACCATCTTCTAAAGTTGAGATAATGACTTCTTCAGATGTCGGCCCCATTCCAGCACGGTTTGCTGCCTGTACGCGAACCTCATATTGTGTGTACTTTTTCAGATTTTCCAGGGTGATGGTCTCAATATCTCCTGTCATGTCTACGTTCATAGTGTTGTACTGTTGACTGCTGCCAGCACCATACTCTCTGTAGCACACTTGATAACTTCGGATTAAACCATTCTGAACGGCTTTGTGAGGGGCCTAGGGTGGGGAAGTACAAAAAAATAATTACTTTGTGCATCATAAAAGTTAGTCATACAATGTAACATTTATGGGACATTTTTCTATTTGTACTTTTTTAGACATTTCACATCATGATAGAACAATATTAGGGAATTAAATCTGCTCATTTGTCTTCAGGTAAAATAATGCAAATACTTGGATTTACAAAAAAATGCAAAAATTTGACATTTATTATGGCTCTAACATGAGAGATGCTATTTGAAACAAAGGAGAGTCTTAAAAATCTCCTTCATCACATAACTCTGTGGGTGGGGAAGGTAGGAGTATCAGGGAATCAGTAAGGAATATAAATATTGGTGAGGCATAAAGTAAAATATATATATATATATATATATATATATATATATATATATATATATATATATATATATATATATATATATATATATATTCATTCATTCATTATCTTCCACTTTTATCTATTTTGGTCGCGGTGGGGTTCCCCATGCCTATCCAGGGGAGAACGTTTCGGGCGCTGGGCAGATACACCCAGGACAGGACGCCAATCTATCGCTGGGCACACACTCACTCACACAGACACGCACGCATGCACACTCTATATGGAGCAATTTGGAGAACTCAATTGACTTGATACATGTTTTTGGACTGTGGGAGGAAACCGGAGAACCCGGAGGAAACCCACGCAGACATGGGGAGAACATGGAAACTCCACCCAGATGGGGATTCGAACCGGGAATCCCTAGTGCTGAGAGGCAAACGTGCTAACCACTAAGCCCATATATATATTGATTAATTATATATATTATTTGATTAATAATTTATTATTACAGTAATTTATAATACTGCCCAGCGATTGATTGGTGCCCTGTCCTGGGTGTATCTGCCCAGCGCCTGAAACGTTCTCCCCTGGATGGGCATGGGGAACCCCCCCGCGACCCTAATATAGGATAAAGCGGAAGATAATGAATGAATGAATAATTTATAATACAGTAAGGCAATTTTAATAAAGCATGTTTTTTTTTTAAATAAATGTCAGTCAGTTGTGAGTGGGTGCCCTGTTTTATTTAAACAACAGGTATCTAACAAAGTACCAATAGATCACAATATATGTTTGTGGAAGTGTATCATGGCACAAACAAATTAGATTTTTTTTAATTTACAAAAAGATTTGTCAATGCTCATTTGTCACTCCTGCTCCCTGTTTTGCACTCTCGTGAGGGAATGTCTCCTGGTACCTCTAACCGCTGTCTATCACCTGAACTTTAATCACCTGTTCCCTGTTCCATTATTATTTAATTATTTCCAGTTCTCTTGCTTATAAGCGTTGTTTCCGTTTTTCTTCCTTGCATTGGATCACGATCACCTGTCAATATGTTCTCCCTTCAGGATTAACCATGGCTTGTTTTCACTTCCTCAGAGGATTAACTGCGTCAGCGATCGTCTACATCGTGGGCGACACAGTTTTTTTTTTTTCTTTCGATTTTTCTTCGCAGCTTGATGATAGTTCCTATCGCGGTATACGCTGCTCAGTGTTTTGTGTTTTGTGTTTTACAAAATGTAAAGTTTTGTTGTCATGCCTTTTGCCACAGACATACAATGTAATATTAGTTTCATTCTCAATAAACAGACTTTTCTTTTTTATTTGTTTGATTTGTTTCTTTTTATCTGTTGTTATTACAGAAATACTGAAACTATGCTTCTAATACAGTTCCTGAAAAATGTCCCTCTACAAACCTTTTGTGTATGGGTATGCGTCATTTACTGTAATGTGTAAAAGCTTTTTTGCTTTTGTGATTAGGCTGGTGATTCGATGTATCTGTTATTCGTTTTACCCGCAGATGCATCTGAAGCATCCAATTATTGGGCCCACTGTCGAGCATTCCAAATTCATATTTGCCTTTCGTGGTTTTCTGTCTTATGTGGAAGGATCTGGCATGCACTGAAACAGTTACATTATTATTTACATTTTACATTTGGTCATTTATTGGACGCTTTTATCCAAAGCGACTTACAAGGTGAGCACAGGGTTCATCACAACATCCCTGGAGCAATGAGGGTTAAGGGTCTTGCTCAAGGACCCACATTGGTAACTTCAGTGGACCTGGGATTCGAACCCCCAACCTTCAGATTGAGAGCCCAATGCCCTGACCACTGAGCTACCACTCCCACCATTATGCATCTAAAAAGACATTTTACCTTCCAACTGACTATAAGGGCCTGTGAGGACACAGCTTGTAGCTGCACATCTTGGGGAGCACCATCAGGGGCTGCAAAAAAAATGAGCAACATATCATTGAAAACTGCTATACAGTTACACCCTGGCAGACAAGCAAACTGTTGGGGTTCGGAGCTTTTCAAATTGTCTTAAGACATTGTGTCATTGTTTTCACAATGTGAGTAACTGTCAAACATAAACATTGTAAATAATATTATGTGGGACCTTTAAATAGTTTTTTATAATCCCTAACATAGTCATACTTACGAGCCTCATCTGTCGTAATAGTAAGTTCATTACTTGGTCTGCTTTCTCCAATCAGATTCTTTGCAAACATACGGATATTATAAGTGGAAGCTGGGTGCAGTTCGATTATTGTGGCCTGGCTTAGCTGAGGGGATACATCTTTGGTGGTTTGGGACATTGCCCAGGAAGCTAAAACAAGAAAAGTAATAAACATTTACATAGTAATCTTTAAAAATTACATTTACAACATTTTTCAGACGCAAATATGTGTTTATCTAAAGCATTTTACATAGGTTATTACACCATACCTCCTAATTAGTTATTAGTTACACACTGTAACTAATAAAGATATTATACAACAGTTTTAAAGCATTTACCTGATTTGTTCTTATAATTAATATCGTATCCCTTAATAGGACTGTTGCCATCAAATCCCATTGTCCAGTGGAGCGCAATTGTGCGATCTTTTACTTCTCTGATCTCTACGTCAGGTGGGTCTGGACGATCTTGTTTCATACAAAAAGGGAAAACTTACAATGAAATATAATTTCATATTACTTTTAATCAATTAAATTCATATGAATTTAGAAACTATTAATTTTTATCATGAAAACTTGTATGTTGCTGAAAACTAGTATGACATAACCATTCTGATATGCACACTGGATGTGATAACTTTTTAGTGATTGATGAAATTAGTTTTTTTTTTTTAAATGTTACATAATACAGTAAGACATAGTCAAAAAGTTTTTTGTGAGTAACATGTGTGGTACTGAGTGCATTCAATACAAAAAAATGTGTCTTTTTGTCTGATCATCTGTCTTTCAGCATTACCGAATACTTTGCCGCTATAATGCAGGCAGTGAATTTAAATAATTTTCAATAGGCTCAGCAGTCCTCAGCCAAGTCTCCTAAAAAAACAGAATAAACAGCAGAAGAAACTTACCAATATCAACAGCGGATTAACAGAAATTAGACAATGTCTACAATATCTCTCTCTGAAGCCTCAGTATGGCTTCACAGAAAACTCAGAAGGGACTGGAAATGGAGTTATGAATCATTACCCATTCCGTTTCCCATCAGATTCTCCCTTGTTTTTGTGGTCTGCAGCCATTTTCCTGTCCCAAGCATGACTCCAACCAGGAATCCTTCATTTTCTCCCCCCTTGTGTACCCAAGCAGAGGCAAGTGTCCATAACTCCTTCCAGTAAGAGTATTGTCAGCGAACGGGGCGCGTTGACCGGAAAATGGTGGTGCAGCACGGTGCGGTGTAGAATCACAGAGCCAGGCGACGAGGTAAGCAAACACAAAAGCTCTTTAATGGCTAATACTGCGGGAACGCCGCTAGAAGGAGCCGAGAGCAAAATACAACAAAGAAACCGGTACAGCGGGAACGTCGCTGCGGACACGATAACACGTGACAGGTACCAAAATACGTCGCGATAATGCAAACGCGGAAAAGCCGCTGAATGCCGAGCGAACCATAGGAAATAATCACCACACGAACACCCGACGTGACGCTTGAGTCGAAGCTCAAGCTAACGCAATGCTGACCTACTGGCTGCTCAGCAGAGACGCCTCAAATGCAGTCAGTAGGTCACACGTGATCAGGTAGGACCCAATCCCTGCTCAAGGGGGTGGGTCCTACCTATGGAAGCCCGATACGGCCGAAACCCGGAAACATGGGAGGCAGGGAGGAGGGGCCCAACCCTCCCAACCTGACATATCACCCCCCCCAAAAAAAAATGAAAACAAAGGGGGGCTCGAGGGTAGCGTGGAGACCCCAAGAGTGTGCGGGGGCGCCGTGACCAAGGGTGCGGCGGCACCGTGACCCCATGTGAGGGTGAGGACGTCGTGCCCTCGTGTATTGACGAGGGGCACGTGACCCCTTGAGGAGGTAGGGCCGTTGTGAGGCCCGAAGGGTGTGAAAACCCTGTGACCCCGTGTGGAAGAGGACAGGAAGCAGACCCTTGAGTAGGCGGTGGTGCCTAACCGACCTGTGGGCACGAGGGTGACGGGACCGCTTGACCCGGCGGAGGTGGCGCGACCTCTTGTGCGGGCGGCGACGTCGTGACCCCTTGGGCACGGAAAGGCGACGCGGCCCTAGGAGTGTGCGAGGAGGGCGAGACCCCCTGGGTTCGAGTGGGGAATGAAACCCCCTGGAGACCTGAGAAACCAATACAGGAACGGAGTCCGAGGTACACGCGACAGCTGGGCGGAACCGAGAGGACGCGGAAGTGACCCGAGTGACCGCACAGGTGACCCGAGTGAAAGCTGAAAAGGCCCGAGTTGACTCAAATGTGACCCGAGTGACTGTACTTGTGAACCGAGTGGACGCATAGGTGACCCGAGTGACCGCAGAAAAACCCTGAGTGAACGCACGTGTGACCCGAGTGACCGCAGAACAAACCCGAGTGGATGCACTTGTGACCCGAGTGGACGAAATGGTGAGGCCGAGTAGGTCCATGCACATGGCGGCTGGCCCAGGGTCCCATGTGAATTCATCCGCCCCCAAAGTCCTTGGTCCGGAGGCATTTTGGTCCAGAGCGGGTGGCAAATTGTCCTGGGCGGAGAACGGGCAATCCACAATACAGGGCACATCGTCCAGCGCGGCGGTCTTATTGACCTTGGAGCAGGGGTCAACCTATCTATTCTATAGGTTGAGGTAGAATAAAAAAATGTATTCTAGAGGTAGAATAAAATAAAAGTGTGCGCTTACCCGGAGGAGGAATCCTGGACTCTGCTACTGTTGTTGGAGGTCAGCATTCTGTCAGCGAACAAGGCGCGCTGACCGGAAAATGGCGGTGCAGCGCGGTGCGGTGTAGAGCCAGGCGACCAGGTAAGCAAACACAAAAGCTCTTTAATGGCTAATACTGCGGGAACGCCGCTAGAAGGAGCCGAGAGCAAAATACAACAAAGAAACCGGTACAGCGGGAATGCCGCTGCGGACACGATAACACGTGACACGTACCAAAATACGTCGCGATAATGCAAACGCGGAAAAGCCGCTGAATGCCGAGCGAACCATAGGAAATAATCACCACACGAACACCCGACATGACGCTTGAGTCGAAGCTCAAACTAACGCAATTCTGACCTACTGGCTGCTCAGCAGAGACGCCTCAAATGCAGTCAGTGGGTCGCACGTGATCAGGTAGGACCCAATCCCTGCTCAAGGGGGTGGGTCCTACCTACGGAAGCCCGATACGGCCGAAACCCGGAAACACTGGAGGCAGGGAGGAGGGGCCCAACCCTCCCAACCTGACAAGTATAGGGTCTGAAACTCTCTCTAGTGAATTCATGTATGCCCCCAGTGGGTCTAGTGGTTTTGAGTACGCCCTGAGTGGATCTATTGGCTTCTGGTGCTTGTGTACAGCATAGTTTATGCACCTCTAATAATTTAGACAGCACTCTGTGCAACTTTAGTGATTCAGTCAGTGCTCTATGCACTTTTATGCAGTAAACCCTCTACATGTCTCTAATTATTGTCAACACTCAAAGTGCCTCTAGTGATTCAGTCAGCATTATTCGTGCCTCTGGTGAGACCATTACCACTCCCATATGCACTTCCAGCAAGTCTAGTATTGTCTATTGATCCAGTTGTTTTTGTGAACCAGCTCTAGTGTTTAATTCATTCACATTTTCATTGCTTGGTGTCCAGGAGGGAGACCTTTCAGAGTTGGGGAGGGAGTCCCACCAGCTTTCCTAAGGGCATTGCTGTTAAGGCGACCAGTGTCACTGTGCTCCTACTTATCAGTTGTAGGGAAAGCTACACAGCCTTTTGTCTTGTCAATTGTCTTTGGCTGTGAAAAATATATCAAGGACTCATTGCCGCAGGTGTTCATCCACCCTTTGGCCACAAGTGTTTTTGTGTCACTCTCAAAAGTAAATGTATGCCTACATAGATTACCAATTTTTCGACCATCTTATTATGGACTATCCTTACCTCCTACCACTATTCACAGGTTTTCTGATTTTCACTAAACTGGACCTCTGGTGTGCTTATGACTTTCTCTGATGAATGGAAGAAAAATTGACAAGATTTTCATCTATCCCCCTGACTTTTCCCATTTTCAAATAAATGACAAAACAGTTGAACAGATACTTGCAGGCTTTAAATCTTTAAAGCCTGCAAGGCTTTAAAATCAAAACACAAATCAAAACACAAAACACAGCCTTCCCCTGGTGGCAGAGGCAGAAAAGCTTTTATCTTTTGGGTCACTGTGTAGAGCAGGGGAAGCAAATTTAATGGTAAGGTGAGCAGGGGAGCAACAATAAAAGTGATACAAGGAAGCGTTGAGATGAGGGTATCATAGTGGACTGGAGAAGTGATGTACATGGAGTAGGATGGCTGAGCGATATCACCTATGGAGCAAAAAGGCTGAGCGATGTAAAAGTGAAGCCGGAAAAGATCTGGACATCATTGGTGGAGGGAGATGGTGCAGGAAGATATCTGAGCAATGTTTTGGACAAAGGTAGTACAAGTTTTATCTCAGGTATAAGTAGGGTGGGCGGATGGAATTTACTTATTTTGTTGTTGACTCAAGAGTTGAACGCACAGGCAAACATGCCAACACAAGGCAGAGGTGATTAAAAATAACCAGTGGATTTATTTAATCAATGAAAATGATGTGAATATACTGGCAGTGAAGGTTTGTGGGTTTGCTTGAAATACTGTCTTGAACAGACCAATCCGATAATATTAGCTTTGCTCGGAAGATTGGTTGACTTGCTTGCTTGGACAATAAAGAAACACTGGCTTGCTGGAAAAATGAACTTGACAAATGTGCACTTAATTTAAGGGTAAAGTTAGACATCCAAAAGAGCATAGAAAACCATTTATATGAAACTTGGAAAAGAAAACTAATTCTGGTGGAATACATAGGTGGAATACTAAGCCAGGTAATAGCTTGCAGGTGAGGATTAGAGCTCACACAATCAACTTGGGGCTGGCTATTGTCTATCGACAGGGCTATTTCACTAGGCAACTAGGTCAGAGTCAGCATTGCTTCTTGAGGAGACTTGGATCCTTCAACATATGTAGGAAGCTCCTCGAAATGTTCTATTAGACTGTGGTGTCCAGCTGTCATTTTTTGCTGTCTCTTAAACAGAGAGAAGAGAGACTCTGTAATTAAGGTGGCAGAGAGAAGGACAATAAACAAACCTCTCTCTATCATGGATGATGATGGTCACCCACTGCATACCATCATTATGGATCAAAAGAGCACATTCAGCAACAGGCTGCTGTCAATGAGCTGCTCTACAGGCAGACTCAGGGGATCTTTGTTCCGAGAGCCATCAGGCTTTATAATTCTCCTAGTTTGGGCCAGAAGAACAGCTACTGTCAATAAGACAAATAAAAACTTTAGATCATCCCCACTAATGAACACTTTATTTTAATATTGATACCGTTGACACACTATATATGGCATCTCTGGTGCTGAAAACCATGGATAGCTAATCTTTGTTGCTTCCTCTGTTGAGTAGAAATATGCCAGGAATAAACAAAGGATATATTGCATCCAGTGCTGGTGACGGTCCATGAATTGTCCTGGAAAAAGCTTGAGCCTGAAAAGCTGATTTGGCAACAGCAATAATTGACAGCTGAATCTAGACTGATGGTGCCACAAAATACTCATGGGGCAGTGTGCATTTGTACTCATGATTCAAAATATTGCTCATGATTCCATATTGTGGTGTCAGCATATTTATGGATGCCACGTAGAAGTAATGGGGGCCATTTTAGGTGCAAGAGGTTCGGATTGGAACAAGAATATAAAGGAGCTCGCTCGCTCATGCAGCACAACAATGGACAGACAGGCGGAGGAGCATAGGCTGTGGTGCACCTAAGCCTGGCTTTTCAAAGAGCAGCAATAGCGGTGAATGAAAGGACAACCTGGCGTATCTGAAACACGAGCTGAGGGGATGTTTTAAACTGAGCTGGGGCGAAACACCTACTGAATGTGAGACGGCATGAGAGGGTTAAGAAAGTCAATGTGTTGGCAGTGGGCATGGCCCTCATGACGAGGTTGGCATATCCGTTACTACACGATGTCCAAATGGAACTTGCTTTGGGTCGCTATTTGAACCCGCTGGAGCCGAGTGAGTTGCAGTGACATATCATGCTGGTGGTACCCGATTCGCTTAAGATGGCGTAAATGAGGCTGAGCCCGCGTTTCCAGGATGACAAATGGCAAAGTGACATCTGAGAAAGGACCAATAAGATAGCGGTTATCTTGCTGGTAGTGCAGATGAGTGTGGTCTGGTTGTGCCGGCGGGAAACAAAGTATGGGTGTAGGGATGGGGCAACTCCAGGCTTACTTTGAGGTCCCTCCTTGTTCTACTCGATCCGCGAATTGGACTTATTGGGGTGCTGGAAGTTATCCATTGACTGTGAGGGTGGCCTGCTCTCATATGACTCTGGTTGAGCCCCATATGTGATCCATCTAACTTTGGGAATGATTTCCTAAAGAAGATGGGGGTGAACATCGATTTCAATAAAGGTCTGCTACTCTGTGGGCAATACAGTTCTGCGACAGCATGCCAGCGAAAAACGGCATGGAAGCGTGAGCGTATGGACCCATGACGGAGCCTGAGTTGGTCATGGTGTGGTGAAGGACATTGCCCCACTCTGGGCATGCAGCAGCATGGATCTTCCTGTGGAGCAGAGAAAGCAGCTCTGGGAGTTACTACAGAATTTCATGGAGCAATTTCATGAGCAAGACTGCATGAGGACCACCCTGGCATGACGAGATAAACACCGGCAATGCTTCTCCCATTTATGCGTTTAGATTAAATGCTGCTACAAAGTTGGATTCTTACCCGATTCCTTGCATCGACGATATGTTGGACATGATGGTGAGTTTGACATGGTTTAGCTCTCTGGACCTTCGCAGTGGTTTTCGGAATGTACCCCTTTCTTTTCAGCCCCAAACATCATCTAGAGCCAACTTGGGAATAGATTTCATGGAAAGACTCTGAACCAACCTTCTCAATTAAGTTGTTCCCTGTCCCCAAACCAAGGTAGGCTGACACCTTGGCTCAGGACAAAGATGAACAGATGTCTTTTAATAAAATGCAGACATGGGTCCCAAGGACTTGGCCAGTACCCGGTCTCCCCTGACTGGGTCTGAACATATGTTTTACCGAAGACAAAGAAGGCAGCTGTATACCAGAATTACATACCCCCCCCAAGCTGTAAAGACTTTTTATTAGAACGTTTTAGGAGACTTGACTTCTCATGTGTCCACTGCAGAACACAGGCATTTAGCCGTGCAGTGAGTTCATCCTTTTAAGTGCTGTTTCACTGTTCACTTTAAGTGCTGTTTCACTGTTTTGCTGAAAGTTGGCCACACAGACAGATTGTCCCTCCCAATCTCGGCCAATGACTTAGTCAGCAGCTGAGCAGTTTCCTTGAAAAATGGATAGAAGGAGGAGCATGTGCTTGCTACTGTATATTAGTACCACATTTTTGTTAAAAAAATACAATAATAATAAATATACCACTGCTTTATAATGCGTGATATAAAATACAGTAGAAATATAGCAGAAACGCACAATAGCAGACGGCAAGCCCAAACATGTTTCCACAGGTGAAATAATTAACCAAAAGGCTCAGTGTGTTGCTTAAATAAGAACACATAGAGATAAGCTGGGATTTAAACCCACAACCTTTAAATTGTTAGCTCAACACCCTAACCACTGAGCTACCATGCCCCAACCTACAATTAAACATACCGATAACATTGCCCTTTCCACAAATACTGTTAAAAAAGTCAATATTGAAGGCAATAGATGGTACTTAGAAGTAATTAATGCATGTGCCAAAGGTTCAGCCAATGACTGGGTTGGGGCAAAACATGCCGTTTAGAGAAATTAAAGGAGAGACTTTAGAAATTAAAGGAGAGGAAATTAGCATGAAGGCAGATCCACCAGCCAGGGTAATGCATATGTTATATTTATGTTCATTCCTGTGTCCTGTGTTCAACAAATTCTCTCTCAGATTATTATCGTGTCCTGCCATTTAACAGTTTTGTGCTGAATGGGGGCTTAAATATGATGAGATTGCACAGCGGACAGTTGGACAGGAATTTGAAGAGAGTTTTAGCACAAAACTGTCACATGACAGACATGACACATATAATGAGCACAATGAGGAACCCATTAGTTACCTCTAAATACTATTCATCACATTTGGTTATGCCTTTTCCCTCACAGATATCTGTTCCTCTTTTCCCCATTTACAAATCAATATCATATGGCTAATAATAAATTTGTAATTTAATATTACCTTATATTGTGATAAAAATAATTTATATGTAAGGTGTAGTCAATTACATTAACCTTAATTAATGCACAAGATAAATTATAGTCTTTACAAAGTATCATTTGCAGACAAATTTTTGTCTGTGTTTTGATCATACCTTGTACTATCAACTGAATGATTCCTTTATCTTCACCATATGAGTTAATGGCAATGCAGGAATAAAAACCAGAATCCTCTCTGACTGTGTGCAGGATCTGTATACATATAGACATTAATGAGGAAATCATTCTTTATACATTATGCAATTTTGAAATTTACTGAATTATGTACATTTGTTTTGCCCTAAAATAATATAATATAATAATATTAATAATAAATTTATAATATGTTGATCTGAGAACTTTATATGAAAATAAAATCTAGCAAATGTGATGTATCACAGACTAAATTAATATCAGAATCATAATACTTTATTAAATCCCTGTAGAGAAATTGCATCAGTTACATATACCCCATTTTTCATTGTTATAATACATAAATAAAGAATAAAGGATAAAATTATTTCTACTACTACTAATAATAATGAGTGTTCATTTAAAAAGCAAAGCAATATAATCTAATAAATAATTGAATGTATAAACAAATATATATAAATTGAATATAATAAACAAATTTTAAAAGTTTAAATTTTTGAAACAAAAGTATTAGTAGCATAAGATTTAACACTAGCTTCCCTGAAAGATTGAAATCCTGAGGACAGGATTCTGAAGTCCTGAATTCCGGTTTGTCTTATCCTTAGGGGGTCATCAGGCAGCTATTGATATGTATAAAGACTCACAGCCCATACACCCCCAGCCTCACAGTTAAAATGATGGGAAGACATTGCATTCAATATGAAATTCACTGAAATTGAACCTAATTTAACTAACTAATAATGTACAAGCAAGCATTATTTCATGAGAATAATATAAAGGAAAAAATATAAGGTAATAATACTATCTTTGCGCGAATTTAACAATGACAGGGAAAAAAAGACAGGTTGAAAATGTGTTTTAGTATTGAACAGAAAGTTAAATAATTTATAATAGCTTATGTTATAGGCTTTCAGCCATAAAACATTAGTGTCTTCTGTTATGCAGTTGTTAACCACAGGTAAAAGGTTTACATCAGACATCGGAACGTTACCACATAAAGTTCCTTGCGAAGTAACTATGACGGAAAAAAAGAACGCATATACAGAAGTAGCTGGGCTTTTATTCAGAATAAATAAACGTGTCTGTACTTTATTTTATGAGAATAAAAACAGACTGTCTTGTTGCAGTGGTTAAGCCAAATAAATAATTAAGTAAGTAAGTAAATAAATAAATAAATAAAAACAGTAATGCAGCAGCACACTTTTCCTAAGCCTCTGGTCATTGCAAAAACAAAATCAAGAGATGGGTAAGAAAGTTTTCAAGTATGCATCAATGATTAAAAAATTGTCTGAGCATTGTGAGTTTGGCGAACAGCTGGAAAATGCACCTTGTGATTTGTCTGTGTAATGAGGAGTGAAGCTACACAAAAACGACTGCTCACAAAGGCTACACTCACATTTTAAAAAGTGGTTAAAATTGCAGTTTCCATGGAGATGGCAGCATTTGAGAGTCATAGAGACAAGTGATAAACTAACTAATTTGTACATTGTGTGGATGCAGGAAAAATGTCCAGTGATGACACAGACCAGGCTCAGCATAAAGTTTCTCAAGAAGGAGAAAATGCACACATCACAGTAAAACCTGAAATTGAGGGAACCCATTTTGAGATGCAACTGGACTCTGAGGCAGAAGTTCATTCATTCATTATCTTCCGCTTTGTCCTATATTAGGGTCGCGGAGGGTTCCTCATGCCCATCAAGGGGAGAAAGTTTCGGACGCTGGGCAGATACACCCAGGACAGGGCGCCAATCTATCCCTGGGCACACACTCACACAGACATACACACACTATATGGGGAAATTTGGATAACTCAATTGAGTTGAACCATGTTTTTGGACTATGGAAACCGGAGAACCTGGAGGAAACCCACACGGACACGGGGAGAACATGGAAACTCCACCCAGATGGGGATTCGAACCGGGAATCCCTAGTGCTGAGAAGCAGACGTGCTAACCACTAAGCCACCGTGCTGCTCTGAGGCAGAAGTTTCAAACCAAATTCTGGTTCATGGACCCAGTTTTGACCCTAGCGGTAGATTAAAATTTTTAATTTAAATATTGGATTTAGAATAGAAGAAAAAAATATAGCAGCATTGTAGATATAAAATATATATTTAAAATAAGGAATAAAATCTAAAATATAGCAGCAATGAGATGAAGGAAAGGAAAAAAGGAAGTCAGAAAGTTACAGTGTAAAGCAGGGGTGCCCACACTTTTCTGACCCGAGAGCTACTTTTCCATTGGACAGGTCATTGAGATCTACCAGGGTTAATCCTTTTTTTAGGCTTTCATATTGAAACATGTTTACACACATCATGTTAGTATTGTCGAATGTGTTACAATTGCTCTTTTATTAAACACATTCCAGCAAGTAGCATGGAAACAACTTGATCTTAGTACACCCAAACGATTAAACACACAGTATACAGCACAAATATAAAACAATCACTGTAACCTGTATTTCCCCAAACAGAACATGAATATTAATAAAAACAAATGCATTTTGAGTTTGAAGTTGATATTCATCCTCTCACTCTAAATGAAAGTGGTATTTTAGTTCTTTTGGAGCAAAGTCTTTCACTCATCTTGTCAGTCAAATAAAGTGCAAAAACATGCAATGGAATGTAAATCTAATGTAGATGATTAGCGAGGCAGTGCTTCTGATTTAGGCACAGAGGCGTGGCCAAGTGCCGATTTTGAGAACAGCGAGAGAGGGGGGGCAAACCGCTTGCTTGAACAGCGATAGAGATTGCAATTCAGAATGAATCACACTGTGTGTATGAATGTGTGCGCGTGTGTTTATAAGTGCTTCCGATACTGTGCTATAAAAAAAAGTGCTGACACGTGATAAATGCTAATAAGCATTTTTTTTTTTAAAACTTCCATCGCGATCTACCTGACACCCCTCGACGTAGTGGGCACCCCTGATGTAAAGTGTCCATTACAAGTGTCTGTATGGTTGATTGGAGTTTAAGAGTCTTACAACTTCTGGGATGAAGCTGTTCCTCGGTCTTGTGGTTTTGCACTTAATACTCCACAGTCTTTTGCCTGAGGGGAGCGGGACAAAAAATAAGTGTGCTGGGTGAGTGAGGTCCTCCATGATGCAGGAGGCCCTTTTCCTGCATCTGGAGGTGTAAATACCCATGGCATATACCCATCTGTTTCTACCACTTCTACCACAGAACCACCAATGTCCAGGTGAAGGTGGGCATGTCTAGCCTTTCTGAAGTCCAAAATCATCTTCCTGTTTTTATTTACATTGATGTAGAGGTTGTTCTTCCTGCACCAATCCTCCAGGTGTTCCTGCTCCTGTATGTAGCCAGATTCATTACTGTCTGTAATGCATCCAACCTTCGTCGTCTGCAAACTTCACAATATGACAGCCCAGAACAGTCATATGTTAGCAGTGTGAACAGGAGGGGGCTGAGCACACAGCCCGAGGGGAGCCAGTATTGTGGATTATGGTGGAGGAGGAGGGTTTGTGGATCCTCACAGACTTCAGCCTGTTGGTCACAAAGTCCAGGACCCAGTTGCAAAGAGAAGGACTATGTCTAAGTAGAGAGAGTTTTGTTCAGGGTCTTTATCATTGTGTTAAAAGAGGATGTGAAGTCCACAAAGAGCATACGGATGTAGGAATCCTTCTGCTCCAGGTGGGTGAGGGTGGTGTGGACCACGGAAATGCCATCCTCTGTGGATTGTTTTTTTCCTTTAGGCATGCTGGTCCAAAGTGATGTCAATGGTGGCTTTAATGTGGGTCATGATGAGTCTTTCGAATCGGCATGAGGACTATTCAGACCCGTCACTGTGGAGCTCTTAGGGACCGGGATGATGGTGGCAGTCTTCAGGCAGGTGGGGATATCTGCTTGGGTGAGGGTGGTGCTGAACCGGCAGCTTTTCAGGGGTTGATCCTCCTAAGGGTCTTTTTCACTTGTTGTGGTGTCACAATGAGGGGCTCTTCTCATAGAGATAATGTGTGTGTCTGTTTTTTTTTTGTTTTTTGTTTTTTGGGGGGGATGTCAGGGTCCTCAAAGAATTTGTTGAGAGCCTCAGGCAGAGTGGGGTCTTTGGGGCATTGTGCATCTGATAACCTCTAGTGTGTCAGCTAGCTGGCTTGGAAATGCAGTGTGCCAGCAGGCCTTGAAGTGTCCTGAAAGGCCTATGGGGTGGCAGGTTTGCTAGAGTATGAGTATTTTATACTGCAGTGTGCCCGCAGGCATTTAAGTGTCCTGAAATGCCTATGGGGTAGCATATGGGGTACCTATGGTGTATGGGGTAGCTAAAGTATTAGAACCACAGATTTGCTCAGGGCAACTAGTTTCTTGAAGTGCAACTTTGGGGTCAATAACTTATTCAGGTGCCCTGTTATGGCTCAGATTTGCCTTTAGAACAACATCTTTGAACAGCTGCATACATCCTTATGTGTGTTATCTGCACTTTAAGGAATACATACTTTGGTGCAATTTCAGTGAAATAAACTTGGACCCATGCATATGTCCCAACATAACTTGTTTGGAAACCTGTTTGAAACCACAGTTGCCAGAGTTGCCACAGTTGTTCTTTACTCTCTGTTCCTTTATCAACAAAACAGGAAATGCCCACTCAATAACCACTGCACCGTATTCCCATATGCCAATGAAAACTGCTAGTACTGTCATTAACCCTAGGGATTAATGAGAAGTGAAAGTTAAAATGGAACTTAATAAAAATCCTCAGCATGGCATAAGATGGGGGCCCGTAGGAGGTCCTACTCATCAAGACAGAAAACTAGAACTCTACCCACTCTTGGCATCTGAACAAGAATATTCTATAAAATTTAGGAAAAGGTTACTGCTTTAAAAAAGATCCACTGTCAAAAGTGGAAGTCAGTGGAGTTTATGTTAAAGTTATTAAACCATTTAAAAAATATCTAGAGATAGATATATGTGAACAACCCAGAACAGTAACAGAATTATTTAAACTACCCATGCTGCAACCAAATATCATGTCATTGTCATGATCCTCGGACCTGATTCTCTGGACTATGTTTGGTTTTGTGTTTGATTTGGTTTTGAGTTTCACTTTAGTTCCGTTTTTCATTGTTTGTTGGTTTTCATTTATTTCGTGGCTGTGCTTGATTTAAGTTAATTACCTCGTTAGTCATGTGACCTGATTCTTGTTATTTAAGCCAGCTCCACACTCTCTTCAGTGAGAGAGCTTCAACTATGTAATGGTCCGTTAGTACTGTATGCTTTGTTTAGTTTTATATTAAATCGCTTGTTCTGGAACCTGCTGCCTGTTGGGTGTTTTGATCTCTATTTCTTACCCAGACTTCGGACCAAACATGACAGTAAGCTGTCTATATCGTATCTACCACCAGTTACAGGTAGCAAGTTTCTGGTATAGCTTTATTTACCAGTTCAGTTTTTTGGTATTTGCTGGCGTTGCTATTAGCTTTTCCTTGCGGTGTTTGCTCTGGCTTCTGGGGGTTAGCATTAGCGGCTACCCGTTTTTTTTCTTTTTGCGTTCGTAGCTCTCGTGTGCATTGTGGAGTGTGTGCTTCAAGTGCATCACCCCTGCATTTGGCGGTTGTGGTGGGTTAGATAGTTTTTCGGGTTTCATGGCTCTCATAGCGATCGGTTTAGCGCGCCTGCCCGGACTTTGTTTCTGTGTGCCGATTAGCGCTAGCATGTTTGTTGTTGGATTTAGCTCCTCCCCTTGTTGTTTTTCTATTGGTTAGGATTGAGTACTGGGTTTTATCCCTAGTATGGCGGTTTGGAGGGTTCTGTTTAGTGAAGGCTATGAGTTTATGGCTATGAGTCACTATGTGCTGAGGAGCATATTGATTGCCCCATAGACTCCGATGAGGATATTAGTGACTCGTCGTTCTCTGTTCATATCCTCCCCGCTTTTACACTTAGGAACTCCCCTGCACTTTGGTCAGATGAACATTTGGTTTCAGTTAAGCCCCCAAGCACACCTAGGTGTAAGCATCGTTCCAGGCGTAAGAGTTTTGTCAAGGGTCAACCCCTTGATGGTTGTACACGAAGATATAGAGGGGGTAATGGTCTCTAAGAACTGTGAGGGGTCCTCGAATCCCATGGGGTCTTTTTCGGACCTGCCCAGCCTTCCCTGTTTTTGTGGTCTTCCGCCGTGGCTTTGTCCACTCCATCACTCTTGTTTCCCTGATTTTCCAGTTGGCTTTCCTAGTTTACTCTGTGAGTCAGACGGCGTTTGCGGTGCCCCCTGTGAGTCAGACTGCGTTTGCGGCGCCCCCTGTGAGTCAGACGGCATTCGGTGCGCCCCCTGTGAGTCAGACGGCGTTCATGGCGCCCCCTGTGAGTCAGACGGCGTTCATGGCGCCCCCTGTGAGTCAGACGGCGTTCGCGGTGCCCCTGGGAGTCAGATGACGGTCGGAGCGTCCCCTGTGGGTCAGACGGGGTTCGCAGCGCTCCCTGTGTGTCATATTGCGTTCAGAACGTCTCCAGTTATTAGGCTTGCTCTCGAGGTTCCTTCAGCGCACCCGGCAGTGCCGCCGGCGACCCGGTCAGCGCACCCGGCAGTGCCGCCGGCGACCCGGTCAGCGCACCCAGTGGTGCCATCTGCACACTCACTTCAGCCTATGACCCAGCCAGCTTTTCGAATCTGGATTGGGATTTCATTGTTGGAGCATTGGTATTGTTTTCTATTACTTTGTCTCTACCCTGTGTGCAGAGTGCAGTGAAGGAGAACAATGAGATAGACCACGGTGATAGCTTTGGAGTAGGAGTCGTGGGCGACACCAGAGAAGGCACCCACACCTACTTGTTGAAGGACCAGGCCTCTAAACATCCGCGAGAGGCATCTAAGAGCCATCCTGACAACACAACTGCACCAGCTCCTCATTATCAGCAGTCCCGTGCTCATTCGGTTCCTCTCGCCCGTGCTCGTTCGGTTCCGCTCTCAAGAGGCCGCCCGGCCTCCACTTCGCTCTCAAGCGGCCGCCCGGCCTCCACTTCGCTCTCAAGCGGCCGCCCGGCCTCCACTTCGCTCTCAAGCGGCCGCCCGGCCTCCACTTCGCTCTCAAGCGGCCGCCCGGCCTCCACTTCGCTCTCAAGGTGCCGCCCGGCCCCTTACATGGACTTCTTGAACATTTTTGGCCTTCAGGTGTTGGTTTGCCTCCGCCTGCCTATGTTTACTCCACATTGGACATTTGCCCCGCAAGGTCCTAGACCCCCTTTTTTTTTTTTTTCTTTTGGGCTGCTTCACTTCTTTATGCACCCCTTGGAAGGAGGGTACTGTCATGATCCTCGGACCTGATTCTCTGGACTATGTTTGGTTTTGTTTGATTTGGTTTTGAGTTTCACTTTAGTTCCGTTTTTCATTGTTGGTTTTCATTTACTTCGTGGTTGTGCCTGATTTAAATTAATTACCTCGTTAGTCATGTGACCTGATGCTTGGTTATTTAAGCCAGCTCCACACTCTCTTCAGTGAGAGAGCTTCAACTACGTTAGGGTTCGTTGGTGCAGTATGCTTTGTTTGGTTGTGTTTATATTAAATCGCTTGTTCTGGAACCTGCTGCCTGTTGGGTGTGTTGATCTCTATGTCTAACCCGAACCTTGGACCAAACGTGACAGTCATGGTCAAAATCACAAAAATATTTTTTTTCCCCACAATTTAATTACATGACTATTAAACAAAGATGGACAATTTTTTTTCTATTGCATTGGCATATTGTAACTTACCTGTAAGGTTGAAATAATCTCATCAGCTGTTTCCTTCACACTGACCACATAACGGTTTAAATCATGGTTAATGATGTGGGATTCTTTTTCCCAGCGCACCTTGATGGGCTTCTCACCATAAGCTATACAGCTTATCTCAGTCATGTGTCCCTGTTCTGCACGAGTTGTGTTTGGGTAGGATGTGATCATGGCAGGAACTAAAATATTGTAAGAGAAGAAAAGCATGTATTTTGTTGGTTACTTTAAAGAGCAATTCAAATTATATGGTTTGTATGTTAATCTGTTCAGTTAATGATTGATATTTGGAAAATACATATAGGTTACAAAATTAACATAATACATAAATGATAAATGACATAGGTGAATAGACCAACAGTGCCTACAAGAGAAAACTTGAGAACCGGCCCATATATTCCAAATAATTTATAACAAATTATAAAAAAAGAAGTCAGCATATCATGAAGAAGGATATAAAAAAATTACACAAGGAGGAATGTCTCTAAGGAAAATGTAAATAGCACAAGAGTGCAAAAGGTGTAGCAGTAAAGCACCATCCAAGACCCTGTCATTAATGGCAGTGACTGATAAAGTGTTTGTCAAAACCAACACTTCTTTGATTCAAGATTGCCCATTGTGGCATAATTCAGAAAGATCAGAAGCTTTTTTAGTCTTCCTATTAAGTAGGATGTGCACCTTTCAGCCTTCTTCACAAGAAGTTAATGAGATGGCAATTTTTAAATCCATCTGTACTTTTAATATAAACTTAAATTTTAATAAAAACTTAAATTAGGAAAAAAATATTGGAAACATGAGCCAATGATGTACCACTGGTATGATGTGTGGTAAAAAATTTAAATAGACACAAAAAATTGTTTCAAAATAACAAAAGAAAGGTCTTTTAAGAGGTAGAAAGCAATGAAAACTGAGGAAAAAATAAACTATGGAATAAGATGCCACCCTGAAGAAGAGTATTTTTTAATCTTACTCTAAGAGTATGTTGTATTTTAATTTTATTGAAAGAGAGTGTAACTGCCTACTTGAGCAGTTTATATTTTAATTGGTTTAAAGTTTGTAAAATTGTATAAAAGCGTATTTTATAACTTCTGTTCTTTACCACGTTACAAAGGTTCCAAAATTAGCATTAAGGGTTATTCAGCAGCTGAAGAGCAGCAAGTCGACATGAAGCCATATGCTCTCTTTGATATTTTATGCAGCCAGTGGGGTTTGTGTTCTGTTAGTATACCAATTATGTTTACGTAAAATTTATTACCTTTTCTAGCATTAAGGTGAATTGATATGTAATTACGTTTCTAAATCAAGATGTAAATACGTGTGGTAAAACCAACAAAGGATCATTCTTAAGATTAAGAGTTTACAATGTAGAAATTGCTCATTTTATATTTGTTTATGTGATTTATGTTACAGTTCTTATGGTTGGGTGTAAAGTTATGTACAAAGTTAAGGTGCAAACTCAAGAATAAACCTAATCAGTATTGGCAAGAATATTTGTGCTGTCGACTTTAAATCGGAGGGAGCTACAGAGAGGATTTATGTTTTTACTTTATTCAGATGAAATAATTTTTACCCTCCATATGTACAAGACCAGGTTGTGTTGTGTTGAAATCAATTCACTATGAATGATTCCAAAGTCATATTGTTAGCCCTCGCCATCGTCTCCTTCCCCGCCCTCTATCACAACCACGCCTCTCTAGTGCACCTGCGACTAATTAACCTGGCACTATTTAAGAAGCTCTTCCCAGATACTCAGTGTCAGTTCGTTTTGTTTCCCGACCTGAGCGTTTGCTCCCTGTTCAGATTCTTATCCACGTTCGTGCTCCCTCGGGACTTTGTGCTCATTCAGTGGATTTAGACTTTGTGCTCGTACCGTGGATTATTGACTTTTTGCTTCATCTCTATGGATTATAATCCATATTCAAACTATACTTTGATAAGGACCTTTTTCGTTTATAGTATTTTTTCATGAATTACTTTTTTTTCGCTTTCACCCCTTTCCGCTTTCTTTGTTTTTTCCTAGAAAGCTTGTAGGACCGGCCTTTCACATTTTGGCCCATGTGTCCATTTTTGTTTATTATTAGTATTAAATAATATTTACGTTTATCGATCCTTTGAGTGGTATGTGTTTTGTTCAGCTCTTACCAACAATTACTTTGCACCCTTCACGACCAGAACCAGGAACTGCTCTCTCAGATCTGGGAGTTATCGCTACAGGTTCGAGCCCTGACGACTTCCTCTGCTACAGCGCCGTCGCCTACTTTCTCGTCAGTGGATTCTCTGTCCACTTCGGCCACCCCGACGAGGGCAAGTTCAAGTGCGGGGGATTTACCCCTCCCTTCCTATGGCTCAGCCCGACCCGTTCCACGGCGAATTACACCTGTGCCGCGGATTCCTTTTTCAGTGCCGTCTGGTCTTCGCAAATCAGCCTGGCTTATTCAGCCGTGACGCCGCTAAGATTTCTTATATATTGAGCCTGCTTTGTGATTGTGATCTGGCATGGGCAGAGGCCGTCCAAATCAATCTGTCAGTTATGACATATCAACCTCGCGACCAAGCTGGACAACCATCTTTGTGAACAGTCTAAGCATCGCTCATCGCCCTCTCTGACAGCCACTACCTTTCCTGTCGATTCTAGATTCCGACTTCGAACCTCGCCACCCCCTTCCACCACCATGGGACCAATGCAAATAGGACATTATCACCTCTCTGCTGAGGAACGGTCACACCGCCTAAGAGCTGGGTTGTGCTTGTATTGTGGCGGCGCTGGACACCTTCGGGCCGACTGCACCCTCCTTGTAAAAGGCGTGACCCGCCAGTCAAAGTGAGTACGCTGACGGGTACTGGATGTTCTCACGTTCTTCCTGAATCCTGTCTCACCATGCCAGTTACCTTTTTCCTCCTCTGTCTGTACCAAGGCCCTCGTGGACTCCGGCGCTGAGACCAACCTTATAGACCATAAGTTTGCTACCGAAGCAGGGTTTTCTCTCGAACCACTCTCCACTCCCGTGCGGATCTGGCTCGCATCACTCATGTTACAGTTCCCGTTCGTATGATGATTGCTGGCAACCACTCGGAAGAAATCAGGCTCTCTGTCATCCATGCCTCACGCTCACCTGTGGTTTTGGGTTATCCCTGGCTGTGTCTTCATTCGCCGTCAATAGTCTGGAAGAGGAATTTTTTCACTCAATGGAGCAAGCAGTGCCTTTCCAGATGTCTGGGTAATGCCAATACCCCTTTACTTCACTCCCCCATAGTTCCGGGCACGTCTGAGGCCATGGATCTCTCCTCGATCCCGGCTGAGTATCACCATCTTCGTGAGGTTTTTAGCAAGGAGCGATCTAAGTCTTTACCGCCCCATCGGCCCTATGATTGTGCCATTGAACTCCTCTCTGGCGCCCCACTACCCTCTGCCCGACAATATTCTCTGTCAAGACGATCAAGCAGATCAGAGCAGTCTCCGAGTGGCCCAGGCCATGTAACCGGAAACAACTACAGCGATTTCTGGGATTTTCTAATTTTTACTTCATACGTGGCTATAGCCAGGTGGCCGCACCTCTAACCAGACTCACCTCAGTAAAATCGGCATTCTCCTGGAGTCCCGAGGCGGACATGGCCTTCCAGAACCTCAAGGAGAGATTCATATCTTCTCCTGTCCTCTCTCAACCTGACCCCTCTCTCCAATTCGTGGTGGAGGTCGACGCATCAGACTTGGGTGTGGGGGCGGTTCTTTCTCAAAGATCCAGGAAGGACGGCTCTCTCCATCCTTGTGCTTTTTTCTCTAAGAAATTGTCCCCGGCTGAAATGAATTATGACATTGGTAATCGTGAGCTCCTAGCGGTCAATCTAGCCCTCAAGGAGTGGCGTCACTGGTCACTGGCCTTTCATCGTCCTCACCGATCATAAGAACTTGGCTTATGTTCAGTACGATCTGCAGTCATTCAGTGGGCTCATGATTCCAAATTCTCCGGAGACCCCGGTTCCGCATGGACGTTAAGGATTCTGGGACGTCGTTTTTGGTGGCCAGATATGAGGAACGACGTGGAGGGTTACGTCGGTGCCTGTACTACCTGCGCCCGCTTTAGTGTGTCCCACTCATTCCTTCAGCCTCTCAAGACCCCTGGGCGTCCCTGGTCCCATGTCGCCCTGGATTTTATCACCGGTCTCCCTGACTCACAGGGCATGACGGTCGTTCTGACAATCATCGACCGCTTCTCTATGTCGGTACACTGCTGAGCTCTCCTGAAGCTTCCCTCGGCCAGGCCGAATGCGCTAACAAAGAAGTCGAGGCCACCCTCCATCGGGTTACGGAACGAATTCCTAAGTCATGGAGCACTCTGCTGCTGTGGGTCGAGAATGCAATTAATTCTCACAGAACATCAGCCACTGGTCATTCACCTTTCGAGGTGGCCCTGGGTTATCAACCTCCACTATTCCCCGAACAAGAGCACGAGATCATGGTGCCCTCTGTCCATCGGCACATACTCCTGTTTCGGAGAATCTGGAGGCTTACCAGAATCGCCCTCCGCAAGGCCCAGGAGGCTATGAAATGCATCGCTAACTGCCAATTTTTTATTTAATTTTTTGATGTTAAGTTTTAAAGATTTACTAAATATAAATGCACTATGACTGTAAAGTCTGTATTTTAGTTTCGATTAAAGGCTAATGCAATGTGGTAAACTTTTGTATTAATATGTTTTGAATTATTTGTTCATTGATGGATGTTTTTATGTAAAAAGCCGGGCAGCTAAGCTAACCTAATACTGGTCATTTTAATTTAGCGCAATCCCATTTTTTGTAAAAAATATAAAATGATGCAAAAACATTTGATACAGGATGGAACCTAAAAGTAACTACCGACTAGTGTTGTTAACCCATTTGTAAGTGTCTGCTAAATGACTAAATGTAAATGCAATGTAAATGTAATTGGACATTGTGAGTAAGTACTGTGTACTGGAAAACTAAGGAACAATCATAAAAACAACAATTCCTACAACATGATGAAAATGGATCAGGCACTTACTTTTAACATTGAGGTACATGCTTTTGCTGATGTCAGCACCTACATTATTGCTGACTTTACATAGGTAGTAGCCACTGTCCTCCTCCAGCACGTGCTTGATGAGCAAAGAGCCAGTTTCCAGCAGTTGAATTCGTGATCCTGAGTTTAGAACAATGGCCTGGAACTGTGGAACGCCTGCTCCTGGAAACAATAAAAACAAGTAATTTTATGTTATAAATCATTTGTAACAATCCTTAATTTTTAAACAAATTTATCTTATATGTCCTATTTTTATATATGTTTTTATTAATAAATGTGATATACTCCGTGTTACACCAAATAATTTTTATTTATGGTTTTCTGACTGGTACGCAGCCCCATATGCAAGTAACAGTAAGTGCAGTGATGCAGTAAGTATTGTAACACTTTTTCAGAATCAGCAACTTTTTCAGCACTTTGAGTTACATTAACACATTGTTTGCCCACATGGCCCAGCTTTGCTCCCTAAGTTTATTAACCCTGTCTTGGTTTACTATTATTCCTAGCTTGGACAACTTGGTGTTACGACATGCGGGACAAAAACAGAAGACAGGTCAAGAACAGTTCAGTTCTGTTTAATAGCAGATCCCTTAGTGTTGGGAAAAAACGATGGCGTTCAACAAAAAACGAAACAAAAGCACTGGAGCGCCGCAGATTCAAAAATGTCGGAAACGAATCGGTCACGTGACTCTGGGAACGGGGTCAGCGTCACCAGTGACGTAGCTGTAGACCGATGACGAGAGTTTCCGCCTCCTGCTGTGTGGGAACTGGGACACGTCACTCCTCCTTCCTTGCAGACACGTGATCGTCCAAACCGCTGTCTGAAACTGAAGAGACCGTCGCTGAGGGAAGCGATAGCGTAGTTCCAAGGACCTAAGCAAAAAACGGAGATCCAGTATACACAACAAGCACAGCGTTAATCAGAAGTGAACTGCGTGAGAGAACAAAGATCCTTCGCAGGGAAGGAGCAATTCTGACCGCCTTAAATAGGAAATAACGTGGGTGGAGAATAGTCATCAGCTGACATCAATAATACGGAGAGACGGACCGTGATAGGCGGGGAGTTGGGCGAACCGCGGGAACACTGACATTACCCCTCCCGGACGAGGGTCCTAAGACCGGGTCATAGGCCGGTCGGGGACCTCTAGGATTTCCTTGGCGGCGAGGGCGTCCTCTGGGCCGCGGGGCCGGTCTCTCGGGAAAATTGTGATGAAACTCCCGGATCAACTCCAGGATGTCCTCCGTGAACACCCAACTGCGTTCCTCGGGTCCAAATCCCTCCCACTCCACTAAATATTGCAGTCTACGATTGCGTCTGCGCGAGTCGAGTAGGGACGATACCATATAGATATTGGGTTCTGTCTCAGAGGAGGGTTCAGCGTTGGCCTCTCGCCAGGTGGTCTCGAGTGGTCCTGGGACAAAGGGTTTAAGACGAGACATGGAAAGTAGGGTGTGTGCCGCATATGCCGGGGGAGACTAAGGCGGACAGCCACCTCATTAACTCTAGCCGCAATGGGGAAAGGACCTAAATACCTTGGCAAGAGCTTCCGAGTACCTCTGCGACACCGAATATCCCTGGAGCTAAGCCAAACCATGTCCCCTACTTGGTATTGGGGCGTCTCCCCACGAGAGCGATCAGCCTGACGTTTGGCGCTTTGTAGAACCGTCTCAATACGACGGTGAACCTGTTCCCAAATCCCCTCGCTACGGCGAAACCAGGCGTCCACAGCGGGAGCGTCCGTGGGTGTGCTATCCCATGGGGCGAACGGAGGTTGGTATCCGAGAACGCACTGATACGGGGTAAGACCGGTGGAGGAGTGTCTCAGGGAATTTTGAGCGATCTCCGCCCATGGTAGATACCGTGACCAGTCAGTGGGATTATGGTGAGCATATAAGCGTAAAAATTTAGACACCTCCTGGTGAGCCCTCTCACATGCCCCATTAGACTCTGGATGAAACCCGGAAGTTAAGCAGACTGATACCCCTAGTTTCTCCATGAACGCCCGCCACACTGCCGACGTGAATTGGGCTCCCCGGTCGGAAAGAATCGACTCTGGGTTCCCGAACGTAGTAAAAATATGTTGGAACAATAACTCTGCGGTCTCGAACGCAGAAGGCATACCTTTGAGAGGAATCAGGCGAATAGAGCGGGAGAAACGATCTAGAACTGAGCAGATGACCGAGTAGCTGTTCGAAGGAGTAAGGCCAGTAAAGAAGTCAATGGAAATGTGTGCCCACGGACGATCGGGAACCGGAAGCGGGAGCAACTTATCGGCAGGCAAAGTACGCAGGGTCTTGCAAGCGGCGCAAAGACAGCAAGACTGTACAAACCTCTGCACGTCGGTATGAAGCGTCTCCCACCAATATTTCCGCAACAATACTTGTATAGTGCGACCGACTCCCGGGTGACCCGCGCTAAGGGATGTGTGAGCCCACGAGATAAGCCGATCTCGGAGTGTAGGGGGGACATAAAGTGCTTCCGCCGGACATCCAGGAGGAGGCGTTGTCTCGCGTTGTCTTGAGGTAGCGTCACGAATCAACTGGTCAATCTCCCACTGGATAGGACAAACGAAGCGATGGGGTGGAATAATCACATCTCCTAACTCGGGATCAGACTCAGCAGGGCCGTGGACACGCGACAAAACGTCCGCCCTACGGTTCTCCCTCCCCGGACGAAACGAGATAAGAAAGTCAAAGTTGTTAAAGAATAGAGACCATCGGGCCTGGCGGGCATTCATACGTCGTGCTCCCTTCAGGAATTCTAAATTCTTGTGATCTGTGAGAACGAGGATTTGGAACGGAGAACCGATAAGCCAATGACGCCACTCCTCTAAAGCCAGCTTGACAGCTAATAGCTCGCGATCACCAATTCCGTAATTACACTTGGCAGCACTAAACTTACGGGATAAGTAGGCTATGGGACGAAGTTCTGGACTGTTTGCCCCCTTTTGGGACAGAATAGCTCCCACCCCGCTACACGATGCGTCCACCTCTACCACAAACTGTTTGCTACAGTCCAGGTGTATAAGGACTGGAGCTGAGGTAAAACACCTTTTAAGTTCCTGGAACGCTCTATCCGCCTCAGAGTTCCACCGTAACACCTTGGGTTTGCCTTTAAGCAGTGATGTAAGGGGTAATGCGCGACGGCTAAAGCCCTGGATAAAACGGCGATAAAAATTGGCGAATCCCAAATACCTCTGGAGCTCTTTTACGGAAGAAGGTGTGGGCCAATCCAGGACTGCCTGAACTTTACGTGGGTCCATCTCCAACCCGTCCTTGGAGAGCACAAAACCCAAAAAAGAAATCCTGGTTGCGTGGAAGACACATTTCTCCCCTTTCACGAATAACCGGTGTTGAAGGAGACGAGACAGCACCTGCCGTACCAGCTTAATGTGACTTTCTAGGTCCTGGGAGAAAACGAGAATGTCATCTAAATAAACTATGATCCCCTCATCCAGGAACTCGCGTAGGACGTCATTAATAAAGGCTTGGAAAACCGAGGGCGCGTTAGATAAACCGAAAGGCATGACGAGGTATTCATAATGTCCTGTGGTAGTAATGAAGGCGGTTTTCCACTCATCCCCCGGCCGTATACGAACGAGGTTATACGCATTCCAAAGATCCAATTTAGTAAAGACGCGAGCCCCATGGAGACGTTCAAGGTTGGACGGAATGAGCGGGAATGGGTAAGGGTAGCGCTTAGTTACCTTATTAAGCTCACGATAGTCTATACACGGACGAAGCTCTCCTCCGGCCTTGGGGACGAAAAAGAACCCAGATGCTGCTGGAGATTTGGAGGGACGAATAAACCCGTTTCTGAGAGCCTCGGCAATATACTCCCTCATAGTGCGCGTCTCATTAGCCGAGAGCGGATACGGTCGTGAGTGCGTTAACTTAGCCCCTTCTACCAAATCAATGGCGCAGTCGTAAGGACGTTTAGGGGGTAAGGTGTTAGCATGCTCCCTACTAAAGACCTCGGACAAGTCCGCGTATACCGGAGGCACCTGACTGAAAGAAGCAGCATCGGAGGACACACTGGACAGCAGTTGGGGAGTACTAGGGGGAACCAGGCACTCCTGTTGACAACGGGGTGACCAAGCCAGGATGCGGGAAGTGGCCCAGGATATGACCGGATCATGCCGACGCAGCCAAGGCAAACCTAGAATGATAGGCAGAAAAGGAGAGGCGGTTACAAAGAACGAAATTAACTCTGAGTGACCCGTGCTGGTGTACATGACCAAAGGGACAGTCCTGTGGGTGATACTCCCCAGTGACAAAGACCTCCCGTCCACGGCACAGACCCTCATAGGAGCGTCAAGAGCACGGAGAGGAATGTTCCCCTGCTGGCAAAACCCCTCATCAATAAAACTCCCATCAGCTCCTGAGTCTATCATAGCACATGCTTTGATCTTGGTCTCGGTGATGCTGAGTTCTACGTCGATGTGAAGCTGGTGGGATTGAGGAGTGTTGTGACCTCTCACCGCTCTGGGAGACTCCGGTGCTGGATGACGGGTCCGGTCAGAGGGACGTGCAGGGCAGTTCTGGACCAAGTGTGAGGCCTCACTGCAGTACAAACAGAGATGGGACCTGAGGCGACATTGATGCTCCTGACGAGATAGGCGAGTTGTGTCCAGCTGCATTGGTTCTGCTTCGGACAAACGAGATGATGGTGCCTGTGATGATTCCACTCTACCCCTCTCTGTGACGTGTTGACATCCCCTGGATGAGGGGTTCAGGTGCTGGTCCATCAGGATGGAGAGACGGATGAGGTTGGTAAGAGAGGCGCCGAAATCACGTCCCGAAATCTCGCGTCGGACCTCTGGACGTAGTCTCTCTCGGTAATGGACTATCAGGGAGGCCTCATTCCAACCGGATAGCGCAGCCAAAGTGCGAAACGACAACGCATAACTGGCTACGGACTGGGACCCTTGTCGCATCAGCTCTTCTCCGCATGGTCCTCCCTCTACTGGGTGGTTAAAAACGGCATTGAATGCCTCGATAAACGAGGTAAAGTTCTGGACTTCGGGACCCTGTGCCTCCCAAATCGCCGTGGCCCACTCGCACGCCTTCCCGGTGAGCCGGGAGATCACCAGCGCAATCTTATCTTGATCGCTGGAGATGGAGCGGCTATGAAGGAACAGCGAGCACTGCATGAGAAAGGCGGGGCAGGTGACTGGATTTCCATCATACCTCTCTGGCTCCGACAGGGAGATACTCAGAGGTGGAGATCCTGGAAGACCAGGTGTCGGATGAGCCGCGGGAGGGAACGCAGGAACTGCGGCCGGAGACGCCGCTTGGGCGACGGCCGATCGGACGAAACCAGCCCCTGTTCAAAGTCTGCTTGCCGTTGCAACGGCAGAAATCTCTCCCAAATCGCTCTGAAGGGCAGAGAGCTCCGATCCCGGTGTCCGCTGTGGACCGCTGGCAGTATCGCGCTGCGAATCCATCTCGACGCGCTCGGCGTAGAAGTTCCTCTCTTCGTATCTTTTTTAGGCAAAGGATTTCTGTTACGACGTGCGGGACAAAAACAGAAGACAGGTCAAGAACAGTTCAGTTCTGTTTAATAGCAGATCCCTTAGCGTAGGGAAAAAACGATGGCGTTCAACAAAAAACAAAACAAAAGCACTGGAGCACCGCAGATTCAAAAATGTCGGAAACGAATCGGTCACGTGACTCTGGGAACGGGGTCAGCGTCACCAGTGACGTAGCTGTAGACCGATGACGAGAGTTTCCGCCTCCTGCTGTGTGGGAACTGGGACACATCACTCCTCCTTCCTTGCAGACACGTGATCGTCCAAACCGCTGTCTAAAACTGAAGAGACCGTCGCTGAGGGAAGCGATAGCGTAGTTCCAAGGACCTAAGCAAAAAACGGAGATCCAGTATACACAGTGTTATGATGCGCATCGGGGTGCGCGCTGTCCGGAAGATGGCGGCGCAGCGCGGTGCGGTGTAGTGAAATAGAGCCAGGCGACCAGGTAAACGAATAAACAATCCCTTTAATAGCTAGCACAGCGGGAACGCCGCATAAAGGAGCAAAGGGCAAAAAACAAACTACAAAAACGATGCAGCGGGAACGCCGCTGCGAGCATGGGGAAACGTGCTGTAGAAACCAAAAACAAACAGCGGGGCGGCCGCTGGATGCTCGGCGAAGGAGAAAACGAAAGATAAATAAAATAACCACACACACAAAACACCCGACGTAGCACAGAGCGCAAACACGCGAGCGTGTATACTCGTTAATGCTGACCTGCTGGCTACTGTGCTTGCGTGCTTGATAAGCAGCCAGCGGGTCGCATGTGATCAGGTAGGACCCAATCCCTGATCACGAGGGTGGGTCCTACCTACGGAAGCCCTACACGGCCGAAAACCAGCACACGAGAGGCAGGGGGGAGGGGACCAAGCGAAGCCTGCAGGGTGTGACCCTGGGTGTTGCGATAAGCAGCACTAGAAGCCGCGCTAGGAGAATCGCGAGCGGGATCGTGGGAAGCGACGCGCGGAGGGCTGTGAGAGGCAACGCGAGGGGCATCGCGGAGAGAACCGCGAGGAAACACGTGTTGAAGCGGAGGATCTACCCGAGTGTCGAGAGACGCTACATGAGGGACCACGCGAGGGAAAACGCGGGGAGAACCGCGAGGAGACACGCGTTGAGGTAAAGCCTCGTTCCGAGCGTCGAAAGACGCAACCGGAGGTGCAGTACAAGGTGCGGCTTGAGAAGAATCGCGTTCAGACGCGTGCGGAGCGTCACCCTGAATATCGGGCGGCGCAGCACAGGGTGAATCGCGAGCGGAATAGCGAGGAGCAACCCGGGAAGAACCGCATGGGGCAACGAGAGGAATGGCGCCCGGAGCAACGCGGGAAATAACGCGTTGGGGCGCCTGCTGTGTGTCACCCGGTGCGCAGCGAGAAACAGCACGAGAGACCACGTGAGGGGACTCGAGCGGTCAGCCCTAGTTCCCAGAAAGGGTCATCCGTGGAGTCCAGAGACTCGCACGGAGGGGCGCGCGACGAATCCCGAGCGGCGAGAACGAACTCGCTAAGTGGGTGAACCCTGGGACCGGGAACCTCCCACGGCGGGAGACACGCGGAGGAGCGCGGATGCTCGCGCATCGACTCACGCGCCGGCCGGCGCCGCGGACTCCCGGTCCGTCCGCGGTGAAGCTGCCTCTTCACCGCGTCCAGGTGCACACCCACGGAGCCGGCATCTGAACCCGGGGCGAACCGGGCTAAAAATGCCGACTCGAAACGGCTTGCTGAGGTAAGACAAATGTCCCCGTTGGCCACGAGGCCCTCGGCCCACCTCAGCGCAGGACCCAGGAGACAGGAGAGGTAAAACAACACCCTCTCTCGGTCCGAAAGCTCCCGACTGGTGACCATGTCAAACACCCTGCGACAGCCAATAATATACGGAAGTGGCTTTAACGCCACCCCGTCGCAAGGTGCCGGGAGCTTGATCGAAGCCGAGAGAGGGAGGACAATCTCCCCATAACCTGGGACCCGATCGATAACCCTCCTCGCTCCAACCTCCGGGGAGCGAGTACTGCAGCGATTGTTAATCGGTGTGGCCGGCGCCAAGCTAAGGAAGCCGATCGCTACAGTAGGGGTGTGTAATGGCATGGCTAGTGCCGGTTAATAAGCCAAAATGCTGCAGCCGGGGACTCGACTAGTGGCGGTGCTAACGCCGAAATACGAGAGCTGGTGCTGCAGCTGGAGGAATCGGCTAATGGCGGTGCTAACGCCAATTTAAATAGCCCAATGCGGCAGCGAAAAAACGCGGCTACCGGCGTGGCTAACGCCAAATTAAATAGCCGAAATGCTGCCGCAGAACAAGCACTACCGAAGCGAGCCAGCGCCGGAGCGAAGGTCGCGAACAGCCGGAAGCTGTGGCTAATCGCGGTTAGCGCCGAAGCTAACGCAGCTGCCGATAGAAGAAAACAAACCCCGGGACGAAAGCCGGGGGACGCAAGCGCGCAGAAATATAGTAAAAACGATCGCTTACCCAGAAGAAGAATCCTGGACTCCGCTACTGTTGTGAGGGGTCAGCATTCTGTTATGATACGCATCAGGGTGCGCGCTGTCCGGAAGATGGCGGCGCAGCGCGGTGCGGTGTAGTGAAATAGAGCCAGGCGACCAGGTAAACGAATAAACAATCCCTTTAATAGCTAGCACAGCGGGAACGCCGCATAAAGGAGCAAAGGGCAAAAAACAAACTACAAAAACGATGCAGCGGGAACGCCGCTGCGAGCACGGGGAAACGTGCCGTAGAAACCAAAAACAAACAGCGGGGCGGCCGCTGGATGCTCGGCGAAGGAGAAAACGAAAGATAAATAAAATAACCACACACAAAACACCTGACGTAGCACAGAGCGCAAACACGCGAGCGTGTATACTCGTTAATGCTGACCCGCTGGCTACTGTGCTTGCGTGCTTGATAAGCAGCCAGCGGGTCGCATGTGATCAGGTAGGACCCAATCCCTGATCACGAGGGTGGGTCCTACCTACGGAAGCCCTACACGGCCGAAAACCCGCACACGAGAGGCGGGGGGAGGGGACCAACCCTCCCAACCTGACACACAACAAGCACAGTGTTAATCAGAAGTGAACTGCGGGAGAGAACAAAGATCCTTCGCGGGGAAGGAGCAATTCTGACCGCCTTAAATAGGAAATAACGTGGGTGGAGAATAGTCATCAGCTGACATCAATAATCCGGAGAGACGGACCATGATAGGCGGGGAGACGGGCGAACCGTGGGAACACTGACACTTGGACAACCAAATACTGCAGACTGGAACAACACATAATTGCAGTTTTAGAGATACTCTGCCATATTCCTTAGGTCATCACAAGTTGGCCCTTGTCAATCTTAATGATGGCCAGCTTTTCCTGCTTCTAACACCACTTCAAGATAAATGAGATAAAAATGTTCACTTGTCGTCTAATCTATCAATCTAAATATCACACCTACTATGGTGGTGATGAAGAGATAATCAGTGATATTAATTTTAACTGTTAGTGGCCAAAATGTTATGGCTTGTCTGTGTATATACAGATGTAGTCAAATTGATGGTACCCATCCATTCAAACGAAAAATGGCGTCATATGCTGCGGAGAGAGAGATTCCATGGACCGGACAGGAGTGGGACTTCGGCAAGCAACTCCAGGCCATTACACCTGTATGTTATCTGTATTTTAATTACTCAATAATAAAGCCTGTTCCTGTTGGGAGAAATCCTGTCTCCGTTCCTCATTCGTGCCCACCCCTCATTACCATGTACTGTATATCACACTGAACATGGACCATAGAAGGCTAAGAAAAGACTGATCACAGGAGATAAGAAAGAAAATTATAGACAGGCATATTAAGGCTATTGTACTATATCCAAGCAACTTTATGTTCCTGTAACTACAATTACACATATTATTTAGAAATTTAAGGTGTAGCCGACTGTAGCCACCCTTCCTGGACATGACCAAAACAAGAAAATTGATAAAACTCTGAAGAAGGATAATAATGTTAACCAAATAGCTTTGGATGACCTTCAAAGATATTAAAGGTTAATTTCAAGGTCAAGGTACATTAGTTTGAAATGTCCTTTGAACAGAAAACAAACTTGACAAAACTGAATATTTTTGGTGAGTCACATCAGCTTTATGTTTACAGATACAAAAATGAAGAATAAAATGACAATTACATTTCCATGTTACTATGTTCTGGCGCCACTTTGCTGTATCTGGCACATTGTATCTTGTTGTATCTTGATGTTCTACAAGCAATGATAAAGTTTTGATAATTATTTTATTTAATTTTCTGGTGTAGATCAATTTTGGATAGTAGATTTACTTGTAAATCAGTCCTGGTGAATGTTAAAATTATTATAAAGTATTATTACATTTGATTTTGTTGCATAGAGGGATTTTAACAGGTCCTGTATTTCTAAGCCTGGGTGCGATAGATAAGTAATATTATTTAAAGATGTTTTTGACATACATTTGAATAAAAGGCATTCAAATGTAAACTGTTTGGGCAGAAGAAGAGGGGATAGCTACAGGTCTGTCCTCTGAAGATGATCAGTGGCTCATAGGCCAAGAAACACTGCAAATTGTATTACTAGGAGTGCTTGTAATTTGCCATTGATCAACATGGTGTTTGAAGCCACACTAAATTTGTAAATTTGACTTGCTAAGGCAACAACAAGACACCGAAGCACTGCTGGAAACCTATAATTAATGGTGCTTTCCGAAACTTTTGGGGAAACCGAAACTTTTGGGAGTAGATCCATAGCGGAGTGAGTGAGAAATCCTTAAAAGACATAAAAAACTGTGTAATTCTTTGGGGGCAACTTTTTTTTTGGGGACACAATGACAGCACTGGATCCAAAAATAGAGGACACTATGTGGAGCTTCTTTCTGCCATTGCTGACAGCAAAACGAATTTACATTACCACCTGTCCACTGATAAGGTATAATACCAGTGGTTTGCGAAAGGTTTTGTGGCCATTGTTGCTCCTTTTTATCAGTTAACTAAATGTGGGTTAAGTTTTGGTGGTCAGATGAGTCGGAGTAGGCATTTAAGATATTGCACGAGAGACTGTGTGAGCAAGCCAGTATGAGCGTACCCGAGTCAAGGGGAGAAATTAATTCTTTACACGGACGTGATTAACCACGCGTTGTGGGCCGTTTGGTCCCAGATATAGGTCATAGCTTATTTCAGTCGGTGATTTGATGTTTGTATGTGGTGTGTTTGTGGTTTTGACCGCTTGGGTGGGAGTCACCATTTTGGGGAGAGCTGTTGTGTGTTATGTCCTTAGAGCCCAAGTGGAAAAATATACCAGTTTCCTTCATGCTTTTGCTGGAGTGTGCAAATAAAGAGCATTTTCTATAAAAAAGGCAACCCAACTCAAAATCGCTTCTTTGCCGACACCACAATATGGTGGCAGTGAACAGAGTGTCTGAACTCTGAGCTGAAAGTTTATGGAGTGTTATTAAATGTAATTAGTACATATGCTCCACAAATAGGTTGAAAATTGAAAAAAGAAAGATTTTTGAGTTAGTTAGATGAAGTTTTGTAAAAGACTTTAGAAGAGTAGAGAGTTGTGATTGTGAGCTGACAGTTGTGAAAGGAAAATATGTAATAATAGTGTTGAAGTGAGTTTAGAGTTACATTGAAGAGTACATTGGAGAGTAACATTGAAACGCGAATTGTGGGAGAATTTGAACACAGGATGAAAATGGTTTTAGTAAGCACATTAAACTAAGAGGAACACAGGGTGACACAAGAGTGGATAGAGCAAACAAGTGATTTGTGCTTTTTGTGCAGGAGACAAAACATGAAAGATATTAGAGACTCTAAAGTGATGGCAGGGGAGAGTATATTTAGAGCACTGGAAGTTGGTGTACAGGATGTTTTGGGTGGTAAATAAGAGAAGATTTTAGAGAACAATGTATTATCACTTGATTTTTTTGGAATTAATGTAATCTACTTTGATCAACATTTGAAGGATTTTTATGAGGGGTGCACCATGCCACAGCAGAACAGTGTTTTACAAAATACCCAAAGTATTTCAACATAAAACCATAATTTTGCAAAAATTATCACAATTAGAGAACAGCAATGACTGTGTCAGGAATCCCGGCGCAGCGATGCGCTCCCTTAGCCCCACCTTCTAGTCAGTGTGCGTTTTCCGTGCACCAGGTGTGGTTCATTATTTCCGGGTTCTTTGCTATGCTTTATAAGGCTTCAAGTTTCGCTGTTCGAGTGTTCGTTTACCGACATACCGAGCGCTTATCTCCGTGATATCTTTTCTCCAAACCTCTTTAGCCTTAGTCACTTCCTTGTTTATCTGCATCGGGTGAGTGTGAGTTTGAGTGTGATTCACTAGCTTAGCTAATTCTTAGATCTGTGTGCTTCCCGGTGTCCTCCCGCTTGCTCGTTCCTCCCCCTCCTTTCCCTTCTTCCTTAATTGAGTGTGTAGTTTGTGTTTAGGTGCATGTGTGAGTTGTCCTCGTCCTGTTATTGTTACTCCAGTTTTTGGTCTGTCATTATCCTTAGGGTTCTCACTCCTTTCCCTGTTCATCTCTCGTCTTTTGTTTGGAGCAGTTTTGGTTCTTGTTTGTTTGCACAGGTGTTTGGTTCCCGGCCGGCAGGGGTAGAGTCTGGGTCTCACCCTAGCCCGCTCCTCTGGCGCTTCCGTACCTGTGGTTTGTGTTGTTCGTCTATGTGTCTACCTCTTACTAACATTTCTCGCTTTCTTACTTACCTCTCCTCTATTGGTGAACTAACACTCTCTCTATCTCCCTCTCCTTCGTTCGTTCTATTGAACTCTCTCCCTCGTGCGTTCTAGGTTCTCTCTGGCTGCCGCCTCGTTCAGTTCACCACCTCTCTCTACCTATCTGTCCTATCTAGAATCTCTGTTTCTTCTGTATTTCTCTCTGTGCGTTTCTATCTATCCTTTACCTGTGTTAGAATTTTGTTTGATTCTTTCTCCTTAGTTAGTCCTGCCCGTTCCTCTTCTCCTTTAGTGGTTAGTGTAGCATTTTCCTCTCCAGTATTTCCCTCTCTGTCTAAATCCCCGTTTTATTTAGTTGTTCGTTTGCTCGTTGTGTGCTCTGCTCTGTCTGTTATCCAGGTCCGTATCATCCTCCTGGTCATCAGTCCCATCTGCCGACCACCACCTTGCTCCTCTTGCCTCCTTATGCTCATTCCATATTGCTGCTATTCCAGTTTATCAATAAACTTGCATTTTTGTTCTGCATCCTCGTCTCCAGTTCTCTCTTTAGAGCAAGCTTTGACAGACTGTGTCACAAAGAATTATTTCTCTATCATTTTCTGAAGGCTACAACAGTCACCCATCAGTAGGAAGTGTACAGGCCATTGTTTGAATGATTTCAGCAAGCTGTGGCCACAGGACATCACTAATCTCTCACACTGCTCTGCTGTGATTTTGGTCCACTCTTCTTCCAGTCTCTTCCACAGTTCTGTGACTGTTGTGGGTGTTGTGTTTCTTGGCCATAACTTTGTCACTAAAACTTTGGGTTTATATCTGGACTCTGTGTAATCTGTGTACAATTTTCAAGAATAAGGTAAATATGCAGAGCTTCAGTATCTACAGGACAATACATTTATTCAGCCACAAAATAAAGAGCTGGGGAAAAAGTAATCCAAGCTAGGATTAGAAAAGAGGTATAGATTTGTGAACAAAAGTTTGGTTTCATGCAAGCAAAACCAAAAAAAAAAAAATAAATAATAATATATTTGCTTTAAGAATCCTGGTGGAGAAATATAGGAAAAGCAGAAGGAGCTGCATTGTGTTTTTGTAGATCTGGAGAAAGCTTGTAATAGGGTGCTGATGAGCTGTAGTATTGGATTAAATAATCAGATTTTCCATAGATGTACGTGAGGCTGGTGAAAAATGGAGGTGTGCGTTAGAGAGCACAAAAATGGAGCACAAAGTAATGAAGAATGTAGTAGACAGGTGAAGAAAATAGTGTAGGCAGGGTGGAGTGGCATGGTATAAGGCTGCAAGAGAAATCTGTGATAGATGAGTATCTGCCAAAGTGAAAGGGAGAGTTTACCTGACAATAATAAGGCCTGCAATGTTGTACAGCTTAGAGATGGTGGCAGTGATCAAAAGGTTGATGAGAGACCTGAAAGTAGCAGAGATGAAGATGTTGCGATTTTTATTGTTATTTTTTTAGGGACGGTAAAGGTAGGATGATTTGGTGATAAATTTAGGGAGGTAAGACTTAGGCAGTTGAGGCTTGTACAGAAAGGTTGAGGAATATATTAGAAAAAGAATGCTGAGGATGGAACCACCAGGTAAGAGGAGAAAAAGAAGGCCAAAGAGATGGTTTATGGATGTGGTGAGAGTGGACATGCATGTGGTTAAAGTGAAAAAGAAGGATACGCAGGATAGGGTGAAATTGAGACTAATGAGCCACTGTGGCGACCTCTAATGGAAACAGCCAGAAGAAAAAAGTATCAAGTTTAAATACAAAAGTTAAATCTATAATCACAAAAATATACTATATTTGCTTAGTACTTTTCATTTGTGTTGTTCTATGTAGTTAATCACACAATTCCAACGCTTACCCATTAGTTTTTATATATAAATGTGTACAAGGCACTGTATCCGAAAAGCACAAAAACATACATTTTCATGGTTTTACTTATTTCATTATTTCTACTGTGTAACACAGATTTTAGAATAGTGTAAGGAAATTTATGATAGTGTAAGATAGTTAAAAGCATCCATTTCACATGTTTGACAGTGATCAGATAATCGCAACAGCTTTAGTAGTCACATATATATATATATATATATATATATATATATATATATATATATATATATATATTTTTTTTTTTTTTTTTTTTTTTTTTATAAGGCAATAAGAGCTATAAATGCAGTGGATGTGTTTACCTTTTGAATGTTTCCACACAATAGTGGGTTTTGGGTTTCCTTTAGCTGAGCAGTTTAGAATCACAGACTTTCCATAGGTCCCATCCTGGTCCCGAGGAAATACCTCAAAATGGGGAGGAACTAAAAGTCCAAATTAAATTAGAATTGTGATTTTAAAACTTAAATAAAATCCTTTTAAATATTTAAAAGGTATTCTTGCAAGCTTATAAATGAATTTTCAATCCTGTAAATTATGCTTTTTATAATGTGTACAAATTAGTCATACTATAACTGGTGATATAATTAAGCAAATTATTACTAATATCATTGTTATTCACTTTTCAAATGCATAAAAAAAAACACTTTAACCTCTGACCTTTAACAATGAGCTGAATACTGTGTGCCACAGCAGCTGCCTCATTACGGGCAATGCAGGTGTAGCTGCCATTGTGTATTTCAGACAGGTTGAAAATGCGTAAGGAACTGGTAAAATCAATGTTATCGATGGTGACTCCTAAGCTAGCATTGATTGGCTTGCCATCTTTTTGCCAGGTAATAGACATGGGTAGATCACCCGAGGTCACTACACAGGGGATAAAGACTCGCTGACCTATGGAGGCACTTTGTGAGTCAGAGTGCTGGATCAGAGGTGGAACTGTGAGAATGTAGTAAAAGGACAGAGGAAAAGAGAAAGAAAAAGAAATGGAAAGAGAGAAAGAAAGCTTATATCAAAATTAATTCTTCTGGAAGTTGATAATTCAATTTATCATTCATTTGATGAAATTTATTACTCATTTTATGAGTCCAAAATGTTATAATGTATTTTATAGGATTATGTAGCATTTAGCTTTGTTTTGTTGCATTTTTTGAAAATTATTTAAACATGTAAAGCGCCCCCCCTATTGGGTAATGTATAATTTGTTAATTTGCGTTATCTGGTGCAGCTGTGCATGTTTTTTTTCTAATTAATTCCTGTAAACTGGTAAATCAGTTCTATCCGGTTCAGCTGTGCTTTCCATCATCTGACTACCCTATATGTTTAAAAACCATGCTTTGAAACATTGCATATATAAATGCGTATATAAATACATTCACTCAGGTTGTACAGTTTTATACACTCTTGTAAATATTTTTTTTTCTCTTCAAAATTTTGTAATTTATAGTGCTATCTTTTAAATCTCTTTGTTTATGTAAATTTTAGTGTGTGACACCGAAAGTATGGCACCTTATTTCCGTTATACCTGGTATAATAACAATAAAAATATTCTGATTCTGATTGCTTTATGTTATGTTAATGCCGTGTTACGGCTGCGTTCACACTGAATTTGCACGATTTCTTCTGCATTAAACACTACTTTTGAACCACCTTCAGCTTTACATTTTCCAAAATGTTTAAATGTTTCCTGAAATTAGTTTATATATTAAAACTATTAGCAATTTTAAAACTGAATTTAAAAGATTTACACCAAATCTAATGATAGCTATTCACAGATAAAAAATATTTTGCTCTCAATATTTATTGATTATCTGTCTACACACTACTGCAATCGCTGTCAGAAAGTAAATATTGGTATGGTGTTGGTTTATACCTAAACAGTTAATTTTTACCCTTATGGTAAATAAGAAATGTATTGCAAATTAGCAGAACTGTTTTTTAAAATAAAAATTCATATTTAATGGCTGACCTTTTACTGTGACATGGACACTCCTATGGATCTGTTTCTCAGGATCCACCAGGACATAGCATGTGTATTCCCCTTCATCTGAGTTCTGTACATTAGACAGCTTCAAAGTGCCATTGTTCTCAAAGGCACGCTGGCGATGGTTGAATGGGAGTAAATCTGAGTCTTTATACCACTTGATGGAGTAGTAGGGATAGCCAATTATGCGGCAGTGAATGTAAGTCTCACGTCCAGCTATTGCAGTAAGGTTCTTCATGGCACGGATACTGGCAGGACCTGTTGAAGAGAAGAGAGAATGTAGCCTGAACTTGAAAAACTTACAGACACCATACAAAATCTGTATAATTATGTTTTTGCTGGCTTGCACACAATCTCTATGAAATACAACTGTGGTCGGTGTGGTGGACAGTGGATGTTGGATTAACAAACAATCCACCATAAGCACACCCCTTCACCAACTGCTAGACTATGCCACCCCAATTTAAATGGGTAGGGGATCCCAGGCCACAGATACCCAATTAAATGGGTTAAATAAGCTGTTCAATAATTTTGACATTTTTTTTATTGACTATTATTAAAATAGTAAATAATTTATTCAGAATTTTACCCAACATATGGATTAAATAAGGTATACTTAAAGTATACTTAAAACTAATGTGGGGGCCATTAGTTAAATCTACTCATTTTCAAATATTAAGAACAAAGAGATACCAATAGAACTACTTCACCTCAGTTATGCACTTACATGAAATGAAATGCCTTACAATGTGGAAAAATAAAAATAAACCCCAAAAAGATTAAACACAAACAATGTGATATACTCACAACAAAGAAAAAAAAAGCAATTAGTAATATCAAGTACAATATTTATTATAAATTATGAGGTACACTGCTAGGTAATACGTATGAGCGATACTGGCACTAATGGCTAAGCCACCCATGAAGTTGATATATCAGTTATATCACACAATCTTAACTAGAATAGAGTAACAATCAACAGTACCATACAAAAATAAAACATCAATACAGTAAAAATTTTTTAAACAGTACTCAAAACTGAAGGCAGCTCAGTGCTAATGTTCCTTTCTTCTCTAATGACCAGAAAAATACAATAACAATATAAACAAAAACACAATACAATTAGTTTCACAAAAAATTAATAAATACAACAAAACTAGAGAAAGAGCACATCATCTTTAATTAACATCCTGAAGTAGAGATTAAAATTTACCCATTTAATGAAACAAAAACAAACCATACAACATACAAAAAGGGCACTTTCTGGAAGACAGGCCAGGGCTTTATAGTATCCCCACCTGACACTATGCAAGTCCACAAGGGAAAAAATAAATTAATTAACCCAGTCCCTCAGTGAAGATCAAGAACTACCTTGCTACTCTAGAAAATATATAAATAAAATGAAAACCCCGCAACGTAATGTCATAAATGCACTAAATGGATCTACGGCTTGCAGTTACATTTTATTTCCGTCCGATGGCAGCAACAGCTCACAAATACAATTCAGCTCCACTACAGTCACTCCTAGCTTGAATTTTCACCGTCCTGGTGAAATGAGTGAGTAACCAAACAACTGCCATGGTCGAAATATGCTTGGTCTTAAAACCTCATTGCATGGACTCTGTGGGATTTCTGTAGCTGGTACGGGTTTTAGTTCTGACCTATGCACAGTTTTACGAAGGTCTTCACTCCCTGTAGGCTTGATCTTGTACAATGTACCCACCTCATCTGAACATGGCTGGACCTCATGGACAGTAGAGCTCCATGTATCCTGAACTTTACTTCTGCCATGAAAATGGTTTTTACAACAGACCAACATTCCCGGGGGAAATATAGGGGCTGGATCATTATGTTCATATGAAACATATGAAACTACGTACACATCTGAGAGATACCCAATCTGCAGGATCACCCGTCTTCACCTCCTCCTCCACTGCCACCCCCAACAAACAATCGACTAGTAACTGGGGCTTCTGGCGAAACATCAATCCATAAGGAGAGTACTGCGTAGACTGATGTATAGTGGTATTGTATGAAAACAGTGGCCAAGTGGCTAGCAAGCATAAACGTTCTCACCCTAGGCTGGTTAACTGTTGCCACAGAGCACCGCACAATCACTACACCATTGCCGGACAGCATGCCACATCTTTCGCCAGTAACACCTCTGCCATATAATATCAGTGGTTCGATCCACCGCCTGGTGGCCATGATTATCATGAAGCCCTGTCAGGACCTCAGCTTGTAATGCTGCTGGCAGCAATACTTGCAGCACTGGATGTTTGACTGGTGGTAACTGAACCTCCCTGTACAAGACTCCTTCCTTTTCCATAATCCTATTCCACTGCTTTAACAATTCCCTTCACCTCCACAGCAGTTGGCACCCGGCCTCTATTCCAATAAACTAAAAACGCGGCAATACACGTATCTGCTCCCTGTAGCACTTTTAGGTTGACCTTGCTACGAACAGGAATAGTATCTATAGCATGAGATGCCACACATGGCATATCACCTTCTGACACCAGCCCAGCTGGAGGAAACTCTCAGGTAATAGAAATCCCCCCAATCTTCTCAATCAAAGAAGAACCAGTGACTGCAGGAAGCCTTGACAGGAAATCTGCATTGCAATTGGCTGTCCCCGGACGATACTTAATAGCGTAATTAAATAAAGCTAACTGGGACACCCACCTCTGCTCTAGATAAAAAGAAAACTTTGCCGACTGTAAATAGTTCAAGGGCTTGTTGTCCACATAAATGGTAAACTTGTTACCTAAAAGGTACTCTCTAAACTTTTCTGTAACAGCCCACATCAAGAGCTGTGTTTAAGTTTTGTCCTGATTTTGATAGGAATGAGGCTGAGAAGATTTTTAGTTTTTTATTTAGTGTGTATGGTTGTGCTCAGTCATCTGTTAGCCTTCAAATCCAATTCTTCCAGCAGCAACAACGCGAGGAGAATCTTTGAGAGTACATTCCCATGTTCTTATGTTTTTAATCAAAGCAGTAAAACTTTGTGACCCTTCATGTTTTGCTAAGTTTGATTTTGTCTTGTGTGACCAATTTATTGAGCATGTAGTTGCTTCTGGAAAAACTGGGTTTGAAGGCTAACAGATGACTGAGCACAGCCATACACACTGAATAAAATACTAAAATTCTTCTCAGCCTCATCCCTATAATCGTCTAAAATCAGAATGAAACTTAAACACAGCTCTCACTTTTCTCTCTAGTAAGTCAAACACTGAAGCCTGCTCGGAACAAGGTCCGGTGGGTAAAACCAAATAACGACAAACCTCCTCTACCCAATCTTCTACAGAGAGAGAATATATCCCACTATATCTGCTATCCCACTAAAAAACAGATTGACTTGCGTCATCATGACTTCAGTTGGGAAAGTGTGCTGAGGAGCCGCCCTCTTTAAAATGACCTACAATCATGGCCAAAAGTTTTGATAATGACACAAATATTATATTTTCACATGATCTGCCCTCTGGTTTCCATGTGTGTTTGTCAGATGTTTTTATCACATATAGAAATATAATTGCAATCATATTATGAGTATCAAAAACTTTTATTGACAGTTAGAATGAGTTAATGCAGCAAGTCAATATTTGCAGTGTTGACCCTTCTTCTTCAGGACCTCTGCAATACTCCCTGGCATGCTCTCAATCAACTTATGGACTAAATGCTGACTGATAGTAGTCCATTCTTGCACAATCAATGCTTGCATTTTGTCAGAATGTGTAGGTTTTTGTTTGTCGACCCGTCTCTTGATGATTGACCACAAGTTCTCAATTGGATTAAAATCTGGGGAGTTTCCAGGCCATGGACCCAAAATCTCTATGTTTTGTTTTGTTTTGTCAGTAAGGCTATTGTGCAATATGCAATTTTGTTTAGTGTATATATATATATATATATATATATATATATATATATATATATATATATATATATATTCAAAATGCGGCACGGTGGCTTAGTGGTATCTGTCCAGCGCCTGAAACGTTCTCCCCTGGATGGGCCTGGGGAACCCCCTCACGACCCTAATATAGGACAAAGCGGAAGACAATGAATGAATGAATGAATGAATGAATGAATGAATAATAAAAAGCCTTAAACAGACATCTTGCTGTAACAGGTGCCTAGGTGCCCACCCCCCCCCCCGGGACTGTAATTTGTTTTTCTTGGTCGTGTCCACCTGTTGCGCGACCGTAGGGGCAGTGGTACTGTAACAGGTGCCTAGGGCACCTGTCACCTGTTCTGTGTGTCTTTTGTTCTTTTGAGTTAATTAACGTTCACTGGTACTTAGTTTAGTTAATTAACTCGTTCTTGTCATTGGTTTGTTTTGTGCACGTGGTCGGGTGTCTTTTTTAATTTATTTCCTGTGTTCTCTGTCCTCGGTGCACGTCGGTGCATGGCTCCCTTCAGCGCGTTAAAGCGCGGCGGCTCTGCGCTTCCTATGCGCAGCCGCTTTATTCTGAGGTAGGCGAGGGTGACAGAATGACGTGCCAGTCAATTTGGGGAGTCCATTGCCCAGGTAAGCTTATTTTCAAAATTTTTCTTTGCGGGGGCCGTGTAACCTCGTACTTGCGGTGCGTTCCGCCGTGTCCGCGAGTGCGCCGCGAGTGCGCCGCGAGTGCGCCGCGAGTGCGCCGTAAGGACGGCTCTAACAGAGAAATGTCGGAGTATTACGACTCCGATGATGAGTGGTTATGGAGGTATGGGTACGAGGTGCTCTGCGCGGAGGAAGGTCTCGATCTGGTTGAGATTTCCGATGATGAGGCGGGCGACTCGTACCTGTATATGCATATTCTGCCCATACGAGCCCTCCTGAACTCTGAGGAGTTCTTGACTAATGCTCCAGTCCAGCTTGTTAAGTCCAGCCCCTGTGGCGAGATCCAGACGCAGAGCGCGCCGGCGCGGTGCCAAGACGCAGCGTGCGCGCTGGGCAGCTGCTGAGCGCGATACGTGCTCTGCGGGGCAGTCACGTGTCGCGTCTGCGCCGGACCGCGCCGTGTCTGGGTCGGGCTGCGAGGGGGCGGTACTGGAGCCGGCACTCGAGGGGGTTAATGTAGATGCATGTAGCGTGAGTGTGGTGTGTCCCCGTCTTTGAGTCCGTGGCTTTGTCGTTGGGCATTGCGGTGGGGGTGTACCTCTACTGTGTGCAGGATGGCGATCCCAAGGCCGAGGTCCACCCAGCGTGCGTACCCGCCGAGGTCCACCAGACGTGTGTGCCCGCCGAGTTCCGGCCTGTGTGCGTTCCCGCCGAGCTACCCCCCGCGGGCGTGCTTGACACAGACCCACAAGCATGCACACCTGTCGTGGTCCCTGTGCCGAACGCCGCCCAGCCCGTTCTCCAGGGGCCACACGCCGCCCAGCCCGTTCTCCAGGGTCCGCACAGCGCCCTGCCCATTCTCCAGGGGCCACACGCCGCACGGCCTGAGCTGCAGGGGCCGTACGCCACCTGGCCCGAGCAGCAGGGGCCGCACGCCGCCCAGCCCGTTGTCCAGGGGCCGCATGCCGCCCAGCCCGAGCAGCAGGGGCGTCCGCCTCGCCACGCAGCAAGAGGGCGTCTGCCTCGCCTCGCAGCCAGAGAGCGTCTGCCTCGCCTCGCAGCCAGAGGGCGTCCACCTCGCCTCGCAGCCAGAGGGCGTCCACCTCGCCACGCAGCCAGAGGGCGTCCGCCGGACCATGCAGCCAGAAAGCGTGGCCCACTCCTCGTCCGCCGTTCTGTGTGAATTCCCATGGGAATTTAGGGCAATGTAACAATTTTTACAGTGAGAGGGTGGGGGAGGGGCAGCCAATATCTACTATAAAAATGCTGTTTTGTGTGTGTGTGTGTGAGAGAGAGAGAGAGAGAGAAAGAGAGAGAGAGAGAGAGAGAGAGAGAAAGAGAGCGAGAGGCATGGAGAGGGAGACAGGGGAAAGGTTTTGAGTATATTAAAAATGCTGTGTTAATGATATTAAATCAAGTTTAATTATTGTCAAGACCCCTTCACACTGCCTTGAAACATGTCAAGTCATGTCAAACTGTCATTGAATGGTCATTGAATAAGAAGCTGAATAAAATATGTTTTCCAATAAATAATCCTCAAACAAAATATAAGGGTTACACGCATACCCAGCCACAGCTACTACAACAAAACCACTTGCTGTTTCATCATCTGTCACCAAACCAAAATTGTGCTACTCAGTAAAATTAGCTTGCAGTTCTGTTGTATGAAAAGGCACTTTTCCTTTCATGCATTCCTTCAGATCTAGAGTGACCACTGGTCTCTTTACTATTGTTTATTAAAGGGTAAACATGAAACTAGTCAAATGGCTTGTTATTTTCACATAAGTGAAATCACACCCTTGGCCAAATTCACTCAATTTAATCAGTGTCAAAGACAGCATTCATCAGACAAATTACTTGTCTTAAATTTAAATAATTGCAAAATTACTAAATTAATTTGTGTCTCTGCGCTTAAGAGAAATTGAACATAATAATTTTGAAACAATCCAAATTCAGAAACATTAAGTAAGGGCCTGAATTTGTAGGTCCCTAGAAAGTCAAGGAGCCATGGTAAATGACTTCTATGGAAGTCAAGGGCCCCATAGCAGGGGACCTCGTGATCAAGGGCCCTCTAATGGTATGCCCTGCTCTTCGTTAGGGCCCACTGGTAGGGGCTCTCATAACCAGGGCCCTCTAAAAATATGCCCCCCTCTTTCCTAGGACCTCTAATAGCCAGAAGTCGAGAGCAGTGCCACGACGCCTCATCCATTTTCCTAAGGGGCCCAAAAGCATGGCTAGGGGCCCCAAAAGCATGGCTAGGGCCCCCAAGAGGCCCTGGGGTCAAAGTCCCTAATAGTCAGAGGATCCTTAAAATGGCGGGCCCTCGGAAATAAAAATATATTGTACCATAAATGTTGATAGGCATCGCAAAAAGTTTTCGGCCAGGACCCCCCTGGGGCCCCCTGACCTCAAGGGCCCCTGGCCCCACTGGCCCGGTCAGTAATCCAGCCATGGTTCAGCCACTAGGCAAAGACCCATTGCTTCATCACAGGATGAAGAGATGGTGGTGAGCATGTTTCATTTGTTAATGCAGCAACTGTTTTTACTCTCTGTTAAATTAACTTTCTTGGACAAATGCGTTTCTAGTACTGTTTTAATGGACTCTGGTGCTGAGGGGACTTTCTTGATTCCACTTTGGCTGATAAGAGGGGTATTCCCAGATCTAAGTTAACGCAGCCCATTCAGGTTAGTTCTGCAGATGGACGCCCGCTGCATCCTGGTATCATTTCCCATTTTACTGTGTCTTGTCATTTGTCTGTTACTGCACTTCACACTGAGGAACTAAAGTTTCTCATTATTTCGTCTTCTTCTTTTCCTCTAATTTTAGGGTTGCCTTGCTTCAGCGGCACGACCCAGTAATCTCCTGGGCTTCTCGGAATATGACTCATTGGTCACCCTATTGTTTCACTCACTGCCTTCACCCCCCGCTTCCCAGGTCTGCTTTAGAACGGTTAAAGGGGGCTACGATTTTTACAAAATTAGATCTTCGTAATGCTTACAACTTGGTATGCATTCAGGAGGGTGATGAGTGGAAGACTGCTTTCGTTACCTCTTCTGGGCAGTACGAGTAATGCCTTTTGGTCTTACCAATGCTCCAGGTATTTTCCAAACATTTATTAATGAGGTCTTGCAGGTTTTTTAGAGGAGTTTGTTCTTGTTTACCTCAACGACTTACTTCTCTTCTCGTCTGATCTGGGCAACTCATCGTCATCATGTTACTTCTGTCCTTCGGCTTCTGTTACAGAACCAGCTAATGGTTGATACGTGCTGATAAGTGTGACTTTCACCATGAGCAGATCTCCTTTTGGGGCTACATTGTTTCAGCCAAGGGATTACAGGTGGACCCCAGGCCATGGTTCAGGCCGTGGTGAACTGGCCTGTGCCCACTATCAGGAATTTACAATGATTCATGGTGTTTTTGTGTTCATTGGCCTTACCTCTCACCAATCTTTTGCAGGGTAAACCCAAGCACCTCCACTGGAACCATAGGGCGGATCAGGTGTTCGCTGACCTCAAGACCCGGTTTGTATCCACCCCCGTTTTAGCTAATCCTGATCCTGGGTCTCGGTTCTTTGTAGAAGGGATGCTGCTGTTCGGGCAGGTTGCGGGCAGTTCTTCCTCAGGGATTGGAGTCGTTGTCCTGTCGTCTGGTGGCTTTCTTGTTCAGAAAATTGACTCAAACCAAGTGTAACTATAGTATTGGGGACAGGGAGTTGTTGTATATTAAAATTGTTCTAGAGGATGGGCAGCATTGGTTGATGGGGTACAACCACCACTTTGTGGTCATTACTGATCACAAGAATCTTGAATATCATAAGATGGCCAAATGCCTCAACGCCTGTCAGTCCCATTGGTCATTTCACTATCTCCTATTGGCCGGGTCATCATAACCTTTAAGCAGATGCTCTTTCGCGTCTGCATCTGGGTCGTGGTGGCGAGCATATGTAAGATACTTATATTCTTCCCACTAGATGTTTTCTTAATACCATACATTGGGAGTTTGACCACGAGATCGAGATGGCCTTGCAGGGTGTTTTTGTGTGCTTGACTTTGTGATGGCATCAGAGATAGCCTTCATCGCGTGTTATGTCGTCAGTCTGCTGGCATCTTGCCAGCTTTCCTCTGTTTTGTGTTTTTTTTGTTATATTTATGTTGGACATCTATTATTTTGTGTGGACTCCTTTTGTTTATTAAAGAACATTTGCATCATACTCTGGAGAACTTCTATTATTTCCAGCACAACCCGCACTTGTAATACACAGATACTGCATCAGCAAAGTTTATCCCAGACAAAGATTTCGAAGCAGACTGGGGTTTCAAGCTCTATTGAAAAAGCACAAAGAAAAAAGCAATATTGAGGACTGTAACCCAGTGTTCATCTAGCCTATTTCTCTTTGAAATTGGAGGATATCCATCAGTGCCACCAGCTCAAAACTGGCAAAAACCAGTGGGACCCAGGTACAAAGAAGTACAAACTGTCTGGAAGTCTGGTAAAGTAGTCTTAAGGAAAAAGACTGCAACCAACAATAAAAACTTAGGCTCTGGTTGCAGAAAGATGGTAGCAGGTGCTCTTTACTGAAAAGTCTAAATTTTAATTATTTTGCTGTGGCAGAAGGTAATTCTTATGGTTGAGAAGCGGTACAATCATGAATGTATGTAGGCAACAATAAAGCATGTTGAAGGTCTGGTGTTGCATTTAGGCAAGTTTGAGTCTGCGTTGCTGCAAATAGAGTTGAAGATTTGGACAGGATTATCAAGCAAGACAATGAACCAAAACATGCAGCCATTGTCGTTAAGAATATCTTCTATGTAAAAAAGAAGTGTTGAATTGTTGATTTGGTTCACACAGAGCCCTGATGTAAACATCTTCAAGTCTGTCTAAAATTACATGAAGAGATAAAAAGTATTTGATGAAGCCTACTGTAACGGATGCCTAGGGCACCTGTTTTTCTGTTGTTCTGTTCTTTTGTTTTTCTGTTTCTGTGTCCTTGTGTTTAGTTAATTAGCTGTCATTCTGGGTTAGGTAGTTAATTAGCTTCTCTGTTTCATTGGTTGTTTTGGTGCACGTGGTCGCATCTTCGTTTCATGTCCACTCGTTTATGTACCGGTGTGTTTGGTGTCTTTACACCTTAATAAATTTATGTTCCTGCTCCCTTCTGCGCGTTAGAGCGCTGCGGCTCTGCGCTTCATTTGCGCAGTCGCGCTTAGCCCACGATAGACGAGTGTGACAGAAAGACGCGCCATTCGTTTGGGGAGTCCAGAGCCCAGGTAGGTTTTTTTTTTTTTTTTTCTTTGGGGGGGCCGTATAGCCGCATACTCGCGGCGCGCTCCGACGTGTCCGCGAGTGCGCCGTTATGCAGAGCCCGCCGTCCCGGAGCCGGGGGAGCGGCTCGAACAGTGTGAGTATGGCGACTCCGATGAGGAGTGGTTGTGGAGGTATGGCTATGAGGCGCTTTGTGCGGAGGATGGCCTCGACCTGGTCGAGGTGTCCGATGATGAGGCGGGCGACTCATACCTGTATGGGCATATTCTGCCCATACGCACCCTCCTCAACTTTGAGGAGTTCTGGACTGATGGTCCAGTCCGGTTTGTAAAACCCCCTGTGGCGAGATCCAGACGCAAAGCGCGTCGCCGGCGCGGAGGCAATCCGCAGCGTGCGCACGGCGCAGCTGCGGAGCGCGATGCGTGCACTGCGGGGCAGTCACGTAACGCGTCCGAGCCGGACCGCGCCGCTTCTGGGTCGCGCTGCGAGGGGGCGGTACCGGAGCCGGCGCTCGAGTGTGTGAGTGTAGAGCCATGTAGCGTGAGTACGTTGTGTCCCCCTGTCTCGTCTGTCTCGTGTGATCAGTCAGTCTACCCTGTGTCAGATATGTCCGTGTCTTTGTGTTTGGGCATTGCGGTGGGGGTGTACCTCTACTGTGTGCAGGATGGCGATCCCGAGGTGGAGGTCCACCCAGGGTGCGTGCCCACCGAGGCCCGCCCAGCGTGCGTGCCCGCCGAGGTCCACCCTGCGTGTGTGTCCGCCGAGGTCCGCCCAGTGTGCGTGCCCGCCGAGGTCCGCCCAGCGTGTGTGTCCGCCAAGGTCCGCCCAGCGTGCGTGCCCGACGAGGTCCGCCCAGCGTGCGTGCCCGCCGAGGTCCGCCCAGCGGGCGAACCCGCCGAGGCCTTCCCAGCATGCATGCCCGCCGAGGTCCTGCCAGCATGCGTGCCCGCCAAGGTCCTGCCAGCGTGCGAACCCCCCGAGGTCCAGCCAGCATATAAATCCGCCGAGGCCCCTCCTGCGTGCGTTCCCGCCATGGTCCAGCCAGCGGGCAGTCCTGCCACGGACCGGCGAGCCTGCACACCTGTGGTGGTCCATGCGCCGCACGCCTCCCGGCCCGAGGTCCAGGGGCTGCACGCCTCCCGGCCCGAGGTCCAGGGGCTGCACGCCGTCCGGCCCGAGGTCCAGGGGCCGCACGCCGCCCAGCCCGAGGTCGCAGAGGGCGTCCAGCGGAGGGCGCCTGCCAAGGCCGACTCAACAGACCCCCCCCCCCGGGACTGTTATTTGTGTTTTTTGTGTCTTGGTCGCGTCCCCTCGTTGCGCGACCGTAGGGGCGGGGGTACAGTAACGGGTGCCTAGGGCACCTGTTTTTCTGTTGTTCTGTTCTTTTGTTTTTCGGTTTCTGTGTTTCTGTGTCCTTGTGTTTAGTTAATTTGCTGTCATTCTGGGTTAGGTAGTTAATTAGCTTCTCTGTTTCATTGGTTGTTTTGGTGCACGTGGTCGGATGTGTTTGTGTATTTATTTCCTGTGTTTTCCCGTCCTCGTTGCGCGTCTTCGTTGCGTGTCCACTCGTTTATGTACCGGTGTGTTTGGTGTCTTTACACCTTAATAAATTTATGTTCCTGCTACCTGCGTGCCTGGCTCCCTTCTGCACGTTAGAGCGCTGCGGCTCTGCGCTTCATTTGCGCAGCCGCGCTTAGCCCACGGTAGACGAGTGTGACACCTTCATCCACATAAAAAGTGGAAATTAGTTCTCCATGATGTTGGAGATGTAACTGAGCGCAAGTTTACCTAAATAAAGTCGTCATTGTTTTGAGACTTTTGTTTTTTTCCTTTTCTTTGTCTTTTTTTCCTATTTATATGCAAACCCTCTGAAATTTTTTTGTCCAGTATTGTTCGGTATAACCTCTCATTAATAATATAAAAATATAAATACTTTTACAAGCCATCATCCTTTTCTGGCTCATCTACTGCAGTTTGTTGCTTTCTGGATGCATTGGCTTCCTGTAGCTGCCCACATTCAGTACAAGGCACTGATTTGCCTAAAAGACAATCTCTGGACATACTACTTTATACCTACTCTATTTTTCAAAGATAGACCCCAACACATTTCCTGCATGCAAGTGATGAATGCTGCCCATTATTCAACCTCAACACAAAACTAATCCCCACTTAATCTCCGTCACCACTGTTAACTTGGAACTATCTTCCTTACTGCGTCCATAATGCTGAGACCTCCAGACTTTTCATTAAACAACTCAAGACTCAACTCAACTCAAGGGAAAAAAATCACTCACTGTCACTTGATCAAAAGCATGCCTGACGATTTTTGTAATTTGTGTGTTTATTACTCACTATATTAATTACTCTCACCTGGTAGTTTTATTCAGTTATTAATATGTCCGGTCGTATGTCTTTTCTTTGGGGGAACATGTCTGTGGCAGGAGCACCGCAGCGTGGGGGACCGACAGGACTGGTGGGACGTGGACCTGGCGTGGCTGTTATATTAATTCTGTTAAAACCGGGTAAGGTGTCATAATGTCAGGTGTCATAAATAAAACCTGTTCTGTCCGTTGGGCTCTCTCCCTGTGATGTGTGATTGTCCCGGTATTAAAGGGTGCAGACAGTGATGAGACGGAGCAGCTTCAGGTGCAATATTTACTGACAGCTCCACCCACTCTCCTACGCTGCGGCACTCCTGCCATAATGTCACTATGCAGTATGTGGCTGTCACATTTTTATGTGGCTTCGATCAGCTGTTTCTACCTTCCTCTGTGTCCTTTGTGAGGTCTGTGTCGATTTCCTTGTGATCCCCCCGCTCTCCCAGCAGCTTATTTAGCACATGTTTAGCTTTGGTATGCACTCGTAATGCTTTAGCAGAAAGATTGTCAGGTGCACTCATATGATTTGGTCCACACACAATTACTCTAGGCTGCCAAGTTTACCTTCAGTCTGCATGTTTGTCTGCATCACGGTGTTTAGGAATTCTTAGTTATTGGTCTCTTTCATCAGTAATCAATATTTCTTTGTTTGAATATAGTCTGCATGTCTCCTTAGTATTACTAACAACCAACTAAAGGCAGCACTTAGTTTACAGTAGCTCCCTACCTCTGGAATTATTAGTGTGATTTAGTGCTTCTAGAGGCTGTAATGACATGAAATCTCAAACCTTTAAATACTAAATAAGCAAACATTGCATACACAGAGGTAATTAATTGATGAGTATATATTGTTTGTTGGAGGAGCTAATCTGACAAGCACCTCTTACGTTTATTCGCGCCTGATAGGAGACTGAGCCAGCAGAGTTGTTGCAGGTACACCGATAAACACCCCCATCTGTGACCTGTGCATGTGAGACATTCAAGTAGCTGAGTACATGGCCCTCATCTGTGACTAGGCGATCCATTCGGTGGTGGCTGTCCTTGATGACTGGATCATCATCCAGAGTCCATGTGATGCTGGGGTGAGGAATACCTTTCACATGACAGATGAGAGATATTGGCTCATTGGGACTCACAACCTTCTCACTGAATGCTGAGAGGATCTTGGGTGTTCCATCTAAAAATTAAAACACATATTTAACTGGAGAAACTGTATACAGCTTCACCGGCTGTTTAATTGACTAAACCTGAAAAAAAAATATGAATGGGACTCTGAAATCACATGTTTTTGGTAGATATTTTAGATCCAATGACCTGTTATAAACATTTAAACATCTCCTGCCCTGGTTGTGTCTCAGCATGTTAAAGTCTATTTAACAAATAAACTAACAGGCCAGAACAATCATAATGAATAACTATGGTGTATAAGAATAAGGGATTAGATTGACACAGCTTGAAGTAACATGTAGAACATATAATTTAATCTTTGTTACGATCTGGGTGGAGTTTGCATGTTCTCCCCGTGTTTGCATGGGTTTCCGCCATATTCTCCGGTTTCTTCTCACAGTCCAAAAACATGGATCAAGGTTGCCCCATATAGAGTGTGTTTGTGTGTGTGTCTGTGTGAGTGAGTATGTGCTCAGCGCCCGAAACTGGATGGGCATGGGAAACCCCCAGCAACCCTAGAAGAGGATTAAGCGGAAGATGACAGATGGAAGGACACACATTAAGATGTTTTGATTTTTTTTCCATTTTTCAAAATTCTAAATATTTAAAATTCAAGACTCACCCTCCAAAGTGACCATTACAAAATCCTGTGTAGATATCTTTCCATTGCGAGCAAAGCACTGGTAGGCACCTCCATCACTTTTGGCCATGTCCTCCATCACTAGGTTTTCACCGTTAATACCAAAAATGCGGATGTTGGGCCCATCCCGAATTCTCTCTCCGTTTCTGTACCAAGTGATTTCGTATTCATCTGAGCCGGTAACACTGCAGAACAGAGATACCTGACTGCCCACACTGCTTCTCACCATACGAGGGCTTACCACTGCTTTCAAGGGCTCTGGACAAATACACACATACAATAGTAATAATAAGCTACATTTATTTTGTTTGTTAAAAGTCTGAAAGGTCATGGAAAAATCTATTTCTTTAGAAAGCATAAACAAACCTCATTTCCAGAAAAGTTGAAACACATTCTAAAAGGAAAAGAAAACCCTGGAAATCTGTAATAGTGTAATTAGATTGAACAGTTGTTTAGCAAAGTGATTAAAGAAAATGACTTACTCTAGCACTTACCATTGCCAAGTATATCATTTAAGGGTTGTTGGTACAATGAATCTGCTATTACAATGTTTTAGCTATTATTTTGAATGATACCTGACTTGGATTCAAAGGTGAATACAGGGGCATGTGTTCCATGGTAACACGCACTAGTAAATGCTGGTGCATGTCATTTTTTATTTTAATAAGAGATGTAGTCAATGCTTGCCTCCCTCACACACTCATTGTGAGGGCCATTGGATAGAGGTTCAGATGCAGTTGTGACACTGAGTGTAGTTGGGATAGTGTCAATAACGGTTGGAAGACGCAAAGAAACAATTATAGCTCTGTATGCAGTCAGTTAGTAATGTCCATATCAGTTGCCATTGAATCAGTTGGTACTCTAGCACCTTGGCTGTCAGGAGTTTTTGGCTGCTTTTTCAAGCTGAAAATCACTAAACAATGGCATACAAATGTCTGTGCTATAAGGTTATGTGTGCGTATTTGCTGCTGCCGCCCATCATGTCTTTGCTTGGTCCCATGTGGCCATTTCATCACTGACCTTCATGTCTCTAAATATTTACCACAACCCATAGTGTTATTGATTGTTTTCTCCTTCAAAATGTTTTGCTTTAAGGGTCTTCCTTTGGATTCACAAATATTTTAACAATATTTTTATATTTCCAAGTACATTTTTTCAGATCACAGTTCTAATTTAATCTATATGGTGTTGATAGCATTTTTAAAAAATCTTGTTTTCTCTCCTGATGCAAATTGGACAACAGTCTTTATCCAGGTCTGGACTTGTGCTTGGGCCCCCACCTGCTAAATGCAATAATGTGTGCATAGATAACTATAGCAAGGTACGTTATAGGCATAATAAATGCAAGAATAATTATCTAGGGGTAAAGTGAGTTTTAAATAGGCACTGCTGAAGGGTTGATTTTTAGCCTGGCTGCAATTCCTGCTAAAAATCTTGCCTGCCTACGAGTTAATCTATGCCTCTAACGCAGTGATTCTCAATTATTTTCTGTTAAGCCCCCCCTAGGAAGAAGAAAATATTTTGCGCCCCCCCCCCACACACACTCATGCACACTCACCTCACCCCCCCCCCACATGATTTATCCCCCCAAATTTATCAAAAATGGGATAAATTATTTTTACACGCCCACTGTAGTATTGTTAGTCTATAAATTAGTATTGTTAGTCTATAGTTGTCTACAAATTTGTTATAAGTACACCTCTTTTATAACAATGTATCCTTATTAACAATAAAGAAAACAAAACAAAAAAAAAAAGAAATATAGATCAACTTAGAACTAAAATAATTTACTTTGTTTTTTAGTTTGTAACAGAAACGAATAAAATCCATATTTAAACGAGAAACATTTTTGAACTGACTGCATTTGATACTGAAAAATGAAATTTAATAAAATCAATAAATAATAATAAATTCAAATTCATCAGCAACATTCATTCAGGAGCTCAATATATTAACTTTAACCTACAAAACTAAAACGAATACAACAATTTTTGCTGCTTTTTTTTTTTGGAGGAAGTCAGAACTGATGTCCGTTTTGCAGCACAGCTTTTCTGAAGTAACTTTCATAAAGCGTTAATATTTGCTGGTTATACGAGTCACTTTACGATTTAAAAACTCAAGCGGTTATCAGCGTGATCGGGGTATAATGTCTTTAAATGACGCCTTCATCTATTTGGCTTCATGCTGTTCGCTGCCAATATTTAAAGACACAGCAGACACATCGGTCTTTCTTCGTCTCCCACCTTCGTTAGAGTGAAGTTACAGTTACAGTGAAGCCAGGCGCTACATATACTTCGACATTTAGTTTTCGGTTGACTTTTTTTGCTCTCATTATCTTCGTCTCTCTCCGTCTTTCTCTCCTCATCTCTGTTAAATATTTCTCCATGTTGTCTCTTGAGGGTTTGTTCAGTACACTTAATATCACTTGCTCTGTGATTTTTTTGTTACGCGCCCCCCCATGCACCGCACTGCGCCCCCCCAGGGGGGCGCGCCCCACTATTTGAGAAGCACTGCTCTAACGGCCATGGGGAGACCTGTGTGCCATTACAGTATCTCCTCTACAATATATGGCTCCTGACGCCTCCAATGACCCAGACTGCGTGTGCTTATACCCTGGGTGTGGTTCATACATGCTAGTGGTATGGAAATGTTAAAGGATATTTTCAAGTTAATTTATCTACATAGCGCTTTTTACAATAGTACATTGTCACAAAGCAGCTTTACAGTGTCATGAGCCTAAAAGACTCCCAAAGAGCAAGCCAAAGCCATGGTTAGAAAAAACTCCTTTGATGTTATGCTGTTGTTTAAGGAAGAAACTTGGAAGGACCAAGGCACAGCAAGTGATGTGCCCATTGCAGAACAGAACATGATCTGCTTATGTATCCAGTCAATGATGTCGTTGTGTGTCCTCAGACAAGAGTGGCTTAAATTAACTTGAATGGCCTAAAATAAATTGTCATTTGGTTCAAATAAACAGATTTTAAGTCTCCACCATTTTAAGTCTCTTACATTGGGGAAAGGGAGTTGTGATTGACTACATACCACCTTGCTAAAAAGTACACTACTCTGGTACACTTTATGAGCAGTATGTCATGAAATGCTTTTAGCCTTTAGTTCTGTAGAGTTAAATAAATAAAATATTTAGAGGAATTATCAACTGACCACCATAAACCACAAACTCACGTTTGACTATCAGCTGTCCAACCACTTTTGCAGATCCAAAGGTGTTCCATGCTTCACAAACATAAATGCCTGCATCCTCAGGGTGAGTAACCTCAATTAGGAGGCCCCAGGCACTTTGATGGAGGCGTCTGTCTGACTCCTGTGTGTTTGTATGCTTTACCCAACTGTACCGGGGCAGAGGACTGCTTGAAGCTTTACAAGGTAGTTCAACTCGATGACCTGCCATGACCTCTTTTCGCTCAAAGCCATCCACAATGACTGGAGCAGAATCCACAGGTTCTGTAAATAAGTCAAAATAAGACAGACAAAAACATACCACAACTGTATACATCTTAGGCTATCTCAAGTCCTAACACAGTGATCAATTTTAAATTAGAGAGAAGCAATTACATATGATTTTTTAGGGAGTGCTTGTCACCCCTATGTGTGTTAAGCAACCACCGACAGACTTCAACAGGCAAATAACAGACAAACACATTTATACCTATGGATATTCCCCCACTTATATACCACCCAGCACCACTCATTTTTCTCATTGAATTGGTATTTGATTAGATGTGCATACTGTATAATGCTAGGTGAGGAAAGTACTTGCCATGCCCATGATTTTTTTTTTTCTACACATTATGTTTCTGGCATCTTCATGATGACATGATGACTTGGTGCTCATGAATATAATGCTGTCTTTGGAGACCTCACATATTTCTTTCTGCATAAGTCATTCTTCTCCTAGTCAATGCAGGACTCTATGCAGGCTTTCGTTCTGCTGCTGCATTTCTCTATTCACAACTATGTCAGCCGCATGACATGCGACATCTTTACATCTTTCCAGCACCTGCGACATACAGTGACATCTCAAATGACACAGGCCAGTTTATGGTCAATTGTAGTGAGAATGTGCCTCTTATGCCACACCCACTTGTTCAGGAGCATCAGGTCCACACTGAGTCTTATCTTTTCTAGCTGCGCCTTTGATACTAAACCAACTCTGTCTATAAAGCTGAGGAAATGGATATTTTCAGCTGGCACTTAAATTATTTATCTATTCAGAAAAAAATCAAATCTAGTCATTGAAATCAGACTGGCAAATGATCAGGATTAATAATACTGCTGTATAGCTGGTTACTTCATAACTGATTTGTCTTGTTGTCTTACTTATTTGGATACAATCGTCCACTAAATGTGAATGTAATGTAATATGAACAGGCATGGCAAAAAAAAAAGAAAAAATATGTGCAGAACAAGGAAGCTAAAACTTCGATCCTAAAATGCATGGCAAATGTGTCTCTCACCTGATAAAAGTAGTCTGGCACTATTACTTTGTCTAGTCTCTCTGGTGTAACGGTGTTGTGTGGTACAGCGATAGATGTTCACTGCATCCTCCGATTGTACGTCTAAAATATACAAGGCCCCTGTTGATGTGATGAGATATCTTGATCCTAAAAGAAAAAAGATTGTAGAATATATTCAGAATAATAACTGATTAACAATTTATCGTCATCAAGGCTTTTGCATTAACACAAAACATGTATTCTCATTTCCCAGAGGCAGACCACACACACCTCCTTAAATATCAATTGTCTAGGCCACTATGTCGCACCATACCTTGTCATCATACTGCCACTCTACTGTGTGACCCTTATACTATTACTCTGAATTAATGTGTGCTTATTCTTTTCCGCTGTCCTATTTGTATCAGTTGTTGGAGGTTCCTTCTCCAGGGTGATACAATTTTATCTTTCCTCCCTATTAAACTTTTATAAATAGGCAGAATATAAGCTGAGGTTGTTCTGGTAACTAGCATGCTCTGACTACTATTCCTCCTACACATTCAGATGTTGGTCCATGTGACATGCTCAGCTTCAGGCATTGCAGTTGGCCCACAAATCTCCTTTAAGTGTGTGTCAGACAGCTGTTTCCCGTTAGCTCTAAAGTCCTGTGTGTGAATGTGTGTGAGCCTTTTTGCTCAAAGTTTGGAGTGTGTGTGTGAGTCTTTAGTTTTGCTAGAAGCATAAATATGTTTGTTATATTCTCAGTAAGAGTGTGGGAGAAGATCTCATTGCTTACACATTCAATGACAACATTTAATCTGACACAATACCTACAAATGTTCTTAAAGACATACTCCCAAATATTACAGAACCTTTAATAAATATTTTAAATGCATACCTTTAAATAGGCTATGTCCCCAAAAATCTGAAATGTGTGCTATTTAAAACATTACTTAAAATAATTAGAAAACCTAAATAGAATCTTCTAATACTGTCCAACTATAGACCACAATCAAACATTTTTTTTGTCTCTGAAATCTTAGAAAAAATTATGTTCAACTGACCAAATTGCATCTTCTAGCTAATAACATTCCTAAACTTGATCAGACAGGTTTTAGGTCTCACCATAGCACTAGGACAGCATTAATGCATGTAGTTAAGGATTTATTAACATACTATGATAATAACCATAATCACTTTTCTTGTCACGGCACGGTGGCTTAGTGGTTAGCATGTTCGCCTCTCAGCGCTAGGGATTCCCGGTTCGAATCCCCATCTGGGTGGAGTTTCCATGTTCTCCCCATGTCTGCGTGGTCCAAAAACAGTCCAAAAACATGGATCAAGTCAATTGAATTCTCAAAATTGCCCCATATAGAGTGTGTCTGTGTGAGTGAGTGTGTGCCCAGCGATGGATTGGCGCCCTGTCCTGGGTCTATCTGCCCAGCGCCCGAAACATTCTCCCCTGGATAGTCATGGGGAACCCCACCGCGACCCTAATAGAGGATAAAGCGGGAGATAATGAATGAATGAATGAATGAATGACTTTTCTTGTCTTAATAGATCTTAGTGCAGCTTTTTTCACTATAGATCAAAAGATCTTACTGGATAGAATAAAAACACACTGGGCATTATAGGTTCTGTACTCCAATGGTTAAAATCTGCAAATCGATATCAGTTTATTTGTGTTACAATGAATGTTCTGACTTTTCAAAAGAACGATGGGTTAGCACTGTTACTCATATTTGTCCTATAAATGTTCACATTGGGATCAATTATCCGTAAACATAGAATTAGTTTTCACCCATTTTTTTTTGTTAAGTTGGAATGGAAATTAACTTTTCAGATCCAAACCCAGGCAGCAGGCAGATTGGCTTAGCCAACTTTCTGCAAACTGCAAGAAGATGTCACCCATGATAATTAGGTCCAAACCTATTAAGACAGTCATCATATTACACAAGTATCACAACAAGCTGGCCTGGGGAAACCCTCAGACCCGATGCAGGTGGTGGGAGACAAGAGGATGCTAAACAAGCTAGCAACTCTTATGGACAAAGCATCCCACCCCATGTATGAGACTCTAGCAGCACTGGGCAGCACCTTCAGTGACCGGCTACATCTGTGTGCAATACCTGTCTGCTGCTTAATCAGATACCAAACTATACCATATGTGCAATATTTGTTTTATTTTATTCCTCTATTATGTAACATAACTGAAAATTTGAAAATTTGAGTATCATGTACATACAGATTTCTAATTCTATTTATATTTTTCCAAGTTTTTTAAATTTCTTTCTAATGACTAAATACCTTTTTCACATTTTTTCTAACGTATATGCTGCTGGGAATGTGAATTTCCCCATTGTGGGACAAATAAAGGTCTATCTTATCTTATCTTAAGCTAAAAAAACAAAATGAGACCAAAAAGTATGTTATAAAATTTCTTTTAACAATATGTATAAGCCAATCTTATTTGAAGCTCTCGTACTCAACATAAGAAGTTAATCTTCATTTCGGAAGAATTCAGAACCTTATTTCTAAACAGACTGCAATCTCTCTCAAGCTCTTGTTCGAACCAGCTATCGATCTCAAGCTATCGATTATGTTAATAAACCTTAAACATGAATGTGTGACGTGCTTGGCTCTCGTAGGAGGCGGTCGCACTTTCTCCCTCTCCGTCCTCTCATTCCTGCTTGACTTCTCCGTCTTGTCTGTTTATCATAACGCTGCTCTTTGAAACGCAAATATGGAACTAATTAAATGGTCTCTCAACGCTATTGACACTATCTTCTCGAGGAGAAGTTGTGGTTTGGGGGAACCAGCTTGCCCGGCTGCTGCTGCGAACAGTCTCTAAAATAAACTGATTCTTATCTGCTTTTGGCTTCCTTATCAGCCTCAGCCTTGGTGGAGACCTTTGAAGAGCTGCTACTGAAATTTCTCCAGAAGAACTGTTGCTATGGTTTCCTGATGCTCTACCCTGCTCTCCTCTGGACTGCCCCTCCTTTCCGATCCCTTATGGACACGTGTCCTACAGATTCTTCCTGTCCATGTCCTTTTGTTTGTATTTGCTTGTATGCTTTTTCGGGCCCCCAACCTGTGCTTATTAAAGCATAGTTTGGGAGCGGGTTGTTTTTTATCACCTATTCTCCTGATGTATCAATTTTTCTGCCTATTTCTGATGATAGCGCCGCTGTGTTTGGCTGCCGTCGCGACTTTCCTAGGGTCGTACAAGCATTTCATTGTGTATAACTATGCATGTGAAGAATAAACTTGACTTGACTTGACTTGTATGAGCAACCCAAACAGTCACACGAGACAAAGTGTAAAGTAAAAAGGTTTATTTAAACTCCGAAATGAAAATGAAAGTAGAGCGAAGAGGAAATCAAAGGCTATGGTACAAGTGGACGAGACGAGAGAATAGGAAACCGGGAACGGACCAGGAGGTCAGCACACAGAAGATCAGAACAGAGGAACGCTGGATTGGAACACAAGGTACGGTCAGAAGGAGATGATGAAGGCATGGCAGGCGGGAGAGTCAGAGAGCCGTGACAGCAACCCCCCTCAATGACCGCCTCCTGGTGGTCCCTTGGGTTTCTGAGGATGAGTCTGGTGAAAATCCCTTATAAGTTGGAAGTCGAGGATAGCAGACCGGGGAACCCAGGATCGCTCCTCGGGACCATAACCCTCCCAGTCGACGAGCTACTGGATGCCACGACCCTGTCGACGGGAGTCCAGAAGGCGGTGGACAGTATAGGCAGGACCACCGTTGATGACCCGGGCAGGAGGTGGCGGTCTGGTAGGAGGGCAAAGAGGTGAAGTTTTAATCTCTGAGATGTGGAATGGAGGGTGAATCTGAATCTGTGGCTGAGAGCCACACTAATTGTCCTGGTTTGTAACGGTGTGCAGGACGGCGGTGGCAATTGGCCAGGCGCTCCATTCTCCTTTGAGCCCCATGGAAAGCGATCTTCGTCAGCCTCCAGATTCCTTTGATGTGACAAATGTAATGAGTCAACGAGGGGACCGCTATCTCAAGTTCCTGTTCAGGAAACAGAGGTTGGTATCCCAGGGAAACTTCGAAAGTGGAGCATCCATTGGCAGCAGACTGGTGAGAATTGATAGCATATTCCACCCAGGGAAGGTGGATGCTCCAGGCAGTAGGAAGTTTAGGCAGTGCAGCGAGATGGACGGCCTTGGGGAAACGGTCGACAATGGTGAGTATAGTTGTCTTACCATGGGATTCAGGGAGACCAGTAACAAAGTGTAATGCAGTATGGAACCAAGGTCGGCCGGGCCTGGGAAGAGGATGAATAAAACCGGCAGGTGGCTGAATGAGAGGCATTGCACCAATGCCTCTCATCAGGCGACATATTCCTCTACATCCTTTTTTAACTTGGGCCACCAGAAGCGCCGACCAAGGAGACTACAGTAGAGGTACATGTAACACCAGAATGGCCAGAGAATCTGGAGTCGTGAGCCCATCTGAGAACATAATCGGCATCAGGCTGGTACATAAAGACGATGAGATGGATTGTTAGGTGGCGCAGGATCATTGAGCAGAGCGGCGCGGATGGTGTCAAGGCTCTTCCAGGAAGAATAGATTCCTCGGACTGGGGGGCCACATACTCCTCTTGGGTGAAGAGACGGGAAAGAGCATCAGGCTTGGTGTTACAGGTGCATGAGCGGTATGTCAGAGTAAAATGAAAACGGGAAAAGAATAGGGCCCACCTGGCCTGGTGAGAGTTAAGCCTTTTGGCAGACTGGATGTAGGCCAGGTTCTTATGGTCCATCCACACGACAAAGGGATGTTCTGCCCCCTCCAGCCAATGGTGCCACTCTTCGAGCGCCAACTTGACTGCAAGCAGCTCACGGATCCCAATATCACTGTTAATCTCGGGGAGATAGTTTGTGAGGGAAAAAGGCACAAGGATGAAGTTAGTTATGAACGCCGGTCCGCTGGGAAAGGACCGCCCCCACGCCAGTGTCAGATGCATTGACTTCAAAAATGAACTGAAGACAGGGGTCGGGCTGAACAAGGACCAGAGCGGTGGTGAACTGATTCTTGAGCTCCTGGAATGCTTCTTCAGCCGCAGAGGTCCATAAGAAAGGAGACTTGATGGAAGTGAAATGGTTGAGCGGCATGGTGTTTTGACTGTAACCTCAGATGAAGCAGCGGTAGAAGTTGGTGAAACCCAAGAATCTCTGGAGCTGCTTGCGATTCAAGGGTGTGGGCAATTTAGTGACAGCACGGATCTTCTTGGGGTCAGGCCCTGTTCCAAAATAGAGCTGAGGAATGGCACGGACTGTGAATAAAAAATGCATTTTTCTGCCTTGACAAATAAATGGTTCTGTAATAACCAGTTCAGGACCTGCTCCACGTGGTGGACGTGCAGCTCTGAATTCGATGAGAAAATCAGAATGTGAACCAGATACACAAAAACAAAACGATCAAGGAAATCCCGGAGCACATCATTGACAAGGTTTTGGAAAACAGCGGGAGCATTAGTCAACCCAAATGGAAGAACGCAATATTCAATGTGGCCATTGGGGGTGTTAAAAGCTGTCTTCCATTCATCTCCCTCACGTATGCCGATAAGATGGTAAGATGGCATTACGTAGGTCCAGTTTAGTAAATACTTTGGCATGGTGAATGGCCTCAAACATATTGGAGATAAGAAGGAGAGGATACTTGTTTCTCACCGTTATCGCATTGAGACCGCGGTAATCAACACAGGGCCGTCTTTCTTTTCAACAAAGAAGAAACCCGCTCCAAATGTCTAAGAGGATCTACGAATAACTACCGTGGCCAGGCAGTCGGTGATATAAGCCTCCATTGCCTCACGTTCAGGTCTACTGAGGGAGGCTCCAACCTGGTCCAGTGGATGGAGCAGTGCCAACAGGCCTTCACTCAGATTAAAGCTGCCTTGTGTGGGGGCACAATATGCAACATCCTAACTTTACTGTCCCTTTTTGTCTGCACATGGATGCATCGGACAGAGGGCTGGGGGCAGTGTTATCCCGAGGAATAGCAGCAGCCACCTTCTGCAGTGTGAGAAAGAGGTCAACTCCACCTACGTATAAGCGTGGGAATGAGGCTCTTACAGAGAGGATAGCAAGCTTGCAGGTAATGCTGGAAAGAAGGTTGCATCAAGCACCTGTATGAGAAAACATGGTATTCTCCTGTGGCACATGATGTCACGGCTTATAAAGCTGCACATTTCATCGGATAGATCCAGATCAGGTGCGCTAATCAATCTCCCTGATCAGCGCATCTGCTCCGTCTCTCCTCCCTGCCACTGCACCACCACAGATATAAATCTCTTAATTCAAAATTTATACAATTCCAAAGTAAAAAAAAAATTATCTTAGTAAAACCTGCTTTGATTATAACAGCAAATTTGTTATTTTTTCCTGTATATAGGGGCAATTTATCCAAGTTTTTGGACAATGAGGGAAGAAAACTGGACACAAAGAGGACTTTAAAACTCTAGTAAGAGGACAATGAAGCTCTAAAAGTGGTTTTAGAAAAAGCTGCAAGAATGATCACTCAATCACATGACTTAAATCCCATTAAAAATGAAGATCAGAGGTTATAGAAGAGTCCCTGGAACATCTAAGATTTGAAAACAGTTTATGTGGAAGAATGTGCCAAAATTACAGATAAACAAAGCATGCAAGGCAGATGGAACCAGAGGCAGGGGGTAAGCCACCTTGCATGTCAATGATCAAGTGCACGATAATCAATGCAGGGGCATAAGGACGAGTCCTTCTTAGATACAAAAAAACCCAGACGCCACAGAAGATTTCCACGATTGAATAATACCCTTGGCTAAAGACTTGGAAAGGTACTCACGCATAGATTCAGACTTGGCCAAGGTGAGTGGATAAGGACTAACACTTGATCATTTGGCTTCAATAGCACATTTGTACACACGATAATACGGAAGAATGAAGATGGTGCCCCCAAATTGCCGCAGGATGTCAACAGTCCCTATGGCATTTGCCACTGGGGTCACAAATTGCTCACCTGTATCCAATAGCCAAAGCCAAAGGACTTGCTCTTTATGTATATGATAGAGTCGGCTCCAGTAAGGCTTTGTTAGCACAGCCAGCTTAGCGCATGTCATAGCCTTCACTAAAAGCTCAGCATCAGTTCATAGATTCAGTTCCCGCTGGTGGAATGGAGAAGTGCTCACTAACAGATTTAGACAAATGTGTGAACAATATTTGATGGAAAAGGGCTTTTGTGTGCATAGATAAAGTCTTAGATATTTGAGTTCTGCTTGCTTTAGTTGCTTTTATATTTTTGTTCAGTATAATTTCAACTAGCGGTGGCTTAGTGGTTGGCACATTTGCCTCTCAGCACTAGGGATTTCCAGTTTGAATCCCAATATGGGTGAAGTTTCCATGTTCTTCCCGTGTCTGCGTGGGTTTCCTCCGGGTTCTCCGATTTCCTCCCACAGTTCAAAAACATGGATCAAGGTCAATTGAATCCTCCCCAATTGCCCCATATAAAGTGTGTTTGTGTCTATGTGAGTGAGTGTGTGTCCAGCAATAGATTGGCGCCCTGTCCTGGGTGTATTTGCCTAGCGCCATAAATGTTCTCCCCTAGATGGACATGGGGAAATCCCCTCCACCCCCCACCCCCCCGCATGATCATCCTAGTATAGGATAAAGCAGAAGATAATGGATGGATGGATAATTTCAACCAAAATAAATGTCAAACTAAATGAAAATCCCAGAGCATGGGACACCATCTGGACAATAGCTCACAATCTATAAAAACACAAAAGAATATATGGACTGCAATAGAGATAATGAGATAATAATACATAAAATATCAAGATAACTTTAACCTGTCACGTTGCCCACCTGGGACTTAGATGCGGCTGCGCAAATATAGCACAGAGCCGCGGCGCTCTAACGCGCAGAAGGGAGCCAGGCACGCAGGTAGAACAAAGAACAGGAATATTTTATTACTGGTGCAAAAACACCACACAAACAGGTACATAAAGGACAAGGTGACAACAAACACACAAAGACGCGCACGGAAGACATAAAACCCCGGAACTAAATACCCACCACGTGCATAAAACCACCCAATGAACCCGTGACGCTAATTAACCCAAATAACTAACACGAGACAGCTAATTAACAACACAGGAACATAAACACAGAAACCAAAAACACCCACACACAACGGTCGAGGAACGGGTGCCCTAGGCACCCGTTACACTACCCCCGCCCTTACGGTCGCGTAACGTGGGGACGCGACCAAGACAATCCCAAAAAACAGTCCTGGGGGGGGTGGGAGGGGTCGTCCGCCCCTCCTGAGTCGGGCTCGATAGGCGCCCTCCGGTGGACGCCCTCTGCGGGGGAGGCGTGTGACACGTCCATGGGTCCTGTGTCGGGGTGGACGCCCTCTGCGGGCGCGGTGTGGAAGACGCCTTCCACGGACGCGGAGCTGCGGACGGCCTCCGGCTGCGAGGTCAGGTGGCCGCCCGTGGCGGATCAGGACTGGGCCACGCCCTCCTACTGCGTGGTCCGGTGGCCGCCCACGTTGGGCGAGGAATGGGCCCCGCCCTCTTGCTGCAGGGTCAGGTGGACGCCCACGGGCGGCGTGGTCCGGAGGACGCCCCCTGGCGGCGTGGCGAGGCGGACGCCCCCTGGCGGCGTGGCGAGGCGGACGCCCCCTGGCGGCGTGGCGAGGCGGACGCCCCCTGGCGGCGTGGCGAGGCGGACGCCCCCTGGCGGCGGGGCGTGCGGCGTGGCGAGGTGGACGCCCCCTGGCGGCGGGGCGAGGCGGGCGCCCCGTGGCGGCTTGGCGAGGCGGACGCCCCCCTGGCGGCGGGGCGTGCGGCGTGCGGCCCCTGCTGCTCGGGCTGGGCGGCGTGCGGCCCCTGGACCTCGGGCTGGGCGGCGTGCGGCCCCTGGACCTCGGGCTGGGCGGCGTGCGGCCCCTGCTGCTCGGGCTGGGCGGCGTGCGGCCCCTGCTGCTCGGGCTGGGCGGCGTGCGGCCCCTGGACGTCGGGCTGGGCGGCGTGCGGCCCCTGGACTTCGGGCTGGGCGGCGTGCGGCCCCTGGACCTCGGGCTGGGCGGCGTGCGGCCCCTGCTGCTCGGGATGGGCGGCGTGACGCCCCCTGGGCTTCGGGATGGGCGGCGTGACGCCCCTGGGCCGCGGGATGGGCGGCGTGACACCCCTGGGCCGCGGGATGGGCGGCGTGACGCCCCTGGGCCGCGGGATGGGCGGCGTGACGTCCCTGGGCCGCGGGATGGGCGCGCGCGCTGGCTGGACCTCGGCGGGCACGCGCGCTGGCATGACCTCGGCCGGCACCTCCGACTCTCCATCCTGAACACAAAACATGTAGACCCCCACCGCAACGCCCAAACACAACGAGACAAACATGTCGGACACGGGGATGACAGACTGGTCCGACGACACATAGGAGGACGGGGGACACAACACATAGGAGGAAGGGGGACACAACACTTTCGCGCACTCAGGCGGCGGCTCCGGTACCGCCCCCTCGCAGCGCGACCCAGACGCGGCACGGACCGGCGCGGTCGCGTCACGTGACTGCCCCGCAGTCCACGCTTCGCGCTCCGCGGCTGCGCTGTGCGCCCGCTGCGGCTTCAGCCCACGCCGTCGCCGCGCTCTGCGTCTGTGTCTCGCCACCGGGGGTTTAACAAACCGGACTGGACCCTCCGTCCAGAACTCCTCAGTGTTGCGGAGGGTGTGTACGGGCAGAATGTGCCCATACAGGTAAGGTTCGCCCGCCTCGTCATCGGAAATCTGGACAATGTCCAGATTTTCCTCTGCGCAGAGCGCCTCGAAACCAACCCTCCACAACCATTCCTCATCGGAGTCGCTCCACTCCGCCATCACGCTGTTTGAGCCGTTCCCCCGGCTCCGGGAGGGCGGGCTCCGCATCACAACGCACTCGCGGAAACGGCGGAGCGCGCCGCGAGTACGAGGCTATACGGCCCCCCCAAAAAAAAATTTAAAAATAGCCTACCTGGGCTCTGGACTCCCAAAACGATGGCGCGTCTTTTCTGTCACGTTGCCCACCTGGGACTTAGATGCGGCTGCGCAAATATAGCGCAGAGCCGCGGCGCTCTAACGCGCAGAAGGGAGCCAGGCACGCAGGTAGAACAAAGAACAGGAATATTTTATTACTGGTGCAAAAACACCACACAAACAGGTACATAGAGGACAAGTTGACAACAAACACACAAAGACGCGCACGGAAGACATAAAACCCCGGAACTAAATACCCACCACGTGCATAAAACCACCCAATGAACCCGTGACGCTAATTAACCCAAATTACTAACACGAGACAGCTAATTAACAACACAGGAACATAAACACAGAAACCAAAAACACCCATACACAACGGTCGAGGAACGGGTGCCCTAGGCACCCGTTACATAACCACAAACATACTACAAAAAAGAAAAACATAAAAAAGGAGGAAACCAATCAAAACATAGATAGATAACAGAAAAAACCCAGCCGAAGCATCACAAAAAACAATTAACACCAGGAAACCAACAGTTAAAGAGGTGTCAAAATAATTTTCAAACAGGGTGAGGCCAAGCTTTATCTGCCACATATAAGAATGAGACCTCAGCAATAAAACCTAGGTAATACTATCATTTATACTGTACATTATAAAAATAATTAAGACACAACAACTATAAATTAAAATAAACCCAAATAATAATGTTCAAAACATCCACTGTAAACTTTGGTTAAAAAATTAGAAATTTCAATTCTTACCTGTGACTAATGACACCGTGTCTTTTTCCCATGACACAACAGTGACATACTCTTCTACTGAGGCAGGAATAATGCACTTAAAGACGGCTGTATTGCCTCTCATTACTCTTTGGTCTGCCACACGGATGGTGTATGGCTCCCAAAATACTGAAATATAAAATGTAATTAAATTAACAGGTATTTAATTTATGATAAGCAAAAACCATTTGTTTTATAGAAACCAATATAGTTACAAATTATACTGTACTTATACATGATGAAAATGATAATTTATTAGACCAGCCACCAGACTATGCTCTCAGGAACACAGTGTTGGGACCCGAAAACAAGAAAAAATTACCCTTTGGCACACAGCACAGATAAAATATACAGTGTTGCTTGAAACCCTTTAGTATATAGTAATAGGATGACAATCAGGTGTGAGTGTGCACCTTGTTATAATTAAGGAATATCTACTAAAGTTCTGCTTTTCACAACCTGTTTGTGGAAGTGCATCATGGCACAAACAAAGGAAATTTATGAGAATATTAGTAAAAGAGTTGTTGATGCTCATCATTCTAGAAAAAGTTTCATGCGTTTCCACATTTTTTGTGTTTTTGATGGTTTTGTTTTGTGTGGAATTTTCATGCTTTTTGCACAGTTTCTGTACATTTTGCATTTTTCAAGCATTTCCCACATTTTTGGTGCATTTTTCATGAATTTTGCGTGTTTTTTGTGCATTTTGCATATTTTATGTGCATTTTGTGTGTTGAATCTTTAATTTGTATGTAAATCCATGTTTATTACTCCCATGCATTTTGTTGACAAATACTTCTTGTAACGCTTTTTTTTGGTTTGCCTCACTCCATGTTGTCTGTTGTTCTCATAACAATCATTTAATTATATTTCTGTATCACCATGCAAATTCAATTTTTATGTGCTTTACAAACAGGTTAATTTAAATAACAAGACTGTAAAAGAGGTGGGAACAAATGAGAAATGGATGATTTACCAAGCTCAGGAATAGGCTTTATTTATTAACAATCTATTTAAAAACACATTAAAATGCAAATGTTGGCTGGTGGAACTGTCATGGGCTTGTGTCTCTGCAGCTCATGATTACTTATTCTCCCCGCAGCATGTGATGTTCCAGGATATAAAGGCTGCAAACGCAAGAGTGGCAGGTCCCAAAACTCTGGCAGTTGGTCAGCAATCTCTGTGGGACATGCCAAGCCCCTTGTATCTTCTGCACCAATGTGCAACATATGGAGCCTCCACTTGCCCTGCCCTCTCTGCTTTCTGAAAAGACAGAAAAATATGGGCCAGGGCAATGCATCCCCGCTAGAGAACATGCAAAGCCCACTAGTGTCATCAATGGCCATGTGCATGCTTATTGTTCCCAGTTTTCAGAACAAATTGTATTGTGGTGAGAACATACATCAATCCATTATCTTCCACTTTATCCTATATTAGGGTCACGTATCTTTTTGGTACTGGTCTGGGGAGCCATGTGGAATCTGTGTCTGCCCAGAGAATTGGGGTGACATTATATACAGCCAAGAAATGTCCATCCATCCATTATCTTCCGCTTGATCCTATATTAGGGTCGCGGGGGGAGGGTTCAGTGAGCTAAAGTTGATAAAAATTAAGGAAACAAGAACTTCAGTGCCATCTCCCATCCTGAGGAGAACATTCTGGGCGTAAACTGCATTATCCTTTGTTAAAAGCCATAAGATCTTTCCAGGCTACCAGCTTGTCCAGTGTTAGAGCATATTCAGTCAGACATGGCAAGAAAACCTTTGCTCAGTAACTAGCAGTAATATATTTTGCACAAATGAAGTAAAAATACTCTGGTATTTTAAAATAAATAGCACAGGTAAAATGTGCTTAGTATACAGGGTGGATATTCAAGGGTTTTACCCCAGAGAAGAAACCTCACACCAACAGAAAAGCAGAAAAATAACAATAATAAAATATTGTGAGGTGAGGCAGGAACACCTCATTGGACCACTTTAGACACCATCTGAGTAATGTAGCTTTCCCAAGAGGGCAATGCATGTATCTGATGTGTAAACTTTGTTATTTTCAGTAGATAAAATGAATTAAAAATTGCTTAATTAATTCATTAGTAATGCACTACTGAAACACTCAAAAGTAGACTTGATTTACAGAATTCCATGGCAAAGATAAGCCAATGGGGAAGAGGGAAAGGTTCCATGCTTATATCACACATAAGGTGCAAACAGCCTTCTAGGTCAATGTGTTTAAATCCAACAATGTTAAGCACCTTCCTTTTGTCTCTAAAATCCTAGAAAAAATTGTATTCAACCAGCTGAATCGCCATCTTCTACCTAATAACATTCATTAAGTTTATCAGTCAGGTTTTAGGTCTCACCATAGCACTGAGACAGCCTTAATTAAAGTAGTTAATGACTTATTAATGTCCTCTGATTATAACCAAATCTCTTTTCTTGTCTTATTAGATCTTAGTGCAGCCTTTGACACTATAGAACAGGGGTGCCTAATACGTCGATTGCGATCGGGTGGGAAGGGGTGTCAGGTAGATCGTGATGGAGGTTTGAAAAAAAAAAGCGCTTATTACATAGCGCTTTTTTTACAGCACAGTATCGGAAGAACTTATACACACACTGACATGACTGACATGACGAGTGAAGGACTTTGCTCCAAAAGAATTAAAATACCACTTTAATTGTGGGAGGATGAATATTTTTTTACAATGTAAAACTCAAAATGCATTTGCTTTTATTAATGTTCTTGTTCTGTTTGGGGGCGGCACGGTGGCTTGATGGTTAGCACATTCGCCTCTCAGCGCTAGGGATTCCCAGTTCGAATCCCAATCTGGGTGGAGTTTCCATGTTCTCCCCCGTGTCCGCATGGCTTTCCTCCAGGTTCTCCGGTTTCACCCCACAGTCCAAAAACATGGCTCAAGGTCAATTGAGTCCTCCAAATTGCCCCATATAGAGTGTGTTTGTGTGAGTGAGTGTGTGCCCAGAGATAGATTGGCGCACTGTCCTGGGTGTATCTGCCCAGGGCCTGAAGTGTTCTCCCCTGGATAGGCATGGGGAACCCCCCCACGACCCTAATAGAGGATAAAGCGGAAGATAATGGATGGATGTTCTGTTTGGGGAAATGCAGGTTACAGTGTTTGTTTTACATTTGTGCTGTATACTGTGTGTTTGGTCGTTTGGGTGTACTAAAATCAGGTTTTCTCCATGCTATTTGCTGGAATGTGTTTAATAAAGGAGCAATTCTAACAGATTCAACAATACAAACATGATGTGTGTAAACAGGTTTCAATATAAAAGCCTAAAAAATAGAGATTAACCCCGGTAGATCTCGATGACCTGTCCATTGTAAAAGTAGATCTCGGGGCAGAAAAGTGTGGGCATCCCTGCTATAGAGCATAACATCTTAGTTGATAGATTAGAGAACACTGTGGGCATTACAGGATCTGCACTACAGTGGTTTAAATCCTATCTGAGAAATCAATATCAATTCACCCGTGTTAAGAACCAATGTTCTGATCTTGCTAAAGATAAATACGTTTTTTCGCAAGGGTGTTCAGTTCTGGGTCCACTCCTATTTGCCCTATATATGATTCCATTGGTATCAATTATTCGTAAACATGGAATCAGTTTCCACTCTTATGCAGATGATACACAGTTATACATTTCAGCTAACCCTAATGATGTTCATTCAGTCAGTAAGCTTGAGGACTACATCCAAAATATTAAAATATGGATGTCAAAAAACTTCCCACTGCTAAATTCTGATAAAACTTAGTTTCTAATAGTTGGACCCAAGGACAAAATTAACAAAGCTTCTAACACTGTGTTAAACCTTGATAACGCTTTAATTAGGCCCAGTTAATCTGTAAATAATCTAGGTGTCATTATTGATTCAGATCTCTCCGAGATGCAGAAAAACTAATTCATGCTTTTATTACCTCAAGGTTAGATTAATGTAATTCACTTCTGACAGGATGTTCTAATAAATCATTACATAAATTACAACTTGTGCAAAATGCTGCAGCTAGAGTTTTAACTAAAACCAGAAAGTTTGATCATATCATTTCTGTATAATCAAACTTACACTTACACTGGTTAAGTTTCGTATTGAGTACAAAATTTTATTGATAACATATAAAATTCTACATAATCAGGCTCCACAGTATCTGAGTGAGCCGATTCAATTGTATAAGCTAAGGACAGTATAAGAGCTCAGATCTCAAGGTGCTGGTTTACTTTTAGCTCCTAGAATAAATAAAATTACTGCTGGTGGAAGAGCATCAAGTTTGGAATAGTTTTCGTTCTGTGTTCGACAGCGCTGATTACTCCAAGGACTCATTGACATTCAAGGCCTCACCTTGCGATTCAGTTAGGTGGTCGCATTAATGAGCATCGCCGTGGACGGTTATCCCGGGATCCCGCCCGACCCACCACCTCGCCGAGGTTACCGGCAACCTATCAGAGAACCACTCTCCCCTCAGAGCTTTCTTCAGAGCCCAAACCCATGCAATTAGGACATACCGCGCTGACGCCCGATGTACGCAGCACCTGTAGGGACCTGGGGCATTGTTTCTACTGCGGTAAGGTGGATCACCAGGTGAGGGAGTGTCCAGTTCGCCCAAAAGAGTCGATTCGGCAGTAGAACTTGGGGTCCTGTCAAGTCCTTCTCTAAAACCTCAAGTCCACCGGCTCAGCCTTCTTGCGGTGTTTTTTCTCCTGGAGAAGAGGTTACCCATCAACATCCTCATAGATTCTGCGGCAGAGGAGAATCTAATAGATGTTGATTTTGCTATGGACGCCGACGGACAGGTCACTTGTCACTCCTGTCTATGTGCGGCAGTACCCCCAGCAACGCATCCAATTCTGGTAACCCCGCCTCCGTCGATCTCTCCCAGGTACCGACCGAGTATTACGACCTGGGGAGGTGTTTGGTAAGGACAAGGCCTGCCAGCTTCCCCCCCACAGGTCGTATGACTGCGCGATCGACCTTTTACCAGGTGCTCCCCTCCCGACCAGCTGGCTTTACCCCCTTTCACGCCCAGAGAGGGAGGCAATGGAGAAATATATTACTGAGTGCCTCGCCACAGGCTTGATCCGGCCATCGACATCCCCCTTAGGGTCTGGATTCTTTTTTGTGTCCAAAAAGGATGGCTTGTTACAACCATGCATTGACTATAGGGGACTTAACAACATCACAGTTCCCTACAAATACCCTCTGCCACTTGCATCTTCCGTATTTGAGTCTTTGCATGGGGCGGCCATCTTATCCAAATTGAACCTGCGCAACGCCTACCACTTGGTTTGCATTAGGGAAGGGGACGAGTGGAAGATAGCCTTCAACACTCCTAGCGGTCACTAGGAGTACTGCGTGGTCCCCTTCGGCTTCAAGAATGCCCCAGCTGTCTTCCAAGCTATGGTAAATGATGTGTTGTGGTATTTTCTGGACCGTTTCGCCTCTGTATACCTCGATGACATATTGATTTTCTCAAAATCCATCAGTGAACACGTCCACCACGTCTGTCTGGTTTTATACCGCCTTCTGCAGAACCAGCTATTCGTGAAAGCAGAAAAGTGCCGTTTTCACAAGGAATCCGTATCCTTCCTGGGATTCATCGTGTCCCCAGGGGCAGTCCGACACGACCCAGAGAAGATTCAGGCCATCATTGACTGGCCTTCCCCCACATCGAGGACGGAGCTACGGAGGTTCCTGGGGTTTGCTAATTTCTACTGATGTTTTGTCAATCACCTTGCCCCTGACGTCTCTCACGTCCTCCAAGGAACGATTCCGTTGGACCCCAGAGGCCCAGAGAGCCATTGATCGTCTCAAGGCTCTTTTTACATCCGCACCTATACAACCAGACCCCACCAAACATTGTAACTCTCTCGAAGGTCTGAGGAAGGCTGCCTTCACCCCTGCGCATTTTTTTCTAAAAAATTATGACTATGAGAAACTATGTGGTTAACCGTGAGCTTTTGGCCGTCAAGCTTGAGGAATGGCGCCACTGGCTGGACGGGGCCGAGCAACCCTTAATGGTTTGGACCAAACATAAGAACCTGGCCTACATTCAAGCCGCTAAGAGGCTGAACTCTCGCCAGGCACGTTGGGCCCTGTTCTTTGGTCGGTTCAACTTCACGCTCTCTTACAGACCGGGCACCTGCAACGCCAAACCAGACGCGCTGTCGAGGCTCTTCTCGGAAGAGGAGGTACCCACACCTAATGACACTGTCCTGCCCCACAAGTGTTTCGTTGCAGGTGTTTCCTGGGAGGTACGCAAGGTCATTCAGCTCTTTGTTCACCACTACTACCTCACTCAAGCCACCTCCTAACTATGTGTACCAACGTCTTGTCTCAACCCAGTACTGTTACCCTCTGTGTGTGGCAAATAAAGCCCTGGTTTATATCCCATCTTTCTGAAGGAATTCAAACAGACCATCAGCTCAAAGTTCAGTAAATGTGAATGCGTGGTGACTGGGGGGGGGGGGGGGATAGGCGAGGATTAAATAGACGAATGACGGTTAAAGTCAGGCTGTCAGCCTGACCTGAATCAAACATACGCCCCAAGTCAGGCTGTCAGCCTGACCTGAATCAAACATACGCCCCTAAAATGTGCACGTTCAGCACGTCCATTCCAGGAACTAAGACATCAGACCTGGTAAATGAAACTCATAGACGCCTAATTGTCAACAACCCCCCTAGAAGAAAGGACAGCATGATCACCTTTCAGATGCCCTCGACCTAGCTGAGAACAGCAGAGATAGGGGTGGGTTTTCAGGATAAATAGGGGTAGAAACTGGACTTCTGGACAGAGTCAGAGTCGACCGCGGTCTTGGACACACTTTTTAGCTTGGTTTGTCTTAAATAAACCGCTTGATTCGAGTATCTACCAAAGTCTGCATCGTGGTTTTTCGACTCTTCCAGAAAAAGGTTCATCGTGGAAATTGAGATTTCCTAACAGTTGGTAGCAGGGATGGTTGGAGACGATGTGGACTGCAATGCAGAGAATTGATCCCATTGAATAAATGGTCGATTCCAACGATAAGGCTTACGCGGTACTCACAGGCCGGCCAATAAATATAGGACCTTTTGATCCTATATTTAGATGAATAACGATTATATGTAGATGTGAGTGTCGTGTAAACCTAAGTTGGAATGTGAATTAAATTAATACAATTGGAATGGTAAATTAAATTTAGCGGCACGGTGGCTTAGTGGTTAGCACGTTCGCCTCTCAGCGCTAGGGATTCCCGGTTCGAATCCCCATCTGGGTGGAGTTTCCATGTTCTCCCCGTGTCCGCGTGGGTTTCCTCCGGGTTCTCCGGTTTCCTCCCACAGTCCAAAAACATGGATCAAGTTAATTGAGTTCTCTAAAAATTGCCCCATATAGAGTGTGTTTGAGTGAGTGAGTGTGTACCCAGCGATGGATTGGCGCCCTGTCCTGGGTCTATCTGCCCAGCGCCCGAGACGTTCTCCCCTGGATGGGCATGGGGAACCCCACCGCGACCCTAATAGAGGAAAAGCGGGTGATAATGAATGAATGAAAAAATTAAATTTAAGTTGTTTTGAGTTGAAGTGTTTTCTTCCAAGGCTTTGTGGCTTTGTGTATTGCGGGGTATTGCAGGGTATTGTGTTGTATTGTATTGCATAATATTGGAAAATTGTTCAATGCTGGGTTTAACTTAAAATTAATAAGGTCATGACCAGAGGATTCTGTGGGTTCAAGTCCCAGAGGATCCCATAGTTGCGTTACTGAGGCGAACGGGGTCGCAACCTGTGTGTGCGCAGTCGCGGACTGGCCCGTCTCAAAACCCGTGGATAATTCCTCCAGGTTATATACCTAAGAAGGGGGAATACTAATAATCGGGGGTTGGACGCTAAATGATTCACAGTGTCTTGGTAGGTAAATTGGTCAAGGTGATTGGGTTCAAGTCCCAAAAGCCTCACAGTCTTGATTGGTTAATCGGTCAAGGTGATTGGGTTCAAGTCCCAAAATACCCGTAAATTAAAGCTCAGTCCTGGTGGAACTGCTTAAAAATTACTGTTTGTTTAATGTTGTTTAAAGTTGATTAAGTTAAAGCACTGTGCGCGCGGGTGTAACTGAAATAGAGTCTAAGTCAAACTCAGCATACAGCAATAAAGCAGCTGCATTTGTGTGACATTGTTTGGCTTGTGGACGCACGAGAGAGGTTGAATTGAGGTTGTTGCGTGTGTGAGCTTGTGTGTTCAGTAAGAATGTGGGGTTGACAGCTGGTAAAGTAAAGAATGAGGTGGTGAAGCGAGTGAAAGAAATGAAACCGGTTGTGAGACGCGAGAAGGTGGCGAAGAAGGTTGAAAGCATGTTTAATGAATGGTGTGGTGCGGGGCTTTACCCCATCGATGCTGCCCTGCCGTTGTGTTAATGTTGTACCTGCCCTGTAACCTGTCCTGCGCTCAAACAAGCAAGACCGTAGAATCACAACACAATCTCATGAGTGTAAAATAAGGGTGGGTCAACCCAGGAAAGCCGTTGAGAGAGGAACTATGAGGGTGTCTTTGTCCGGGGGTTACGTAGTGGGGAGGGGTCCCGAAATTGATGCCATAAAAAAGACCTTGGTTGAATTGGTACAAAAAGTGGGGCTCTCTGAATCCGACACTGTTGTGAGACCCAGGAATGGGGGTCAGAACTACAAAGGGGGAAGGCATGAGTGTTTCTCATGTGGCCGACAGGGACATTATGCGAGAGAATGCCCACAGCGCGTAGAAGGGAGAGGAAGAGGGCAAGAAGGCAGAGGTCCACCCCGGGGTTACCGCCCCGGACCCAACCACCAATGATCCTGCCCAGTCACCAGTCCGCCCCACCCCCGGCAGCCGAGAAACGATATTGAAGTTGTCTGTAAAAGGGTGGGATGTAGGATTTTTGTTGGACACCGGAGCAGGTACATCAGTGCTCGCGAATCAAATGTGGGGAAATTATCTATGGGACAGGGATTATGCGGGCCACGACACACTGCTGCGCACCAACAGCATCATAATGGGTCCAGAAGGGGTGGTGGCTGTAGTAATCCTGAATCCCAGACAAAAGGAAGTGTGGCGAGCAGATAAGTATGCAGACAGCGCACCACACATAACACTATTAATAACCGCTGGTCATGAGGCCAGGCAACTTGGCCTGATGGTGAAACATGCTCTGACACTGGACTTTCAGCCCCCAGACACCCCCTACTTACACAAGACAGCGTGTGGTAAGTACTGGCAAATTGAATGCAAGTGCTTGGATGAAGGCAAATTTGAACATGTGGTTTTAAACAGGTATCACAGCAGAGAACTAACAGATCACCCACAGACGCCAGGTCTGCTGGGACAGGTGCCAATGACACTTTGGACGGTATCAAAAGTAGACGTGGGACTGACTGAACATCACATGGCCCAGATACATGTCCAGCCAAACACTACTCCTGTGAATCGACCACAGTACCCCCTAAAGCGTGAGGCGATAGAAGGGAATGCTGACACCCTCTTGAAGGTAGGAGTACTGACACCCTCACCCTGGAACACACCCATCCTGCCTGTGTTGAAGCCTGGTAAGAATGAATATAGGATGGTGCATGATTTAAGACTCATTAACCAAGTAACAATCACTGAGGGGATTGCAGTACCTGACCCTTACAGAATGCCTCAGAACCTCACCCCAGAACATGCGTGGTTTACAGTAGACCTGGCAAATGCATTTTTCAGTATTCCACTATCTGATGAGGTCAAGCTAATTTTTGCTTTCACATTTAGGGGTCAACAATACCTACAACAGATCCAGGTATTTTTAATTAGTGTCTCCTAAAATACCTATCGGCACTGCAGGACGACCGACAACACCTTGCTCTGCGAATACGTTGATGACTTACTCATTGCCTGTGACAGTCATCCAGCCTGTTTAAAGGACACATTGGAACTGACAGGTCTTGTTTGAATTGCTGTTATATAATGTTATGTAAATATATATTGAAATAATTATATGGTGTACTTATTTGGATCGAAATATTGTAATATAGAAGTTAAAAATAAGTAATAATTAGAGTATGGACCATAAATTAAAATAAAACTGCAGTATTTATAAATTAAAGTGCACACTGAATAAAGCTCAAATGTGTTGAAATATTGCAGTATGATATAGTTAGATAATTGTGTTGGTTTGGGTGTGGCACTACTGTATATGTTATTTTGTTAAAATTATGAGTGTTGTTTAAGTGGATCAGGTATGAGTGTGTGACATGATGGGTGTAGAAACTAAAACCCTATTCATTTTCTACTCTAAACTCTTTTTTTATTGTGAGGGAGAATAACCAAACTAGGGAATAATAAATTAGCATAACAAAAAGTAAATGAGTAAATTATTAAATAAATAAAAGTCATGTTAGTAGTCAGTGAGGGTAAAATAACATGATACAATAATAAGTTAAGAAACGCTGTGAATTAGAATAAAGTAAAAGTAAAATTTAAGATTAACAATAGAGTGTGAAAGACAAAGTGTGTTTACTGCTTTAATAAAGCATTTACTCTAATGTCAATAGTGGTGAACATGTCAAGGCTTGGAATCAAACGATGTGTTCTAAAAGATGTGTGTGTGATGGAGGCTGTAAGAATCTGTAGCGAAAAAGCGAGGGCATGCTCGACCAAAAATGGGTGAGGGTCTGTTTGTTCCCAGATCTGCCCAGATCAGGGAAATGCCGACGCTGAGGAATTGTTAATGGTCAGTTTCTTATGATCAAGAGAGCTGTCCATTTCATAGGGCCATCAGTCTGTCTGTCAGTGAGCAACTGTTTAAATAACCAGCCTGACTGAACCTGAACTGCTGCCAGTTTTGACTGATAGTTAACTACACTAGACCAGACTGGTATTATTATTATTATGATACTGTGATGCTGATTATCCTACACAAGTAATGTATACGTCGACCAGCGACTGAGACCCATGTGACATTACCAGACTGGTTGACTGGTTGACATTACCTAATGAGGACAAAATTATGAGGTTATATATATATATATATATATATATATATATATATATATATATATATATATATATATATATATTTTTTTTTTTTTTTTTTTTTTTTTTTTTTTTTTTTTTTCCAGGTTGGAGTTTGAGAAAATGTTTTGCCACGACACATGATTAATGTATGACTTTTTTTTTTTGATTGATAAAGGTTTTATTTTTTCCTCCAGGTCATGCACTGAAGGCGGTCTAATTATCAAATTTTACATTTAAACAGGAGAAATACGAGTTTATTAAACCTATATTGTGCGATTTGTATAAAGAATAGAAAAGATTCAAGTTTGATGTTGTGTTTAACTTTCCAAACCACACAAGTCAATTTGCAGGTTATAGCGGACGGAATTGACAGTGCAGTTTGATCCAGTAAAAAATAATAATAATAAATCCTGCTGGCTTGATTTTTCCATAGACAATCGTGGTGGTAATTTTAAAGATGTGTTGTGTGACCATCATATGTTTTGAATATGATCCACAGGCAATGAGGACTGGACCATAATTACTTCAAGGAAGATCAACAAGATCACTTTAGCTGATAACATACCTCTTACAGATTGCTATACTGCCTTCATTAATTTACTTGTGGGATAATAACACATGTCATTTTGATCTGGATATTTCTTTAAAAAAAAGAATGTTTGTTTTAGAAAGGGGGGAGGCTGAAGGTATATTTTTTAAGTACTAAAGTTTTTTTGTTTTGATGTACAAGGTACATAGCAACCTTAGCAGTGGCTTTAAACAAAACTGCACACCTAGTAATGTGTCACCCATTAGTTCTGAACACTACCCATGGGGTGATTGCCTTTCTTACATCTACATCATTCACCCTGTCAAGAGCTAGAAAGGACAGCTGCTCAAACAGGTGGCCATCATTAAAGGTAAAAGTAACTCCACTAAGGGGGACATGGAGGCGCAGCGGCCGATCAGGCAAGACTAAGTTGGCAAGGACGTGCCATAACACTACATTGATCTGGGTAGAAGTGTGGCCACTGGTACTGATGACCATGAGAGCATGTCAGGTAAGGCAGAAGACAAAGCAGGACCAAACAGGACGGGAAGAGGAAGTGGAGTGAGCCAAGGTGGACCGGACAGTGGGAAATGACAGAAGTGACAAGCCATGCAGTCAAGGTAAAAGGTAAGAAAGGTAATCCCTGGTACCACATTTCCATTGTGTTGCAGCAAAAGGGGAGGCAGATACATAGCCCACTGCATCGATGCAGACCTAGTCCTGTTTACAGAGGTGGCCAAAGAGATAAGGGAGGAAGTAGGTGTGTGCGGACTGACCACCACTGAGGTAGGTGAATGCCCCATAGATTAAAAACATTTGCTAAAAGTCGCCACTCTGGAAACTCCAATGTGGTCCGGGTAATTTAAAGTGGGAAGTGGTAAGGCCAATTGTGAAAATATGAATTAGAAAACACAGGAGCGAGGATAATTGTATTGTACTAAAGAATAGTATTAACCCCTCGAAAGACATACACAACCGGGCGCTAAGGCGCCTAGGGTGCCAAACAAGGATGAAAACCCTGCTGGTAATAGGGGCAATTGTTCAACCAATAGTGGGAATGATATTACGGACTCATCCACTTATATAGACTCGATTGGGGTGCCTATGGGGGTGCCAGACGAGTTCAAATTGGCAAACCAGGTGGCAGCAGGCTTTGAAAATATTCCAGTAATATCGTCCCTTTTTCCAGTGACTCCAAACAAAAATGTGGACAGAATAAATTTCGTACATTACAATATATTTCGGCTTACTAATCTCACTAGAGATGCCATTGAGGGATTAAGCGAACAATTGCATGTGATGTTGATCGTGGACATACAGAACTTTAGACATGCTCCTGGCAGAAAAAGAGGGTGTTTGCGTAATGATTGGTGTAGTGTGCTGCGTCTATATGCCAAATAACACAGCACCCGATGGGTCAGTAACCAAGGCCCTCAATGGGTTACGTAAACTATCACAGGAAATGCATGAGGCCTCAGGCATAGATAATCCATTAGAATTATGGATAAATAACATGTTTGGCAAATGGAAGGATTTAATCATGTCACTTGTTATGTCTGTTGCTGTGTTTGTTGCTATATTGGTAACCTGTGGGTGCTGCTGCATACCATGTTTGAGAGCTCTGTTAACTAGATTGATTGTGACTGCCATTGGGGAACGATCGGAAAAGTCTCCAGACTTCAGCATGCCTGCGGACGGCTGAATCAGACTCTGGAGATGAGGAATCGGATGAAGAAAGAACTAGCTACACTTAAATAATGCCCAAGATCATCTCTTGTTTCCATTCAGGACTTCTGTACTTCCCTCTCTCTCTCTCTCTCTCTCTCAATCATTCCCACTAAGGTATTAGACCAGTAGAGAAGCTAATACATTGCACGCACACGCTTTAGTATAGCATTAAATGAACATATAGGGCATTAGGAATTTATCAGCCGCAACCGGAGACCTGGGGAACGGAGAGAAGGCTGGCCACCTAGTGATGGACGGAGGCAACAACACTGCAGGCGTGGAGCACATGAGTGGCGGAAGCGCATTACGGTGACAGAAGCGGGACCTCCCACAACCCCACAACCCCAGGACCCTGGTAGTCGCACATTATTAGAGTTTAAAAAATCTGTGTGTTTTACTTTGAAGAATCATGTACTGATCATAGGGCTCACACACACGGCATACTGATATAGTAAATCTCTGCTGAATAAATGTAAGCGCTGGACTCTGACTATCTCACAGCATCCGGGGAATAGAAAAAATTAGTGAGCGCGGGGAAATCGCGCCCAAGGGGGGAATTGAAGGAATTCAAACAGACCATCAGCTCAGTAATGGTAAGTTCAGTAAATGTGAATGCGTGGTGACTGGGGGGGGGGATAGGCGAGGATTAAATAGACGAATGACGGTTAAAGTCAGGTTGTCAGCCTGACCTGAATCAAACATACGCCCCTAAAATGTGCACGTTCAGCACGTCCATTCCAGGAACTGAGACATCAGACCTGGTAAATGAGACTCATAGACGCCTAATTGTCAACAACCCCCCCTAGAAGAAAGGACAGCATGATCACCTTTCAGATGCCCTCGACCTAGCTGAGAACAGCAGAGATAGGGGTGGGTTTTCAGGATAAATAGGGGTAGAAACTGGACTTCTGGACTCTGGCTGGGAGAGGTTTGCTGCTGTGCGAGAGTCAGAGTCGACCGCGGTCTTGGGCTTGTTTGGAAGAACACACTTCTTAGCTTGGTTTGTCTTAAATAAACCGCTTGATTCGAGTATCTACCAAAGTCTGCATCGTGGTTTTTCGACTCTTCCAGAAAAAGGTTCATCGTGGAAATTTAGATTTCCTAACACTTCCTACAGACTGTGTTTGTTCCGAGAAGCGGATCCACTACGCTCCAGTCACTAGACCGTAACACAGCTAAGTTAAGCATCAAATATAGCCTGGTACCAAATGTACACTAACAATTTAGGCAAAATAAGACAGGCTTGTCTTTAAATTAATAATTAATTAATAATTATTCTTAGTTTCAAGTTCATACATGCTATTACATTTGTGAAGACCTAATATATTATTATTATTGCTTTCCAAATATGTGAAACTAAGTAAATATTCAGTAACACTGAACTAAAATCTAATCTGGAATCTGAAATCTACAAACAAATGAATAAATATGGCTGTTTATGGGTAACGAATGGTCAGAAATTACAGAAATTATTTATGTTGTATTTGTATTTAAAATCTAAATGATTTCATTTGGATCTCATGTTGAGGCACATGTGTATTTACCGGCCTTAAGATGTAAGTCTTGGCTTCTTATCTTTCCTGATGGATTCTCTGCAGTGCAATAGTAGGTGTTATCATTAATAAGGTTACTAAAGCTGGAGGGTAGGAAGCCATAGATTTGTAGTGTGCCATTTGGGTGCACATGACGTATTCCTGGAACATCATAGATCTCCTCTCCAGTGGCCAGGTACCAATGCAGTGTTGATGGAGGCATAGCCGCTGCAGGACATGGCACAAGTGCCCCTGTATTGCTGGAGAACACTACCTCTTGCAGAGATGCATTGACAATATATAAGCTGGAATGTAGATCTTCACAAAAAACTGCAATAAGAAAGAAAAATGTTATTTTTAAAAATTCTAAATGATCAACAACATAATTTTAGTTTTATTATACAAGTGGTATCAAGTAAAATGTGTAAATGGGGTAATTTCTAAAGCTATACCAAAGCAAATAGGGCAGTATATCCATAAATGGACATTCATGAATCATTAAGAACATTCATAACAAGAAACAACTTATCACTTTTAATGCATCTATTTACATGTTTTTAGACTGTTGGAGTTAAGTACCTTGACCTGGTACCTTGCTGTGGGGTGAGAGCATTAACATTTTGTCATTAAGCAACCTAAATCTTTTTTTGTTTGTACATTTTTGTTTGTAAATTATGACTGTACAGTTGTAGAGATGCAAAACACAACATATTTTAACAACACATATATATAGATAAACATACAATTTTTTGAAGGTGAACATGTGTGCACGAACCCCCTATTCCCTGCTTTGTGCCACTTAATCAGAATCAGAATATCTTTATTGTCATTATACCAGGTATAACGAAATTAAGGTGCGATACTTTCGGTGTCACATACTAAAATTTACACAAATAAAGAGATTTAAAGATAGCACTATAATTTACAATTTACAAAAATTTTGAAAGAAAAAAATGTATTTACAAGAATGTATAAAACTGTACAACCTGAGTGAATGTTTTATATTTATATATTGCACGTTTTTATATTGCCCGTTCAAAAATGTACAGAACTGAGTGAATTTTTATGAATGTAAAAAAATTTTTTACAATGCGCTATTTAGTGCCTGAACAGCGGTTGGGTAGAAGCTATTTCTGAGCCGGTTTGTTTTTGTTTTTATTGCTCTGTAACGTCTACCTGATGGTAGCAGTTCTAACAGATGGTGACCTGGGTGAGAATTGCCTGTAATAATTTTGTGAGCTCTCTGCAGACAACGAGAGCTGTGTAGATCCTCCAGGGTGGGTAGAGAGCATCCAATTATCTTTTCTGCAGACCTCACAATCCTCTGTAGTTCTTTTTTCTGTGATGCAGTGCAGCTGGAGAACCACACACAGAGTCCGTGAGTGAGGATGCTCTCTATGGTGGAACGGTAGAAGGACACCAGCAGTCTCTGATTGATGTTATTATTCCTGAGCGTCCTCAGGAAGTAGAGTCTCTATTGTGCCTTCTTTGCCAGTTTTTTGGTGTTCACACCCCAGGTTAGGTCCTCCTCGATATTAATACCCAGGAAGCAAAAGTTTGTGACTCTTTCTACACAGTCCCCATTGATAAATATTGGTTTGATGTCTTTCCTCACCTTCCTGAAATCTATGACCATCTAATCTAATGCCCTGCTGATGGGCCAGAGCATGTCTACACACAACCCCCACCCACCTCAAAACAGACACTAAAGAGATTCTGTTAAAAGGTAATGTAGATCAGACAGAAAGTGCAGATGTGGTTTTAATTTCAAATGAATTTTACTCCTAGATAAAATGAGCAATACCCCTTAACCACATTTTTTTTTTGTAAGTGAACCTATGTACACAATGCTCTGCTCCTCTGCTGTATGCCACTTACGTACATTAGTACGTTTAATGAACCACAACGCCTATGCATACACTCCTCAGCCTAAATGTGACAGTCGTTAAGCTTTTTAGAAGTTTAAGTAAATTAATTAATTACAGGTTTTATCTTTGTGTTTTACAGACAGCACTGTTTAATTAGTGAGTATAAGGAGCTGTGTGTCTGTGTAAAAGTGTGTGTGTATTCTGTATTCAATACAAGTAAGTAAGTATCACAATTGTCTTAACTCATCACTTTTGTTGTTCACAATTAAAGCTTTTCTTAAGCAATAAAACTTCATTATTTTCCAATTAGGTTCACATTCCTGGCAGGTTACATGATCCACATAAAAACAAAAAAATGTAATTCTAAAAGCACTAATTGTAACATAGCTAGGATCCAACGGTAATAGGACTTTGATTATGCTTAATTAATGCTCCTAACATGGCTTTGCCTAAACACTGTGTGTGCCCTTTAAAACTTGGACCATCACATGCTGTGGGGGAAGAGTTTTCCATTAAAATCCAATAGGACTGGTGGGATGTTGGATACGGCAGTTATAGGTGAGGAAATGCCGTAAAGCTCAGTATCTTTGATGTGTAGGCAATAACGCCTGTGCTGTTATGTGAAATTCAGTCTCCAGTCCTCATTACTTTTACCCCCATTATTGGTGCCAAAACCCAGGAAAAATGGGGACGTATGTGATCTGAGAATGTCACCTGCAAGTTCACGATTCAAGCCCTGGTCCAAGCTTTCAGTTTCCTGGTGTAAGTTTACTCTCTGACTATCCAGTCAGAGGGTGTGGATATGCTGACACAACATAAGCCAGCTAGAAGGCCTTGGTGTCGACAACTCAAAATCTCAAAAAGCAACAGGTTATTCAACATATATTTGATGCTACCGGGCCTTCAGACCGATCAATGAAGTCCTAGGCAGAATTATTTGAACCTGGCAACAAATAATGCTTAAATGTGAACAGTTAAATGCCTTAATAAGAAAATACACATCTCAAAGCTGCACAACCAGGGGAAAAGGAAGTGACCAGACTTCCAGAATACACTCGACACAAGGAGACAGAGCTAGTGCCAGACTATACAGCACAGGAGCCATCCAGGGGAGAACGTTTCGGGCGCTTGGAAGATACACCCAGGACAGGGTGCCAATCTATCACTGGGCACACACACTCACACAGACACACAAACATGTGGAAATTATGTGGAAAACTGGAGAATTCAATTGACCTTTATTGATGTTTTTGGGCTGGGTGGAGGAAACAGGAGAATCCGGAGGAAATCCATGTGGACAAGGGGAAGACATGGAAACTCCAGCCAGATTCAGATTCAAACCAGAAATGAAGTGCTGAGAGGCGAACATGCTAACCACTAAGACCGTGCCAGGGTTAGGCAACCAGTTAAACGAAAATAAGCCTTCATTAAAGGAAAAAGACTTTAGGTTGATTAACCTAAAGAGAAAACAAATATATTAGGAGTGCCAGGCAACTCCTCACATGTTTTTCATTTTGGTTTATTTGCATTTTGTCCCTTGTTTGGTTCCCTCGTTTTAGTTAATTCGGTTCGGGTCTGGTCACGTGTTTGGTTTCGGTTTTATGTATGCCTCATTTGTTTCTTCTCTCGCCAGGCCAGCATTTACTTTCGTTACGCGTTGCCCATTCCTTTGTTTTCGTATCTGTTGCGTTAATAAATACACCTGCATGCTCACCTGGTTGCCTGGCTCTATACTTCGCATTTCGGTGCCTCACTTTGCAGGGTTATGCGCAGCACTACAAGGGGATGGACAGCGCAATTTTAACAAAATGAGGGATCACAAGTTAATTAACCGAAAAGCCGGGAACAAACAAAAAAGGTAAGGAGTGGCCTGAAAGTTAAAAAGATAATGATTATGCCAGTACTGTCCCTCTTATAGAGACTTTGGAGAACAATAAGACAAATAATATTTACCTTGATCACAAGAATCTAGGAGTAGTGTGTGACAGCAAGAGTGTTGATAAAAATATTAATGTGTGTGAATAGGCGGTAGAGCCAAGAACAAGAGTAATTAACATACCTTTCATGTGTTTTGTAAATTGTGTCTATCTGTTTTTGCAGAAGATTAAAGGTTAGAAAAGAGCTAGAAAGCAAGAGACAGAGGTGACATGCACTAGAGTTGTGTGAATATGTGTGCGCTTGTATGTCTTATCCCAGCTCAAACAGACTGCACCGACCATTAGTTACCATTAGCAGAACCTCCGGCAGGTGCATTAATTACCTCTAATTCCCATCCATCACATTTAGTTCTGCCACATTTATGTTCATCTGTGTAGGCAACATATTTTATATATTTTATTCATTCATTCATTATCTTCTGCTTTATCCTAAATTAGGGTCGCGGTGGGGTTCCCCATGCCCATCCAGGGGATAATGTTTCGGGCGCTGGGCAGATACACCCAGGACAAGGCGCCAATCTATCGCTGGGCACACCTCACTCACACAGACACGCACGCATACACACTCTATATGGGGCAATTTGGAGAACTCAATTGATTTGATCTGTTTTTGGACTGTGGGAGGAAACCGGAGAACCTGGAGGAAACCCACGCAGACACAGGGAGAACATGGAAACTCCACCCAGATGGGGATTCGAACCGGGAATGCCTAGTGCTGAGAGGCGAACGTGCTAACCACTAAGCCACCGTGCCGTCCCTTTTATATATTTTATTTACACATAATGTTAACAGTCTAATCTGTACCTGAAAAACAAAACATTGCAACAGGTGAAAATGCAGAGCATGTCTTATCTGACCCTTATGTTAGGTTAGGTTAGGTGTTCTGTAATGTAGTCAGTCTGTGTTTTATTTTCAGTCTCATACTGGGGATTAGTAATTGTGCACTTTGTCTTATTGTGCCCTTTGAATGCTCTCTTCATTTGCTCTACTAGGAAGATCAGACCATTCTTTATTAAACATGCTACCCAGCTGTTCAAGCCCTCATCCTATCCCGGCTTGATTATTGTAATGCGTTGCTTGCCAGTCTCCCAGCTTCTACAAATAGGCCTCTACAACGAATTCAAAACTCTGCAGCCCGACTTGTATTCAACTCATGTCACTCCACTACTCGTTTCTCTCCATTGGCTTCCTGTAGCTGCTCGCATTCAGTACATTCAGACTCTGGCCTACAGGACCATTTCTGGATATTCCCCCCTCACCTTCTCTCTTTTCAAAATACACTCCGGCTCATTCAATTCGCTCTAGTGATGATTGTTGCCTGGTGATTCCACCTCACTGATGAGCTTATTCGAACTCCATGGCGTTCACCACTGCAAAATGGTGGAACGAACTTCCCAACTCTGCCTGTAAGGCAGAGTCACTTGGCATTTTTAAGAAACTACTGAAGACGCATCTTTTTAAAAAACACCTGTAGTATAAAAAAAAACAAGATCCGGTTTGATAATTCTACAGTGTAGCTTGTTTTCTCCATAACTACTGACTTGTGGTGTTCTCATTTGTAAGTCGCTTTGGATAAAAGTGTCTGATATATGACTAAATGAAAATGTAAATGTAAATACTATCTGTCACCGTTGCCCCTAGAACGCACTACAAAAAAACCCCTAAATGCTGCATCTAAATGGCAGCAGGAAATATAACAAAAAAAAACATAACCAGCAAGAACCCGAAATGTACAAGGCAAAAAGGAAACAAACAAAAAATAACCTAAATACAAAGAAAATGATAACTAATCATCCTGAAATGCAGAATGGTGACAACCAGTTCTTAACCCTAACAAAAAAACTGACGGGAATGACCAAATTCAAAGAGAGAGTAATCTAGCAAAGAAAAACAATTATAGAAGACAGAAATAAATGTGTACTCTGACAACAGCCCACAGGTTACAAACACAGAAGATCAAACCAGAAGCAACCAAAAGGTAACGTGAGTGAACCCTGACCAAAAGATGCACAAACCAGAGTTTAAGTAAGAACAAACTACACAACAAACAGCAGATAAGGGTAAGGCAAATAAAAAATCATAGTGATTAATTAAAAGAAAATGGTGAAATGAGCAAAACCCAACAAATACTCATACTTAAATACTTATACTTAAAGCAGGCTACAACTATGTGCTGGTGATGCACTAGATGGAAATGCCATTTAACACTAAAGTTCCAGAGAACACAAGAATTTTCTGTGTGCATGCATGAGTGCAGATCTCCCACTCCACCGCAATGTGCCACTTATTGCCCACTGTTATACAAATGAGCTGTAGTGCGTCTAGAGAAAGAAATTCTCAACCCCCTTTATCTAAACTTTAGAAAGCAAATTTTCAAAACCTCGGTGGAAGTTTGCGAAGTAAAGGCAGTTACTTTTAAAATGATTTATGCGATAATGTAAAGCACATTTGCGAGAAATTATTTTACTTTTTTAATCACTCCTTTGGCTAAAAACGCACATTTTTATGCCACGCGCACTTGCGCACCCATCCTTCCCTTCCCTGCGGTGTGCTGCTATTGTTATGCTAATGATAAAAAGATAGATAGGTACATTACTTTATTTATCCCAAAGGAAATTTAGCAGCCAGTAGCAGTATCAATACAATAAAATAAACAGTATTATAATAGAGGGAATTAATTTTAAAAATATTTACATTTACAGTTATATGGCGTCAAAAGTGTAATATTAAAACAAAAATTAAAGTGTCCATTATGGGGGTGATCTAAGTGATCATGTGCAAAATACAAGAGACAGTTTTTAAATGTTCTGTTGACCTTATTTGTTCTTCCGGCCCAAACTAGTTGTATTATAAACCTGATGGCCCTCGGAACAAAAGATCTCCTAAGTCTGTCTGAAGAGCAACCCAGTGACAGCAGCATGCCACTGAACATGCTCCCTTTGGTCCATAATGATGGTGTGCAGTGGGTGACCATCATCGTCCATGATGGAGAGCAGTTTGTTTATACTCCTCCTCATTGCCACCTTAATTACAGAGTCCAGATCTACACCCACCACTGACTCCACAAGTCTGATCAATTTGTCCAGCCGCCTCACATCTCTTTTCTTAAAACTGCCACCCCAGCACACCACAGCATAGTAGAGACAGTTGGACACAACAGTCTGATAAAACATCTGCAGGAGCTTCCTACAGATGTTGAAGGATCCCAGTCTCCTGAGGAAATAAACCGTGCTCTGACATTTTTTGTAAAAGATGTCAGTGTTGGCTGTCCAGTAGAGCTGTGCGATACCAATAATTTTGGTATCGATCCGATACCAAGTAAATACAGGGCCAATATCGCGATATTCAATACCGATACTTTTTAATATTTAAGCTTCATTGATCCAAAAGACCTAGTATAGAATTTCGCCAAACATTGTAGGTGACAACAAAATAATGTATCACAATCAACATCTTTGTTTAGAAACAATGGAACAGTAATAAAACAAAGTTTGCTTTAACGTGAGGAAAATATATATTTTTGAGGTACAAAAGGAGAAACGACAATACAAATATAAAGTAAAAATGCTCCCCTCACTAGACTTTTTTCTTTCTTTGTTTCTTTTTTTCAAATAGCATTGTTCCTAGGCAAAACAATAAAAAAAAGTAATTTTCTTCCTTTCAGTGCAATTCTGTTTTTTCTTAAATAAACAGAGCGTAAAAAAAAATATCACTTAACACAACTTAAAACAAATTTTTCTGAGGTTAGAGAGATAACAAACCACAGTACAACAAAATTAACACACCACAACATATTCTGTGAGCAGATATTTTCTCAAGTTGAACAATACAATAGAAAGAAGTAATAGAAAGAAAAAGGACTTTTTTAACCTTCAGTGCACGTCTGGCTTTAAGCAAAATAAAATCGATAAGTGAAAATTAAATAAAGTATAAATCCCCCCCCATTTAGAACAAATGATTAGAGGTTTTTATTTAAGAACAGTATCATGTTCACATTTTTGGGTTTCAGTGACATTCGCCTGATGTTGCCTTGCCAGCTGTCCTGCCTTTGAAAAAAGCCTCTCGTCTTTTTTTTTATCTCCCACTCCGAGTCTCTCTCTCCGTACTGTGACGTGTCGACTTGGGCGGGTCAGGCTGAGCCCACGTGGCCGCTGTGTCACGTGACTGTGCAACAACAAAAGTGTGTGTGTGTGTGTGTGCCTGTGCCACAGTGATATCAGCGTTACAGACTCAGAGAATGAATAGACTTTGATAAATCGGCGTGCGCACAAAAACTTGAGTATCGATCTTTTTACGCAAGTATTGTTCAATACCAATACCAGCTCTACTGTCCAGTCCAACTTTTCATCCAGGTGCAGACAGAGGTACCTGTATGTCTTAACATTAATGTGTCACAGAAATTCCAACCCCTGAATTTAAATACGCTGACAAGTTTCAGGCTGCAGACCAGAAGGCAGGTTTTCAAATGAATTATGTACTAAGAAAGCACGTAATCATTATTATTCATTATGTGCACGCTGGAGTCGGATTGTGCTTATATATAAAATGGTTATTTCTAAAAGTAATACTCTAAACAGGAACAAAATAAAAGATAAGCAAATTGGAAGTGTAAGCAAGATTTATTTAAAATAACATTTACTATACAACATACATGTTTATAAATAGCTACATAAGTAACAGGTGGTGTTCGTGGTTCCTCTGCGATGAATATATTATCTTATTCCTTCAGTGCGTGCAAGTATCGGGTGTGCCGAATATACGCTGCTCCTGCAAAACATCCATCTATCCATCCATTATCTTCCGCTTTTTCCTCTACTAGGGTAGCGGGGGGGGGGGGGGGGGGGTGTACAAGGGTAAAATGTGAATACATCAAATGCATGAAGCCTGTGTGGAACCATAAAGCATAATCATTCCTTCACGGATCATGTTGGCGAACATGCATCTGCCACCTGCGCTTCGACAGCACACTGCAAAACATTTAGAGAAAAAGAAAGGTTAAGTGAAAACAATATAAAACTGGATTTTATGACAACAAGACAACTTAATCTTTTATATACATAAAATAAATCAGAATCAGTTTTATTTGCAAAGTATGTTACACACACAAGAAATTTTGTTCCGGCATGAGGTGTCTCTCTTGTAAATTGCAATTTACTGTATTTACAATATACAGTTATATTTACAAATAACAAATAACATATTTGCTGTACAATATGATACATATGTATAAAATATAAAATATATATGGGAAGGTGCATTTATGTTGTGGTGAAGATTATAAGCTGTTTATAAGTGTGATGGCGTGAGGAAAGAAACTGTTCGAGTGTCTGGTTGTTTTAGTGTACAGTGATCTGTATCGTCTGCCGGATGGGAGGAGCTGAAATAAATTGTGTCCAGGGTGTGAGGGGTCCATGATGATTTTCTCTGCCCGTTTCCTGGTTCTTGAGGTGTACAAGTCCTGCAGGGTGGGCAGAGGAGCACCAATGATTTTTTCAGCAGTTCTAATTGTTCTCTGGAATCTGCACCTATCTTGTTGTGTTGCAGCTCCAAACCAGACGGTAATAGAAGTGCACAAGACAGGTTCAATTATCGCAGAGTAATTGCCTCAGCAGAGCAACTGCCTCAGCAGATCTTGTGGCAAGCCATGTTTCCTCAGTTGACGCAGGAAACACATCATCTGTTGGGCCTTTTTGAGGATGGAGCTGATGTTAAGCTCCCATTTCAGGTCTTGAGAGATGGTGACACCCAGGAACTTGAAGGTCTCTACGATCGTCACGATACTGTTGGTTATTGTCAGGGGTAGCAGTGGAGGTAAGGGGTGTTTCCTGAAGTCCACTGTCAGCTCTACAGTTTTGAGTGTGTTAAGCTCAAGATTGTTTTGTGTACCATGAAACCAGCCATTCAATCTCCCGCCGATATGCAGACTCATCACCGTCTTGAATGAGACCGTTGACAGTTGTGTCGTCTGCAAACTTAAGGAGTTTAACAGTTTGGTCATGCGATGTGCAGTCGTTGGTATACAGGGAGAAGAGCAGTGGGGAAAGGACACATCCTTGTGGGGCACCAGTGCTGATAGACTGTATGTCTAAAGTTGTTACTCCCAACTTCACCTGCTGTCTTCTGTCTGTCAGGAATCTGGTGATTCAATCTGGTGATGAGTTGGGAGAGTTTGGAGAAGAGGATGTCCGGTTTTATGGTGTTGAACGCCAAGCTGAAGTCAACAAACAGAAACCTAGCATATGTCCCTGGGTGGTCAACGTGTTGTAGGATATAGTGCAGTCCTGTGTTGACTGCATCATCCACAGACCTGTTTGCTCGGTAGGCAAACTGCAGGGGGTCCAGCAGGTGTTCTGTTGTATTCTTCAGGTGGGTCAACACCAGACGTTCAAAGGACTTCATCACTACAGATGTCAGAGCGACAGGCCTGTAGTCATTTAGTCCTGTGATGGAGTGTTTCTTGGGGACTGGGATGATTGTGGATTTTTTGAAGCAGGAGGGGACTTCACACAGTTCTAAGGATTTTTTAAAGATCTGCGTGAAGACTGGAGCCAACTGGTCAGCGCAGGCTTTTAGGCAGGAGGGAGAGACCCCGTCTGGTCCTGGAGCTTTCCTGATGTTCTGTCTCTTTAAAAGCCAACTCACCTCTTCTTCGTGTATTGTTAGTACACAATTCTGTGTACTTGTGATTGTGTTTTTATCAGGAAATGAGATTAGGGGGTTTTCTGGAGGTGGGATGGGAGCAGTTGTCGTCTGGCTCGGTGGTTAAGAGGTGTGAACTGCGACCTCTCAAACCTGCAGTAGAATGTATTTAGATCGTCAGCCAGTTCTTTGTTTGCCTCTGATGCAGGGTCGTTCGCTGAGAACCTGTTTTTCAGCTTCTCAGTGTATGCTCTTTTCACCCGTCTGATCTCTTTTATCAGTGTGTATCAGACAGTTCATCTAGAGATTCAGCGGCAGCCTCAAAGACAGACCAATCAGTGCAGTCAAAGCAGACCTGCAGTTCTAGCTTTGCTTCCCTGGTCCATTTCTTCACAGTTTTAACAAAAGGCTTTGCAGATTTTAGTTTGTGCTTGTACGTAGGAATAAGATGAACCAGGCAGTGATCAGATTGCCCCAAAGCTGGTCGGGGAACAGAGCAGTATGAGTCCTTAATAGTTGTGTAGCAGTGGCCCAGAATATTATTTACCCTAGTAGGAAATTTAATGTGCTGTCCATATCTCGGAAGTTCGTGGTTTAATTTTGCTCTATTAAAATCCCCAAGTATAATAAAAAATGAGTCAGGGTGTTTTTGTTCCCGTCCAGTTATTTGTTCAGCAAGAATCTGAAGTGAGTGTCCAGTGTTTGCTTGAGGTGGGATGTAAACTCCGACCAGAATGAAGGAAGAAAACTCCCGCGGTTAATAGAAAGGCTTGCAGTTTATAAAAAGTGATTCCAGGTTTGGACTGCAGAATTTATTCAGAACTGTGACGTGTGAACACCAGTTTTCATTAATGTAGAAGCAGATTCCGCCGCCTTTCTTTTTCCCTGATAAATCCGCTATGCGATCCGCACGGTGTAATGTAAAGCCCGGTGTATATATTCCGCTGTCCGGGATGGATTCACTTAGCCAAGTTTCAGTAAAACAGAGAGCGGCAAAATGTGCAAAGTCTTTGTTTGTCCTGTTATAAAATGAACCTTTTCATCTAACATTTTTTACATATCCAAGTGTCCTCCTTTTTACATTTGCCACAGTTAAACTTTTTGCAGATGTCACATTGCTTTGTGCAGTATTTTCTGTTTCACAGTTTTATTTTACACTTTTCATGTGCAGGAGAAGAGTGTTCCCTTTTGTTCATGGCCTTTTCTGTCATACGACGCTGTCGCAGTTCCTCTGCAAGGCCATAAATGAAGTCTCTTCTTGACTCAGTAGAACCGATGCATGCCTCTTACAATTCATTGGCATTCATCGCAGCCAGGTCTAACTGCGTAAAAAACAGCAATAGGCCACCTGCACCATATAGACACATGCCTTCTTGTCCATTATGTCAACACCGCACTGCTAAATTTTTTGAGAAAATTAAATACTGTAAAACAATTGTGACACTTCAAAAACATATAGCATTATTTTTTTTGCTGATCTTCTGTCTAAATTTGCGCAGAGTTGTGTTGTGGTCCAGCTGTCTGTTGGCCAGTGCCAAGGATGTAAAGTAGTCCATCATGACTGTTTTTACCCAAAAATGGCTTTATGAGTTGCAAGGTTTTGATAAACCTGATTTGATTTGATTTCAAGTCAGCTGAAATCCAGAACTTTATGCCAAATTTATGTACTGCAGAAATGGACAGCGAAAGTTGGTGCGCAAAAAGTTGTTCATCAACAGTGATCTGTTACACTTGCATGTAACACAGCTAGCAGTTGTGTACAAAATTTTGCCAGACGTCCAAAATTTCAGTAAATCTGTCTTCAGATGTTCAACGTGGGTTTCCTTATTGTCAAAATGGAGAAATCACATAATCTCATTGTAACAATCATACAATACTTTTGTTACCAGCAGTCAACCATTGCTTCAACTCAGCTGAATGTTGCTTGAAAATACAGAACTGCAATGAATGCCATTAGATCGCCAACAGTAAGTCTCCAGTGGTCATTTTTTTTGTGATGGTCCTAAACATGTCTATGCTGAATAAGCAGATAAAGCTGTGAAGCCTACTTGTCACTCTATGCTGCACGAAAGAACATAAACGAAAAGGTGCTTATTGTATATTGCTTTGTTTTACTGTACTAAGGAACGAAATGAGAAAATATATTTTTTAAAACCACAAGAAAACAATGACAAAATTATTACAATACCTTGGCATGCTCAGCAGGTCCCAATTTCTCTTGAAAAGTAACATATCTGCTGAATTCAGTCTGAGGAAGGCTTTTAACATCCACCATCCTCCAGAAACTGTCCCATCCTTTGCTTTTATGCCTGGTGTGTTGTTCTCTGCTACGGAAAAAGTTTCTTTCTGGGAGGGCTGGGTTGCTCTTCTTCAGATATATATATCACTATCCGATTCTGTGTTGTAATCATCCACTGTGTAAAAGGAAAGCTCCTCTTCACCATCTGAGTCTCATTTATCCATAGCAGTCAACAACTCCAAGGCTTGTAATGCACGGTGCTTTTCTCTGTCATTTCTTCTCCGTGTGCTCCAATCAGTACAGCAGCAAAGAAGTTATGTGATGATACAGTTTCTGCATCTGCTTATATTAGGACTCAAATGATCTAGGCAAAAGCCGTTTGAACAAGTGTGAAATAGTTTGCGTCAGAGATGCAGCAGGTTGTCCGTGTGCAAATGTGCATTCGAAAATGTGTGATATGCATAGCATTAGCAATTGAGAATGATTTGACAAGAGAAAATGCATCCACGCATCTGCATTCAATAGGAAAAATAAATCTTTATTGAATTCTTTTTGTGTCCCAGGCAGATCAGAGAATATGTATTATGTAACATAAAAAATATATGGAAAGAACACTCCTTTCCAAAACACTTTGCCATCTGCATCCAATAGTTGCTACCAACTGACATCTACATCCTAATATTAAAAATATTAGGATATAAGGGAGGGGGCCTGTCCTCAGGATTCGAAAAAATCAGTCACCCCAGTGTTAAAATGTTTCCCCAGCTGTGTATGGGTTGTAGAATGCACGTGTTTTACTTACGTTCACATGTCAACAGAAATATATCTAAGCAAACATTTTATTATTAACATTTGTATAGTAAAAGGCATGAGCCTCTGTAAAAGGAATTTGCCACAATAAAAGTCTTTAGCACGCTGCATTGAGCACCGTCAATGAATGTGTTATGTGCCACGCTAAAGTTTTATTGCTGAAACACAAACATATCATTTGTCTGCGTAAATATAAGTCTGTTTTTATTCTCATAAACTAAGACAAGACATAACTATTGGATTCTTTGACTGCGTGCATGGTGGTGCGCTGCCGCTGCCACGCTAAAAGGCATACAAAATAAAATTGAGGTGCAGAGACTGAATTTTTGTGTTTTCAATATTACTAAAATAAAGCACAGACACGGATTCTAAATATAACCTTAGGTACCTCTATATGTTCTATTGCCTACATGTAATATGTATTTGGTAAATAATATTAATATGTAAATTGGTAAATAAAAGATGCAGAGACATACATATCAGTTACTGTGCCTTTGAATATACTTTATAGAAAATATATGTATAATAGTCTAACCTAAATTAATCTCAATGCATTTCATAATTTATTAAACCATACTTAATTTTACCAGTCTATTATATGTATAAAATATGTGAATGCTGTCTTTAGAAGTAAAAACACTGTTTGACTACATTTTATTTGTATTTTTATTTTATTTGTAAACTTTTATTGCAGAAAACCTGTTATTGCCTCACATACTTGCTTTTTCCCAACTTTTCACCTGTGGTTAACAATTGTGTAACTGGAAGATTTTTGTACCTTAAATTATATAACTTACTAGTCAATGCTAAAACCTTTTTATTTTTTGAGTCACTGTTTTTTTTCCGCCATTGGTAAATACGCACAGAGACATAGTTAGTATCATGCTTTTTATTCTCATAAAATAACGCTTACTTGTACATTATTAGTCACTGAAATTAGGTTCAGGGAATTTACTTTTGAATGTAGTTTTTACTTATTTCACCAGCATTTCACTTGTGAGACAGGGGGGTGGATGGGCTGTGGGTCATTATGCATATGAATAGCTGCTTGATGACCTCCTAAGGGTTAAAAAATGGTTTGTTGTCCTCAGGATTTCAATTTTTCAGGAAATCTAGAAGCTTACTTGGCTTTACAAAAGCATTGCTATCATCTGACTTCAATCTTGCATACTTATTACTATATTTTAGTGGCAGGCTGTGCATTTCACACCTAGGCATTTGATAATGCTTGGTCTGAATTAATCCACCTGTCAACTATTTTTATAATGCAGAAATGCAGTAAAAAGACAGATAGATAACTTGTGGTGACAGTAGCACAGCAGTGCTAGGGGTGAAAACATAGCCACCGACAATGGACTTTGATTGGAGATCATTAACACACAGGACACCACTCCAATTGATGAAAATGTGCACACTTTATAACCAAGGGCACGACAGATACCATCTGCAAGTATGTGTTTTGTATTTAATTTGAAATAATGTGTAAATAAAGCCTGTTCCTGAGCCTGTGAAATCCTGTCTCGGGTTCTGATTTGTACCCATTCCATTGAAAAAAAAAGACCAACAATAATCTCATAAAATTACGATATTATTCAGGAAACTCTCCAACAATCCTGACTAAATCCTTATTATTTGTACACAAGAGTCATTCTCCTATTTACCTTAAAAAGAGTTCCTTTAGTTCCATCAAGAAGTCATTTTTTATTGCCATTGAAGCTAATAATAAAAGTGTAGTCATATTTCTGTAATTAGATTAAATTGACTGAAAATGTCTGTTTATCAAAAGTTTACTCCAGTCGGGCTTGAATACACTGACATGACATGTACATGCTAGAAGGCAGATAATTTAACTCTGGCAACCAATGATGCTGAAATGTGATTATTTAAATTTAAGGAAGTATTAGGGCTGTAACGGTACACTGTATTTGTCATGAACCGTAACATATCACAGGCCACATGGTTCAGTATGCACTTTTGCATGTGGAGTACATTGGTTCAGAATCCGCGGAGACTAAAACAACAAGGCCGTACTAAAATAAAGAGTCAAGCTCCACATGCCAGCCAAGTTGCACCTTAGCTGTAAACACCTCTACGCATGCCATGCTGAGTGTAGCTCAGTTTAAAAGTTGGTTTGGACTACGAATGGAAACCATACATGGAAATTATATACACTGCTTTATTCAAATCAACTGTGTGGAGAGCTTTTGGGTCCCTATCATTTACAGCACCACTGGAGCAGCGTGAGTTGAACACGGATGTTCGGCGTTTGCAGAGCTTGTAAAGTATGTTTTGTAATTTGATAAAACTTATTTGAAGTTTTTTATGAGGTAACGTGTTTGCGTTAAAGTGAACAGACTTAAACTTGGTCTCAAAAACGGCTGGTCTGTTAAAACTGGAATTAACTTAAAGTGTCCAAACGCTACTAAAACATTACTTTCAAATAAAACTTATAATTAAGAAATGAGTTAGGCCCAGTGTTATGGGCACTTACAGCACAAAAAGAAGGAAGTTGCTGCACAGCATACATGCATGCGCACTTCACCCACAGGAGTCTTAAAGAGACAGTACAGTATTTACTGGCTATTACACAATATAGCGAAAACTGTATATTAACACACTTATATTTGGTTGTTCTTTTTTCATTTTTGTTCTCATTATTTGCTTTATTATTTGCTCTAATAGTGCCTGATGCCTGCATGCACATGACATAACTTGTGTGAACGTCCACCAAATACTACTTAATTTACTTGTTCATACATATTCTAGGAAGCAATCAACAGCAGTCATGGTCCAAATGCTTTATTTATGAAATGCAATGCAGATTGTTTTCCTGTAAAAGTGTGTGCATTTGGGATATATTGACAACACGCCTTTTACACATTACTAATGTTAAATTAAAACTGCACAAATTAAAGCACTATGCGCTGAATGAACAGCAACACTAACACCACTGGATATGTTTTCTGCCATTTACTGCCATTCCGAATCAGACAGGCTGTAAATATTGAACAAATTGTTGTAAAACTTTAGCAAGGAAGTCAAAATATCATTAACTTATCAGGTAAATGCCGTTTTAGTATCTGTAATTATTCAAAGTTTGTTTCATTGTTTTTTAATTCATTCATTCATTCATTATCTTTCGCTTTATCCTACATTACGGTCGCGGGGGGGTTCCCCATGCCCAACCAGGGGAGAACGTTTCGGGCGCTGGGCAGACACACCCAGGACAGGGCGCCAATCTATCGCTGGGCACACACTCACACACACAGACACAGACACGCACACAAACACACTCTACATGGGGCAATTTGGAGAACTCAATTGACTTGATCCATGTTTTTGGACTGTGGGAGAAAACCGGAGAACCTGGAGGAAACCCACGCGGACACGGGGAGAACTTGGAAACTCCACCCAGATGGGGATTCTAACTGGGAATCCCTAGTGCTGAGAGGCGAACGTGCTAACCACTAAGCCACTGTGCCGCCCACCGTTTTTTTAAAAATGTTTTTAAGAAGATATCTACAGTAATATATTAAAATTGATTGTCAAAGGTGTTACAAATAAGCACTCTTCTTTTGTTCCGTTTTACAAATATTGATTTCCATCCATCCATCCATCCATTATCTTCTGCTTTATCCTATATTAGGGGGGGGGTTCCCCATGCCCATCCAGGGGAGAACGCTTCGGGCGCTGGGCAGATACACCCAGGACAGGATAGGGGCATCTATCACTGGGAACACACTCACGCACACATACACACTCTATATGGGGCAATTTGGAGAACTCAATTGACTTTGATCCATGTTTTTGGACCATGGGAGGAAACCGGAGAACACGGAGGAAACCCATGCGGACACGGGGAGAACATGGAAACTACACCCAGATGGGGATTCGAAACGGGAATCCCTAGCGCTGAGAGGCGAACGTGCCAACCACTAAGCCACCATGTCGCCCAATATTGATTTCCTTTTTTAATTTTTGCTCACACAAATCCTATTTATTGCATCACTCTCTATTTATATTCAAATGGATCCTTCATTTCACATACAGATTGGTCTAATTAGCTTTTATCAGCCAACTGCTCTATAATAAACTGACTTAACCGACTGTCTGTAAACTGACAGAAGACGCCACCCACAGTTAGGTACCAAACTAAGGTAACTGATAAAATGTTGCAGTGTGAAGAAAACTAAACTTCTCAGAAGCTACTTCACGTCATACCAACATAATACCAGATTAGTGCAAAATGACAGTCAGATACACTAATTAAAACATTTAAAGATGAGTCAATCACACAAAAAAGGCTTATATCTGTATATAATTCACTGAATATGTGATCTGAATAACTGGAGCCTTCAATTTTACAATGATAAAAAATCATGTAAGCTTTAAAAAAAAAAGACTTTGACAAGAGATAAACTCTTAGATGGGCGAGTAGACAAGGTGAGGCAAGTTTATGTATAGAGCAGAATTCAAACAGAAGTAATTCTAAGTGCTTCACAGAGTAGTAAAATAATTTAAAAACATTTAAAATGATTAAAATAGTGCATTAAAAAAGAAATAATATGAATAAAATTAAGAAAATAGTACAATAAAAGGGTAAAGGAAGATTAATATAATAACATAAACAAAAAATAAGGGGCATAATGTAAAGAGTAATTTAATCTGAGCTGTAAGCCTGCTCAGACAGAAATGTTTTCATTCTTAATTTAAAGTGTCTAAAGACTGAGCTCTTGTAATGTTCTCAGTCAGCTGGTTCATTTAAGAGTGGCATAGTGGCTATATCAGTTTATAAAAATCTGAGTTTTGCTTGGCTCATATCTTTGTAGCAGATCTGATAAATACTCTGGTCATACTGTGTATAAATACTTATTTATACATACTTACATTTACATTTACATTTAGTCATTTAGCAGACGCTTTTATCCAAAGCGACTTACAAATGAGAACACCACAAGTCAGAAGCCATGGAGAAAACCAACTATACTGTAAGTTCATCAAACCTGACTGTTATTCGAAGCTGCGCCCCCCCCCCCCTTTTTTTTTATTTTTTTTTTTTTTATAACAGGTATTTGTTAAATAGATGCGTCTTCAGTAGTTTCTTAAAACTGTTTAGAGATTCTGCCTTACAGACAGAGTTGGGAAGATCGTTCCACCATTTTGCAGTGGTGAACGCCACAGAATGAGAATTAGCTCCTCGGTGAGGTGGAATCGCCAGGCGACAATCCTCACTGGAGCGAAGTGAACGAGTCGGAGTGTATTTTGAAAAGATAGAGTGAAGGTAAGAGGGGGAAGATCCAGAAATGGTTCTGTATGCCAGAGTCAGCGACTTGTACTGAATGCGAGCAGCTACAGGAAGCCAATGGAGGGAAGTGAGTAATGGAGTGACATGAGTTCGCTTGGGCTGGTTAAACACGAGTCGGGCTGCAGAGTTTTGAATTAGTTGAAGAGGTCTGATGGTGGAAGTTGGGATACCGGCAAGAAGTGCATTACAATAATCAAGCCGGGATAAGACTAGGGCTTGAACAAGCAGTTGGGTAGCATGTTCAGTCAGAAAGGGTCTGATCTTCCTTATGTTATAAAGAAGGAATCTACAAGAACGGGCGGTTTTGATCACATGATCAGAGAGTTTAAGGTGGGAGTCTATAGTGAACCCAAGGTTCCGGACCGAATCAGTTGGGGAGATTGTGGAGCCATCAATTTGGAAGGTCAGGTTGTGATGGATTGAGGGTTTAGCAGGGATAATGAGAAGCTCTGTTTTTTCTAAGTTTAATTTGAGATGATGGGCCTTCATCCAGACAGATATGTCGGAGAGGCATGCAGATACCCGATTTGAGATGGTGGTGTCATCAGGGGCAAAAGACAGATGAAGTTGAGTGTCATCAGCATAGCAGTGGTAAGAGAACCCATGCGCCTGGATGACTGTGCTCAGTGATGTCATGTAAAGAGAGAAGAGGAGAGGACCAAGTACAGAGCCCTGAGGCACACCAGTGCGTACTTGGTGAGAGTTAGAGATCTCCCCATTCCATGACACTTTGAAGGTCCTTCTTGTGAGATAGGATCGGAACCATTCAAGTGTCGTATCAGAAAAGCCTAATTCAGCTAGAGTGGACAGTAGAATCTGATGATTTACTGTATCAAAAGCTGCAGAAAGGTCTAACAAAATGAGGACCGAGGATTGAGATTTGGCTTTGGCAGATTTAAGTGAGTCAATCACAGAGAGTAATGCTGTCTCCGTGGAGTGACCACATCTAAAACCGGATTGATTGGGATCAAGGAGATTATTCTGATTAAGAAATTTGGAGACCTGTGTGGATACCACCCGTTCAAGTGTTTTAGACAGGAAAGGTAAAAGAGAAACAGGTCTGTAGCTCTCGACCAAATTTGGGTTGAGCGTAGGTTTTTTGAGTAAGGGTTTGACTATGGCTTGTTTAAAACAATTTGGAAAAGTCCCTGACGTGAGAGAGGAGTTAATGATGTGTGTGAGAGCTGGTGTGATGGAGGAGGCAATGGATTGAAGAAGGTGGGATGGGATGGAATCAAGGGGGCAAGTAGTTGGGTTACTGGCAAGAAGAATTTTGGAGATGTCAGATTCTGTGACAGGGGAGAAGGAGGAGAGGGTTGGATGGAATAACACTTATTTATAAATGACTACTAAATCTGAGTCCATTATTACACCAAGGTTGCAGGCCAGTTCTCCAGATTTGAGGGCTCTTGAGTCCAGATATGCAGCCAGTCTGTGTCTCTCATTGCTGTTCCCAAATAAAATTAATATTTTTTCCATCTTTATTCAACTGTAGAAAGTTATGTCCCATTATTATTCTTTACATAATGTTATTCCCTCGTTTTCTCAAATTTCTTGAGTCTTTGACTCAATTTAGAACACAGGTTTCATTATAGCCTATTAGAGAAATAAATCTGAATGTGAGTTCTTAGGTAGGTGTTAGTTGTCTTAGACGTCGACAACAGTTTGCTTTTTGGTTTGTGACAAGATCTGCCGCAACAACGGCTGAGAAGGACGCTGCTGTAGGTAGATAGTCTTTTGTTTAATGTAGAGGACACTGGGTGAATACAGACAGCAATCGAAAGGCGACAAACCAGAACACCATGTATAACAAAAAAAGGTCCTACACTGCACACAAGGGAGGAGAGACTTAAAAGGGAAGTGACATGATGAGAACACAGCTGAAATGAATCATCCATTGAACTGGAAGCACTAAACACAGAAACCAGGAGATAGCTCCAAAGTAATTTTTGACAGAATGCAAACCACACATTTAAACACATATTTTTTCTTTGTTGATTTTACAAGTGGCAAATATTTTTGCAGAAACATCCACAGCATGTGTGTTTGTGTGAGTGTGTGTATGCCGCTCTCGGCCAGTCTGCTGGTTCCACTGCCATATGAGTGTGCATGTTTTGATAGACCGTGTTACCAACTTAGTGATTCAACTTCATATTAATTTAGAAAGTTACTAGTGATAGCCACATTTTTGGTGTTATTGGAGACTTTTAGAGCAAATAAGCTGATCACACATGTTTTTTAGTTACTGTCCTCAGTGAGCAGCGGGTTCTGCCATGAACCCTGTTCCACTACACCCAGTTCTCACATTGCAAAGCAACTGCGCTTGGACAAATTACCCTGGCCATTTTTTTTATCGTGGGGTGTAAATAAACATAAATTAGGACAAATTAATCTTTGATTCATCCTGGTTACAATAATGCAGATTAATCATGCCATAGTTCAGGGGTATTTGATTAGAATTCAGTAGGGTCCAGTTGGAGGAAATTTTGTCAGGCCAAGGCCCAGACAGTCGTAATTTCTAACTTGTGTTATGATTTAGTGCTATATCCTGTATAGTGAAGTAACATAATATTAGTTCTATTAGCATTTTATGTCAACAAATGAATGACAAAACAAATTACAAATATAGTTCAGTATATTTTAACAATGTGTTGTTTTAAATGCTGAACTGAAAAAAAAACTGAAACTGAAATTTCAAAAAAACAACTGTGAAACCATTTTGATTAAACAAGTTTCCACCAGGGCAGCATGATGGCTTAGTGTTTAGCCTGTTTGCCTCTCAGCGCTAGTGATTCCTGGTTTAAATCCCAATCTGGGTGTACACAGCGAAATCAAGAGAAAATATTAGTATTGGAGTTAAATTATTAGTGGTGGTGTTGTTGTAACTCTGTACAAACACAAAAGCAGACACTGTCTGGCGTTAGTTTGATTCAGAGTTGGTGAAAGATTCAGATGTAATGACGATTTAGCTATCTACAGTGTAGAACGGAGCCACGCCCCCAAGCCTAATTTTTAGTATTTCTTCAAACTCGACCGGCGCCATTTTCTTCAAGCTTGTGAGGAGGAAAAGTTACAATTTTCATCCAAGGTAAGATAAATATAAACACTGTTTTTGTAGTATATATAGTTAGTTTTCTAGGGAGGGACTATTCTGTAGTATTTGAGGTGGAAAGATGCATTAGTTACGCGTTTTTGTTACGAGTGTGTAAATAGTGTGTAATAAATGTAAATGCGTGTCACCTCAAAACTAACTTTCCCACCTGTTGTGTGATTAGGGCGTGTTTTAAATTTCAGCTGGTACCACACATTCAAGCTAAAATACATTTTACAAAGCTATACAATTGTTTTGTACACTATTTTGACTCCTAAACTAAAGAAACATTTTTATTTACACTACACCTAATATAGTTTTGCTTTGATTAAATCTCACCCTGTTTCCTTCATATTGTACTATGCTGTGTAGCTCTTGTACTGTGGGTTTCTAACCAAATACTTAACTCTACGTGTTTTATATGAATGTCGTTTTATATTTTATAGTGGTATTGAAGTACAGAACTACCGGTTTTACATTAAGTCACTGTTTTGTAGTGGGGTTTTTTTCATAGGTGTAGTGTATTTTGTATGGAAGAGGGATCAATTTGAGATTGAGCCATTCTGGCGCCAAATGGAGCTACCGCATTTTGTGTCGTTCGCATTAATTATTTATTAATTACTATTTAATTAAATAATTTAAGTGTGTAGCCCACAGACAAACTATTTTATTAATAAGTATGCAGTCTGTGTGTATTATTTTGTGGTCATTTTATACAATTCCTTCTATATAAATAGGAGCCTTATTCTACTACCCTGGCTATAATGGAAAGTTCAACCGCACTGTACAGACACTACACAATGAGCTTGACCTCTGGCAGGTTAGATAGGTTTATATTATCTACTTATTTGCGTGTGGATGGGTAACATTTTTGTGAACTTTCACATCAGCGTATGTTAATTTGGTCATACTTGTTGCCAGTTTCATCCCACATCATTCCTCATCCATCTTTTGTACAGCGCTTAGATTATTAAAATAGACTGTTCAGTGACTTCTGACTTGATGATTATTTAATCTTTCATCTCTGTATTGGGCTTACATTGCTTATGTGAGTGTTTTCATTTGTAAGTCGCTTCGGATATAAGCTTCTGCTAAATGACAAAATGTAATATACAAATACAGTATAATGTAAATGTTTTCAGGAGCAATCGTAGACTGAAGTACAGCTTTATGTATTTTTTCATACACCTTCAGACATCATACATCTTCAGACATTCAGACATTTTTGATGAGCTTTGATTAACTCATCTCAAGTGTCTTTTGTGGTCTCCACTGAAGAGAGCTCTGGTAAAAACCAGAAGAAACACTTCACTGCAAATTCACCACAGTAGTTTAAATAAAACATTGGGGCAAGTTTTTGAAATAGTATAAATACATGGTGGACCAAGTAGCAATATTCTAATTATAAATAGTTTAGTATGCTGTCACACATGTCCGTCATCCCCCGGAGATGAGCGGCTCCGCCCGAAAATCGCGAACGCCGCTCGCGCATAATGAGCGTCTCCCGGGATCCTTGCTGCGCGTAAGCCACAGCGTCAGCCGGTCTAAACAGAGGGAGACGCTCCCACGAGTGTGACCAGCGCGAAACGACTGCGCAGCGACACACCGTGGCAGAAATGCAGAAGGAGGCAACTGGAACACCGGGATAAAAACCAAACGAGAACTTATTAAAAAGTGGTGCCGAAGCACCAACAGAAAGGGGGTAAATGAACAAACGCAACATAGGGTGTATAACCACAAAATAAAGACGTGCTCAGAATCACAGGGGAACGAACACTAAATAAAAACCCCAACTAAACACGTGACAAACCCAACCAATCACCCAAGTGAGATAATCAGAAACCGAAATGAGGGACAGGTGCCGCAGGTGATTGTTACATACCCCCACCCCAAGGGTCGCGCAAAAGGGAAAGCGATCCAACCCAAAATAAATAAATAATAATAATAATCAATACACGCAAAAAACAAAAAACAGGGGGGGGTAAAAGTCCCTCAGGCTGTGAGTCCGGCCGGCTGCTCTCTGCTGACTGCGTAGAATGCGTCCTCTCGCAGCGTGGTCGCAGATTGGCGCCCTCTCGCTGCGAGGCTGGAGCATGCACCTCCTGGTGCTCCGAGTCCGAAATGGGCGGCCCCTGGTGCTCGGGATCGACGGCGAACGGCCTCAGTCGGTCCCGACTCGACGACGGCCGGCCTCCGGTAGCCGGGCTATGCCGCTGGCGGTCCCCGGTACTCGGACTCGGTCGGATCGGCGGTACAGCCTCTGGTCCTCTGCTCCACATTGGGTGACCCCAGGTGTCCAGAAACCTCCGATGTTTGGCACGTCTTTCTGTCACATATGTCCGTCATACCCCGGAGATGAGCGGCTCCGCCCGAAAATCGCGAACACCGCTCGCGCATAATGAGCGTCTCCCGGGATCCGGCTGCGCGTAAGCCACAGCGTCAGCCAGTCTAAACAGAGGGAGACGCTCCCACGAGTGTGACCTGCGCGAAACGACTGCGCAGCGACACACTGTGGTAGAAATGCAGAAGGAGGCAACTGGAACACCGGGATAAAAACCAAACGAGAATTTATTAAAAAGTGCCGAAGCACCAACAGAAAGGGGGTAAATGAACAAACGCAACATAGGGTGTATAACCACAAAATAAAGACGTGCTCAGAATCACAGGGGAACGAAGACTAAATAGAAACCCCAACTAAACACGTGACAAACCCAACCAATCACCGAAATGAGATAATCAGAAACCGAAACGAGGGACAGGTGCCGCAGGTGATTGTTACATATGCAATGAGAGTTGTCTCACAATTACTATACTGATGAACATCCTGTAGACTAAGATTGTTGCCACTTCTGGTAGGCCCGTATGACTATTCTTTGATACACCTGGACTTCAGCTGCATCCTTCACACTATGGTCTTTGTGCACAGCCAAATACAATCACTCCTTTTTTATCAATCATTAACATCAGCTTTGCAACACATTTTCCACATATTGAAAGAGACATGCACTGCACTGTACCACCTTTTCTCAACCCTGAATCCCTTTGCATCTGAATGTGGAAAGATCTCACTTAAAATTAATTTTAAATAAAAAATGCATTTTATTTCTGGAAGCTTTCCTCTATTTCTTTCAATAGTTTTGTACATATTTTCAAATGAGAAAGAATCCTCCTCTGAAACCTCATTCTGTTCTGAGGACTCAGCTACATCAAGCTCAACTGTAACTCTGGAATCTACGAAGGCACGAAGAAGGCAGCTGATTGATGGAACAGTTGGCCCCAATATAGCAAGAGATATGAGTTTGAAGTTTACTATATTGTGGTATTCAATAGGGGTGGGTTTAGTTTTAATATTTTTAAATCGATTTTCATATATCCAAAATTGATTCATGTAAACATGAAATCAATCTTAGATTTGAAGAGGATTTGGTTATTTGTTGGGTAGGTATCCAGTTCCTATTTTGGGATTCAGATTTTTGTTTATCTGTGGTAAATGTCCACCTTTAGTAAAGACAACAGCAAAATAGACTTTTTTTCAGTTTGCTCCCTGCAACCTACAATCTTAAAACTGTGGCTTTAACATCCAGATAGTGTTTCTCCTTAAATAGTGCATCACCCAGACTATAGCTAAACATATGTGCATCATTTTAGATCAATATCAGTATGCAAAAATAAAAATCTAAAAATACTTTGTTTAATGGATACGTGCATTAAGAGTATACAAAATGGCAAACTTTCAAAAGTGCTGTAAATTGTAGTGGGTTTTGCAAATTTATTCCTATTTATCAGTTCTTTTGTCAATTCTTTGAATAAGGACAGGTTTAGGAACTTGAAGAAATGTGTAGAGAGACTGCATTTGAAAATTAAATGCTAACAATTATTTTGTGTTCAATAAAAGTAGGGCCCCCAAGTCACTCTGTAAGCTAAGATCCTGATTATATTATTAGATGACAAAGCATCATGACTTGAACTGCTGAGCCCTAAACTACCCTAAAAGTAGTTCTCTCTACACATCACAACTAGTGTGTAGCTTGTTAGCACAGGAGTCTGTTAGCTGATGTATCAGAGCTGAGCAGTGCTTTCCTTAAAGTGTGTTCAGATGCTTGGGGACAGACTTGTGTTGGGGAACAGAAGAACAGTGTCCACAACTACAACATCATCCTAGACCAGAAAGCAATTCCTTGTGAGGCCTGGTGATAATTTTCAGTGCAGTCTTTCAGTGCAGCTTATTCCTGCCTGTTTTGTTTAACTGATAAGACAGAATTGCCGTCAGTCTTAAGCGAAGACCATACGGGTTTGGTTTTTCATACAAAAGAACTTTATTTAGTTTATTGTAATACCCTTCTACAAAATATCCATCTGTATCATCAACATTTGGTGTCAAAAGGACATGTTTGCTCAATTCATTGCAGGTTTTCATGTGTCTGATAATTACGCTGTAGATATAATGCATGATTTACTTGAAGGAGTTGCACAGTACGAGTTCCTATTTCAGTACTTGGTAAAGAATTTCATAACTCTAAACAATTTATGTGAAAGGATTAAGCGTTTCAATTATGGATACTTGGAGTGAAAAAATAGACCAAGCGTGTTGAAAATGGATGATGGTCAAAAAGATCTTGGACTCTTAAATCTTGGCTATTCAAACATGGTGCCTTTTGCTTAACACTCCCTTAATATTTGGAGATTTAATTAACAGAAATGATTGCTATGTGAACTTGCTTCTCTATTTGATTCAGATTGTATATATAGTATTTTCACTAATCATAACCAGTGGCATGACGTGCTCAGATTTATTGTTAAAATGTTTTTTATGTAGTTTCCATGTTCTTCCCGTGTCCGCATGGGTTTCCTCCAGGTTCTCCGGCTTACTCTCACAGTCCAAAAACATGGATGAAGGTCAATTGAATTCTCCAAATTACCCCATATAGAGTGTGTGTGTGTGTTTCTGTGTGAGTGAGTGTTTTCCCAGCGATAGATATGCGCTCTGTCCTGGGTGTATCTGCCCAGCGCCCAAAGTGTTCAAGTTATTTTTCAAGTTCAAGTTATTTATTTATATAGTGCTTTTTACAACAGTACATTGTCACAAAGCAGCTTTACAGAATGAAAAGCCTTTAAACCCCCAAAGAGCAAGCCGAAGCGACAGTGGCAAGAAAAAACTCCCTTTTATGTTGTTATTTAAGGAAGAAACCTTGGGAGGACCAAGATTCAGTGGGGGACTCATCCTCCTTGAGCGGCCAGGCAGCAACAATAATGTAGGACAGCTATGTACAGATATTAAACAAATGGAAAAACTAACAACTGGAAAACTATATGTGAGTCCATTAGAGGGAGTCCTGCAAGGCCGCCTTGTCAGGTTCCATACAGTATTCGTCAGCAGAGCCATGGATGAAGATCTCTAGGAAGCCGGGGGACACCTCAAAGGAAACAGACAAGGAAGGCAGTTAGAGCTAATAATAAAGCACGGCATTTAATTAATAAGTGATTTATTGACACAGTGCAGCATGTGACTCCGGCATCACTGACTAGAGCAGCATAACTAAAAGAGGCAGATACTGCAGACTCTACATAGTTGAGATGGCACCCCGGAACTTTTATATGTTATAATTTTATATGTTATTAATAAAATTTTGTACTCGATACGAAACTTAACTGGCAGCCAGTGCAAGTTTGATAACACAGGACTGATATGATCAAACTTTCTGGTTTTAGTTAAAACTCTAGCTGCAGCATTTTGGACAAGTTGTAATTTATGTAATGATTAGAACATCATGTCAGAAGTGAATTACAATAATCTAACCTTGAGGTACTAAAAGCACGAATTAGTTTTTCTGCATCTTGGAGGGAGAGGATATTTCGTAGCGTCGAAATGTTACGAAGGTGAAAAAATGCAATTCTAGTAATATTGCTAATGTGCTTTGTAAAGGAGAGATCTGAATCAATAATGAGACCGAGATTATTTACAGATGAACTGGGTCTAATTAAAGAGTTATCAAGGTTTAACATAGTGTTAGAAGCTTTGTTAATTTTGTCCTTGGGTCCAACTATCAGAAACTCTGTTTTATCACAATTTAGCAGTAGGAAGTTTTTAGACTTCCATATTTTAATATCTTGGATGCAGTCTTCGAGCTTACTGACTGAACAACCATCATTAGGGTTATCTGAAACATATAACTGTGTATCATCTGCATATGAGTGGAAACTGATTCCATGTTTACGAATAATTGATCCCAATGGAAGCATATATAATGTAAATAGCAGTGGACCCAGAACTGACCCTTGTGGGACACCATATTTAACTTGCAAGATCAGAACATTGGTTCTTAACACAGGTGAATTGATATCGATCTGTCAGGTAGGATTTAAACCACTGGAGTGCAGATCCTGTAATGCCCACTGTGTTTTCTAATCTATCAACTATAGTGTCAAAGGCTGCACTAAGATCTAATAATACAAGAAAAGAGATTTGGTTATTATCAGAGGACATTAATAAGTCATTAACGACTTTAATTAAGGCTGTCTCAGTGCTATGATGAGACCTAAAACCTGACTGAAAAACTTCATGAACGTTAGTTATTAGCTAGAAGATGGCGATTCAGCTGGTTGAACACTATTTTTTCTAGGATTTTAGAGACAAAAGGAAGATTTGATATTGGTCTATAGTTGGACAGTATTAGAGGATCTAAATTAGGTTTTTTAAGCAATGGTTTAATGACTGCACACTTCAGATTTTTGGGGACATAGCCTATTTTAAGTGATGAATTTATAATGTTTATAAAAGGCTCTGTAATATTTGGTAGGAGGTCTTTAAGCAGGTTTGTAGGTATTGGGTCTAACATACAGGATGTTGTCTTTGATTGTGTAATTAATGAGACAAGCTCTTTTTTAGATATGGGGTTAAAGGTATTTAACTCTTGTACTATATTATTTTCTCTATCACTAGATTTTTCAGAAATCATTGAGGGTTGATTATTGGTTACCCTACACGATGCATTAGATGATTTAAGTCTTATGTTTTCAATTTTATCACTAAATAAATTCATGAAATCATTGCTGCTGAACTGTGAGTGAATCTGTGAATCTGATTCAGTAGCACTTCGAGTTAATTTGGCAATGGTACTAAAGAGGAATCTTTGGTTGTTTTTGTTGTTCTCTATTAATTCAGAATAATATTTAGTCTTCGCTGCATTGAGTTCATGTTTGTACTCAGTCATACTGTCCTTCCATGCAACCCTAAATACCTCAAATTTATTTTGTCTCCATTTACGCTCCATGGTTCTAGTGGTTTGTTTTAGGGCACGTGTTTGATCATTAAACCATGGAACGAGTTTTTTATCTTTAATCCTTTTTAGTTTAAGTGCAGCGACACTGTCTAAGGTTGCAGAAAACACGTGTTTAAGGTATTCCGCTGTGTTTTCAAGTTCATCGGGTGCTGATGCTGGTTTAATGTTTAATTCGGGTAAATGTTGTAGGAATGACACAGCAGTGTCAGCAGAGGGAATGATTGGACGCTTCATATCATATTGCGGTTTAATGACTGGATCAATATCAATTTCTAAATCGTAGGTTATCAAATAGTGATCGGAGATGACCTCACTTAGTGGAACAATAGTTAAATTATTAATGTTAATACCATGTGATAAAACTAAGTCTAATGTATGTTTACAGCGATGTGTTTTACCAACTACACTTTTAGTAATGCCCATGGAATCTAGGATGGAGTCAAAGGCTAATTTAAATGAGTCTAGTGGGTTTTCAAAAAAATAATTTACCAAGTTCTTTAATAAACTCTGTATATGGGCCGGGAGGGCGGTATATGGTAATAAGTTGCATTAGATTGGATTTATTCTTCAATGAAGATGAACTGCTTATGTTGAGTACAAGAGCTTCGAAGGATTTTGACTCATACTTATTATTAAGTGTTACATTTATGGTTTCTTTATAGATCGTAGCTACTCCACCTCCTCGTCCACTAAGAAGTAGGTTTATGAGCATAAGTATAACCAGGTGGAGAGGCATCATTTATCATCCAGGTCTCTGTGAGACAAAAGACATTTAGGAAGTTATCAGTTATTATTTCTTGAACTAGAGCTGATTTTGATGAAAGTGACCTAAGGTTTAATAACCCAAGTTTTAACTTAAAAGTGTTTCTTACATTACCTGAGATTGTATTGATATTAATGAGATTTTTTTGGCAGACTTTTTGGACTCTTTTTGTTTTTTGCTCACTGTTTTTTGCTCACTGCGATACTTGATAACTGTCTTAATGGTATGCACCGGACTATGGTTGCTGGGGTCTCTAAGGGGGTAGCGATTCGCACGTGTCTGAGCTGGGAGTCGCCAATAACCAGAGCACTTTTAGCAACCGGTCTCTCAGTGGGTGAGTCACTGAATGGGGAAAACCGATTGGACACGTGGATCCTAGAAGAGTGATGCTCAGTTCTACGTGTACGTTGCCTGGTCGTCACCCACTCGCCCTGCTGCGAGGGCTCTAAAGCCGGAGATTTATGACCTGATCCTGTGGCATTCGGGCTGGCTAAACTGGTCCCTGACACACCTTTACTAACATGACCCTGTTCTAAAACCCGAATGCGCTCTTCTAGCACTGAAATCTTCTCCGTCAGACTAAGGACTAGGCTACACTTCTCACAGGCTGAATTATCAGTAATGACGGAGGAAGACTGTCTATACATACTGCACTGAGGGCATGCAACCAGAGGGGAAAGTGCCATTGTAAAGTTTATATATAAATAAAGAAATAAACTTAGCTTCGGGTGGGTAGAGATGTAAGGTTATTTCCCGCTGTTACAGCTGATGATGAAACAAAGCAGCGGCAGCGGCTGGTGGATATCCAACTCTAGTGAATCTGGTATTAGCGTCGGATGGAGGTTGAGTCCTGAAGGTTCTCACAATGCGGTGTGTGTAGATCAGCGTCGAGACCAATAAAATCCGATCCGAAAATCCGAACAGTTGAATCCGGCAACACAGATCAGGAGATGACTCTTTTATAAATATAGGCTAATATTTATAAACGAAGCGGGTAATAAATGCAGCGGTGTTGGCAGCAAACGACCGCGATAGTAAGCAGAAAGTGCTAGCGTTAGCGGCTAAAAACGCTAGCAACTACACCGCGATTTCGAGAGTAGAGAGGGACAAAAAGCGGAATAAATGCTATGTTATAACGATGAGGTAGCTGAACAGTCAAGAGAATGTAAAAAAGAGTAAATAAAAGTAACTAAATAACTAGATAACACTTAATTTAGTAGTTAAGCTTAACAGAGCTAGACAGCGCACGTACACATCTACACACTGACTGCGTGGCAGGAAAAAGTGTTCTCCCCTGGATGGACATGGGGAGTAGAGGATGGAAGTTTCCACCAATCAACATTCTGGCCACAAGTCCTAGGATCTCCTTTTGATTTGGGCACTTTTCTTATGTTCCACCAGTGGGTATGGTTAAAAGTGCTTGCTGTTCTTCTTTAAGTTTAATTGGTACTTGCTTCTCTATTTGATTCAGATTGTATATATAGTATTTTCACCAATCATAACCAGTGGTTTGACATGCTACTTAAATCATTTAATATCTGACCATCATAAATTGTTTAAGTCTTTGTATCCAGAACAAAACCTAATTCCAAAGCATCATTTAATGATTCACTATCCAAGATGCATTAGGAGAATTGGACCACTCATACAAATGTGGTGCATGAGATTTGAATGAAAGCACAACTTTCTGCTAAAAAAACATCACAAAATCACTTGAAAAGAAACATGAGTCAGCTGGCTTTTCACTGGGAAAATTTTGCCTTTAAAAGATTTCAGTTTGGTCCAATTAAAAGTGTATTTATTGATGGTTTACAGGGCATCAGAGTTTTAAGTGATGTATTAAATGTGTCTGGTTACGTCCCTACTACTTGCTGGGTGAAATATTATGGAACAGAGTATCAGATTGGAATGTTTGTTTGCAGTGATGTCAAAAATGAAATGCCTGTTTTTAATAGGATTGTCAATATAATTTTAAAAAATGAGCAAGCTTTTACTCTATCAACAAATGCAGTGTGTTTTGATGACCACATGAATGCCTTCTTTATTGAAGAGACAATTAATTAAAATTTTGTATATATAATAATAATTTATATATAGTGTGTATATATATATATATATATATATATATATATATATATATATATTCATTCATTATCTCCCACTTTATCCTCTATTAGGGTCGCGGTGGGGTTCCCCATGCCCATCCAGGGGAGAACGTCTCGGGTGCTGGGCAGATAGACCCAGGACAGGGTGCCAATCCATCGCTGGGCACACACTCACTCACTCAAACAAACTCTATATGGGGCAATTTAGAGAACTCAATTAACTTGATCCATGTTTTTGGACTGTGGGAGGAAACCGGAGAACCCAGAGGAAACCCACGCGGACACGGGGAGAACATGGAAACTCCACCCAGATGGAGATTCGAACCGGGAATCCCTAGTGCTGAGAGGCGAACATGCTAACCACTAAGCCACCGTGCCGCCCCTATATATATATATATATATATATATATATATATATATATATATATATATATATATATATATATATACACTCACCGGCCACTTTATTAGGTACACCTGTCCAACTGCTCGTTAACACTTAATTTCTAATCAGCCAATCACATGGCGGCAACTCAGTGCATTTAGGCATGTAGACATGGTCAAGACAATCTCCTGCAGTTCAAACCGAGCATCAGTATGGGGAAGAAAGGTGATTTGAGTGCCTTTGAACGTGACATGGTTGTTGGTGCCAGAAGGGCTGGTCTGAGTATTTCAGAAACTGCTAATCTACTGGGATTTTCACGCACAACCATCTCTAGGGTTTACAGAGAATGGTCCGAAAAAGAAAAAACATCCAGTGAGCGGCAGTTCTGTGGGCGGAAATGCCTTGTTGATGCCAGAGGTCAGAGGAGAATGGCCAGACTGGTTCGAGCTGATAGAAAGGCAACAGTGACTCAAATAGCCACCCGTTACAACCAAGGTAGGCAGAAGAGCATCTCTGAAGTACAGTATGTCGAACTTTGAGGCAGATGGGCTACAGCAGCAGAAGACCACACCGGGTGCCACTCCTTTCAGCTAAGAACAGGAAACTGAGGCTACAATTTGCACAAGCTCATCGAAATTGGACAATAGAAGATTGGAAAAACGTTGCCTGGTCTGATGAGTCTCGATTTCTGCTGCGACATTCGCATGGTAGGGTCAGAATTTGGCGTCAACAACATGAAAGCATGGATCCATCCTGCCTTGTATCAACGGTTCAGGCTGGTGGTGGTGGTGTCATGGTGTGGGGAATATTTTCTTGGCACTCTTTGGGCCCCTTGGTACCAATTGAGCATTGTTGCAACGCCACAGCCTACCTGAGTATTGTTGCTGACCATGTCCATCCCTTTATGACCACAATGTACCCAACATCTGATGGCTACTTTCAGCAGGATAATGCGCCATGTCATAAAGCTGGAATCATCTCAGACTGGTTTCTTGAACATGACAATGAGTTCACTGTACTCAAATGGCCTCCACAGTCACCAGATCTCAATCCAATAGAGCATCTTTGGGATGTGATAGAACGGGGGATTCGCATCATGGATGTGCAGCCGACAAATCTGCGGCAACTGTGTGATGCCATCATGTCAATATGGACCAAACTCTCTGAGGAATGCTTCCAGCACCTTGTTGAATCTATGCCACGAAGAATTGAGGCAGTTCGGAAGGCAAAAGGGGGTACAACCCGTTACTAGAATGGTGTATCTAATAAAGTGGCCGGTGAGTGTATATATATATATATATATATATATATATATATATATATATATATATATATAAAGTATTATACAATAGATGTAAATTTAGAATATAAAATAGAAATATAGCAGCAATTTATAAATGTGTATAACGGTACATGTGAGATGAGATGAGGTATTTTGGTGGGGTGATGATAACATGTGTGAATGTCTTGTTAGATGGAGTTTGTGAGTCTTACAGCTTCAGTCTGTTCTACACTTAATGCTCCGCAGTCTCCTGCCTGAGGGGAGCGGAACAAAAAGTGGGTGTACTGGGTGAGTGGGGTCCTTCATGATGCAGGAGGCCCGTTTCCTGCATCTGGAGGTGTAAATGTCTGTGGTTGTGGGGAAACTGTCTCTAATAGTCCTCTGTGCAGCCTTCACCACCATCTGCAGAGCTTTCCTGTCTGCAGCAGAGCAGCTTCCATGCCATACGTTAATGCTGGAGCACAAGACGCTCTCCACCACACATCTGTAGAAGGAGGTGAGGACTGAGCTCCCGAGTCCGACTCTCCTCAGCCATCTGAGGAAGTAGAGCTGCTGATGTGCCTTCCTGACCAAGCTGGAAGTGTTGGTGCTCCAGGTGAGGTTGTTAATCAGGTGCACACTCAAGTAACTGTAGCTGGAGACCACTTCCACCGCAGATCCCCCGACGTGTAGATGGGTGTGGGCATATTTTCCCCTTCTGAAGTCCACAATCAACTCCTTTGTCTTTTTAACGTTGATGCAGAGGTTGTTTTTTTCTGCACCAACCCTCCAGGTGTTCCACCTCTGTACATGGACTCATCACTGTCTGTGATACATCCACTGCTGTGTCGTCTGCAAACTTCACAATATGACAGCTCGGATGGATAGGTGAGCAGTCATATGTTAGCAGTGTAAACAGGAGGGGGCTCAGCACACAGCCCTGAAGGGAACTGATGCTGAGGGTTTTCATGGAGGAGGTGGTGTTGTGGATCTTCACAGACTGCGGCCTGTTGGTCAGGAAGTCATGGACCCAGTTGCAGAGGAAGGCGCTCAGTCCAAGTAGTGACAGTTTATTTGTCAGGTCTGAGGGATCATCATATTGAATGTAGATGTGAAGTCCACAAAGAGCATACAGACGTAGGAATCCTTCTGCTCCAAGTAGGTGAGGGCAGTGTGGACAACAGCGGAAATGGCATCTTCTGTGGATCGGTTGGATTCTGTAAGCATACTGATGTGGGTCCAAAGTGACATCGATGGTGGCTTTGATGTGGGTCATGACCAGTCTTTCAAAGCATTTGGTGACTATCGGCGTGAGGGCTATTGGCCGGTAGTCATTCAGCCCCGTCACTGTGGAGCTTTTGGGGACCTGGATGATGGTGGCAGTCTTCAGGCAGGTGGGGAGAGCTGCTTGTCTGAGGGAGGCATTGAATATGTCTGCCTGGACCTCAGAGAGCTGATCAGCACAGTCTTTTAGCACCCGTCCGGGAATGTTGTCCAGACCAGCAGCTTTTCAGGGGTTGATCCAACAAAGGGTCTTCCTGACCTGTGCTGGTGTCACACTGAGGGGCTCTTCTCCAGGTGACAGGGTGAGTCTGGTGCTGGGGGTGATGTCAGGGTCCTCAAAGCGGGCATAGAACTTGTTTAAAGCCTCGGGCAGGGTGGGGTTGTTAGGGCATTGTGCATCTCTGATTTTGTAGTCCGTGATAAACTTGATGCCCTGCCACATGCTCCGTGGATCCTGGGATGAGAAGTGTCTTTGGATTTTCAGAGCATATGTGGGTTTTGCCCTTTTTACCCCTGCAGTCAGCTCTCTTCTTGCCACTCTGAGTTGCTGTGAATCGCCGACTTGAAGGCAGCATCCCTGGCTTTCAGCAGAGAACGCACCTCTGCATTCAGCCAGGGTTTCTGATTCGGGTGTCAGAAACAGTCTTGGTGGTGGTGACATCCTCCACACATTTGCTGATGTATCCGACGACGGCAGAAGTATATTCCTCCCTCCCTCACACTCAGCAGCCTCTCTGAAGACATGCCAGTCTGTGCAGTCGAAACAGTCCTGCAGCACAACATCGCCATCGCTGGGCCACACAGTGATGGTTTTCTGTGTGGGTCTGGAGCATCGCAGCAGGGTGTGGTATGCCGGCACCATCAAAATGGAGATGTGGTCGGAGAGCCCGAGGTGGGGGCGAGGGACGGCTCTGTATGCGTCTTTAATGTTGGTGTACACACGGTCGAGTGTGTTGTTTCCCCGTGGTGCGATGTTTACATGTTGGTGAAACCGCGGCAGAGCGCTCGTCAGGCTCACGTGATTAAAGTCACCCGCCACCACGTAAAACGCCTCCGGATACTTGTTCTGAAGAGAGCTGATGTTCTCATGGAGCTCTTTCAGTGCGTTGTTAGCATTAGCATCCGGTGCTATGTAAACACTAATGACGAACACCGCCGTAAACTCACGAGGCAAATAATGCGGATGACATCTCACAGTCAGCTGTTCTGTCGCTTCAGTCTGTTGGCTCTTAACCAACACGCAGATCGTACACCAACCTTTGATTATGTAGACGCACACGCCCCCCCCCCCCGGGCTTTTCCAGACTGCTGGTTGCGGTCCGTTCGGAAGAGCTGTCTGTCGGCGAGCTGGAAGGCTGAGTATGGCATGTTGTCCTGTAGACATGTTTCAGTGAGACAAATCACCGTACAGTTCCTCATCTCACCAGAAACACTCGTCCTCAGCCACAGAAGGTTCAGCTTGTTATCCAGAGAGCGAACATTAGAGAGAAAAAGCGACGGAATCGGGGGTCGGTTTGCGTTCGCCCTGTCCGGAGGAGCTGAAGTGTTCCGAGCGTAGTTTTCAGAATATTGTTGATGGTTGTTGCAGTTTTTCCTAAACTGTCGTTTATTATAAAGAGTTCGTTCCTGCTATATTTCACACGCTCAATGCGTGTTGATTCAGGGTTTGAACCAATATGAAAATTATTAAATTTAGTGTAATCGACGTGAGCGCAAGAAGCCGTGCGCGCCGCCATCTTGGAAGATTTGATTTGGGCACTTTTCTTATGTTCCACCAGTGGGTATGGTTAAAATTGCTTGTGTCACTACTGCTCCCTCTAGCGTCGCTGCTACGTCACCTGGTGGTGGTTCTGTGGGCGGTCTTGCGCAGACGCGATCTCGCTCCAGGTTACCGGAATTCTGATTCCGGTGTGCTGGTTTTAGTCACTTCCTATTTCCTATTTAAGTCCGTCTGTTGTTAGTGTTTGTCGCATTGGTTCTCGTTGCCTGACTCTCCTTTGTGTGATTCCCGTTACAGGACTAAGCGCTCTTCTTTGTGGTTTGCTCTCCATTGCGACGGCTACGGCGATCGTCTTCATCATGGGTTACGCTGTCGTCTCTACTGGCATCTGGCCAGCTCGCCTCCTTTTTGTGTTTGTGTTTGTTTTTTGTTTCGCTTTATTTTATTTTGGAGGTCGCTTTTTGTTCATTAAATATTATTTTGCTTTTGAACATCAGACTGCGTTCTATTTTTTATTACGCACTATCGGCGTCCATGACAGTAACCAACGCCATATATGGATCCGGCTAATCCCATGGACCCATCCCTCGCGCTGCGCAAGCAGGGACGCTTTTTGGGGGAGCTTCGGCAGGAGATTAGCAAGCTTACTCGCGCTATGGGTGCGCTTATGGATTGGCAAACCCGACTGGAACAGGGATTTTCTCAGAACGCTGCTCCACCGGACACCGGGAGTTCTACCAACACTGCCGCGGCTGCGACAGCCGGTACGTCTTCCTCTTGCCTCTTACTGTAGCGGAACCGGAACGGTATGATGGAGATCCAGAGGTATGAGAGCTGTTCCTTCTACAATGCTCTCTGTACTTTGCCAATCGTCCCCCGGCGACGAATGAACAGAAGATCGCCTTCGTCATCTCTTGTTTACGGGGCCAGGCTGGTAACTGGGGATCGGCTCTCTGGAACGCTCGTACTGCTGAATCCAGCAACTTCGCGTTGTTTATGGAACGTTTTCGCAGCACGAATTTTCACCCACGTAAGGGACACGCAGTTGGAGATCTCCTGTTTGAACTTAAACAAGGAACCCGACCCGTCACCGACTACGCGCTGGAGTTCCAGACGCTTGCGGCTCATAGCGGCTGGAACGAGCCGGCCCTTGTGGTAGCTTACCGCTCAGGATTAAAGAAAGAGATCGCTGCGGAGCTACTTTTTAAGGACGAAGGCATGTCTCTGTCCGATCTCATCACTACTACTATTCGGTTAGATCAACTCTGGCAATCTAAGCCCATCTCTTGGGCTTCTCGGGATATTACCAATTGGTCTCCATATTGCTTCGCTCATTGTCTGCACCCCCCTCTGCCCAGGCCATGCCCTGGGGTCCAAACCCTTCTGGAGCTTCCTAGTGGTGTCCCATCTGACTACTTGGAACTGGCACAGGTATTTGGTTCCTCCACATTGTCCACGCTTCCACCTCACCGTGTGTCATTGATCTTATTGAGGGGGCCAAACTACCTTGTGTAAGTCCATATCCCTTAACTCAAGCTGAGAGTAGGGCTATGCGTGAATATATCGAGGAATCGCTTCAACAGGGCATTATTCGGCATTCCAAATCCCCGGTTGCATCTGGATTTTTTTTTGTACCCAAGGAGGATTCCTCGTTGAGGCCTTGTATTGACTATCGGGTGCTTAATCAGGCTACCCGCAGGTTGGCTTACCCTCTGCCATTAGTTAGAGAGGTTGAAGGGAGCCACTGTTTTTTCTAAATTGGACCTTCGTAATGTTTATAATTTGATATGTATTCGAGAGGGCGATGAGTGGAAGACTACGTTTGTTACCTCTTCTGGACAGTATGAGAACCTGGTCATGCCTTTTGGTCTTACCAATGCTCCTGGTATTTTCCAGGCGTTTATTAATGAAGTCTTATGGGATTTTTTAGAGAAGTTCGTCCTGGTCTACCTTGATGACATCTTTTCACCCGATCTTACCACGCATCGTCAGCACGTTACTACCGTCCTTCGGCGTCTGCTTCAAAACCAGCTTATGGTACGGGCTGATAAGTGTGAGTTTCACCAACAACAAATATAATTTTTGGGCTACATTGTTTCGGCCAAGGGGTTTCAGATGGACCCGAGTAAGTGGCGTTTCTGTCCAGGAAGTTGTCTCCTACTGAGTGCAACTATAGCATTCGGGACAGGGAGTTACTGGCTATTAAGATTGCGTTGGAGGAATGGCGGCATTGGTTAATGGGATCCAACCACCCCTTTGTAGTCAAAACTGATCACAAGAATCTGGAATATCTTAAGGGGGCCAAACGCCTTAATGCCCGTCAGTCTCGCTGGTCACTGTTTTTTAACAACTTTCATTTTACCATCTCTTATCGACCAGGTCGTCATAACCTCCAAGCAGATGCCCTTTCCTGCCTTCAATCGGGGTATTGGTAGCGGGTTTTTGGAGGAGGAATCTATTCTTCCCGCGAGATGTTTTCTGAATTCCATATATTGGGATTTTGATCACGAGATCGAGAGGGCTTTACAGGGTTGTCCGGCTCCTCCCCACTGCCCTTCTGGGTTACTGTTTGTACCCTTACCCTTCCGTACTCGCTTAATCACCTGGGCTCATTCTTTGTTGTGTGCAGGACATCTGGGGGTAGACTATTCAGCTTCTCCGACGTAAATATTGGTGGGAGTCTCTAAACTCTGACGTTCAGCAGGTGGTTTCCTCCTGTTCCATTTGTGCGGCGTGTAAGATTCCTAAGGTGTTACCCACTGGTAAGCTCAACCCCTTGCCGGTGCCTTCGCGTCCTTGGTCCCACGTGGCAATTGATTTTGTTACTGATTTGCCCGCTTCCGAGGGGTTCACCATAGTGGTCACCCTCATTGTTCGTTTTTCTCGTGCAGTTCGTTTTTTTCCTTTAGCGGCACTTCCTTCGGGTCTCCAGACTGCTGAGCTTCTGTTTACCCATATTTTTCCCTATCTTACCGGAGGACATTCTGTCAGACAGGGGCCCTCAGTTTACTTCCGCAGTCTGGAGGGCCTTTTTTGAAAAATTGGGTACCACAGTCAGTCTTACTTCTGGCTATCACCCTGAGAGTAATGTATTGTGTGAGAGAGCTAATCAAGAGCTGGGTAAGTTCCTTCGGATCATTGCTCGTAACAACGCTTCAGATTGGGCACGTTTCCTTCCTTGGGCAGAGATCACACAGAATTCCCTCCATCATTCTGCTACCGGGCTGACCCCGTTCCAGTGCGTGTTGGGATTCCAACCACCTTTTGCGTTATGGGATCCAGAACCCTCCAATTCGCCCATTGTGGATGCTTGGTTCAAGCGTAGTGAGAGGATATGGTCCCAGGTCCATCAACGTATCGACGAAGTATTGCGTCGCAATAAGAACTTTGCTGATCGACGTCGTAGTCACGCTCCGGTTTATTCTCCTGGGGACCTAGTTTGGCTCAATTCCCGCGATTTTCGTTGCCATTCAGGTTCTCGCAAGCTTTTACCCAGATTTCTTGGAACTTTTAAGGTAAGGCGTCAGATTAACCCGGTATCATATCGATTGGAACTGCCTCCTCAGTATTGTGTTCATCCAGTCTTACACACATCCCTCATAAAACTTTTTGTTACTGGTCCTCTGGATTCGGCTCTGCAAGAGGGTACAGTCAACCAGTCTACATCATTTCCGTATGTATTCACGGTGTCCACTCTGCTGGATTCTCGTCGACGTGTTTCCACTACACAGTACTTGGTTGACTGGGAGGGGTTTGGTCCCGAGGAACGCAGTTGGGTAGCTAGTGCGGACATATTGGATCCCCATCTCATTATTGATTTTCATGCTAGTCATACCGAGAAGCCTGCCCCCCGTGCCCGTGGTCGGCCGCGTCGTCGAGGTAAGTCTATTTCCTACACTCCCTTACCTCACCCTCCTGAGAAGGAGGGTACTGTCACTACTGCTCCTTCTAGCGTCGCTGCTACGTCACCTGGTGGTGGTTCTGTGGGCGGTCTTGCGCAGACGCGATCTCGCTCCAGGTCACCGGAATTCTGATTCCGGTTTCCTGGTTTTGGTCACTTCCTATTTCCTATTTAAGTCCGTCTGTTGTTAGTGTTTGTCGCGTTGGTTCTCGTTGCCTGACTCTCCTTTGTGTGATTCCCGTTACAGGACTAAGCACTCTTCTTTGTGGTTTGCTCTCCATTGTGATGGCTACGGCGATCATCTTCATCGCGGGTTACGCTGTCGTCTCTACTGGCATCTGGCCAGCTCGCCTCCTTTTTGTGTTTGTGTTTGTTTTTTGTTTCGCTTTATTTTACTTTGGAGGTCGCTTTTTGTTCATTAAATATTATTTTGCTTTTGAACATCGGACTGCGTTCTATTTGTTATTATGCACTATCGCCGTCCGTGACAGCTTGCTGTTCTTCTTTAAGTTTAAGTCTCATTTGCCCTGTTAGTTTAATTAGTTTGTAGTCATCGTTTAATTTCTGTCACCTGTGTTCTATCACATGCCCTTCCTTTAGTGTTATATAAACCATTCCTTTGCAAATCGGAATTTTTCATTAATGTAAGTTACAGTCATCTTTGTGTAAGTAATTGCTCGTCTTTATTCATTGTCATGTTCATTAAAATGCTTTGGTTATCCGCTAACCTGCCTGATTTGTGTTTTTGCAACTCTACTTACCAGTGTATGCTGTGACAGTAATAAAAACTGCAGGCTAAAGCTCAGAAAAGTCTCCTTAAAGTAAAAAAATTGTTATCTATGAGCCCAGTGTCTAACCAAATGAGCAGGTGTAACTAATAGTTTGAGCATCTTCTCAAGCTAATGTCTGTTCTTTCTTTATGCAAATGAGACACTGGCTCTGAATACAGATGCTTTTCTCTTGCTGCCAAGTCAAACTGGTGTGGATTTAGTGAAAGAGAAAAAGGGAACCCTTATTGGCCTCTCAGTGTTGCCTTTATTCATGTGCAGGTGCTGATTTCCATGTCTTTATAACACATCCGTCTACTGTGACAAGCCAAAGCCAGGGGCCAATCAACCTGTTGGTCACTGATTTCAGATAAGAGAGCATCTAAGAATTATGATAATATTTGTTAATCCGGTTCAAATATTCTATGTGTATTACCGTGAGATGTATAATACTAAGAATAAAAGCTTGAAATATTTTTTGTGTTTTTATAAAAGACGATTAAAAACTAGTGATGAAGTTTATTTAAAAAAAAAAAAAGAAAGAAAAACATCTCAGCTTTATAAAACTTCAAGTCTTTAATGAGTTGTTCACTCAAGATGCGATATAAATCAGTAAATCAGTTTGTATACAATTTTAGATTTAACAAACCTCCAAAACAAGCTAATAAACAGAAGGGGTGAAATGTTTTTTTTGTTTGTTTGTTTGTTTGCTTGTTATGTGACCTTTACATATTGCTTACTCTTACGATTTAATTAGTGACATGTTTTAATAAAAATTTGATATATTTTCAAGCTACCATTTGTAATGTGGATGTGGTAGCTCAGTGGTTAGGGTGTTGTGGTTAGTGGTTAGCCCTGTGCTCTAAACTATACTATTAAGTTGGGATTCAGTAATAAAGCCTCAGTAATAAAGCACTCTGCATGGCAGGTGATCCCACATACCCACTATACAGCTTCTTCAGCCTGCTGCTATTGGGGAGGAGAATGCGGTGTCTCTAGACAAGAAAGAGCAGACTGAGGTTGAGCTTTGTTTATAATTATCTGCCACTATGTGTAGGATGCTAAACGCCACTTGCTTCCAGGCCAGAGCATTTGGGTAATCTAGGAGTCTTTGAATAAACTGAAGGCAGAAAGTAGCGGTCCTGCTGGCTAAATTAACAAGTCCTTGCCCTCCCTTTTCTTTGGGTAAAAGGAATGGAATTTAAAGTATTTAAACCTCACTTCTATCAAAAATACGTGATCACAAAGTGTTATTATTCCAGAGCGATATTTTATTGCTCAAATGTTGATGTATCAGTGGAGTTATTTCTGATTTCATTTGGAGATTTTGTCACAAATGTTTTTTTATCTAAAATTTCTTAGTATACATATTTTTTGACAAAGAAAAGACACAATACTTTTTCTTGATCTAGGAAAATGAGACCAGTCTTCAGGCCCAATAATCTAGAGGCATCCATCTTGAATTAGATGTATGTAATCAAACATAGATCTGCTGGGCACGCAATACACCTGGCCAGAATGTATCTTATACTTGTTCAATCATCTTTACCTTTCTCAAGGCTAATGCTTTTAAGAACATCTTATAGTCAGTACACAACAACAAGACACAGCAACAGTTTTTCAACAAAGTCTAATCTAATTTCTTAGGTAAAAAGCTCAACAAGGCTCTCCAACAGTGGAAGCGTCCATCCCGCAGGCTTTTTTTGGAGAACCTCTTGTACAACGAGAAATCTGCTGGGTGACCAACAATGCCAGGAGTACAACCAATCTCCATGTTATTTGGAGATTTGTGTAGCTTATCCAAGAAAGAATGGCATTGAATGCTGTAGCTTACTGCTGGCTGAGTTTAACCTGGTTCTGTAAGAAAATGTCTTCCACCTCTCGTGTTTCTGGCCACTAACTCTCATAAAGCTTTGAAAATAAGTTGACTGTTTGCTCACAAATTTTAGCAGGCTCTGAAAAAAGATCCACTGATTCTGTTCGTACAGCATTTATAAATATTTTCTGTTAATTCTTATACTTAAGACTGAAAAATAACTTACTGAATATGCATCCATTTCAGCAGTGTTTAAAAAGCAGACCAGGCGCTATTATGCCCAGCAGATTTTCTTGTGCAATTTGTTTGCTTTTTATAGCATTAACATGCTTTTAATTCCCTGTGGTTTCTGCTAAATGTTGAATCTTTATTGTCTGATTCTCTTGTTCTTTTCCAGCCTCTTTTTTGCATGTTTATTTCCCTTGACCTTTGCTTGATTTTTTTGAGTGGGTTTGAAAAACAACTTATCTTTCATTTATTTTACACTTGCATTCTCTTCAATTGCTGTTTGGACTGGAATCATCTATACTGTGTTGTAACTACCTGTTGCTCTTTCTTTTTCATCAATATTAGGTTTTTTTGAAAAAAGTTTGTTTTAAGCGGGATCAGCGAGACCAGGTTTGTCTTTGGTCAGACTTTTTTTTGGTTTTATTTTCTCCTCGGGTTACTATAGTGGCCTACCTATTTTAGTTAGTAAGTGGGTTACTTAGAGCCTACCTCAGATTCCAGTACAACATTTACAGGGGGGTAACACCTGCACCTCGACAATGACATGTGCCGGCAGCTCAATCCCCCTCCCCCCCACAACAATTATTTTCGTGGTAAGTGGCATTACTTGCGTGAACTGATTATTTAACACTATCGTATTTTGGATTAACAGATTTCATAAACACCACAACTGCTTTGTACATCCGGAGAGCAGAAACTATATTACAGTGACCAACATCTCCTGCTGTCATAGCCACTTAGTCTGCATTTGCTTTGCACTTCACCTTCACTCCATCCAATACACTCTCACACACACACACACACACAGTCACAATGGGGGGGCGCAGTCCGTCCAAAGGCGGCACTGCGCAGTGCGATGGAAGGAGAGAGCCAGGCGACCAGGTAAGTAGTCGAAAAAATATTTAATAAATGAAAAGAATCATCCGAACCAAGACGAAGGCGACGTGATGGCGAACGCAAACAAAATCACACTACCCCAACGTGACGTAAGCCTATGCAAATACATACACCGATATTCAATGCTGGCCTGCTGACTCGGGGTGCATGCGCACTTAAGTGTAGTCAGCAGGCCACATGTGATTAGGTAGGACCCAATCCCAGCTCTAGGGGATGGGCCCTACCTACGGCAACCCGGAACGGCCAAAAGCCGAAATGCAAACAGGGGGGAGTGGCCTAACACTCCCAACCCTGACATATCGCCCCCCCAAAACAACTGGGGAGAAAAAAAAAGGGGGGGACCCAGTGAGGATGCAACAGCGGCGAGACCTGTCGAGGGCGCGAAGTCGGTGAGACCACTTTGAGGGCACGAGGGAGACGTGGTCTTCTGAGGGTGGCGAACCCGGCGAGGCTCATCCAACTCGCGGAGGTGATGCAACCCCTTGAGAGCGCGAGGGAGACATGACGGTAACGTGACCCTTTGAGAGCGCGAGGGCGACGTGATCCTTTGAGGATACGGGGGAACCGTGACCCTTTGAGAGCGCGAGGGCGACGTGACCATTTGAGGATGCGGGGACGCCTTGACCCTTTGAGTGCGCGAGGGCGACGCGATCTTTTGAGGATACGGGGACTCCGTGACCCTTTGAGGATACGGGGACGCCTTGACCCTTTGAGAGTGCGAGGGCGACGTGACCCTTTGAGGATGCAGGAACGCCTTGTACTTTGAGAGCACGAGGGCGACGTGACCCTTTGAGGATGCAGGAACACCGTGATCCTTTGAGAGCGCGAGGGCGACGTGACCCTTTGAGGATGCGGGAACGCCTTGACCCTTTGAGAGCACAAGTGCGACGTGACCCTTTGAGGATACGGGGACACTGTGACCCTTTGAGAGCGCGCCTTGCGGGCTCAGACGCCGGAGAGATTACCGCGGACTCAGGTACTGGAGAGGCTAACACAGACTCAGGAGCTGGAGAGGCTAATGCAGACTCAGGTGCTGGAGAGGCTAACGCAGACCCAGGTGCTGGAGAGGCTAACGTGGACTCAGGTGCTGGAGAGGCTAACGCGGACTCAGGTGCTGGAGGGAGCACGACCGCAGGGGCAACCGGAGTACACGTGACTGCAGAGGTGACCAGAGTAGACGCGAGCATAGCACAGTCTTTGTCCATATGTTGGGTATCTGGAATAGAGACCAGTGTCTCCTGAGCAACTTTCAAACTGTCCAGTGCTGGGAGCACATTGTCCTGAGTGGGTGGCACATTGTCCAGAGAGGAGAGCAGACCGTTTTGAGCGGGAGGAAGACTGCTCCGAGCGGGAAGTGGATGGTCCCGAACAAGGGGCAAACAGTCCAGCGCAAGTGAATTACGGTCCAGAGAGGGTGAGGAATAGTCCAGAGCGGGTGTCACATTGTCCAGAGAGGAGAGCAGACTGTTTTGAGCGAGAGGAAGACTGTTCCGAGCGGGAAGTGGATGGTCCCGAACAAGGAGCAAACAGTCCAGCGCAGGCGAATTACGGTCCAGAGCGGGTGAGGAATGGTCCAGAGCGGTGGTTAACTGGTCTTGAGCGGGGACCATAGACAACCATAGACTCCTTATCGGACCACTGGACTGCAACCCAAATGACGCACTGGACACCTCGCCTAGTCTCCCAGCCTCTTTCCTCTCCGCCTCCTGTACACAAAAAGAGAAAGCCAGTACCACAGCAACCCGACATAGTAATAGGTCCTGGTCTACCTGGTCTGGATCCCGAACGGATCACGGGCGGCTCAGGATGGGACGCAACATGCGCAGACCGGAAACCGGGAGAGCAGGATGGATCGCGGAGCGGCACGCTGACGGCTAGCAGCGGAACGCTGGCGGTGAGCGGCACTGGAGCGGCACTCTGACGACGCGTGGCTGCTTACGGGCAGTACGTGGCAGATTGCTGAGGACGAGCGGCTGCTTATGGGGCGGATTACCGGCTGAGTGGGGTGGCTCGCTGACGTCGAGCGGCGGAACGCTCACGGTGCGCGACGGCTCACCGGGCGGATTACCGGCGGCGTAGAACCACTCGCAGAGTGGATGGCCGGCGGAGTGAGGTGGCTCGCAGGCGTCGAGCGGCGGAACGCTGACAGCATGCGGCGGCTCACGGGGCGGATTACCGCCTAGTCTCCCAGCCTCTTTCCTCTCCGCCTCCTGTACACAAAAAGAGAAAGCCAGTACCACAGCAACCCGACATAGTAATAGGTCCTGGTCTACCTGGTCTGGATCCCGAACGGATCACGGGCGGCTCAGGATGGGACGCAACATGCGCAGACCGGAAACCGGGAGAGCAGGATGGATCGCGGAGCGGCACGCTGACGGCTAGCAGCGGAACGCTGGCGGTGAGCGGCACTGGAGCGGCACTCTGACGACGCGTGGCTGCTTACGGGCAGTACGTGGCAGATTGCTGAGGACGAGCGGCTGCTTACGGGGCGGATTACCGGCTGAGTGGGGTGGCTCGCTGACGTCGAGCGGCGGAACGCTCACGGTGCGCGACGGCTCACCGGGCGGATTACCGGCGGCGTAGAACCACTCGCAGAGTGGATGGCCGGCGGAGTGAGGTGGCTCGCAGGCGTCGAGCGGCGGAACGCTGACAGCATGCGGCGGCTCACGGGGCGGATTACCGGTGGCGTAGAACCACTCGCGGAGCGGATGGCCTGTGGAGCGAGGTGGCTCGCAGGCGTCGAGCGGAGGAACGCTGACGGCACGCGGCGGCTAACTGGGCGGATTACCGGTGGCGTAGAACCACTCGCGGAGCGGATGGCCTGTGGAGCGAGGTGGCTCGCAGGCGTCGAGCGGAGGAACGCTGACGGCACGCGGCGGCTAACTGGGCGGATTACTGGCGGCGTAGAACCACTCGCGGAGCGGATGGCCTGTGGAGCGAGGCGGCTCACACAGCAGCACACTGTCTACTCGTGGTGGATCGTGATCAACGCGCAGCGACTCGTAGGACAGAGTCCCAACCCGCAAGCTGAGAAGCTGCCCGTTAAAAGCGCCCTGGTGCTCGCTAACTGCGCGGTGCAGCTCACAGGGCGGATCACCGGTCCGGAGGCTGCGAGGCGGGTTGCTCAACGCGTGGAGCAGCACATTAGCCGGGCATAACGGCTCGCTGGCTGCTAGAGGTGGAACCCTGAGCGGCGGAACGCTCGTGGGCGCTGACGGCGCGCGGCAGCTTACAGGGCGGATTACCGGTGGCGTAGAACCGCTCGCGGAGCGGATGACCGGAGGAGCGAGGCGGCTTGCGCAGCGGCGGCTTGCGCAGCGGCGGCTCGCAGGGCAGGTTCCCGACACGCACACTGCGAAGCTGTCGATGGACAGCGCCCAGGTGATCGCTGACGGCGCGGGTATCCGAACCCGGGGCAAACTGGCCTAGGAAGGCTGCCTCGAACCGGCCGACTGAGGTGAGGGAGATGTCCCCGGTGGCCACTAGGCCCTCGGCCCACCTCCGCGCAGGTCCAAGGAGTCGGGAGAGGTAGAACTGAACCCTCTCCCTGTCCGATAGCTCCCGACTGGTTACCAATTCGAACACGACAATATACGGAAGTGGCTTCAAAGCCACCCCGTCGCAGGGTGCCGGGAGCTTGGTCGGAACCGAGAGAGTTCGGGCGGGGCTAGCGCCAAGCTAATGTAGCCGATGCTGCAGCCGGAGAATAGGCTATTGGCGGGGCTAGCGCCGAGCTAAAGAAGCCGATGCTGCAGCCGGAGAATAAGCTATTGGCGGGGCTAGCGCCGAGCTAAAGAAGCTGATGCTGCAGCCGGAGAATAAGCTATTGGCAGGGCTAGCGCCGGGTTAATACAGCCGGGATGCTGCAGCCGGATAAAGTGGCTAATGACGTGGCTAGCGCCGAGTTAATGCAGCCAGGATGCCACAGCCGGAGAGCACGCCACTGGCGGCTGAAGCAGCAGCGGAACTAGAACCAACTGCCGGGACGGACCGAGGAACGGGATGCGCGGCAGCGGGGAATAAACAAAGAAGCGCTTAGTTGTGAAGCTGGGTTGTGAGGCCAGCATTCTGTCACAATGGGGGGGGGCGCAGTCCGTCCAAAGGCGGCACTGCGTGGTGCGATGTCGTGGAAGGAGCGAGCCAGGCGACCAGGTAAGTAGTAGAAAAAATATTTAATAAATGAAAAGAATCATCCGAACCGAGACGAAGGCAACGTGACGGCGAACGCAAACAAATCACACTACACCGATATTCAATGCTGGCCTGCTGACTGGCATGCGCACTTAAGACGCGCCAACGTTTTGGGAGTCCAGAGCCCAGGTAGGCTATTTTTACATTTTTCTTTGGGGGGGCCGTATAGCCTCGTACTCGCGGCGCGCTCCGCCGTTTCCGCGAGTGCGTCGTTATGCGGAGCCCGCCCTCCCGGAGCCGGGGGAACGGCTCAAACAGCGTCATGGCGGAGTGGAGCGACTCCGATGAGGAATGGATGTGGAGGGTTGGGTTTGAGGTGCTCTGCGCAGAGGAAAATCTGGACATTGTCCAGATTTCCGATGACGAGGCGGGCGAACCTCACCTGTATGGGCACATTCTGCCCGTACACACCCTCCGCGTCTGGGTCGCGCTGCGAGGGGGCGGTACCGGAGCCGCCGCCTGAGTGCGCGAGTGTGTTGTGTCCCCCTTCCTCCTATGTGTTGTGTACCCCGTCCTCCTATATGTCGTGTGACCAGTCTGTCGTCCCCATGTCCGACATGTTTGTCTCATTGTGTTTGGGCGTTGCGGTGGGGGTTTATGTGTTTTGTGTTCAGGATGGAGAGCCCGAGGTGCCGGCCGAGGTCATGCCAGCGCGCGTGCCCGCCGAGGTCATGCCAGCGCGCGTGCCCGCCGAGGTCCGCCCAGCGCGCGTGCCCGCCGAGGTCCGCCCAGCGCGCGTGCCGGCCGAGGTCCGCGCAGCCTGCGTGCCCGCCGAGGTCCGCCCAGCCTGCGTGCCCGCCGAGGTCCGCGCAGCCTGCGTGCCCGCCGAGGTCCGCCCAGCCTGCGTGCCCGCCGAGGTCCGCCCAGCCTGCGTGCCCGCCGAGGTCCGCCCAGCCTGCGTGCCCGCCGAGGTCCGCCCAGCCTACGTGCCCGCCGAGGTCCGCCCAGCGTGCGTGCCCGCCGAGGTCCGCCCAGCGTGCGTGCCCGCCGAGGTCCAGCCAGCGCGCGAGCCCATCCCGCGGCCCAGGGGCGTCACGCCGCCCATCCCGCGGCCCAGGGGCGTCACGCCGCCCATCCCGCGGCCCAGGGGCGTCACGCCGCCCATCCCGCGGCCCAGGGGCTTCACGCCGCCCATCCCGCGGCCCAGGGGCGCCACGCCGCCCATCCCGCGGCCCAGGGGCGCCACGCCGCCCATCCCGCGGCCCAGGGGCGTCACGCCGCCCATCCCGCGGCCCAGGGGTCCGAGCGCCGTCCAGCCCGAGGTCGAGGGTCCGCGCGCCGTCCAGCCCGCCGTCAGGGGGCGCCCGCCTCGCCACGCCGCCAGGGGGCGTCCGCCTCGCCACGCCGCATGCTCCGCCGCCAGGGGGCGTCCGCCTCGCCACGCCGCCAGGGGGCGTCCGCCTCGCCACGCAGCTCGCCCCGCCGCCAGGGGGCGCCCGCCTCGCCCCGCCGCCAGGGGGCGTCTGCCTCGCCACGCCGCCAGGGGGCGTCCGCCTCGCCACGCCGCCAGGGGGCGTCCGCCTCGCCACGCCGCCAGGGGGCGTCCTCCGGACCACGCCGCCCGTGGGCGTCCACCTGACCCTGCAGCAAGAGGGCGGGGCCCATTCCTCGCCCAACATGGGCGGCCACCGGACCACGCAGTAGGAGGGCGTGGCCCAGTCCTGATCCGCCACGGGCGGCCACCTGACCTTGCAGCCGGAGGCCGTCCGCAGCTCCGCGTCCGTAGAAAGGCGCCTTCCACACCGCGCCCGCAGAGGGCGTCCACCCCGACACAGGACCCATGGACGTGTCACACGCCTCCCCCACAGAGGGCGTCCACCGGAGGGCGCCTATCGAGCCCGACTCAGGGCGGACGACCCCTCCCACCCCCCCCAGGACTGTTTTTTGGGGTTGTCTTGGTCGCGTCCCCGCGTTACGCGACCGTAAGGGCGGGGGTAGTGTAACGGGTGCCTAGGGCACCTGTTCCTCGGCCGTTGTGTGTGGGTGTTTTTGGTTTCTGTGTTTATGTGCCTGTGTTTAGTTAATTAGCTGTCTTGTGTAGGTCTTTTAGTTTATTAGCTTCGCGGGTTCGTTGGGTGGTTGTGTGCACGTGGTGTGATATGTCAGGGTATTTAGTTCCGGGGTTTTAGGTCTTCCGTGCGCGTCTTTGTGGTGTTTAATGTCACTTTGTCGTTTGTTCCTGTATGTTTGGTGTTTTTAGCACCATTAATAAATATTCCTTTATCGTTACTACCTGCGTGCCTGGCTCCCTTCTGCGCGTTAGAGCGCCGCGGCTCTGCGCTATATTTGCGCAGCCGCGTTTAAATCCCAGGTGGGCATCGTGACACCATTACAATGTGCCACGTTGGCACATTGCACAACTTACTGAAAAATATATTTTTAATATAAAATGAATTGCTTTAAAATCCCAGTATCAGAAGATGATCAGATGGTGCCCAACTAATGTTTAAAAGGTAAACACCAAGATGGCGCCAGTGAGGTTGGCTGCCGTCACAACTTCTCCACAAACCTTTTACCTTAGTTTGTTTATTTTTCTTATTTATATTGATTTTAGACTTTTTTTCATTTCACCACAGCACGCATTAGCTAGGATAGAGACACTCTTTGGCTCTATTAATCTACAATCCATTCACCTCACGACTTTTTTAACAACAAATCCGAACTGGCCGAGGGAAATCCTGAGGGAGAACAATGGACGGAACAAAAAGAGACGACCCCGAGGGAAAAGAGCGGGCATCAGGAACAGGCTGAGGGCCAGGGCACACCGTGCCCCTTACCTAGTATCCTGCTAGCCAACGTCCAGTCTCTGGAGAACAAACTGGACGACCTTCGGGCGAGAGTTAAATTCCAGAGAGACATTAGAGACTGCAACCTTCCATGCTTTACCGAGACATGGCTGAACCCAGTGGTACCGGACCATGCCATCTTGCCGTCCGTGAACTTCACGGTGTACCGTATGGACAGAACAGTGGACTTGGGAAAGTCTAAAGGTGGTGGAGTTTGTGTTTTTGTAAACAATCGCTGGTGCAACAATACCGGTGTTGTTACACTGACACGCTCCTGCACAGAGAACCTGAAACTGCTCGCAATCAAGTTTCGTCCCTTCTATCTTCCTCGGGAATTTACTTTGGTCATTGTTACAACAGTCTACATTCTACCCCAGGCCAACACGGACACGGACACGCTTCATGATGTGCTCACACAGTTCCAAACTCAACACCGGGACGCCGCGCTCATCGTCGTTGGTGATTTCAACAGCGCTAACCTCAGACGTGCAGCACCGGAGTTTCATCAGCACATCCGCTGCCCAACCAGAGGCAACCGGACACTGGATCACTGTTACAGCGTGATTAAGGACAGTTACAGGGCTCAGTCTCATCCACCGTTTTGGAAGTCCGACAATCCCGCCATCTTTCTGATGCCAAAATATAAACAAAGATTGAAACAGGAAGTCGTGGCTCAGAGGGAGGTGCCGGGCTGGACCGACCAATCAGTGGACACCCTGCAAGACGCTCTGGATGACGGAGATTGGGACATGTTCCAAACCAGCTGTGCTGATGACGTCAGTTTGTTTGTAGACTCTGTAGTGAGCTTCGTTAGGAAGCTGTTTAATGACACGGTTCCCAGAACCACCGTCAGGACGTTTCCCAACCAGAAGCCATAGATGAATACATCTGTCCGTGACGCTTTGAAAGCTCGCACAGCTACATACAACTCAGGACTCATCAGCAACAATATGGAGGAATATAAAGTCGCAAAACAGCGCTATGCCAAGAAACTACAGTCACCGTTCCAGCAGCGTGACTCTAGATGTTTATGGGACTGACGGATTATAAAAGCACACCCTCCGGTTTAATGAGTGCAGATGGGACGCTGGCGAGAGAGCTAAATAACTTTTATGCTCGCTTTGGCGCTCCAACCAACACGGCTCATGGCGCAGCTGACCGCGCATGCGCAGATCTTCGCGACAAACAGCCGCCACTCGTCATCTCGGAGAGTGACGTCAGGAAAGTGTTCAGAGGAGTGAATACCAAGAAAGCTGCGGGCGTGTCCTGAAAACCTGCACATCCCAAGATTTTTAATCTCTCTCTGTCACTGAGCGTTGTACCATCGTGCTTTAAACAGTCCGTTATCGTTCCGGTTCCGAAGACACCTCCGCTCTGCTTCACTCTGCTCTGTCTCACCTGGACGCTGGGAGGAATAATTATGTTAGAATGTTGTTCGTGGGCTTTAGTTCAGCATTCAACACTATTATCCCTTCCACACTCAACACCAAGCTGGAGAATCTGGGACTTCATCCATCCCTGTGTCACTGGATCTCCAGTTTTCTGACGGACAGACGGCAAGCATTGCGGGTTGGGAAGCATCTTTCCACCCCCCTCACTCTCAGCATTGGGGCTCCTCAGGGGTGTATTTTGAGTCCTTTGCTGTACTCATTATACACCTATGACTGCGTGGCCACCTCCAGCTCCACTACCATCATTAAGTTTGCTGACGACACCGTTGTAGAAGGTCTGATCTTCAACAACAATGAGAGGGCCTACATGGAGGAGATTACATACCTGGAGACCTGGTGCCAGGATAATAATCTCCAAGTCAACATCAGCAAGACTAAGGAGCTGATAGTGGACTACAGCAAGAAACAGATGAGGAGCTTCCACCCTGTGAGGATCAACGGCGCTGCAGTAGAAAAGGTAGACAGCTTCAAGTACATTGGAGTTCACATCGCGCAGGACCTATCTTGTTCCTGACACATTAACAAACTGGCAAAGAAGGCTCGTCAGCGTCTCTACCACCTCAGACGTCTACGAGACTTCAGGCTGCCCTCCAAGGTCCTGCAGAATTTCTACTCCTGCACCGTCGAAACATCAGTGAAACGACAGTGAACATCATAACCTGGTTCAGGAACAGCACCCATCTCGACAGACGGTCGCTACAAAGGGTGGTACGTTCAGCCGAACGCACCATCCGAGTAGCACTTCCAGACCTTCAGACCATCTACAGGAAGCGGTGCTGGTCCAAAGCCAAAAAGATTGTGGAAGACTTCAGTCATCCTGACAACAAGCTCTTCACTCTATTGCCATCAGGACGGAGTTTTCGTGTCCTGAAGGCAAACACAGAGAGAATGAGAAGGAGCTTCTTCCCAACGGCGATTCGGACCCTGAACCAGGACTAAACGGACATAATCCCACCCACACCACCTTCATAACTAAAACAACTTTTAACCCTGCACTGCAATATTTGCACATAAAAGCACAACTCACTTTAACTCACTTTAACTTTTAACTTATAAGACCATTTCAGTTCATATGTTAGTGCAATAATTATACAGTTTTCCTATTTTCAAAATTTTGTGTAAATACATAGTTACATTTTATTTTATTTTTATTTTTTTATTTTTATCTTAATTCTATTTTTCTAATCTTCTTAAATTTGAACTTTATGTGGAGAAGTCAGGAAAGAATTTCACTGCTGGCTGTACAATGTATATGTCACGTCTGGACCTAAGGTCCGGGAAAGAAACAGCAATCTCACACCAAACAGGCAGCAGGTTCCAGAACAAGCGATTTAATATAATGATAATCAAACAAAGCCTACAGCACGAACGAACCTGTACGTAGTTGAAGCTCTCTCACTGAAGTGAGAGTGGGGCTGGCTTAAATAACAAAGGATCAGGTCACACAACTA